>JARWKJ010000007.1:42281599-43481599 GCA_029959095.1 Rhinichthys osculus
ATTAGGGATGCAACGGTAAAATCCCGGACCGTTCGGTCAGCCCTGCACGGGACAATCTACCCTCGTGTCCCGCGGGACTTCGGTTTTGCCATTGAGTTCGCGCTGATCCTTTTAGTTTTTGCTTTAAGCCTTGTTTATACTCGACGCGTCCGCACGAGCGCGAGTCTCCGCTGACTGCGCGCGCACCTCTCCAAACGGACGAGGCGTTTATACTCGACGCGCTCGCCGTTGTGCTATTCTGTGAAACGACAGGGGGCGACTCGGAGTAATTCTCCTCTAAACCACCAGGAATCAGCAGTGAAGAAGTAGTTTGCCATTTATTAGTAGTTTATTAATTGCTGATTCATAAAAGAGTAATAAATGCAGTAGGTTTATTGTAGCCTACTTTCAGTGCATGTGAAGTTAAACAATTGAAGCCTGAGTGTTTAAACCTTAATTTCATCAGGGCTTACTTCTGCTATTGTAGGCTTATTTTGTAAATGTAACCAATTACTTTAGACAAGTGCAAACGGGTGCTTAATGCAAATGTGTTCCTATTCACAAAATGAGAGGCTTTTATGGTCGCCCATCAATGCAAATGTCTCTGTGTATAGAAGGATCATAAACATGCTGGTACAGACATACCAGTTCGGCCAGATTCGGCTCGAAGTCGTTCATCTTCACAGAAACACAGAAAGATAACCGGTGCATTGGGATTCCATACACATTGATGTTCTTCCTACTGTGACATTCTGTTTATGCTCATAAGAAAAATAAAACATATTTTTGGGATGAAATAGCAGTCTCTTTCTGCACAAAACATGTACCGAAACCGAACCGAGACCGTGGCCCAAAAACCGAGGTACGGACCGTACCGTGGGCTATCTGTACCGTTGCACCCCTAATAAATAGTTATTTTTTTATTAATTTTTATTTCAGCTTTAGTTATTTTAGTACATCAAGTTAAACTAAATGAAAATGAGAAATTTTGTGTCAAATAAATTAAGTTTCTATTTTGTTCTAATAAAATATAAATATCCCACTAGAACAATGTTTTGTTGACTTGTGTACTTTACACAAGTTATCCCAAATATTTCCAACAATGTTTAAATCCAGAGAAGTCCTCAATTTAAAGCTGTGTCTTTGTTATTGTTTTGAATAAGCGACCTCTAGTGGTGAAACTTTCATTTTGTGCCTTTAACAATTATTTTATCTCAAGTAACAAAAATGTTACTTTTTAACCCCGCTTCTAACGGCCAATTACACCTGCATTTACATCAGCTGACCCTCAGGCCCTGTTTACACTTCGCTATTAAGATGCGTTTGGTGGATCGGATCACAAGTAGACGAGAGAGGCATTCCCGTTCACACCTGGTGTTTTAATCCGTCTCTTTGTCCACTTTCACACACTTCTGTCCTGATTTCTTCGAGGGGAGGGTCTATGGGCGGGTAAATGTTTTTCAGATCTTTCGATCTAATAGACTAAATAAGCTCGTGTAATTCACATATGAACACACCCGGAGACGACGGGAAAAACACCGAGAGCTTGAGCTTTAGTTTCTGCTCTGACAGACACAAGACCAGCCGAACGCTGAGAGTGTGTGTTAGAGATCAGAAATGGTGAGAGAATATTGTGTTTGGGACATTTTTCGTCTTCAAACCAAACTTGTGTCTCCAGCCGACAGTTAAACCCCGTCTGGCTATCGCTCTTCTCATAATGTCACGCATTAGATCAGTAGACGGAGAGAAGACGCTCTTTAGTGGCTGTTTGAACACATTCGATCACATGAGCGTTTACACTACGAAAGCAATCCGGTCGAATGTGTTTCCTCTGGAAGTGGTCGACAGTGGACGAGCTCAAAGCCTCTTAAACCCCGTTTACAGCTGTGTTTAGTGTCGTCCACTAGTGATCCCATCGACCGAAACACATCTTAACACCGGCTGTAAATGGCCTCACTTTCATTGACTGACCCTCACTTACGCCCTCTGAACCGTATTTACACCGCATGACCTTCATTTGCACGTTCACATATTCTGACTTTCTGACTTTCATTTATAGCCCCAACTTCTACATTCTGGATGAACCCACAAATCATCTGGACATGGAGACGATCGAGGCCTTAGCAAAAGCCCTCAATGTTTTCAAAGTAAGTGCAGAATCTGCTAATGTTGTCCTGCGCTGTGAACAAGCAAATCTGATGTGATTACAGCATTTTCATTATGTAATTGTAATCACTTGATGTAAAACACAGCAGCAGGGAGTGGCAGCAGCTAATTAAGTGTTGTCTGCAGAAACTTGACGTGTGTGTGTGTGTGTTTCTCTGTCAGGGTGGTGTGGTTCTGGTGTCCCACGACGAGCGTCTGATCCGGATAGTTTGTAAGGAGCTCTGGGTTTGTGAGGCCGGGCGAGTGCACCGCGTGGACGGAGGCTTTGACGAGTACAAGGATATCTTACAGGAACAGTTTCGTCGGGAAGGATACTTGTGATAGTTTCCTTCGAGACGTCTGTTTACCTGCTCTCCATTACAAACACCAAAACTGCCATTTGATGAGAGTGTCCACAGTCCCACGCCAGCAGGTCGGATGTTCTCCCTCGCCAGTCGGATGTTCTCATTCAAACCCATTCAAACTCCCTCAATCATGCGGCTCAGACACGTCCTCCGGGTTCAAGGCTGGACGCTTCCTGAACTTTTATGTAGAACGACATATTAAAGTTGAAAGAAAGGCGAAGTGGACATATGCACTAACAGATGTTATACACCATACCGCTTTTAAAAATAACTCAAAATACAGTAATAAAATAATAACTGTCCAAAATGTTTTATTTTGTGTCAAGTCACTATTGTTAATGTTTTTCATTTGGTAACCAGATCCATCAGATGTAGTTCACTTGCTTAAAACAATGCATTTTAAATGTTCTATTTATTCATACAAATAAGCCTATCACACTTCCTTAAATTAGGGGTTGGCGATATGACCAAATTCTTATTTCACAATAACTATTATTATTTTTTTGTTTTTTATATATATATATATATATACAGGTCCTTCTAAAAAAATTAGCATATTGTGATAAAGTTAATTATTTTCCAAAATGTAATGATAAAAATTTAACTTTCATATATTTTAGATTCATTGCACACCAACTGAAATATTTCAGGTCTTTTATTGTTTTAATACTGATGATTTTGGCATACAGCTCATGAAAACCCAAAATTCCTGTCTCAAAAAATTAGCATATTTCATCCGACCAATAAAAGGTGTTTTTAATACAAAAAAAAAAGTCAACCTTCAAATAATTATGTTCGGTTATGCACTCAATAGTCAATACTTGGTCGGGAATCCTTTTGCAGAAATGACTGCTTCAATGCGGCGTGGCATGGAGGCAATCAGCCTGTGGCACTGCTGAGGTGTTATGGAGGCCCAGGATGCTTCGATAGCGGCCTTAAGCTCATCCAGAGTGTTGGGTCTTGCGTCTCTCAACTTTCTCTTCACAATATCCCACAGATTCTCTATGGGGTTCAGGTCAGGAGAGTTGGCAGGCCAATTGAGCACAGTAATACCATGGTCAGTAAACCATTTACCAGTGGTTTTGGCACTGTGAGCAGGTGCCAGGTCGTGCTGAAAAATGAAATCTTCATCTCCATAAAGCTTTTTAGCAGATGGAAGCATGAAGTGCTCCAAAATCTCCTGATAGCTAGCTGCATTGACCCTGCCCTTGATAAAACACAGTGCACCAACACCAGCAGCTGACATGGCACCCCAGACCATCACTGACTGTGGGTACTTGACACTGGACTTCAGGCATTTTGGCATTTCCTTCTCCTCAGTCTTCCTCCAGACTCTGGCACCTTGATTTCCGAATGACATGCAAAACTGAGCAACAGTCCAGTGCTGCTTCTCTGTAGCCCAGGTCAGGCGCTTCTGCCGCTGTTTCTGGTTCAAAAGTGGCTTGACCTGGGGAATACGGCACCTGTAGCCCATTTCCTGCACACGCCTGTGCACGGTGGCTCTGGATGTTTCTACTCCAGACTCAGTCCACTGCTTCCGCAGGTCCCCCAAGGTCTGGAATCGGTCCTTCTCCACAATCTTCCTCAGGGTCCGGTCACCTCTTCTCGTTGTGCAGCGTTTTTTGCCACACTTTTTCCTTCCCACAGACTTCCCACTGAGGTGCCTTGATACAGCACTCTGGGAACAGCCTATTCGTTCAGAAATTTCTTTCTGTCTTACCCTCTTGCTTGAGGTCGGCAGTCTTACCCATGATTGCGGTTTTGAGTAATGAAACAGGCTGGGAGTTTTTAAAAGCCTCAGGAATCTTTTGCAGGTGTTTAGAGTTAATTAGTTGATTCAGATGATTAGGTTAATAGCTCGTTTAGAGACCCTTTTCATGATATGCTAATTTTTTTGAGACAGGAATTTTGGGTTTTCATGAGCTGTATGCCAAAATCATCAGTATTAAAACAATAAAAGACCTGAAATATTTCAGTTGGTGTGCAATGAATCTAAAATATATGAAAGTTTAATTTTTATCATTACATTATGGAAAATAATGAACTTTATCACAATATGCTAATTTTTTTAGAAGGACCTGTATATATATAAACAAACATGCAGTTTGCATGTTGCACCCAAGGTAAAAAAAAACTTTTCTCACAATGTTATTATATATAATATATGTTCAGTTTTACCATATCTATTCCAGCACGAGTCCTCATACTTTGGAAAAGCATGCAAAGTGGATTGGCTTCTCGACAACTCAAATCAAACTCTTCCAGTCTCAGCTACAACTACATGAGGCCGGGTTAAAATTGACTTTTTGTTCACCGGCAGCCAATGAAGACCATAGGCTTGCATTATGCAAATTAGTTACAAACATGCGTGGGTTCGAACAGGAGAATGTAATCGCCGAACAATCGTTTTTAAGCAGTTCAGAATCACTTTTTTTGGGGGGAGAAAAAAACAACCTGTTGAATTCACAAACAGCTCTATTACACACATGAACGGTCATATTCGAAAAGCATAATAGGACCACTTAATTTACATTATAAAACCCTTCACACGGCAAAGAAAGTTGAATATTTAGCTACAATTTATTTTAATCTGACATTTTGTACGTCTGAACCGTGCATTAAAACTAGGATAGATCACCCAAAAATGTCATCATTATACAACAATTAGAAAAAAAACTTATTGATATTTAAATTAATTTTGAATAATAAAATTATAAATTAATATTGAATAATAAGGTTTTATATTCTTAAAATTTTTACCAAAAGAAGACAAAACATCAAGTTTTGCATGTTAACTTAGACTAAAAGCCACTCTGGAATAGCGTGTACGAGGAGAGTGACAGATTTGGTCTCCAAACCCTCAAAGCGTTGTGTAATCACTCAGCTCCAGCAATCATGGAGGCAAAGAAAGCGCAGACAATCTGGCTTTCAAAAAAAAAAAAAAAAAAAAGCCAGATTGTCTGCTTCTACTATGTTCCTTAGAAAGAAATGGTATCTGTGAGGATTTCCAATCAGGATTTAGATCGTATCATAGTACTGAGACAGCTCTCATTAGAGTCACAAATGATTTGCTCTTATCATCCGATCATGTTTCTCTCTATTGGTGTTATACTCGATCTTAGTGCTGCATTTGATACTAACGACCACAATATTCTTTTGAAAAGACTCAATAATTATGTTAGCATTAGTGTAAATGCATTAGCATGATTTAAATCATACTTATCTGACTCTTATCAGTTTGTACCAGTAAATGAAGAGAGATTCAAGTCAAGTCATCTTCATTTATATAGCGCTTTTAACAATGGATTGTTTCAAAGCAGCTTTACAGCGATAAACATATAATTTAAGGTAACAGATTGTTTAGGCTTTATAGCGGTTCTTGAATAATGTTATTTCCAGCTAAAGTTAATTTTGATTGATTCACCTCCGTCGAAATGATCAGACTTTAAACGCGAACCTGTGATTAACGCTGACGGCGTTCACATGCACATTCAGAATTGATTCTATAGTTATGTGCTTTTGAAAATATGTGCACAGGTTTGTAATTCCATACAACCCATGCCTAAACAAACTACTAGTCTTGCCTATAAATTTTGATACAGAATAGGTACGAGAACCGAATTCACAACGCTTTATCTGTAGAGTGGGAAAGGCATCCTCCATAGGGAGAGGATAGTTGACACTTCAGCACTGCATTGTCATCGGGTCCAGGTGAAGCTCCTTCGTTAAGAGCTTCGCGTTAAGAGCTCGCTCAAGTACTGCGGAGCTAAACCATTTAGTGCTTTGTAAGTAATCAACAATATTTTAAAATGTATACGATGTTTAATAGGCAGCCAATGCAGTGTTGACATAACCGAGCTAATATGGTCATATTTCCTGGTTCTGGTAAGAACTCGAGCTGCGGCGTTTTGAACTAGCTGTAGTTTGTTTATTAAGCGTGCAGGGCAACCACCCAGTAGAGCATTACAATAATCTAGCCTTGAGGTCATGAACACATGGACTAATTGTTCCGCATTTCCCAATGAGAGCATATGGCGTATTTTAGATATATTTTTAAGATGGAAAAATTCTTATTTACAGATACTAGACACGTGGCTTTCAAAAGAAAGGTTGGTATCAAAGAGCACACCCAGGTTCCTAACCGACGACGAAGACTTAACAGAGCAGCCATTAAGTGTTAGACAGTATTCTGGGTTATTACGTGTGGAAGTTTTTTGTCCAATAATTAGAATCTCTGTCTTTTCAGAATTTAGTAGTAGGAAATTACTAGTCATCCAATTTTTTATATCAGCTATGCATTCCGTTAATTTTGTGAATTGGTAAGTTTCGTTGGGTTTTGAAGAAATATACAGCTGAGTATCATCGGCATAACAGTGAAAGCTAACTCCATGTTTCCTAATGATATCTCCTAATGGTAGCATGTACAGAGGGAACAGCAACGGTCCTAGTACTGGGCCTTGTGGTACGCCATACTGAACTTGTGATCGATAAGACATCTCTTCATTTACTGCTACAAACTGATAATGGTCAGATAAGTATGATTTAAACCATCCTAATGCAATTCCACAAAGAATATTGTGGTCAATAGTATCAAATGCAGCACTAAGATCAAGTAACACTAATAGAGAGATACAACCACGATCGGATGATAAGAGCAAATCATTTGTGACTCTGATGAGAGCTGTCTCGGTACTATGGTACGGTCTAAATCCGGACTGAAAATCCTCGCAGATATCATTTCTTTCTAGAAAGGAACATAGTTGTGAAGATACTGCTTTTTCTAATATCTTTGACAGAAAAGGCAGATTCGAGATAGGCCTGTAATTGACTAATTCTGTAGGATCAAGTTGTGGTTTTTTAACAAGCGGTTTTATCATAGCCAGCTTAAAGGTTTTTGGTACGTATCCAAGAGACAAAGATGAATTAATGATATTAAGAAGAGGATATATGACCTCTGGAAACATCTCTTTCAGTAGCTTAGTCGGTATAGGATCTAACATACAAGTTGTCGATTTAGATGACTTAACGAGTTTGCAGAATTCTTCCTCTCCTATAGCAACAAATGAATAAAAAATTTCCTCAGGGAGACTACAATGCACTGCCTGATGCGATACTGTGGTAGACGGTTGACCACGAGTGTGATTTTTTTTTTGAAGACCATCAGAGGGTTAAGCGCAACGGAGCAACTGCGTCTAAAGTGCTGGAAAAGAGAGAGTTAAAAGTTTCTGTTGCAATATCAAGTTCTTCTAAGCTATCCGGGATGCTGAGATGATGAAACTGATTAGGAAGATTATTGATAAAGCAATCTTTAGTGGCAGAAGTTATAGGTCTAACGTATTTATAACACGGAGTCGGCTTTGCAGCCTTGGCTAAATGTAATTTACATGAGACTAGATAATGATCTGAGATGTCATCGCTCTGCTGCAGAATTTCAACAGCATCAACATCTATTCCATGTGATAATATTAGATCTAGAGTATGATTACGACAATGAGTAGGTCCCGACACGTGTTGTCTAACTCCAATTGAGTTTACAATGTCTTTAAATGCCAATCCCAATGCATCTTTTTCATTATCTACATGTATATTAAAATCACCAACAATTAGTTCTTTATCTGCAGCCAATACTAATTCTGATAGAAAGTCCACAAATTCTTTGATAAAATCTTTATGGTGCCCTGGTGGCCTGTATACAGTAGCCAGCAGAATTCTCAAATGTGATTTATCGTTTACACTATATATTTTTACATTAAGCACCAATACTTCAAAAGAAGTATATTTAAAACTAGATTTCTTAGTGGTTTTGAAAATATTACTATAAATTACATCAACACCTCCCCCTTTGCCTTTCAGACGAGGTTCATGTTTATAACTGTAATCTTGTGGGGTTGACTCATTTAAAATAATGTAATCGTTTGGTTTTAACCAGGTTTCTGTCAAATACAGCACATCAAGATTATAATCTGAAATCATATCATTAACTATGAGAGATTTTGAAGTAAGGGATCGAATATTCACTAACCCAAGCTTTATCATTTGCTCATCTGTATTATATCTGTTTTTTATTTGTTGAACATCAATTTAATTTTTACCCTGACGTTTTTTGGATTTCCAAATTCGGGGAACAGACACAGTCTCTATTACCCCTTTTCCACCAAGGCAGAGCTGGTGCTGGTTTGGAGCCAGAGCCTAGTTTCAATTCGGTTCTTTGTTTTTCCACACGCAAAGCACCAGCTCCGAACCAGGAAAAGTGGTTCTTAAGTAGCACCAAATCATTGCTGGTCTAGAACAGAGCCAAGTAAGAACCGCTTGCGTCAGGGGCTGGGGGCGGGGTTACCGTGACCAACAAGACGAATAGAAACTTGTGACCGCCATTTTTAAATAGCAGCTAGTCGAGCTAATAGCAGCTTGATTATAATATCCGTCTATGTAAGTTACGGCGAGCTGCACAAACGCGTTGGATTCCGATGTATTTTTGCAAACCCATGAGCATCCATAGTAACGCAACGTCCGTTATTGTTGATGGCTTGTTCGAGATGCATCGGAGCGGCGCGGACCGATCGGAGCTGCGGGAGTGTTTGGAGATCATACGACTCCTTGTGCTTTTGGATCGCTTTCGTAGTGCTTTGATGTCATGCGGCGATCGATCTGCGAGAAGCTGATGCATCTCGAACAAGCCTGGCGTGTTTGTGTTTGGCGCTACCGCACTAGCGTTGCTGGGAAACATGAGACGTATGCAGTGACGTAAGATCTGGCTCTGTTGTGGCTCTCTAGCCGGTGGAAAGGCAAACCGGTTCTTAGTAAGCTTGTCAGTCTAACCAACTCCGAACCAGCTCTGGCTCTGGCTCTGAACCAGCACCCGGTTCTTGTTGGTGGAAAAGGGGTATATATGATGATATCTAGGTGAAAGAGGCTCTATGTGATGGGATTTATCTGACCTTGGTGACGTGAGGCCGCTAGCAGACGGTCGGTTTAGCCAGTCTGTCTGCTTCCTGACCTGAGCCCCAGATTGTCATGTTTTATCTCTAAGACTATGAGCCAAATTACTAGAGAGAAGAGCAGCACCAGCCCAGGAGGGATGGATACCATCTCTTTTCAACAGATCAGGCTTGCTCCAAAAACTTTTCCAATTGTCTATGAATTCTATATTATTCTGCGGACACCACTCAGACAACCATTGAGTGAGGCCAATCTGCTAACTATCTCATCACTCCTGCGTACAGGAAGGGGGCTAGAGCAAATTACAGTGCCTGACATCGTACTTGCGAGTTCACGCACCTCTTTAATATTAATTTTGGTGATCTCCGACTGGCGGAGTCGAACATCATTAGTGCCGACATGAATAATGATCTTAGAGAATTTACTATTAGCATTAGCCAGCACTTTTAAATTTGATTTGATGTCAGGCGCTCTGGCTCCCGGCAAACATGTGACTATGGTGGCTGGTGTCTATATTTTCACGTTCCGTGTGATCGAATCACCAATTACCAGGGCACAATCAACAGAATTCTCAGTGGGTGTTTCACTGAGTGGGGCAAATCGGTTTGTTATGGGAATCGGAACGGAAGAGTGGTTCTTTGATCGGCAACAAGAACGATCTCTCACTGTCACCCATCTGCGCTGCTGCACGGGCTCTACTTCAGCCGGAACCGAATCATGTAAAGAGTTCACTATGCTAGGCGCATCCAAAACAGTATCTAAAGATCTAGTATTCTTACCATCCTCAATTAAAGTTTGGATGCGTGTCTCTAGTTCTGAAATCTTCTCCGTCAGCCTGACTGTCTCCTTGCATTAATCACATATAACTCCTATATTGCCATCGGAGAAGGCTATACTAAACATATGAAATGTGACACAGGTGACAATAACAGGACAAGAAGACATTACTCACCGTGTTTGTTGACTGATTCTTACTTACCTGGGGGCTGTTCCATAAATTAAGCTTAGAAAAGCGGGGATTAAACTCCAAAACTGGACTTGAATGAGCCTAACAAATAAGTTGGGACTAAAGTGGTTCCATAAAAGGTAATTGAAGTTCACGCAATCTCACTAATTTGATCCAGGTTTATCTAGTCTAGATAATTGTGTGTGCACGCGTTTCTGAAGCAGCCCTAGAGGTCGATCCCCAATCAAACAGCGTATATTTTGTGCTGTTTTATGCGTTTGTGACATGCCCCCCCCCCCCCCCCCCCACCTCAGTGCACAAATTACATTTTACAGTCATATTCTCCATCTGTAAATGTTAGAAAGTCGTGCAAATGTATCCATTTTGCTGCTAATCTTCATATTGAACGAGCGCTGCTGCGCACATGCGCACCAAATAGGAGCGCAATAATTCTGACTAAAATATACATTTTGCTTGGAAAATTAATATGCGATATTTTATAACACTAGAAATATCTTATAATTATAATAATTTCTCTTTAGGATGTTGGATAAGTTGCAGTGAACTTCTAGCTCATTACACTCATATATTTTATACTTCTAATAAAAAAAAAGAAATTGAACAGAAGTAGCCTAATTCAGGGAAGATGTTTTTAAAGAAACTAAATACATAAAGATACAAAATATAGTTTTGGGTATAGGACCTATGTTACTTTATAAAGATGATATATACTTATTTAGAATGCTGAGAATTACAGCTTTTAATGCAATCATTTTTTTGAGAAAGCAAGAATCCCCAGTTTTAATGAGTGGTTAGATTTAGTTTCTAAAGTACATTATGGAGAGGATAACATTAAATTAAGAACAAATGTATACATTTTGAAAAGATATGTGCAACTCTAAAATCAAAGAATATTCCACAAAATAAAGGAATATATATATTGGCCTACATTACATTTTTATGTAACCTTCCCTTTTATTTCTAGTTATTTGTTATTTTATTTATTTACTTATTTAATATTGAATATTTGATATTTAAATAATATTACATGAATAACTATTAGGAATTATGTGTCATTCATTATAAGAGTTTGATATATGTGAATGTTATATTTTTATTAATATTTATTTATTGTTTTATTTATATGTATGTGTTGGTATTATCACAAAAGAAAAAAAAGTAGAAGGAAAAATATGGATTATTAATAGGGGGAAATATGATGTCTTTAAAGGAACTGTCCATTTGTATAATTGTGTTAAATGTGTTTGAATTGAAAGACATAATAAAGTACATTATATATATATATATATATAAGAGACAGTGTAGAGAAAGAATTCTCTGATAACCGAGGCATTCCTTAATTAAAATGTCTTTATTACAAAAATGACATGTCCTAAACGGACAACTTTAAAACGCCTTATATATGTGTCTATATTGTCTATACTGTAGCCTTATTTAAGTTGATTTTCTGTATACTGTGTATTTATAAAGTCCAATAATGGTATTAGAGACTGTCAGTGGTAATATCATTGTGTTCTTGTCGGTCAGTGTTGAGGATCTGTGTAACAACTGAGGCTTAGCCTGACAGTTAGCCTGCCCTGGACCAGGCTAGTTTCCCAGCATAAGTTGCCAGGGTAACTGAGTTTGAACTTTTTTAAGTTTGATTTATGAAACCGAATCTACCAAAAAAAAGCCTGACTAACTGAAATAAGCCTGGCTTATACTCTAATCTTGGTTTATGGAACAGCCCCCTGGACTTAATGAACTCAAAGGCGCGGGCGCGCGAGAGAAAATAAATAAATAAATAAGTGCACAGGTGGCGCTTCAGCAGGCTAACGTTAGCGAGTTACTAGCGTGCTGTGTTAACAATAACGGAAGCTAGAGATGTAAGGTTAATCTAAGATGTTGGGTAAGCTGTATTTAGTAGTATACTGCCCTGCAAAGGCAAAAGACCTTAACTCGCTAGAGTGTGAAACTGAGAAAAATGACTTTAAAGTTTCTGTTTTGTCCAGACAAAAGTATTATAGGTAGGACTCCCAAAATTTGACAACTAGTTGCTATAATGAAGAAATGTTTGTATGCAAAAAATCTTGAGCTCAAAATTGACCTTTGACCCTTATTTGGCAGTTACTGTACTCTGCCTTTGTATCATGTGCCAAAAATAAGGAGTTGTGCAAAGGCAAAAGGCAGTAACTGACAGATATATTAAATATTTACTTGCTGTTCCCCATACTTACATGCATTATAAGAACCCCTAACCAAGGTCTAGCCATCATGGTATGTGTTTTAAATTATATAGAAGACCTTTGGTTGTTCCTATTTAGTGCTATAATGATCAGGATAGTATGGCAACATTAACAGTTGAACAGTATGACAGATAAGTTACTTTGCAGTACAGTATGTGCAGTAGGAATAAATACAAGAAATATTTTCACAATAAAGATAATTTAATTATAATTGAATACAGAGGTATATTTATTTAAATGCAATATATAGAGTAATAATTATTTAAACATTAGACCAAGACAGTAGAGATTAGAGACTGCTCATTCCTCATCCTCCATGTTCACAGGCAGCGATACCCAGAACGCCCTGCGTAAGAGGACACAGTTTTTTAATAATTTCAGTCTTCTTGCCCTCTTCAATCCCCCGGTCGTGTGACCTGAGGAGAGAGGGTACATTCATGCTGAACTTCTTCTGGAGAAAGTCCAATTCAATGAAGCTTTCATCTGTGTGGGTGAGCTTGTAAAATAAACTCATCGACCCACGTCGCAGCTGAATTTCAGCCATTTCGCTCAACTTGTGGGCCGTCTTGACCTTCGTGGTGGAATGGCCATCCCTCCAATTCAGTACATTGGCATTTTTCATATGTAAAGCCTCCACTTTTCCAGAGTTGGAAGTGGCCACGACACTAAAAAAGTCCTCATAGTCATAGACAGCACCGCCAGGCCTCCTCTTCATCTCCAGCTCTACCCCATGGTGAAAACTGTCAGCGCTCATGAAGGTGTGTCCCTTTTCAAAGTACTTCAATGTGATATTCTCCCTTTCCGAGGTGGCAGCATTGATGGTGCAGACTAGCGTACTCAACAGACACCAGTTCTTGTTCTGGGATGCACAATTGTCCACCCAGTAGATTCTATGTCTGACATCTCGCTCTTTCTCCAGTCCCATCACATAAGCTGATGCTACTTCTTGACAGTCCCTCCAGGATTTCACGATATTTTTATGTGATTTTTGCAATCAAAATGACTGATTTTGTGGTGGTAATTTCCAGAAATTTGTGAAAAAATTTGCGATTTTTATATTTTATAATTAGGACATCACATTTACCATAATAGCATTATGTCAGATGCACAATAGTCATACATGACACAAATTACAAACAAATTGCATAAAGCTTGTTTATTTGGTATAATCAAATTCTTTTTTTTAAATTGTGCTGTAGCCTATTGTTGTTGCTTGATTAACATTAACAACAGCAGGTAAATTAGGTTACTGTCACTTTAAGACCTACTACAGTAATGACAAACGTCCCAATCAGTTATTACTGATTGTTTTACGTAAATACTTGCCAAGATGAATACTTCAGAGTTGCCAACTTTTGATTTTTGGGGTTTGTAGGTTCACGTGCCGTTTGAACTGACGCGCTACAGCGATCTGTCACATTTAAAAGCGCCAAACCGTTGGAAATATTGACAGAATCTGACAGCTGAGAATTTGTGCCATATCAAAAGTAACCTTCTCTGTCTAGTCTGTCGGTGTCAGTGTCCTCTTTCTCCGCGATTTTTTCTCTGCGTGAGAAAATGCAGAGGTAGTTAAGTAGTTATGAGCCTGAACTTGCTTATAGTAATTCGGAAATTAGTGCACATGAGTGAAAAAAAAAATACAGCACAGAAGAATGTCTAATTTAGTGTGAGATTTCTTTGTTGAGCGTGAGATTGAGGCTGAATGCGTGAGTGTCACGCCAGATGCGTGAGAGTTGGCAACCCTGATACTTTGAAGTAATTGTAGCTATGTGTATTTGTTCAAGCGCTATAAAGAGAATTCAATATTCTAACTAAGCCGACAGGCGGTGACACGCAGTCAGTCAGTCACACACACACACACACACACACACACACTTGCAGTCAGAGACAGACTGTCACTCGACTGGCTGAAATTAGTTCTCTTTCACGGTATACTGCGCTTTTAATAATTCTTTTTAGTACCATCGAGCATATCATACTTTTTGTTATGTCATTCAATCATGTTAAACGCGTTAATAAGTTTGCCGTACTGCCTGATGAAAACCTGGGCGCTGAGAGGGCAGGAGAGACGCTTTTTCTTTCGCCATGTTTGACAGACCGCTCACAGACATCACGCGTGCGCAACATCTCTGTACCCACGTAAAAATGCATTGAAACTTTAACTAGAGATATTTCAATTGGGTGATTATAATTTAATGTTTTGTGAGGTCTTTTTTTGAATTTTTGTGATTATTTTGCGGTTAAATTAGGAATTATGCAGGATCGCAAAAAAATGCGACATTTTGTTGATTTTGCGTTGTATTCAGCGATCGCAGATTCGCGAAACACTGGAGGGACTGTCTTGAGCACTTCTGCCCGCCATGCCCTCATGCCAGACCACAGAGATGGTGTGTTTTTTATCCCCTTTCTTCCCTACTGAAGCAAAGGTCTCATGGTATGCCACTATACGCCGGGTGAAGATGGCAGTTTTAACTCCAGGCATGCTTGGCAACATAATAACCTTCTGGAGGTCCAAACTCCTCACTGATGTGTCTCCCTGCCAGTCCTTCTCTGCGTCAGCCTGATATGCACGTCTGCCCTGCAAAGCAGAATTTTTAAGTTTTCGCCAGCGCTCACATTCCAAGCAGTCCATGATATCGTCATCACAAGCATGTTCATGCTGTTCATGCAGTCAAGCACTCCTCACATTCCTCCTCTCCAAGCTTTGTGAAGCTGATGTTTTTTTGCCGCACTGCTTTGCGATATGTTTCGTAGGAGCACTTGTTGCCCTTTTCCAGCCAGTCTGCATACATCAGTTTGATGCTAATGTCAGTAGGGAGGTAGCGGCGATGGGGAGCATGTTCCCTCCGATAATGACTGACGGAAGGGTGTAAAGACTCAATGTGATCCAACAATGGCTGCAGGTCCAGTTTGTTGCCCGGTGTGTGTCTTCCTCTTTGATCCTTTGGGATCCTCTCATTTCCCATATCAATTCTCATCACCGACAGGACCAGGCTGTCATTTGTTGGGTGGTACCCCAAAGTGGCCAAAGAGAAATTCTTGCAGACCTGCTGTGGAACCTGATCCTCATTTTTAAGCCTGTAAACAAAAGACCTGCTGCGTCGACTTGTTCCTTTTGGGACAAACAATCTTGCCGTTGGTAGCTGGGATATGTTACAGAACATAAATGCACGTTTTTCGGTGTAGTCCATGTTCCAGTACATGGCCCAGATCTTCTTTCGCCATTCCTCACTGAATTTCTCTGAACATTTTCTTCTGCATTTCTGGCCACACGGTTCCCTCATCGGAGGGCCCAAGGTAGACAGGGCCCCAGTGGTGTTGGAGGCAAGCAGACAGGCAGGCAGAGTGGCTGGGACGAGGGCTCCGGTGGTGTTGGAGGCAGGCAGACAGGCAGGCAGAGTGGCTGGGACGAGGGCTACGGTGGTGTTGGAGGCAGGCAGAGTGGCTGGGTCGAGGGCTCCAGTGGTGTTGGAGACAGGCAGAGTGGCTGGGGGCTGGGTAGAGGGCTCTGGTGGTGTTGGAGACAGGCAGAGTGGCTGGGACGAGGGCTCCGTTGGTGTAGAAGGCAGGCAGAGTGGCTGGGATGAGGGCTCCGGTGGTGTTGGAGACAGGCATAATGGCTGGGACGAGGGCTCCGTTGGTGTTGGAGGCAGGCAGAGTGGCTGGGACGAGGGCTCCGGTGGTGTTGGAGACAGGCAGACAGGCAGGCAGAGTGGCTGAGACGAGGGCTCCGGTGGTGTTTGCGACAGGCAGAGTGGCTGGGACGAGGGCTCCGTTGGTGTTGGAGGCAGGCAGAGTGGCTGGGACGAGGGCTCAGGTGGTGTTGGAGACAGGCAGAGTGGCTGGGACGAGGGCTCCGTTGGTGTTGGAGGCAGGCAGAGTGGCTGGGATGAGGGCTCCGGTGGTGTTGGAGACAGGCAGAGTGGCTGGGACGAGGGCTCCGTTGGTGTTGGAGGCAGGCAGAGTGGCTGGGATGAGGGCTCCGGTGGTGTTGGAGACAGGCAGAGTGGCTGGGACAAGGGCTCTGTTGGTGTTGGAGGCAGGCAGAGTGGCTGGGACGAGGGCTCAGGTGGTGTTGGAGACAGGCAGAGTGGCTGGGACGAGGGCTCTGGTGGTGTTGGAGGCAGGCAGCCAGGCAGGCAGAGTGGCTGGGACGAGGGTTCCGGTGGTGTTGGAGACCAGTAGAGTGCCTGTGTCTGGACTTCTGGAGAAATCCAAAAGCACATTTAAAGAGGTATTAGGCGTGCTGTTAAACAATTCCTCTGAACCAAATTCCGGGAAACTGATGTCCAGACAGCAATCCAGGATTGCCCATGTTTTTGTATCATCTTCTTGAACACAATAATCCTTAAAAGAGTCTGAAATGAAAATTGGAGCAGGAGCAATCGATCCAAGTGCTGAACAAAGAGAGATTATAGCGATCACAAGTTCAGTATGGCGTACCACAAGGCTCAGGACTAGGACCGTTGCTGTTCACTCTGTACATGCTACCCTTGGGAGATATCATTAGGAAACATGGAATTAGTTTTCACTGTTATGCCGATGATACTCAGCTCTAATTCACAGCCTAATGAAACGCGCCAATTCACAAAACTATCAGAATGCATTGATATAAATAAATAAAAAAGATAATTTCCTGCTGCAAAATTCTGGAATTTCTATATATATACACTACCGTTCAAAAGTTTGGGGTCAGTGAGAATTTTATTTTTATTTTTTTGGAGGAAAGAAATCAATACTTTTATTTATCAAGGAATAGTTAATTTGATCGAAAGTGACAGTAAAGACATTTATAATGTTACAAATGATTCTAACCCTAACCCTATTCATCAAAGAATCCTAAAAAAAACAAAAAAAAAACTGTACAACTGACAGACCAACAACTGTTTCAACATTGATAATAATAATAAATGTTTCTTGAGCATCAAATCCTCATATTATACTGATTTGTGAAGGATCATTTGACACTGAAGACACTGACACTGGTGATGCTGAAAATTCAGCTTTGATCACAGGAATAGGTTCTGCAATCCACTGCTGCTTCAATGTATATCTAATGAGTTATTATAATCAAGGTATTAAGCAATATTTTTCCTTCTAAATATCAAATGAGTTGAATGACTTCTCTAGGCTTGTGAGATTTTACTTAGTTATTGAAGTTACCTGTGTGATATCTGAAATGTTCTTTTCATGTATTCTCTAATGTCTGTATTTGATATCTGAGAGGTGACTGGGGCTGATGTCAGGAATACAGTTACAGTGATTGCTCATTTAGCCCGGCTTCCAGAAATGAAATATGGACTCGTTTTGTGTTTGAGAAAGGTCTTCAACATGTGTTAAAACATAAAAGGGTCATTGGAACCAATAGTTTAAGGGACTATTTCTTTGTTAAAGCCTTACTTTCCAGTTAGACTATAGTGTTTTCTCCTTGAGAGAAAGAACGTATTATCTTGATGTTTTGAGAGGACTCTCCTGTTTATAGTTAGAGCCTGGCCAAATCCAACCTTGGAAAAGCTGTGTGTCGGTGTGTGTGTGTTAGTCTTCTTAGTTACAGGTTAAGGAACCACTGGCATTATTGGAGATTGACTGAGTTGTTGTTCAGGACAGTCTGGCTCTCAGCAACCCAAATCTGCGACCTGGAAGGTCACGACGTGCCTAACTCTAGGGTCCGAGTGTCAGCCGCTTAATCGATGGAGATATGCTTCAGTCTATCTGTATATGTGTGGAAAATTACTGTGTTTATCTATTTCTTAGCCAATCAGAATTATTCAAGCCTGAAGCAATGACGTAGCTTAGACCTTGGTGAAGGGTAAAACCGCTGTGATCTTTGTAACTGTACGCGGGGCGGCCTATGAACTCCTTGTGAGTCTTGAAGCTGACTTCTGCCTGATGAAACTGCAAACTATCTTCAGTAAAACTTTTCTTCAATTTATTATAATTCTGCTTCCGGGTCTTCATTCATCACATCTGGTTCTGGGTCTTTGACTGTAAATCCCCTTGCAGCACAGTGCACAGAAGTCGCCAACTTTCTGCAGAGTCGATAGCTACAGACCTCCAAACTTCGTGTGGCCTTCAGATTAGCTCAAGAACAGTGCGTAGAGCTTCTCTGTCTGGCAATCCGATGGACGAGTCTGGGTTTGGCGGTCGCCAGGAGAACGGTACTTGCCTGACTGCATTGTGCCAAGTGTAAAGTTTGGTGGCCTGCACAGAGTCCTGACCTCAACCTGATAGAACAGCTTTGGGATGAATTAGAGCGGAGACTGGGAGCCAGGCCTTCTCGTCCATCATCAGTGCTTGACCTCACAAATGCGCTTCTAGAAGAATGGTCAAAAATTCCCATAAACACACTACTAAACCTTGGGGAAAGCCTTCCCAGTAAGTGTGAAATGGATTTGTTGTATTTTATATCAATTTTAAGGTTTCGGAACAGTTATGAATGGATTTGGATGGAGCCACTTTGTGTCAGCCACTGCTACTTGCATCCACACCTTCCTAAAGAATTTCTATGGCGTTCTGGACCTAAACCTTAGGAGTTAGTCTCAAGATGGGTTAAGGACAGAAACTGCATGTGGACCAATGAGAAGTCCTGTCCTTTCATAAAATAAGCAGGTCTGGAGACGGGGGACCCTGTGGAGCTGAAAGGATGGAGTCGACTGATTATAGGGCCAAGGCGCAGCCGGATGGTCGGAAGTCCAAGGCTACTGAGTCCGAGGCCGTCACTCCAAAGACCAGGGGTCTCATTTATAAACGTGCCGTACGCACAAAACAGGGTTAAAAATGTGCGTACGCCACTTCCCACGCAAAGGTTGTGATTTTAAAAAACAAACTTGAAGGGAGAATGTGCGGTCCTCCACGCAAACTCTGACACATGCGTATGCACATTTTGGAGATAGTATTATAAAGGGAAAAATCCTTACAGTTGTGCGTACGGACGGTTTAATAAGTCTGAATTTTTGGGGGCGTACGCAATTTTAGGCTTTTGGACGTACGTACACTTTTAGTAAGAATCCTACGCACATTTTAATACACATTTTTTTTACTTTTACCCCAGGATGGATCTGGCGGGCCTGTAGACCGAGGTGAAGTTGGTGAAGACAGAAGAATGGGGAGATCCGGTGGAATTTACATTACACATTTAATTGTATTCTCCTCCAAACCACTAGCTCACGGCAGCACTATACAAATTTCAGAAAGCCTTTATTTAGCAATGGTAAAAAGTGTTACATGGAATGAATAAACGTGTTTACATGATGACATTTTTGTGTATATTCTGTATATTCATATATAGTTTTTTTCTATATATTCTGTATATTCATGTTATGATTTCCTTTTCGTTGAATTTCAGCAAACCTGCTAATGTCAAAACACGAATATTTAAAACTTGCATTAAAATGACACATTTTGGTGTAAATGCAGAGTACCGTCGTTATCAAACACAAGCAGATTCTTTTGTCCTTCCAAAACACTCTTCAGCAGAACTTTTCAATATTCACATTAAATCGATTTCAATTTAAGTCAACTAGAGTATTTTTTACATCATATATCTTCAGAATATTTATGTCTCACCCTGGAACATTTGAAATGGATGTGAATCATTTGCTCTTTTAATGAGATCCTAATCTATTTAAAGGAGTTGTACAAGAAACACTATTATATCTTACATCATGATGCCCTGTATCATCTTTGTCAGTTTATCACCATATATGATGCATTTATATAAGCTCAACGCGTTTCCTCAACAGTAGGGCGTTTGTACTGTACATGTACTCCATTCCCCCAGATGTCTGCAGTGGTTTGAGGTCAGTATATATCAGGCAGTTGTGAGTAGTTCCTGTTCCAGTAGCTGCCGTTGTAGAGCCAATCTGGAGATTTCGTGTGAGGGCTCGGCCCCTGATGAAACCACCTGTGTGTGA
This sequence comes from Rhinichthys osculus, assembly GCA_029959095.1. Lineage (NCBI taxonomy): Eukaryota > Metazoa > Chordata > Actinopteri > Cypriniformes > Leuciscidae > Rhinichthys > Rhinichthys osculus. The sequence continues at coordinate 42,302,133 of JARWKJ010000007.1, forward strand.
ACATGAGTTTGATGTTAAGGTGTAGATCAATGCCATCATTCCCTCCTCACAATAACTTTACATACAGACTCATGCAGATCGTAATCACTGCTGATGTCTGTAAACACACAGACTCTTTAGGACCATGACACACCAAGACGACTGTTGGGCGTTGGGCCGTCGGTGAGCGTCTGTCAGGGTAGTTTTCGAGGTATGTTCCACATGTCAGCTCTAGCGAGTCAGTGTATAAGAATAAAAGCGAAAGTGATGAAAGCTAGCAAAGAAGTCAAGACGGTACAGACTTAGAAGGCTGTTATAATTTTGAGCTTTCCAATACGCAAATATTTTCATAACATGAGCCGCCAGGAATGAAGAAAGTGTTAGCGTGATTGATATTCAAAATGGTAGCGAGCATTGCTTTGTTTATGGTTTGTGTCCTAGTTGTGTCCTAGTCCTAGTTTTTGAATGACGAATATAGACTACTGATCCCTGCTGATTTAGACGGTTATTTCCTTACACGCAGGCACAGAACGCACATGCTAGTTGACAGTTTTTGCGGTGTGTTCAAGCGGAGCTTTTTGTCCCAGACGCAGTCGCCGCCAGTTCTTTGACGTCGGCTTGGTGTGTGAGGTCTGGGAAATGAGTCAGCTTCTGAAACACTGTAATTATACTGCTAAATTAGTTTATCATTATGATAAATAGTGATAGACACAATAATCATTGTTTTGTTATTAAATTTTACACAGGCATTAGGTATCAAAATGTTGGCTTCACCCACAACAATTTACTGTGGAATCTCCTCCTGTCTAGAACTAATGAAGATTCATTGCTTTACCTGCATAACTGGATCGTAAACTAATGGATCAGGATAAATTCAGTAAGAGTTCAAGTCTGGTTATTGTGCAGATCAATCTCACTTTGTGGAAAGGGGTCGTCGTTTTAGCGCAAAGAAGACGCCTCAGTTACGTACTCTGATGTGTATTTATTAAAGAGGACCTATTATGCCCTTTTACAAAGTCTTGATGTTGTTTTTGGGCTCTACTAGAGCAGGTTTTCATGCTTGAATGTTCATAAAACACCTTATTCTTCCAATATTCCGAATTGTTGCAGCTCCTCTCTTCCCAGTCTGTCAGTAACGCTCTGTTTAGTTCCTGTCTCTATGAAGCCCCTCCTTCTGAAAAGCACACTGTGCTCTGATTGGTCGGCTGGATCAGTGTGTTGTGATTGGCCAACCGCTTCGAGCGTGTTTGGGAAATGTCCCGCCTCCTACCATAACCGCCAGTTTCAACACACTACTAACTAACTCAACCAGGCCCCGCCCCTTTATTCTGCGTATTAATTATTTAAATGAGGAATATTGTGATGCGTTCGTTCCCGGAAGAAACTCAAGACTACAATGTTTCAGGGAGTTCAGAAACAATGACACTGATATAGAGAAGAACTCCCGCTGGAGGGACTTTGTGCTTTGCAGAGCTGAAACAGCAACAAAATTACACACTAAAGAAAGATGAACATGGAAAAAAGCAGAATAGCTAAAATTTCAAACCTTATTTTCCATTCTTCATTTGATTGGGAGCGATTTTTCCGAGCCATGCGTTGTTTTTCCTCCAGTCTGTTCTTCTCTGCACTGGCTAGATCTGGGGAAACAGCAGCAATGCAATATATAATTAAGTAGTTTTATATTATGTCATTATATATAAAGTTGAACAAGAACTGATGAAGAACTGACTGTCGTCCATCATTGAGGACAGGATGTTGATACGGGTTTAATATTAAAGATATACACTCACCTAAAGGATTATTAGGAACACCTGTTTAATTTCTCATTAATGCAATTATCTAATCAACCAATCACATGGCAGTTGCTTCAATGCATTTAGGGGTGTGGTCCTGGTCAAGACAATCTCCTGAACTCCAGACTGAATGTCAGAATGGGAAAGAAAGGTGATTTAAGCAATTTTGAGCGTGGCATGGTTGTTGGTGCCAGACGGGCCGGTCTGAGTATTTCACAATCTGCTCAGTTACTGGGATTTTCACGCACAACCATTTCTAGGGTTTACAAAGAATGGAGTGAAAAGGGAAAAACATCCAGTATGCGGCAGTCCTGTGGGCAAAAATGCCTTGTTGATGCTAGAGGTCAGAGGAGAATGGGCCGACTGATTCAAGCTGATAGAAGAGCAACTTTGACTAAAATAACCACTCATTACAACCGAGGTATGCAGCAAAGCATTTGTGAAGCCACAACACGCACAACCTTGAGGCGGATGGGCTACAACAGCAGAAGACCCCACCGGGTACCACTCATCTCCACTACAAATAGGAAAAAGAGGCTACAATTTGCAAGAGCTCACCAAAATTGGACAGTTGAAGACTGGAAAAATGTTGCCTGGTCTGATGAGTCTCGATTTCTGTTGAGACATTCAGATGGTAGAGTCAGAATTTGGCGTAAACAGAATGAGAACATGGAACCATCATGCCTTGTTACCACTGTGCAGGCTGGTGGTGGTGGTGTAATGGTGTGGGGGATGTTTTCTTGGCACACTTTAGGCCCCTTAGTGCCAATTGGGCATCGTTTAAATGCCACGGCCTACCTGAGCATTGTTTCTGACCATGTCCATCCCTTTATGGCCACCATACCCATCCTGTGATGGCTACTTCCAGCAGGATAATGCACCACGTCACAAAGCTCTAATCATTTCAAATTGGTTTCTTGAACATGACAATGAGTTCACTGTACTAAAATGGCCCCCACAGTCACCAGATCTCAACCCAATAGAGCATCTTTGGGATGTGGTGGAACGGGAGCTTTGTGCCCTGGATGTGCATCCCACAAATCTCCATCAACTGCAAGATGCTATCCTATCAATATGGGCCAACATTTCTAAAGAATGCTTTCAGCACCTTGTTGAATCAATGCCACGTAGAATTAAGGCAGTTCTGAAGGCGAAAGGGGGTCAAACACAGTATTAGTATGGTGTTCCTAATAATCCTTTAGGTGAGTGTATAATATTTAATGAGCACTGCAACAACATTCCAATGTTCCAGTGTTATTTAATTTTTAATTTTAGTTGAAGTTTAGTGCTTTTGTTGATGTGCTTTTGTCATTAGTTTTATTTGCATTATGCAAATGTACAAAACGAAGGAGGGTGGTGTTTATGATATAAGCACCACCTTAATGGTCAGTAAAACAGGAAGCTTAACTGCAGGCTCAACGTGGGCTTTAGGGATAAGGACACAACAGCTTTCAGCCTAAACTCAACCATCCTGCTTTTCAGAAATTGGTTGGATGTTTTTTTTATGGGTGAATGAATACAACAAGAGGTTAATGTACCTATGTGTCCGCTCTCCAGGGCTCTGACATCAGGTCTCAGACGACAGTCTGTTTGTGGAAGAACTCGCTCCATCTCTTCATCCAACTCATTCAACTGCAGAGCAAATGATGTAAAGGCATAGTACTGACAGAAAGAGAAAGAAGACAAAGAGGAATGAATGACAGTTTGTCACAAAACAGGGATGTTTCTTTTTATGCATTAACAGGGGTTGGTAAAATGCATATAAGAAAATCAATGTCTTGTTTTTTGTCTTCTTGCATATTCAACATTGTTGAAAGCTTGATCATGTCTGCCGGACAGTCATTCTTAGGTTTTTTTTTTTTTTTAAACAACTGTACACTTAAATTAGTTCCAAGTCTCGATGGCATTAGTTCTACATCACTTCACCAAAGGCTTTTCAGTTATATATATAGCCTGCCTAACTATCGTTGGAAATACCTGTGCACATATTAAATTACTGTTTGATCCTGATTCTTCTTCCCACAACGCACCGCGACAGAAGACCGGACCGAGAAATGGATGAGAGATTCGCCGCCTTAGGCCATGAAGGGCTTCTCCTTACGGACTTTGCCCTCCGTTTCAGCCAGCTCGCTGTAAAGACAGCCCTGGACGACGAGACGTTATTGTTGGATCAGGGCAAACTCTGGAGAGCGTCTAACCCCGATCCCAGCCGAGCCCAAAGCCCAGCCCGTCATCCCTGTGACTGACAGCACCTGAGCCCCCCGCAGACACTTACTCTGTTTCACCTTCATAGACTTTTAGTTAGTATTCATTGGTTCCTGTTTTCCTTTGTTCTGTTCCTGCCACTCGTTTGTCCCCTCGGTTACTAATATGACTTGTGTGGCGACCTGTGTCTTTAATGGGGTTTTCGCCAGCGTTGGACGATTACTCAGCTCTCCACATGAGTACATCAGTGACACCTGCTGCCAACTTCCCTTTTCACCTTTAAAAGAAGCAAGACGGAAGTTTGGCTTTCTCGGGTGTCCCAATTTTGTTGCGTCCCTTTTGAGCCACGGGGCGTAACACTTGTCATTCGGTTCAGTGCATAAGTTCCTGTGTTTTCAGTGTTCTTGGTCTGGTCTCGTTCATGCTACGTTGATGTTTGCCTGCCTACCTATCGTTGGAAATGCCTGTGGATATAATTAAAGTATTGAACCTGATTCGTCTTCTTCGTGCTTCTTCCCATTACAGTTACAGGGTGGTACAGATGGCCCATGGACAATGAAGCAAATGTTAATTTACACATAAATATAGCTGTGCCCCATAGCCAATACAAATGCCTTCGGGCTATAAACAGGACGGGATCTCAGAGAATGAGAAATTTGATTCGATTTCAGAAAATATATTGTATCTAATTCAGTAAAAAGTCACATCACATATGATCATGACCGATCATTGCAGTCACTTCAGAGTACTTGCGCTCATCTCAAGCCCAAATTATAGCCACATCATTTGAAAAAAAGGCCACATAATGACAAATAGTGAAATATTCTGCATACTTTTCCCGAGTTGTCTGGCCGCGGTGATATCCTCCAGATGAGCTCACTTCCTGGAATGACCTGCACGGTCTCGGTCTCTGGAGGAGGCATTTCATCCGGCTCCTCTTCCGCATTATTACTCTGCAACATTTGTAAAACACATTACATTAGACATTTGATTAATGTTATTAACACCAAGTCAATTTCTGCTCTGATGGTTTAAAATGCATATTTATGTTTGACAAGATATTACATAAAAATGTAAAACAAATCAATATTCGTGTCATTATCTCGACAGTCACCTGTGTACTTCCCTTCCTGTCAGAACGCTTCATGTCAGACTTCCTGTGAGCATCAAACGTCGCTGGATCCACAGAATACAAGCACTCCGTCCACTTGCCATAGAGAGCACAGACCTTTTTTTTACTGGACAGACATAAAGAAAACAATCGTATTACAGACAGCTTACTGTGTGTGGCTCTTCATTAATGTACACACTTTTGTTTGTTAAAGATTTTCCTTTTGACCAATTGTTAGGTAGGTGTAGCTTTTTTCAAGAACAAATTTCTTTATAAAAGTTCAGTCCAATATCAGTCCAAGTCATAGCAAATGTACTGTAAATGCATCACTTGCAATCATGCTATTGTACTGAATATCAGTATGACTGTCACATACAGTATAGCATCTTCTGTACCCGGGCCGTAACCACCAGGGGTCGGTCTCAGGCGTCTAACAGCGCTCGTCAATGTCAAAACGACTGAACTGTCCAATCAAACCAAGAGGGCGAGCCTTACTGTTCACAGAATCTGAGCGCACGTTTCTGCTCAACATTTGATTTTAACAATCAAAGAGTGCGAGGTAAGATCAATGTTCCCTCAATTTTTTTTTTTCTTGCTGAGCAAAACGTTTCTCTATTGGGCGGACACTTTTCGCCACCTGAGCAAAAACGTTCTTTATACCAGACCTGTGCAGCGTATGTGAATACACAAAAAAAAAATGGTTTCATCATGCAGTTGTAACTTTTATATTTAATGTGCCATTTCTATGTTATTTGACCCTTGATGTAACTTAGTGGTATTAAATCATATTTTTGGAAACAAGCAGTTAATTAAGAAGTCACTAAATGTAGCACAATTTAGGTTACCTGGGAATTTTGTTCCAGATTCGAGTACCACTCCTTACCAAGAAATTATATTAACAAATCATTTACACAATCTTCTGTAGGACAGTTCAGTTCTTTACAGTAATATAATATAGTATGAAATAAATTAAGCAGTTACACTGACATGGTTTGGGACAACAATAACGTGTTTTTGTACAGTCAATTATAGCCAATATTTTCTTTATCAGGGGTTTTCAAACTTTTTAATGACAAGGAGCCCTAAACAATCCCCTTGTGAGATCAATTGTGTATTAGTCAGTTGAATGTCTGTTGGAGGAGCATCACAATAAAGAGTTAGCAGATACTTGACACGAGAGAACAAACCTCACTGGTCTTTGTGGAAACTCAAACGAGCTGCGTAACACAATACATTTTTTTGAAGCGTAGAAGTGGAAGTTGTGTAGCTGTCAATGGAGGGACAAAGATTTAATAAAAAATGTCTTTATTTGAGTTCTGAAGAAAAACGAAAATCTTATGGGTTTGGAACGACATGAGGGTGAGTAAATGATGACCGAATTTTCATTTTTGGGTGAACTAACACATTTTAATTCACAATAATTTTGACCCAAAACGGCCTATTTTGTGAATATAAAGTGATACAAAAAGCGAAATGCTCAAATGCTGTTATATGAAATATCAAGCCTCTTGGAACACCTCATATCCAATGAAATTAGTGGATCAGAGCTGTTTTAAGAACATCACATATTGTATTTACCACACTACAGTCATGTACAACTGAATAAGCCAATTTAGAGGCTCTGTGACATTTAAGTTGTGTTTGCATACCTTTTATCAAGTATGTATCCTTCCACTTTATGCAACTCTTTTCCAAACATGCCACACGACTTGAAAGTCAAACAACATCTTTCCCCAGTTCTGTTAACAAAAAGCACAGTGAAATCATGTGTGTGTTTGTCTTCTGCAGTAGTTAGACTCTTTCATTGTTCCTCTCAAACCTTAATAAAGCAACACTTATCTAATTTACACCTAATGATACTTTCATGATATTTGCTCTTACTTATGATTAATAATTTCAACATTTCCATATTGCTCAATCCACAGTTGTCCCATGATAATGTTATGAACACAGCAGGTAGGGTTGGTCCAGGTGTAGGCTTCATTGTGACTGCGGAACAACAAATTAGAGATAAATATGTCAGTGATAAAGCTTTTTAATAAATGTTTATGTCTGTGTGAACATGACATGCTCCTTATGTTTACTGGTGCACACGTGTTAAGGCTGGAAATCACTCACACGGGAAGCTCTAGGGTGATGATTCCACGAGGTTCGGCCTCCACACTCTTTCCCCAGAACTTGAGTTTGGGATAAATGGAGCCATGAAACATGAAGTCGTTCTTTATGCCCTCGGCGTGGAAGGCACTGACCGGTGGATGATGACTGACCTGCTCAGAGATCCACCTGAACCCCAGATCCTCTCTGATGAGAAGAAACACTGGCGTGATCAGCTCATTGGAAACATTGACATGATCAGCTCATAAGTGAGCAGACACTGACCTGAGCAGCTCATAGGTTTCTCCCAGCAGAGGGTTGAAGGGTTTGCCGGTCCTCTCCCACTGCGAGGCCACAGCTGACACAGCAAACGCTGCCACACTCTCAAAAACCAAAGAAACCTAACATCACTGACATGTCAAGAGTTTGTTTCAGTTGATGGTAGCGGAGCCATCATACATTTCAGGTTTATCGTGTATAATTGTTATATGCTTAGATTTTTTGCCTGTAGACTAAAATTAAATCGATATAATAGCTATTCACTGCTAATAAAAGGCAGTGTGTTGTGTATTGTATTTACATAAGATTACATAAAATCGATTCTGTATGTTGACTAATGAAATGCAAAGCATATACCGGTAGTATAATTCAGGTCAAAGTTCTGCCAATTATTGTTTGACCTCAAAGAAAGTTTTGTGAAAAAAAAGAAAAACTGCTTTAAAAATAGTGAGTTACCTTCAACCAAACCTAGAATTATGAAGCTGAAATCTTCAGCTGACATCTACTTGTACTTACTATAGGGTTAGGGGAGGATTAGGATTTGGTTGAGGGTTAGATGCATGTAATTATGCATAATTTACTGTTATTACTATGGTAAGTACATGTAACATATGTAACAAGGACACTGTAAAATAAAGTGTTACCACACTTTGTTCAAACACACCACCACATCTCTACGTCAGTGTGTGTGGGCAGTTTCATAACACCACCCAAACGTATACGTAAAGAAAGAAGGCGTAACTTTTATTCCCGCCGTATTGTTGTTCCTGCCGCCGCCGCCATGTTGTGGAGACGCTGTGTTTTTCGTTGCGAAAGCCAAACTACTTTGTTTGGCCTTCCAAAAGAGGACACACTTAGAAAACAGTGTTTAAGCTTTATTTACAACATTGTTCCAGAACACGACAAAAAATATTCTGCGCATTTTTCGGAGGACTGTTTCCAGACCCTGGGAGAGTTACAAGGCCGGCTGTGCATAAAGCTGATTCTGAAGCAAGGTTATTTTCCTAAACGAAAACTGAAACTATCAGTTAAAAAACATTTTTCGAATTTTCGGACTATTTCGAATTTAATTCTGAAACAGGAAAAAGCAAATGCATTGTCACGCTGATTAATACACTTTATGGTGTCGGAATTAAGGGAAAAATCCCACAAATCTTAAAGTACATTTGCAAACCAACCATTGTGAAGAATACATATCCTTCATGGCGAAAGATTCGGAAAGTAAGACTACCATCGGTAATGATAAAGTCAACGAGGGTGCTAGTAGTTCTCAAACTCAATAGCAGCTGCAGACTCTGACATTATGCTTTATAAAATCTGAGGTTTGGCCAACAAATTCAAATGAACACAAGAAACGAGAAAAGGCACTGGTAGGTTTGTTTGTTGAGACTGGCATGTCCACTAGACTGTGTGATTCGGTAGCTTTCAAAACTTTTAATGACCGCAGATTCGTCACTCTCAGCCACAATGACAGATGATGCATGTGAACTACCATCAACTTCTGGAGGCACCGACAAAACCCTTCAGAAATACTCGTTCCTCGCTATAAAGATCTTCAGCACTGCTAACCAGGCGAATCCAGTTGATAACTCTGGCAGTGCAGTGCATGAAATGCAAAAACACCTAGATGAAGTGAAGCGAGACAACATTGGAGTCAGGCCACTAGAGTACTGGCAAGGACGGGTAGCTGTGTATCCAAAGCTTGCACCTGTTGCAATAGATTTGGTCTGTGCCCCTGCATCTCAAGGCTTTGTAGAAAGAATATTTTCTGTTTGCGGACAGCTTTCATCTGGACTGAGAAACAGAATGACCACCTCCCTGAAACCAAAGAGTCCTCTTAAAAGTTAACAGAAAATTGTGTTACTGAAATGATTTCAGAAAACACAGACCACATTTATATCCAATGCAAAATGCACATTTGGTAATTTTGGACATTTTATTCTGGTCTGTTTGTTTAAAGTAAAATTGAACACTACGCACACACTTGAAGATTGTGTTCTAGTCTGTTAGTGCAAGTAATATTAACACTACACACATGCACATTTGAAACTTTTGAGATTGTATTAGTCTGTTTTTGCTACATTAATATACAACACATACACACAAACTCAAAAAGATTTCATCTTTAATATGTATGTTTATTCATATCCATGTTCATCATGTATTATGTACATTTAAGGTGCATTTGTTTGGTTCTTTTTTTGCATCTCAAACCCTTGTTATTTTTATCAAGAGTTAACTGTAAACTGTGCAAACATTACATTTTGCTGAAAATAAATGTCTTGCTTTGCTTTCTTTGGTCTACAATGTAAGTGTTCTGTTAGCTGCTAAACTATAATTACTAAAACTGAAACTAAATAAAATAAAAACTAAATAGAAATGTGTTTACACAATAAAAACTAAGCTAAAACTAACAAACCCATTAATGAAACTAACTAAAACTAAACTGAAACTTAAAGCAAAATTGAAAATGATATTAATATAAAACCTAATTTAAAAAAGGAAAACTATAATAACCTTGTTCTGAACTGGGGTAATTCCATCTTTGCAAGTACAGTCCGGCGCTTCTGAGACACAGCCTGTAAGTATTTTTCATATTTTAAGAATTTGCTAGTGACTATTCAAACGCGAGTTTTGAGCAGTATAGAGAAGCGCTTGCTTGTTGTTTCTACGATCACAAATGCAGATATAGTTTTATGTTTACATACTGCAGTGTTCTCACCCCGTAGCGCGGCGCGTAAAAAGACAGTATAAGTCATTATAATCAGTAATTATGTCCCCAATGAAATAAAACCTTACCAATCTGATCGAGTCTTACGTTCGCTCTTACGAAAAATACCAGAGCTCAGCTAACTTTAACCTTGCCTATATAACAACCAAACATATACCTACAATTTAACAAGCATCATGCACTACTGACATCTATCAATAGATGTATTTTATTAGTGCTATAAAAGCTGGATGGATAATATGACATAAATAGATGGACTGCATTAAATTAAATATAGTTATGTTTATTCATGTGTTGTTATTGGTGATAGAACTAAGGTTTTTATCTAATTAGTATTAGAATTTTTGATCGAATTTACCTGATCGAATTTTACGATGCGGTCCAGTCGCACTGCCAAAGTTGATCGATCATCTTTTCCGGATCAGATTCAGGCTCGAATTGATAAGGTAGTGCCGACATTATTACCTGTCATTATTGCTTTGGGAGCTGATAGTCCAAATATGGTGACGGGCGTGACATTTCCGTCACACGCTTAAGGTTTTTGGGCCAATCACAATGCACTAGATCGCTGGCCAATCAGAGCACACCGTGCTTTTCAGAACGATGAGCTTTGTAAAAATCGACGCATTTCAGAAAGGCGGGGCATAGAGGAGCAACAATAATGTACAGTATGTGTAAAATAATGACTTTTTTTTTACCTAAAACCGCGTAAACACATTGCATTAAACCAAACACACAAAATAAAGTTCTTTTTAGAACCATCATATGACCCCTTTAAAGAGTTTGGAAGTCTTCATTTGATTGGTTGAATTCTACAGGATTTCCGTGTGTGTCGTGTTCTTTAACGGTCCACCTGGAAACAAAGCCGTTGTGATGCCAAACCCCCTCATGGAAGAAGAAAGCCATCGTGTTTACAACTGTGACAAAGAGCGCTTATCAAGATCAACTAAACGCTGGATTTTTAAAGGTATGTGAAATTTGTGGCCCCATTGTTGTAAGTAAACTTGCAAAACATTCCTGAATGAATAATTTATTAGATGCATGCCAGTCTGTGAAGGGACATCAACTTTACATTCTCATACCCCTTAAAGGCCCACTGAAGTGCCTTTGACTGAACCCCTAGCTTTGTATGATACGTTGACGTAATTTCCACTGAAACAGGAAGCTGAGGCGGGACATATTGAATGGCTCCTCCCCCTTTCAAATAGCCAATAGCATTTAGTTTACCTCACAGACTGTAAGTCGTACTTGACGGCAACATGGAAGCGAATCTGAGGGCTGATGATACGTTGGATTCAATAGTAGATGACCCTAACCCTAACAGTTGAAAAACGGAATAAAACTTGAGCGTTTGAGCAACCGAACACACATCTCCAATAGGGCTGTCACATAAAAATTTGAATTTCGAATATTCATTGACTAAATAAAAAAAAACTGCAAAAACTGTGCATTCGAATTTTTGGTGTGTCAAGAGGTCCGCGATGATGACGTAACTGACGCGGTTTGTATTTTAGCTTTTATCCAGTATAAAGCGCTGCGGCTGTGTTGTTATTTAGAAAAAATGCCGGAAACCCTCTCAGTTGGTGGCAAAGATCGTGCAACGACATACTTGACCATACCTGGCACATCGGTCAGAGCTGAGCATGTGTTTTCTAAAAACATTGTCAACAAAAAGCGCTCAGCACTCGCTGCAGATCAAGTTGACCCTCTAGTGTTTTTGATGAACAATATGTAGATGTGTAGTGAGTAGAAGTGGATTGTTTCTGAATGGCAGTTTGCTATTTTGTGTTTATGTAGGTCTGTCTGTTGAAGCGTGTTTTCTCAGGTTACTGATGCACGAACACAGTTTTATGCACTATTGCAACCTAATTGTCCTTGCATGCACATTAAGGAAATTATATTTTATTTAAGAACAGTTGTTTAAAAAGTTTAAAAAGTGAATGTCATTTCATTTCAATAAAAGATGCGATGCTTGATTAGGTTAATATTTGCTAATTGTGCTCGCTTGCGCCCTCTTGTGGGTACTTTTTACTGTAACATTAAAGGGGTTATACAGTATAATGCCATTTTTGTACAAGCTAGTATGATTCTTTAGGGTCTAAATTAAAAGTTTGTAATATACTTTAATTAAAAATTCTCATCAGTATTGTAAGAAAACACTTATTTTACTTGGTCAAAAACAGCTGTTTTCAGCATGCTGTTTCAGTGCATAGGACTTTAAATGATAATGAGCTTTGCTCACCCCGCCTCTCTGTTCTGTGTGTACACGTTTATAACACAATAACACAATAACCATAACGCGTTGTTCAGTATAAACGTGGGATTATGAATTATATTGAGAACATCATACATAGAAAACATGCTGTAATGTACCCTGAGTGTAAACCTTAGACGCATTCATTGTGAAGCGTGCAGCTAGCGATTTGTAAAGATTAATATAAATATTAATATAAAGTTTAATAAAACATTACACTCACTTCAGTTGTTCTAGAGGTTCAGCTGGAACACGAATAGCTGGTACCGATCCTTTATTCAGGAGCTACTTCTTACTGATACAAATCCAGCTTTATACTGATCCTCGTTTATAAAGCAGTCTGGTGTGAGAAATGATTCGCGCAAACATGAGAGCATTGACGTTGCTCGTGGGGAATATTCCCTTCGAAAACAAACTCAGCCACTGCGTCTTCAGCGGTTCGGATTTAGGAACATTAAAATGACTGTGTTCGTTATTACACCCAAGAACAGAACACCACAATCGCTTAGACGCCATTCTGCTCATAGACAGTGCTCCAGCATATCAACAATGACCGCGCCGGTCCGCGCGGACTATGATTGACAGCTCCCTCACAAACGAGGGCGGGTCTGTTTTGAAACGGTGCTGTCAATCAACAATCGTGGGAGGGGCTTCCGAGCGTGTGACGTCACAAAATCGAACGGGTCAATTTGAGACAGGGGAAAACATATAAGGAGATTAAAACAAAAACACTGGATGGATTTTTATCATTATATGATGGTTGTGTACAGGCACTGCCAACACACATTTCAGTACAATCAACTTGTAAAAGTGCATGTACCATTGTATGACCCCTTTAAGTATTGCCTTTAGAATTTGAATAATTAGAATTTTGCTAATATTTAAGAAAGAGATTCGAATTTAGCTTTTCAGCCATTTTGACAGCCCTAATCTCCAACCCATTTTGCTCCGTGATGTGTCAACGGTCGCTTTGACCATGTGGCATTTATAGCATGGGACGCTTTACATTCTAGAGAGCATTTGATTGGACAGAAGATGAGATGAGAAGCTGAAGTCCGCGGTGATTCAAAATTCTGTGATTAATTTTAGCAGAAGTAAGAGACTGTAAATTTCTCCTAAAGCGAATTTTGTCATTGTTTTGGAACACACCAGCTTATTCATAACCTTAAGGCTAACATATTCATACTAAAAGCTAAAAAACTTAAATTTTGATTTCAGGGGGCTTTTAACATGACGAGGAACAAAACGAACTGTGATTGGTTGCTTTACATGTCAGTTAGACGGCCCTAGGCGGTCTAAGCTGCGATGGAGTCCAGACCTTCTGCCGTCAGTCTGAAGCTCTGGCTACGTGAGACTAAAACAGGCCAGGCTTAAAATGCAAAGCTCTGTTTTACTCAATAGGTCCCTGCCCTATTTTTCTCCTCACCAAGGGGTATTTGGCCTAAAAAAAAATCTAATATAGAGTTACCTTCATTCTGTGGATGGAGTCTTGTGAAGCGTTGGCCTTCTGGATGAGGTATGTGTGTTCCATGTACTCAGTCAATCTCTGGAGAAAACTCAAAGGCTCATTAAAAATCACTGGCATTGTGATTTTCGAAAGTTCCTGTGAAGAGAATAAATGATTAACAGGCTGAATTAGAATTAATCTGGCAAAAAAACATCATGCAAACCTTACAATACAAACATTCAAAAATAATTTCAGATTACAATAAAATTTTTGAAACATAAAGTGCCTGAAGTTGAAGAAACACTAATACAGTATGTGTAAAATGATTTTGACTTACCATCCCGATGCATTTTTTGAGAATGCTCCACATACTGGCATTGTTTCGAGAGAACATAACAGCGGGAAGAGCCGACCTATTGCAAGACGGATAATGAAACAAATTTCAGGACACTAAATGCAATTTATTCAAGCAATATTACATGAGCAAAAGTTCTGTTGTTCCAAATATTAGCATGGCTGTATCCTCGTGCCACAGATGATCACAGCCATAATATTCAGATCAATACTACGATCGCAGGTGTGAGACTGCTTATACACAACAGGTCCACAAGTTCACTTTGAGTAACTTTACAGAAGGTCTTCAATGAAAATAGACCAAAGCAGAATCATCGAGTACAAAAGGACAGTTACGGAGGGACGGTTTGACATTTGGTTTGAAGGAGAACCATTTGCTGTTATCTGTAAGCATTGCATTTATTTTTGTGGCACATTTGCTCTTGGGAATACATCATATTAACAGTTGTTTGTAAGCATCACAAAATAAAGTTTATAAATTAATTAATATTAATATTGGGTCACACTTTATAGGTGTCTTTAACTATTATGAATTTACATAAAAAATGTTTTAGGTACAATGTACTTATTGTGTTGTATTGCAAAACACTTTGAAAGTGCTGCTATTAAGGTGTATACGGGATAGGTTAAGGACAGGTATGGTGGTATGGGTAGGTTTAAGGGTGGGTTAAGGGATAAGGTTTACAACAGTGTAATTATAGATGTTAATTTACTTTAAATTAATTTATATTAATACAGCTGTAATTAAAAATGCAAGGTTTTTTAAAATATAAGTACAATGTAAAAACATGTATATACACAAAAATTGCATTGTATCAAACGATTATTAATTATATAGTAGTTAAAGACACTTAATGTAAAGTGGAATCCTAAACTATAAATGTTCCTCGTTCACTTCATTGGCTGCCCATATCAAATATAAGGCTATAGGATGACTTTGACCTACATGACTATAAATAAATGTAAATGTTATTGCTCCATCGCTCATTTCACTAACCTGAACCTGATAAAGGCTGAAGACTACTAGATACTAGAAAACCAATTGTACAACCAAGGATTTAGGTCACATGGATCATGGCATTCCCTTAAACTGGCTGGAGAAATGTTTAGATACTTCCAATATTTTGTTTCACAATCACTGTTTGTGTAAATCAGGTATTGTCAAACCTAACACAAGCGTAAGATTATGGAGTGCCACAAGGCTCTGTATTAGGTCTTCTATGGTTATAACCGACTCATAATGTGACCATAATTATAGGCCGTATGCTTTATGTAGCTAGTTAATGGCGTATTGTTTCACTCAGCTAAACAAATAAAATGGACTTCACCTGATTACATGAGGTTTTAACTGCATGGACAGCAGCAACAACAATACTAATATGCAAAAAAATGTAATCGTTTTTTAACAAAAAATAAACAAGATGTAGCCTACTTTTATATTCACTGTCAAGTGAGTAGACATTTTAAAATGAGATGGGAAACAAAATCCCATGACAGAAAAGGTATACCTGTGATTTTTGACTCCATTGCTCTGGGTCGTGTCTCCCTGGCTACCGTCCCCTGACATGACGTCTCAGTCTCTGGGGTCACAGATGAAGCTGTGTCGAAAAAACACCAGACTGTTTACTGATCCGGCTCTAGAAATGCATAAAAGAATAGTAAAAACATGGTCCTTCAAGGGAAAATTAAGAGTATTTCATTTTTTTATAAAGATAAACAAATACATAAAATGAAATAGACAGACTGACAAGACCAGAGCTATTTTATCCAAAAGCAATCGTAAGCCTAAGTATATGTAGAGAACATTGGTGCCTGTGGTTTCTATGATCTATGCAGGTTTATGATGCTTTGAGGAAACACAGCCTAACTGTTTGAATGAGAAAGAGTTGACAGTACTCCTGTTAAGAGAATGTGGACAATTAACATCAACAAATGGATTTGTATTGAATAAATTCTTTGGATTCCCTTTTTATGTATGAAACATACGCTTACGCAAATAATTCACACATTTCTATCACTGAAAAGCATGTAGGATTATGAGATTATAACAGTATTAGATTCAGCAATATGATGACATCTGTCGACTGCAGATGAGCACATGCCCCTTCACCTTTATCAGGTTTGTTTTTCTTTTAAATTTAACGTGCAATTCCACTTTATAAATCTCACAGCTCATCCTGAGATGATTCATGGGTTTGTCTGGCTTCAGCACGCACTGCTATTTTAAGTGTTCATACGGGACTGAACTGCTGAATCCGTCAACTAACAGAGCTATAAAAACACCAGCGCTCAACTAACTTTAACCTTATATGATAACAACCAAACATATACCTACAATTTAACAAGCTTCATGCACTACTGACATCTATCAATACATGTATTTTATTAGTGCTATAAAAGCTGGATGGATACTATGACATTAATAGATGGACTGCATTAAATTAAATATAGTTATCTTTATTTATGTGTTGTTATTGGTGATAGAACTAAGTTTTATCTAATTAGACTAGACTCTGCTCACAGCGTCTGTCTGTGATTATGTCACACCTGCAAACACACTGATTACAGGATGCAAAAATGTAAAAATAAATTTACGGGGTTGAACAAAAAAAATCGCAGCTGCTCAGTGACACAAAAATGCAAAGTGAAAACTGACCCTTGATGTAAAAAACATAAAATAAAGCAATTATTATTTGCTACATATAATATTTGACATGATACGTTCAGTGTAAATGTGCAGGTTCTGGTCAGGATTAAGGTTACTGTACCTTCAGAGTGACATCATGACAAATGCTACTGTACCGGTCTCACTTACAGTCACTTGACCTGTCTCGACACATACTGTGGGCATACCTCTGTCTAAATCCACTGCCCAAATCTTCATTTGACAGTGAAATAAGTGAAAATGTGAGCAGAGAAAAGCAGAAATGTGAATGTACCTGCCTGAATGGCTGCTGAAGGTGTCACCTTGTTTTGCGTCCTCTCTGCTGTTCCTGTGTGTGTGACTGTAGGTGCGGGAAATGGAGCACAGGAGAGACTAGAGGAGTGTGTGTGTGTGTGTGTGTGTGTGTTTGCAGAGCTCAGCATAAAGAGGATCGGAGAGCAGCTGATCACACTACACCTGGGGTATGATGAACACACACACTGAGACAACACACTACTTCAACTATTAATACATCAGTAATGTTTTCATAATTATCAGTGTTTTCATTATATGAGTTTCTGTAATAAATGTGATTATCCCAATGGCTGTATTTTCACTGCATACGGATGTCATGGGATTCACACCCCAAAACACACATTACAGAGTAAAGATGGTGTGTCTACAGCCCTTGTCTAGAAATTAATAAATATACATTATGATAATTGAATGTGATTAACATCATTACATGACAGGTTGATAGATAGACAGGCAGTAGCTGAAGTGTGGAAGTGATTATGAAGGGTGTAATGGAACAATACTGCTTACTATACACTGATCTGTCTTAAGAGGCTTACTGTGCTTTAACAGAGTAAGCACTCTTCAAATCATTTTAGGCTAACAATCTGAATCTTTTCCCCCCAGTATATGTTACGTGTGGGTTGTGGGAAATGGAGCGAGGACTCAAGTGCAGAGGAGAAGCTGTGTTTAATTAAGTAAAACATAAATCAAACAAACAAAACAAAGAAATACAGGTCTCATGAACTAATTACAGAATCCAGGAACATGGCACGGCAGGCACAGAACAAACACGGCAGGCACAGAACAAACACAACTCAAAACTCAGGTAACATTAAACAAATGAGCACCAGACAGCAAACACAGGGAGACTAAATAGGAAGGCAAACAAGGAGGGAAACGAGGGAAAGCAGGTGGGACAAATAAACCAATAACGAGGTAACAAGATGGGAGGGGCTAGAACATCGACAAGAGCACATGGCACACAGAAATCACATGATAGCCATGTGCTCACAACCAACAAGACCATAACAAACACAAGACCAGGCATGTCACAGCTCTGTCACAAAACCAAGAATAACCAGAACTGTAGTGACAGAACCGTGACACTACCTCCCCTCTAAAGGAACGCCACCTGCCGTTCCTAAAGAGAGACATAAAACGAGACAGGAACACCAGATAGACACAACCCAAAAACACCACAACACGAAACGAAAACAAATATCAAAAGTGAGGGAGCAAAAAATAAATAAAAATTCACAAAAGTCCAAAAACTTGACCAGGGAGGGACGGGAGGGTTAAGCCAAGGACCCTCAAGCTTTTCAGGAGTCCTGGCAAGGATCAAGGTGGACCAGGCTGTGCACGGTGTCCAAGATGAGCAGGCAGACCATCGGACAGCCAGGACAAAACAGACAGTCCATCGGGCGGCCACGGCGGAGACAACCCCTCGGGCGGCCACGGCGGAGACGCCGGCTCTGGAATCGACACCAGCTCAGGAACAGGCACCGGCCTTGGAACAGACCCCGGCTCAGGTACAGGCTTCGGATCAGCGACAGACACCAGAACAGACACAGCCACAAAAACAGAAACAAACACAGGGACAGAAACAAACATTGGTTCAGGAACAGGCAACGGCTCAGAAACAGGAACCATCTCAGGCCAAACAGACAGGACGTGAACAGTCTCTAACTGGGCAGACGGGGCGTGAACAATCTCTGACTGGGCAGACATAACTGGAACAGTCTCTGGCTGGGCAGCGACGACATAAACCGACTCCGTCTGGGCAGACGTGACGTGAATCGTCTCTGGAACCGTAGACCTGACCTGAACAGATTCAGGCTTGATGGATGGCGCCGTCAGAGCGAGGTGCTTGGGTGGCGCCGCCAGGGCGGGGCGCTTGAGTGGCGCCGTCAGGGCAGGGCGCCATCAAGGCGAGCAGCTTGGGCGGGGCCGGCAAGGCGAGCAGCTTGGGCGGGGGCGGCAAGGCCAAACGCCTGGGCGGCGAGTCAGGGATGACAGTTACCTCCGGGATGGTCTCTGGGTTAGGAACCACCGGACCAGTTGTTGAGGAGGCCTTTCTTCTCCTCCGTCTCCGGACCACCGGACTCGGAACCACCGGCACTGGGACCACCGGCACCCCCAAAAACGATTCCTCCCGGACCACCGGGTTAGAGACTACTGAAGACGAGTCCTCCCGGACCACCAGGCTTGAGACCCCCGAACTTGGGTCCTCCTGGACCATCGAAGATGGGTTCTCCCATCTCACAGAACCAGAAGGATCTATAAGACGTTCTAAGAGTCTTATGAACTCCTTAAACGAAAATTCCCCCAGATCTCTCATAATCTCAAAAGGGATTGGGTCATCAAGGGCATGGTTGAAAAGATCCTTCAAAGCTGCATCACCAAGATTTAATGCCTCTGCCACTGCAGAAAATTTCTGGGCAAAGTCCCACACCTTTGCCTCCAGTTGCCGAAGAGAAATCAACTCCTTAAATCTCACCATCCGTTCATATGAAGGACATGACAATGGGAGAACAGGTGACCCCCTCGACCTCTTCCTCCGCTGAGTCCTCTTCATGGCTCGTTCGTTCTGTTACGTGTGGGTTGTGGGAAATGGAGCGAGGACTCAAGTGCAGAGGAGAAGTTGTGTTTAATTAAGTAAAACATAAATCAAACAAAACAAAGAAATACAGGTCTCATGAACTAATTACAGAATCCAGGAACATGGCACGGCAGGCACAGAACAAACACAACTCAAAACTCAGGTAACATTAAACAACAAACGAGCACCAGACAGCAAACACAGGGAGACTAAAAAGGAAGGCAAACAAGGAGGGAAACGAGGGAAAGCAGGTGGGACAAATAAACCAATAACGAGGTAACAAGATGGGAGGGGCTAGAACATCGACAAGAGCACATGGCACACAGAAATCACATGATAGCCATGTGCTCACAACCAACAAGACCATAACATAAACACAAGACCAGGGCTGCGTTCAGCGCCGACAAAACGTTGCAGAACGTTTTTTAAACAGAAACGGTGATGCGTTGAACGCACTGTTGTGATGACGCAAGAGTTGCAACTACGGCAGCTGAGAAGGCTTTTTGTGTTCTTTGTGAAGAATTTTCGGAGCCTGATGAAGTCGGTATAAATATGTTTAATACTACAACATATGCCCGATGTTACAGTTACTGCACTTGCCGCCCAGAACACAAGAGAACATCCCAATCGAGTGAAGGGATTTGTGGAAACTGAAATGGAAGCACATCTTACCTAATAAAGACTAAAACACATCTATTTAGCCTCACATTCTTGTTGTTCATAATGTTTTATTAATACCCTGTATTTTCTTTCTCATTTTTAGGAAAAGCACTTTACATGCATTGTTTATTTCTATACCAAATGTCACACACTTGCAATGAAGCTAAAAATATAAACAACTACATCATTATGTTGATATCCTATATTTTTACAATAAAACTTATGACAAACATGTCTTCTGATATCCTTAGTTGTTGCGTATCGAACACATTTGTAAATTACTTCCATTGTGCGAGTTCTCTTTAATACCGTGTGCTTTATATACATGTTGCTGCTGATTGGACTGCAGTTCTGACACGCCCACCAAACAAGAGAAAACGCATCTCAAACCCCGTTGCACACCGGTGCACGCCGTTTCCAGGAAACATGACGTTCAACCTGGAAACCGTAGCAAAACGTTGCGCACCGTTGTGATCTTGAACATGCCCCAGGCATGTCACAGCTCTGTCACAAAACCAAGAATAACCAGAACTGTAGTGACAGAACCGTGACAGTATAATCTTTTTCTTATTATTCAGTCTTACTTCCCTGAAAAGCCATTCGGAACTCAACTTAGATTTTCTCAAGTTTCGGAATGTATTTTTTTATTGACTTCACAGAATGTCAAAAAACTGACGTTGTTTTACCCTCCCTTGAAACCACAAGTCAAAATGACACATTTTACACTTCAGTACAGTACAAATTTACTGAAACTCACATTTTCAGTGGAGGCGAGTTGAGAATGACTCGATATTATGACTAAATGACTAGGCTAATGACTACAATAACTAATTTTAAAGTAATTATATGTAAAAAGATGATTCATTTTGATTTTAAGACCAACATATGGTGCAATTTCGCAATCCTGCTTTTCAAGCTTCCTTGTGGATATTATCATAAATTATTAATATGTATTTTCTGCCAATAAAACATTTTGGTAACGCTTTAGATTACAGCCCGGAAAGTACTGAGTAATTAAAGCGATTTTACAGTGTAACGTTCTGTAATTATAGTGTACCTATAACGTACTTAAGTAGGCTATAAGGGAACAATATTTTAAGTTTGGGGAATAAAGGTGTAACAACCAGGAGAATTAAACAATTATTTATACTGTAAGTATTATAGAACTAAGGGGTACTTATTCTACTATTATGATATAACAATCTTACATTTGGGAGCAATTTAGCAAGAACATACCTTCTTGAAATAATGGTGAACCAGTACATACTGTATAGGCTTTTAAAAAATTACAGGGTACATATCTATGCATTTATAAAGTAATCTTTTTAACAAAAGTGCACTGAAAACGAAAACTATTGCAACTTTTGCTTAAATATTGGGGAAAGATACTCTTGTTTCATGTAGTGGTGCTTGTTACTCTCTTGTTCCATGTAGTTACTGGGTAAGTGATGTTGCGGGCTGTAAATTAAAGTGGTGCTTGTTACCCTCTTGTTCCATGTAGTTACAGGGTAAGTACAATAAAAATGCATACATAATCTTATATCACTGACTCGGAAACCTTTATTTATTATAAAAGCACCACTTACCCTGTAACCACATGAAACCGGATTTATTTCCCAGTATATTTAAAAAAAATTGCAATAGTCTTAGCTTTTCTTGCCTTGAAACATGTTAGCCCAAACTTAAACATCAGCACTTTTGCTATAAAAAAAAAAAAATATTTTTTTTTATAAATGCATAGATATGTACCCTGTAATTTAAAAAAAGCCTATATGTATTGCTACACAATTATTACAAAAAGGTACACAGTGTATGTTCTCGCTAAATTGCTCCCAAATGAAATATTGTTGTATCATAATAGTAGAATAAGTTCCCCTTAGTTCTATAATACTTACAGTATAAATATTTTTTTTATTCTCCTGGTTGTTACCCCTTAATTTCCCAAACTTTACATATTGTTCCCTTATACTTACATGCAAGTACTTTATAGGTACACTATAATTACAGAAAGTTACTCTGTAAATTCCTCTTAATTACACAGTACTTTCTGGGCTGTAATCTAAAGCGTTACCAACATTTTTATTAATATCTTTACAATGTGAAGCTGAACTGTCTTGTGTACTGTGTATGGTCTTTAATCAAAATGACATTAAGGAATATACTGCATGTTTCCAACCTAAGTTTGCTTCATGTGAAATTTTAATTAATGGGTTTTATATATATATAAACTTAGGTTGTCACTTTTTCAGTGGAAACATGCAGTATATTCATGCATCTAACCCTGACATTTTGTTGGTGTGACCTAATGAAGTCAGCTTATTTATGACATATTAAGTAAATCTATTATATATATATATATATATATATATATATAATAGGTTATTAATATGTCATAAATAAGCTGACTTCATTAGGTCACACCAACAAAATGTCAGGGTTAGATGCATGTAACTGGCTTAACTTAATAGCCTATGTAGCCTAATTATTAAATAACTAGGCCTAGCCCTAACATTCAGCCAGAGAGCAAAGGAATGACATTCTTCGTTTTGTATTGCTTTTTACCTTCTCCTCTCGAAACGCTGACACAGTCGCGTCATCCAACTCTCTTTCGTTTTTTAGGAAATTTAGGAAATTATTCATTTTTAAAATATATAGTTTATAAACACCGTACTATTTATCCCGCACCGTAACAGATGCCTGCTTGAATCTGCCGGCACAGACTGGGGGAGAGGCCACAAATCCGTGAGTACAGTTTACAAACCCGTGGGAACGGATTGCGAAAGCGTGGGCACGGTTTATGAATTTGTGGGTACAGATTGCAAAAACTGAAGGCACGGTTTACAAATCTGAGAGCGCGGATTATGAACTCGTGGGTACGGTTTATTAATCCGTGAGCACGATTTGTTAAACCGAGGGAACAGTTTGAGAATTCGTGAGTACGGTTTATAAACTGAGCGGACGGATTGCAAAACCGTCGCCACGGATTGTTTTTTTTTTTCCCAACAGGTGACTTCCCGGGCTCCGTAAGAATCTGATTCATACATTG
This sequence comes from Rhinichthys osculus, assembly GCA_029959095.1. Taxonomy (NCBI): domain Eukaryota; kingdom Metazoa; phylum Chordata; class Actinopteri; order Cypriniformes; family Leuciscidae; genus Rhinichthys; species Rhinichthys osculus. The sequence goes on from JARWKJ010000007.1 coordinate 42,325,626, forward strand.
TCAAATATGAATTGCTAATTGAATGTGTCATCATGGATAAATTTCCTGCCAACATTTAGTACTAATTGTCATGATTCCTGTATTGTGTTCCCCTTGACTTGTGTGGACTTTTATTTTATGTCCTATTTTGCGCCATGTTTTGTAGTCCTTTGTAGTTTTTCTTGTTGATTAGCTCCTGATTGTTCCCAGGCGTGTCTTGTGTCTTGAACGAGCCGACTCTAAGAGCCGATTCTTTGTAGCGAACGAGAAGAGCCGATTCCCGTCGTGGAGAGCCAAATCTTTATTTGGGGTGGGACTTTATTTGGAGGGGCACACCATGCGGCCAATCACATGGGAGGACAGACTAGGATCATACCATTATGTGAAAGAAGAAAGGTGGACAAGCTCTGAAGATAGCGAGTGTAGTGGTACAGGCCAGGTAGAGCAACAGAGAGAGGCGGGGGGGCCGGATTTAAATGCTAATGTTAAGACTTGCCTTTATTTATTTGGTTCTGTGTTCAATTAAAGTTTTCTTAAAATGTTAAATAATAGTAACTGTATTTTTTGTTCGTAATACTAAGCCGTAAGAGCCGAGATAAAAGAGCCGAATCTTTCAAAAGAGCCAGACTTCCCATCACTGATTGGAAACACAGAGGTATATATACACAAGGGGTGATAGGCAAACAAGACACACCTGGGAACAATCAGGAGCTAATCAACAAGAAAAACTACAAAGGACTACAGAACATGGAGCAAAACAGGACATAACATATAAATCCACACAAGACAAGAGGTACATAAGACAGGAATCATGACACTAATAGAATTAATGTGTTCATTACCACAACAGGTGGAAGCCATGTATTTCAACATCCAGTTGTTTGTTTTAATAAATCTTTGGCTAATGATTTGCAATTACGTTATGATTTTACTTCTTGAGGTACATGACTATTAACTCAATATCAAGTAATATGCCATTATGGTTATGGGTTTTGATGTGAGTATGAATGAGTGTGAAATGCATCAACAAGTAAAGTCAGAATAATTACATCCAAGAGATGCTTCTCCTACTTTCATCTTCTGTGAATGTAGCCTTGCCCAGGAGCAGTTGATGTTGTGAGACGGTATCCAATGTTCAGAGGGTGTTTCGACCCTGAACCATTGGTGGGTCGGCAGTGGTGGCCAAACACTGCCCATCTCCTCCTCCTGGCTTCCAGCTTGGCTCCTCTCTCCTGTTCCATAGCCAACAAGAGGTTCTTTCTGCTGCCTCCTCCATCCTATGAGCTGCTGTCTTACTCTCATTTCCTATGATTCCCTAACATTCTCCACACTGACTGGGCAGGGAATCCTCTACAGTCGACCTCAACTGGGAGCAGCCACGTCTGCCATCCTTTCTCCAGACGTTGTTACAAAAAAATTCCTGGTATTTGGCGCTCTTTCTTTTAAAGGCTTGGTCGCATCTTTCATCTTAAGGACTGTAAGTTTGATCAAGATGATCTTCTTCACTTCCTCGGACCCAGGGCCGGCACTAGCCATTTGGGTGCCCTAAGCACAAATGCTTGGTGGGGCCCCCCACCCCCAACCACCCACCCCCAACCACCCACCCAAGGAATAACAACCATTCAGAATTTCTTAGTCTGATGAAGCACAATATAATAATTCTGTACATAATTTGTAGGGCTGGGAAAAGATTAATCGCATCCAAAATAAAAGTTTGTGTCTACATGAATGATATGTGTGTGTAGTGTGTATAATTATTTGTTATATATATAAATACACATTTGCATGTATGTATTTAAGAAATATTTGTTATTTATATATAAAATATTTAAATTTATATATAATATAAATTATATATAAATATATACATGCAAATATTTCTTAAATATATACGTGCATATGTGTGTGTATTTATATATACAAAATAATTATACACAGTACACACACATATATCATGTAGACACAAACTTTTATTTTGGATGCGATTAATCTTTTCCCAGCCCTAATAATTTGACAACTCTGTGAATATGAAAATATACAAACACTGAGATTGTGGTTGTTGTTTTTTTCAGAGGGAAACTGGCACAGGAGATTCGCCTTTTTCTCGACTAATTTGGTCTAGGCCTATATTACTTTTGTATTGCTTTTGTTTATATTAACATGCTTTAGACATATTTTATTTGTTATTTATACTAGTAGCCTATTGTGATGATTTTTCACGACCCAGATTTTTTGGTGCCCCCCCAAGCACTTGGTGCCCTACGCGCAGTGCGTGATGTGCGTGTGCGGAGCGCCGGCCCTGCTCGGACCTGTGATGGATCTCCTGCTCATCCTGCAAGTGAGTGTGGCTAGGAAGCTCATCAAAATAAGTATGTTCACCTGTTCTTCTCTCTATAATATTCAGGTACTAATAGAGCTCAAGGGAACACTGACTTGTGTAAATTTGATTTTGAGGGTAATATGAAATTGATTCCCAAATTTGACTAAAAAGATATTGAGCGCTTCTTTTCGCTGTTTGGACATGTAGCTGATGCGCGAGATTGGCCAAATAGTCAAAAGCTAGACAAAAATGTAGGTATTGTCAAAAACAGATGCATGTTGAGTTTGCATGAGATATCTCAATGCATTTTAATCGCTGGTGTATGGTTTCTAATGTAAAAACTCTAGACAATTTAAAAGATTTATTGGTGCTTGAACAATTTAAGAACTCTGTTTCAGACTGTGTAGCAACTTGCATAAGTGAATGTAAACCTATTATCCCATATGATGCTGCAGTTTCGGCGGACAAGTTCTTTTTGATTCACAAAACATCTTTTAGCTACAAAACCTATGGGGAAAACGTTAGGAAAGAACCCTGGCATTAGTCTGTTCAATTTGCCAAATTGTTATATGTTTCTGCTAGGGGCAGGTGCATAATTCATTTGGGGATGAAGGAAGGGGATAACGTGCAAATTCACGAGTTCACACTTGCATACAATTAGAGGGAGTAAAGTTTAATGCGTATTTGGCTTGCTGTCCGGGGGGAGGGCTCCGAGCTCGGAATTCGGCCCGAACCCAGACATGTAGTGAACAACTCCTCGTTTACTCTTACTCGCAACTCTCTTTTACATGCACAAATTAGTCGGAACCAATCGCCCACAGCACAAACATGCCTTGTGGCTACAGAACAGTCTATATTTTTTGTAAACACTGCTTTTCCACCCTCTAGTGGACACAACATCCCTCCCCTCCTCCTCCCCCCGTGCAGGTCTCTAAACATGGAAGGTGGCAACAAAGTCTTTCAGGTGACCCGGAAGGAGAGAAGAGTCCTGATATAGGGCTGAAGGGCCTGGAGATTGCAGGGCCTGTGAAATTATGGGTGGGGTAAGGGGAAACAGGGGGTGGGGGCAAAGAGGTGTCTAAGTCTTGCCTGCCAACCTGAGGTGTTGTGGTTTCCCGTTCCAGTGGGACCAAGGTATATGGCTCCCACTGCTTTGTGGGCAGACTGGGGTAGGTGCAGCTACTTTACGAAGACGGCCATCAGGTACCCAGGGTGACATGTCCACATGCTAAATGATACAGGTGCTGTAGTTCGGCTAACATTCACTCACGCAGGGCCAGGGGAATGCGGCGTAGCGGCTGAATGACAGGAGTGACGGTATGGTCGATGAGGGGCTGGTGCATAAATTAGCTGAGGCAGCTAATTCCATCAAACAGTGTTGGTCGCTGTTGCTGCCACGTTGCCATCACGGCCAGTGCCCACTAGGGTGAACCCCAGCGTGGTGAACAAGTCCAGCCGCATAAAAATTGCTCCTTTGCTAGCCACTTGGAAGGTAAATGAGGGCAGTGTCCTTGTTTCGTAGCGAACAGTCAATTTAAGTGACCACAGTAGTTTGATTGTGGAATCGCCGTAACCGCACAGGTCTGTAGAAGGCCTGGCCAGAGGAAAAGCGCTGAAAAAACTGACTGTAAGTGCTCGCATTGAGCAGGGACACACTGGCCTCTGTATCCAATAGTAGTGGGACACTCACATTATCCAGGGTGACGGCTGAATGGCACAAGATCTGAAGTTACATTGTGGATAATGGCAGGTTGGGACTGATGGGTGGGTGTCTGTGGTCTAGCTGGGGCTCAATGGCATATACTAGCAAATTTTTTTTGTTTAATTATGGCATGTCTGGCCCTGGGATGGACATTTTTGGGCTTTGGTGATATGAGAATGAGATCCACAATTAGCATAGGGAGCATCTGTCAGGAGCAGCTGCTTCTGCACCCCGGTCGGGTGGCTGCTCGACTGGTAAAGTTGTTTCCATAAATCTCAGTTGGCTGTGTGTCGACTTAGAGCTGAAAGAGCTGAACTTACCCTCCAGCGAGGCCCATCATTTCTTATTTGATGTGGCGTAATGTATAAGCACTTTCCCTCCGACTTCAGGGAGAAACTGCAGTCTTTTCAGTCTCTGGGCCCTATTTTAACGATTTGAAACGCAAGTGTCAAAGCGCAAAGTGCAAGTAACTTTGTGGGCGGATCCCGGCGCTGTTGCTATTTTCCCAGCGGGATAAATGCCTCTTGCGCCTGGCGCAAATCTAAAAGAGGTTGGTCTGAAGTAGCTTCATTATTCATAGGTGTGGTTTGGGCGTAACGTGGAATAAACCAATCAGAGCGTCATCTCACATTCCCTTTAAGAGCAGGTGCGCATGTTGCATGGCGGATTGCTATTATAACGGCGGATTTACCAGGCGCGCGTCAGGAGCGGTTCACAGCCGAGGAGACCGACGTTCTTGTCAGGACCGTGAAAGACAGAGAAGTGACGTTGTATTGCGTGTTTTGCGTGCACCTGTAAACTATGGCATAAACCCTCATGGAGTAACACCCTCAGACGGCACTGTTTATTGACTGTCTGAAGTAGAATGCATGCAGAAATAACAAGAAATTCAACGTTCAAATCAGACTTATCTATCTATTTATCTCTCTATCTATCTATCTATCTATCTATCTATCTATCTATCTATCTATCTATCTATCTATCTATCTATCTATCTATCTATCGTGGGTGGGTTTCTCCCATCCCCATACAAATCAGCGTCGGTTAAACAGGCGTGGGAGGAAAAAAACTAAATTTTCATGGACACCACAATGATTTCCCTAATGTGTTAATATTTTTCCTTGTTATAATGTATGATTTGCAAAAATAAAAACTGCTGCATCTGTGTTGATGAGAGAATCAAAGTGTATGCGCGTTGTGCACCCGCAACATTATGGCCAAGCATGCGCGCTTAAAATAGCATAATGAACAACGCGCAACGCGCCACTGACTTTAGACTAGGTTTTTTTCTGGTCAGTGGCGCAATTGTTTTATAGAACAGCAAAATAGCATGGGGGAAAGTTTGCGCCGGAACACGCCTCCTCTTTGCGCTGAACCGCCCCGGGGAGCGCAAGTGTATTTCTTAGTTAACCGACGTGCGTCTGTGGAGGGAAAAGTCCGCTTTGCGCGGGTGCAAAATAGGAATGATACATGCGTCAGTGTACAAAGTCATTTGCGCCGAGTGCAAGATAGAGCCCTCTATGTGATCGGTCTAAGAATAAAAAATTCATATCCCCCCTGGATCAGAAAATCAGGTAATGCGGATCAAACACCTGTGTTTTTTGACATGCCAGCATCTGTCACTGTACATACAAAAGGTGAGAAATCAGTCATAGTGAAATTTATTTCAATTTATTTTTATGGTAGCTATGCCATAAAGTGTTTATTACTGAATGTGATTGTTGTTGGTGCTTTTTTCCAGTATTTCCCATACTTTAAATTCAAATATTCAATATAACATGCAATATGAAAATGATTTTAAACAAAGTATTTTCTTTAAAAGACAAGATTTTGCCTTCAAAAAGCCTTTTTCCAAAAGTTACATCTTGAAAAGGGGTGATAGTCTTATATTGAAGGTCATCTTATATTCGGAATAATACGGTATTAGTGTGTTCAATCAGCTGGTCGCGGATCATTTCACCGTGCAGCCCTCCGAATTTAGAAGAATTCGCTAGCCCTCTCAGATTGGCCACATACTGATGCATAGACTCACCAGGGAGTTGATGGCGCCGGTGGAATATGAACTGCCGCAGCAAAACACTCTGTGGAGCGGCGAAATGTTCATTCAGGGCCGTCACAGACTGTTCAAAAGTGGCTTCGCTACTGTCGCTGATTTCCATGCCACACTCACATCTGTGAGGCCGGCTGCGATGAGATATGTCTCAAAGGACTGCGGGCAACGGGGCCACGGTATAGGAGGTTCACCCGGGTGAGCGAGGAAGGGCGGCGGCAGAGGTAGAGAAAAATCACCCATCCTTGTCGCCAAAATGTGGTGTCGAAATAAATACAACCAGGCCAGAAATGTAGTGAAAAACTCCTCGTTTACTCTTACTCTAAACTCTCAGCCATGCATTGTGATTACAGAACATTCCATCTTTTTTGTAAACAATGCTATTCCACCCTCTACAGGAAACAACACATGGGCATTGGATTAAATGTGTCAGTTCCTCTTCATAAAATTATTCTGCACTCTGATTTAATCCAGGGAGAAGTAAAAGTTGGTGTGCGCTGCTGCTTGCAGGTGGATGGAGTACATATAATTCTGGCAAAAGATTTGGCTAGTGAACGAGTATGAGCACGGCGCAAAAATATACGTATTGTTGGCTTACCAGAAGGGGCAGAGGGCTCTAATGCGGTGGCTTTCCTCCAGAAATGAATCCCGGAGTTTCTTCAACTGACAACCTGCGATTTGAGAACAACAAAATCTCTTACATTTAAGATTTCTCCACTTCAGTGCTCTGAAAGCGTATGGAATTTGATTTGGTTAAACAGTGACAGTGGAGAAGTGCTCTAGAAGTCGTGGTTGAAGATCCACCCTTTTTATTGACAGTTTAAAATTTTAAACTAAGTAATGACAAAGTTATGACAATAATAAGACTACTGTGACATTTCCTGATGAGGACACCCTCAGTGTTACGCTAGGCAGTGGATTGGTCACTGACACTAATAGATTGAAAGAGCGCTCAGTACGGAATGAGTGAGCAATGATGTACATGCAACGGAGAGCGTTCCCAACATACCCTGTCTTTATTATATATTTTTCAGGTAAGCTGACATTAGTTGATCCTCTAGTAAGACATACCAGTATTATATGTTCATAGAACTGTAGTTTGTGCCACAGAGATTAAGAGATGTCGAACTTTACGGTGGTTAAGAATGTTTTCACCTAAAATGGTGGACGATAGTAAACGATCGTAACTTTCAGTGCGAGTGAAAAATGAGGAGTAAGTGTGGAATATACCACGATTGAGACGAAAACATGAGACAAGTGATATGACGTAGCACCAAGTGTTGGGCCCCAATTACAGAACCAAGGGGTGGGCCCCTCACAACACCACAATATATATCAATATATCTTTGTGGGCCCCCTCTTCGCCTAGGGCCCCTGTTACTCAGTTCCACTATTACCCCCGTCTGACGCCCATGCAAGTGACGGATGATAAACTAAATCGATGTTTCAGAACCCGTGTGTGGTGGTAAAAACATTGAAGCAAAAAGCACACGTGTGAACAGGCCCATGATCCCCCCGCTCATGTGTTAATGTCATCCATGTCTGTGCACAGCCCTATAATCACCCCGCTCACGGGTTAATATCATCTCACGGCATTTCTTCAGCCATTAGCTGTAAAAAGAGCATCTCATGGTGTATTATCAATAAGAATTTGAGTCAGACTCAGTTTTAAAATGCTTTTATTAGTAATTTAGTGAGAATGTGATGTTAATATACAGTAACAGATATTTGGTTAACACAATTCATAAAATGATGATAAAAAGAGCAATAAGAGAAAGTGCATACAGTTATAAATGCTAAAGTAATGTGAATATATACTAAATTGTAATTTTCATGGTTATTAGTATAGAGTTTGTGAATTACTCACCTGTATTTGTGTTAATGGTGTGTAATGTGATACTTTATTGGTATTTGTTATACTTCTATGCCGTGTAAGAGTGAGTATAGACCATTTCAAGGACGTAAACAATAATAAACGCGTTGGAATGCTACTGTGCATGTCTGGCCCTGAAGCACCTCCGGTGTCGCCATTTTTAAACCACAGAGCTGTCAAAACAAAATGACTAGTGTCACCGGGTGATTATTAAGAAAATGAGCGGCAGGTGTGGAGGGGGAGGAGCTAGAGCGGTTATTGGGGTACATGCTCCCAAAGTTTAGTATAAAAAGGCCATTTGGAAGAGAGAGAAGGAGAACACAGGGGGAGAGGTACAGAAAGGCAGCAGAGTGAAGCCGCGAGAGGAGAGAACTTGTGGTATGTTTATTCCTCACACAGTCTGGAGAACCCCAAGCCAGCGGCACGAAGGATCCCGATGGAGATATGAGTGGAGGCTTAATTCACTGGGAGGTATTGTGGATTGCAGTGTCTAGTGTGGAAACAAGCACGTTTGAAGTTTGAAGTCTCGAGTGCTGATTGCACGAGTGTGGTAAATTCTAAATTCCACGTCCACTCGTAGTCCCAGCTGTTACTGATCCTCCGCTGTTCAGTCTCTGTCGCCAGGAATGAAGAATCACTGAGCTGGTGAGCGAATGAAGTTATGAGCTGTTACTGACCCTCTGATGTTCAGAGCTGGAGGAACCATTGAGCCAGTGAGTGAATGAGAAGCTTAGAGCTGCTATTGATCCTCTGATGTTCAGAGCTGGAGGAACCATTGAGCCGGTGAGCGAAGGTGAAGTTATGAGCTGTTACTGACCCTCTGATGTTCAGAGCTGGAGGAACCATTGAGCCGGTGAGCGAATGTGAAGTTATGAGCTGTTACTGACCCTCTGATGTTCAGAGCTGGAGGAACCATTGAGCCGGTGAGCGAATGTGAAGTTATGAGCTGTTACTGACCCTCTGATGTTCAGAGCTGGAGGAACCATTGAGCCGGTGAGCGAATGTGAAGTTATGAGCTGTTACTGACCCTCTGATGTTCAGAGCTGGAGGAACCATTTAGCCGGTGAGCGAATGAGAAGCTTAGAGCTGCTACTGATCCTCTGCTGTTCAGTCTTGATCGCCAGTAATGAAGAACCACCGAGCCAACTTTAAAGAAAATACTTTTTATAATCCAATAAAGAAATATTGTTATTTATTTCAACCGCCTGTCTAGCTCATGTGTTCCACGGTCTGCTCCTCGGGGCGGTGTTTCGGTTTGGGGGTGGGCGGCCCGCTAGCACATACTTTTTAAGTCTAGCTAAACCAGAACAGTTAAGGTATTTAAAAAAAATAGGCGATAGCAGCGTGGAATTATGGGACCCTTTAAATCAGGCGCTGAGGCGACAACTATTCACTCAGAACGTAAAACATTTACCTGAAGTGTCGTATCCAGACGTGTACCATTATTTGGTTGAGACCGAGTGTGTCTACACGAGAGAAGCGCTCAAGGCATATCGTAGCCTAGATACTTACAACTATTTCCTTAGTGGAAAAGTTGGAAACATTTGTTCCTACAATGTGGACGATATTTGTCTTGTATTTGGTGAAGTTGGAGCAAGTCAGACATTGTCAAAAACGTACTCTGCATGGTTCGTTGCTAAGGTGACCGGCGAGGTTATTAGTGTGCATTGCACTTGCATGGCTGGGTAAATATGTCTATTCAAATAATAAATCACATTGCTAATCCTCTAGTAAACGAATTGCTGTATTCTATTATTACCTATTGCATAATTAATTATTTCATACATTTGGAAATATTTGTGGTTAGGTGAAGTGTGTAGCCATGTTGCAGCGATCCTGGTTGCTGTGGAGCAGTGTGTTAGAGAAGGTTTAATGCTCCATCTGTGACATCTGAGCCCTGCATGTGGTCACGAAAAAACAAGAAGGTGCATGCAATTCAATTCTGGCTAACGTGTTTTTTTTTTTTTTTTCTAATTCATATTAAATTAAAATTTTAATCACATCCCTTGTGAAAATTAACTATGGTTTTACTGCAAATAGAAAACATGGTTATTGTAGTTAAACCATGGTAACCACAAAATTAACCATAGTTTTGCAACACTAACCATAATTTAACCATGGCATTTATAATAAAACTGTGGTTATACAAATGAGTATCAAAAAACGAAACAAAAACATGGTTACTAGACTTTTTTACTTGGTTAATAACCATAGTTATTTTCATAAGGGGCGTGTTGGTGCTTTTATATAAAAGTAGATACTCGCAGTAAATGTATAATCCCACTTTGTTTTAGATTGATCCAAAACCAGTAGCTGACATAGACTTTTCCAAGCCTGTCAGACAAAGAGCAATTCAGAGTAGGGAGCCCATCTTACCCAGGCCCCGTCCAAACTACTGCGTTTTCGTTTAAAAATGGAGACCTTTTGCTACGTTTGCACCTCCCGTCCAAAACGGAAAAAACGAAGACCTAAAACGGAGAAGTTTAGAAATGTTGCAGCTCCGTTTTGCATTTTGAATCTCCGAAGGGCGTTTTAGTGAAGACGGGACAAAACGGAGGACTTTAGAAACGATGACGCAGAGGCTCACGCTCGGCTCTATGATTGGGTGTCATCAGTCATGACGTATCCTTCCCTGATTCGTCAGCCACCCATCACATGTTAATCCGTTTCCTGTTTACACCGGCACGCGCATGCCCAGTGTTGGTGAATGGTCACGTGATCCACGTTTTCAGGCGTTTTAATGTGGAAGGAGATCAATTCTAATACGCAGATAAAACGCTGGTGTGGACGGAGATCGTATTCGTTCTAATTCTCCGTTTTTAAACGAAAACGCAGTAGTGTGGACGGGGCCCCAATGTAGTCACACCGGTCTCACCAAGCATGCTTTTTAAATTATTGAAGGTAAGGAATTTGCAGAAACCTGATGACAATATATACAAAACACATGTTCCTATATGGTTTGCATGGATATAGTCACATACATGAATACATATATGGATATAGTCACCATATATACATGTATCTAACTACACTCACCTAAAGGATTATTAGGAACACCTTTTCAATTTCTCATTAATGCAATTATCTAATCAACCAATCACATGGCAGTTGCTTCAATGCATTTAGGGGTGTGGTCCTGGTCAAAACAATCTCCTGAACTCCAAACTGCCCGACAGAATGGGAAAGAAAGGTGATTTAAGCAATTTTTTGAGCGTGGCATCGTTGTTGGTGCCAGACGGGCCGGTCTGAGTATTTCACAATCTGCTCAGTTACTGGGATTTTCACGCACAACCATTTCTAGGGTTTACAAAGAATGGTGTGAAAAGGGAAAAACATCCAGTATGCGGCAGTCCTGTGGGTGAAAATGCCTTGTTGATGCTAGAGGTCAGAGGAGAATGGGCCGACTGATTCAAGCTGATAGAAGAGCAACTTTGACTGAAATAACCACTCGTTACAATCGAGGTATGCAGTAAAGCATTTGTGAAGCCACAACACGCACAACCTTGAGGCGGATGGGCTACAACAGCAGAAGACCCCACCGGGTACCACTCATCTCCACTACAAATATGAAAAAGAGGCTACAATTTGCAAGAGCTCACCAAAATTGGACAGTTGAAGACTGGAAAAATCTTGCCTGGTCTGATGAGTCTCGATTTCTGTTGAGACATTCAGGCGGTAGAGTCAGAATTTGGTGTAAACAGAATGAGAACATGGATCCATCATGCCTTGGTACCACTGTGCAGGCTGGTGGTGGTGGTGTAATGGTGTGGGGGATGTTTTCTTGGCACACTTTAGGCCCCTTAGTGCCAATTGGGCATCGTTTAAAGCCACGGCCTACCTGAGCATTGTTTCTGACCATGTCCATCCCTTTATGGCCACCATGTACCCATCCTCTGATGGCTACTTCCAGCAGGATAATGCACCATATCACAAAGCTCAAATCATTCCAAATTGGTTTCTTGAACATGACAAAGAGTTCACTGTACTAAAATGGCCCCCACAGTCACCAGATCTTAACCCAATAGAGCATCTTTGGGATGTGGTGGAACGGGAGCTTCGTGCCCTGGATGTGCATCCCAAAAATCTCCATCAACTGCAAGATGCTATCCTATCAATATGGGCCAACATTAATTTCCGCTAGGAGTATGTTTCCCCCCGGGACGATTTCACCGGCACACCGTGCTGGTTTGCTGTTGTCAGTTGCCATGACAGCGGCAGCTGATTAGCTAAGCGGGACCAGGTGCGGGTGTTTGGTGTGGGGATCTGTGATTGGGAAACACGGCCCAGAGAGGCGGTTAAAAGGAAAAGGAAAAGGCATTCGAGGGTGGTACTCCCCCGGGAGAGATCGATTTCTTAGGCAGTGGCTTGGGTTTGCTGGGATCTTTGGAGCGGCTGTGAGGATCTGACTGGAAAGGGGTGTAACGGTGATTGAAGGAGTGCAAGCTGGAACGTGAATTGGATGTGAAGTGAGCGAATTGTGGAGATTGAGTCAAGATTGGAGAATGTCATCACTCGAGGGAGAAAGATAAGTAATGAAACACCGGATCCGTGTGAATGCATGTCTTGCACTGAATTGGATAAGGAATTGTGAAGTGTATTGATCACAAATACAATTACCATTAAGAGTGTGAACTGATTCATCTTTGAACCCCTGATATCTTCTTCTGAGTATGAAAGAGTGTTGAAGACGCTGTGTTCCATGCGGTGCGAAATCCTCTGCATCTCACCAGCTTCTGAGTGGCGAATCAGCGCAACAGTGGAGGGATTGAACATTGGGTGAGTGCTGGCCTTATTGCACTGAGATTTGAGAGTGGATTGCGGTGCCTGAATTGAAGTGTCACACAGTATTGGACTTGACGTGAAGTTGCAGTGTGTGGATATACATGTTTATTTAACCGCCAGTGTTCTCCAGTTTACATTCTCGCCAGTGTTTGCGGAACGAAGCCCTCAGGCTGAACGTGTATGTTCCACTTTCGCCACCAGGTCCTGTGATATGGGAGAGGTGGGTGATTGCCTTGTTTAACTTGTTCTGTCTATTTAAATAGAACGTTCCTCTGCCACCGCCTGCTTGTGTGCTGCCTGTTCGGAGGAAAGACACGCCCCAGCCTTCGCGTTACCGTGGGAACCACCCAGCCCAGCCGTAAGCCTGATTCCCCACTATATGAAAGGATCCTGTTCGTTCTTGTATCCAAGGCTTTTCCTATCTAGACAGAAGATTCTTCTGCCTCGGCCTTCTTGTGTGCTGCCTGTTCAGAGGAGAGACACACCCCAGCAGCAGCGCTGCTTGCCCCGAACCACCCGCTCCAGCCGTAAGTCCACCCTTTACCGAAATAGAATTAAACCTGCACACTTGTCTCTGTCCTGGATTATACAGGGTACCCTTGTCTCTGGCTGGGGTTTTCAAGGGCGGAAAGGCACCCGGAGGACCTCGCACCTGTCGAATAGCTGACGCTTGAGAAAACTTACCTGCTACCCACCTGTCCCGTGGAGAGAGTCCTCGCCTGGCCCGTGGTCCCGGCCCTGGTCTCCCCAGACCGTTGTCCGCCTGTAATTCGCCGAAAAGAGCCTTCTTACCACGTTACTTACCCCCCCCGACCTGTGACAAATGCTTTCAGCACCTTGTTGAATCAATGCCACATAGAATTAAGGCAGTTCTGAAGGTGAAAGGGGGTCAAACACAGTATTAGTATGGTGTTCCTAATAATCCTTTAGAAGAGTGTATATTTGTGAAATAAATAAAAACCGTAAGAACACATTTATTGTTTTTCCATACACATACAGTATATGTGTGTGCATTTGTATGGATTGAATAGTCAAATAGGAAATTTTTAAGGACAAAGCAGGTCATAGAAAAGTAGTTATGATTTTGATTAGTTACTAGATTGTTACTCATTTGTTCCTGTGTAGGTATTCATTAACGAAGGAACCATATTCTAAAGTGTTAGCAAATAATGTAAACCAAATGCAATACAGATGTTACTATACCGTCATCAAAATATACATTCACTCATGTTTTTTTTTTTTTTGTGTGGAAATTATCTGTATTGAGAGATGTGCTGCTACATATGTCAGGACTCTGGTTTGATCTTCGGCCTTTCTGCTCTGTTTATCTTGTGTCTTGATTGTCAGTTCACCTCACTCTACCATCACAGCTGAATCCAATCCTAATTAGTGCTCTCACTCTCAGTGCTCACACACCTGTTTCTCATTTTCTGCACTGATTTTCTCCACTACTTATGCTTCTCTCTTTCTTTGTTTCTTTGTCAGTAGCTGCGTTTACATGGACACTTATAATCGGATTGACGGCTCAATCGGACTAAAAAACCTTCATGTAAACACCTTAATCGATCCGATTGAGCTCGATCCGGTTGAAATTTTGATCGGATTGAAAGGGGTGGTTTACTCCTTTTGTAATCCGATCGAGAGAACATGTAAACACTTGATCGGATTGAAAACCGAAACTAAAAGGACTGCGCATGTGCAATGACGTTGAAATAGCGTAATGACGTATGACGCACGGAACGAGCTGTTCTTCCTGGTGAATAAAGTGAATATAAATGAGTGTTCCGTTATTAAAAAATTCTCATTTCACTCAGCGTCTGTGAAGTGGAGCAGGACAGCGTCCCAGCAGTGCTTGTTTCAGACTCTCATCCATGGACGACTGGTTTTGGGCGCGGGGTTTTACTGCATGATCAATATAAGCAGCACGACAAAACGGTTCATGCTCATCGTCTCCAAATCATGACCAGAGGCGGATAAATATATTAAGTCTGCTGTTTAAAACAAATAAAGCACCAAAATAGAGGAGAATAGTTATGCGCGAACAGCAGCATATTCGTGCAGTGCGCATGTCAAAAAATCAATTCCGATTTGAATCTTGTGACATATAAACGCGCACATCAACACGATTACTTTATTTATCGTTCATGTAAACACCGTGTTCGAATTCATCAATCGGATTGATTTCATTCCGATTGAACCATGTAAACGCAGCTAGTGTGTCTTGGTTTCCGTCCGCTTCACCACTGTCCCCTTGCCTGAAAGTATTGTTTTGGTTGCTTCTAGACCAGGGATGGGCAACTTCGGTCCTACAGAGTTTAGCTCCAACCCTGAAAAAATCACCTGCCTGTAACTTTCTAGTAATCTTGAAGACCTTGCTTAGCTTGTTCAGGTGTGTTTGATTAGGGTTGAATCTAAACTCTGTAGGACAGTGGCCCTCCAGGACCGAAGTTCCCCATCCCTGTTCTAGACCCTTTAAAGGCTTGTCTGATTATTTATTTGGTTTTGCTGTTTTATTTGCCTAGTTCCTGTTCCTTATCTCATCTCAGCTTCCTCAACCGGTTTGTGACCCCCTGCTCTTGTCCTGGATTATTTGCCTTGGCTTTTTCCCTGAAACGGTTGGTCCGCTACTAGTTTTGACCTCAGCCTGTACATTGGATTTCGCCTCTGTCTCGCTCCCTTACTTGGTGCCTCGGCTACCAATTTATTTTGTTTTGTATTGTGTTCCTTCAACCTGTTTGGACAATAAATCCTATTTTCAGTTGATCTGCTCTTGGGTTCCTGTTGTCTCTGTCAAATTTATTTATGTTGTTAGGGTGGGACAATGACTTAATGTGATTCTGATTTCAGAATGAGATCCCAGTGCACAGTCTGTTTACCACTATAACTGTAGTAGTGACACTGACACTGCATCTGAGGGAGAGCAGGAGAACACAGACAGGGTTGATGTTCTGACTACAGCTGAGGCAGATTCTAGTGAGGAATCACACGTAGCAGTTCCGGGTGACACACCTTGTACCGACAGCACTGTAGATGTTACAAACTTGCCAAAGCCCCTTACACAGATTTTTGATGAGAAGCACAGTTTATTGTCACAAGATGAACTACAAAATGAGCTAGATAAAATCAGGCAAACCATCCCTACTTACTTTAATGAACTGAATTGTAAGCACCTCCAAGAAAGTATACTGGGTCAGTCCTCTTGTGAACAGTGGTTTGAGCAGAGACAGGGCAGAATCACCGCTAGCCACTTTAATGAAGTGTTAAGAAGCAAGACAAGTCAAGCTAGCGTGACATCTAAAATCATGGGCTACACATCCTGCAGAAATGTACCAGCCTTAGCTTTACTTCAAACCAGATGACTTGTCATGACAGCTTGATAGTGGAAGAAATAGGGTTAGTAGTAAATCCAAAGTTTCCTCATTTAGGAGCCAGCCCAGATGGAATAGTCCATTGCAAGTGCTGCCCTCGTGCAACACTTGAAATAAAATGCCCCTTAAAGTATGCAAATATGTCCATAACTGATGCTATCAAGAGCAAAGATTAGGAAAAGTCTGGGAAAAAACTTTGAGCTTAAACAGAACCATGCATACTATGCACAAGTTCAGGGGCAAATGGCAGTGTGTGAACTCGAAACATCTTTTTTTGTCATTTGGACAACAGAGGACTGCCACATTCAGAAAGTAGAGTTCTCTAAAGAGTACTGGGCTCAGATCAGAACAAAACTGGACCTCTTCTACAGACAGCACATTCTCACAGAAATTTGCACACACAAACTTATGAAACATTTTTGCACCACCAGAGACCGCCAGAGCGCTCCCAGACATTTGTAATGTTCTCAAGAAGTAGTCATGACCAGTTTTCTAATATGAAGCGGGCAAAGAAAAGCACAGCGTGGGAGCACTTTAAAATCGAGCATGACGGGGCAAAATGCAAGTATTGCAATGCAGTGCTTAGATATACTTCAAGTACAACCTCGTTGTTGTACCATCTCAACAGCCAACACCCGGCATCATTATGGTGTGTTCACACCGAACGCGAATAGAGCGTCAAATACGTGTCTATCGCGTCTAGTTAGACGCTTGAACATTCGCTCGAGTTCAAATTTTTCAACTTGCGCGGAAGACGTTCGCAGCAAACGCGTTGCCCAATTCGCGTCATTCGCACCGCCCAGCGCGAATGATGCGTCTATTCGCGTCTTTGCATTGACTTTGTATGTAATCCACTCGCGCAAATAATTAAATTCACGTTCGGTGTGAACACACCATAACTGCTCTGTCCTTACCACGGCGTTTTATTTCTATAAATTAATTTAGTTTCAAATGTGGTCCAACCAGTTATTAAAGGTGTTAAAAATGAACTCGTGTGTCTGTATCTCGGGGTGCGCACACTATGGTTGACCGAGTATTAACCGCTAAGGGCCTCGGTTAACGGTTAATGAAAAACTTGAAAACGTGCAGCCCTAGTTCAGTG
This sequence comes from Rhinichthys osculus, assembly GCA_029959095.1. Classification (NCBI taxonomy): domain Eukaryota; kingdom Metazoa; phylum Chordata; class Actinopteri; order Cypriniformes; family Leuciscidae; genus Rhinichthys; species Rhinichthys osculus. Next base: position 42,342,802 of record JARWKJ010000007.1, read on the forward strand.
TGTTCACCATAATCCAAATAAATGTGAATTCATACACAACCTTCCAAGTAATTTGTTAAAATTGTTATTTTAGTAATTGTAATACATTCAATCAATTGCAGGACAACAAATATTCTCATTAACAAACAAATGTTTAATAATTGTAGATAGTAGAAAAAAATAATTAAAGACCAAACATAAAACCAATAGAAATCTATATACAACAGATATACATAATTCTGTACACAATCATTCAATAACAAAATAAAAGGTTTTCAACCACTTGTCAGTGTCTCATGTATTTTTTTTTTTACTGAATTAATGACTTGTCCAAATTAGATAATGCAGAACAAACCAAAATAATTTTATCTACAGTTGCCACTGTGTCTTTTGATATTCGCTTACCAAGTTTATGGGGAGTGTTTGTCTTAAAATGCAGTACTTTTTAATTCGACCAATAGCTCATTCCACGTGAATCCTCAACCTTGACATTTGACGTGACACAGACACTTCTTGTCCTGAAAGCTGTGTCTTTCCACGGGTTGAATCTGGTTTGAGTAGCTGGACTCCTTTTGCAGCAAAATACTCTGGGAAACTGAACCCTCTGTCAGCCATGACAATGTCTCCCTCTTCCAAAAGATCAATTAAACCAGATGATTTTGTGATTGTTTTGTCACTGGCTCTACCACCCCAAGACTTGGAAAGGAATGTGATTGACCCTGTTGGACTGATGCCAACCAGGAATTTGATGGTGTTGTGGGACTTATAGTTGGAGTATGTCATTGTTCTTGCACTGAGTGATGTTGGTCGGTGTAACGATGCAGCAGACACAAGGGGATCCATTCGCAGCATTTATTAGATTAGTCAAACAGGCAGGGATCAACAACAGCAAACAGGGCAGCAACGATAGAGTTGTTGAGAGAAGGGAAGGGTCAGCAACGATAAACAATCCACAGGTCAAACACAGGAATCAAACTCGGGAAGATAACACTTAGAAATGACGGCCGGGGCAGATCAAGACTTCACACTGAATGAGTGTGTGAATGAGGCTTATATGGGTGTGTGTGTGAATGAGGTGCAGGTGTGAGTGTAATTAGCGCAGTGCAGGTGTATGGTGTTTGGTGTAATCAGTCCAGGGAGGTGCATAATGGGAAATGTAGTCCAAGTTAACCCAGGAGAATATTCCTGAACCTAATGTTGAAATGAGACTGCTGGAGGATCGGGAGAAAGCAGAAGGAAGATATACTAATAGCTATGAAATCAATGGTTTTATGAGAGAACATTTTTATTCTTGTATACAGATCTATACAGATGGATCTAAAGACCCAGTCGAACAAAAAGTGGGAGTAGGAGTATATATTCCAAAATTTGAGACGAAAATAAGTTTAAGGTTGAGTGACAAAATGTCTGTATATTCAGCAGAACTAACTGCTATAATAGTAGGATTGCAGTGGTTAGAGCAGACTAAGCCGAATAGGATGGCGACTGTAATTTGCTCAGATTCTGCATCAGCACTTAAAAGTATATTGTCAACAAAAACTGATAGAGAAGACCTGATAGTAGAAATTTATACATTATTATATAGGCTGAACATAGAGGGTATAATTGTATACTTTTGTTGGGTGCCGGCACATATTGGGATATTAGGAAATGAAACAGCAGATAAATTAGCAAAAGAAGCGTTAAGGAAAAACGTGGTAGATATTAAGATACCTTTAGGAAGAAATGAAGTTCGATCAATAATTAATAGAGAAATAATAAGAATATGGCAACAAAGATGGGAAAGTAGCAGTACAGGTAGGTGGTATTATAGTATTGTAAAATCAGTAGGGAACAAAGAATCGTGCTATGGAAGACATAGAAAGGAAGAGGTAATGATTTCTAGACTAAGGATGGGTCATACAGGGTTAAAATCAACACTGGCATTAATGGGAAAGCATGGAAATGGTATGTGTGATGAATGTGGTGTTATTGAAACAGTAGAACATGTGTTTTTTAAGTGTAGTAAATATGAAGAACAGCGTAGGGGTCTTTTTAGTAATATAAAGAACAGGCCAGTGAGTATCATGGACCTATTAGGTAAGGGTTTGAGTGATAGACAGAGGTTTAAGGACGTGATAACTTTTTTAGAGCTTACAGGGCTAGATCACAGGATCTAGAGCCTGAGGAGGAAGAGGAACTCTGGTCATCCTGGAGGTTGAGGAGCTCGTGTGGAAGCTGGAGGAGCTGAACACGCAGCGTCAGCTGAAGCTCGGGCTCTGATACTCTGGGATGTTAATATATATGTGTATGGGTATGTATGTATGTATATATGTATGTATGTATATATATATATATATATATATATTTTTTTTTATATATATTATTATTATTATTATTTTTTTTTTTTTTTTTTTTTTTTTTTTTATTATTATTATTAATCAGATCCATTACTCATGTGCGCAAGGTATACAGTAGGTGGCGGTAATACTCCAAAGGAGTGAACGGCCATAAAACGGAAAGAAGAAGAAGAAGAAGAAGTTAACCCAGGAAGTGCATGGCTAATCGTGGGCTGGTGGGAATCTCAGAAACACAATACGGAAACAAGCAAACCAAAATCAGTAGACGTGTCGGTCGGCGGTTCGGTACGGCTGTGCTGTGACTGGACCGGAGATGGAGGGTGGAGGTGGACGAGGAAAGGGAAAGCAGGTAGGAAGTGGAAATGAAAGTATGATGAAGAAAAGGAAGGCTAGTATATTAGGAGTAAGTAGTAGTTCGGAAATGAGTGGTGAGGAGAGTGAGGCAGTTACACAAAAGGATCGTGAGAGTGACGAATATAAAGTTGTAATCAATTTTCGAGAGGAAGGCGGAGTAGGAGGTGTAAATCCGGTCAGATTGACATCGGCATTAAAGAATGCGATAGGTGATATCGTTGCAGCAAGGGTGCTAAGAAATGGTAGTTTAGTGGTTACATGTAAAGATAGTAATCAAAGAGAGCGGGCACTGAAGTTAGAAAAGCTGGGACAATTTCAGGTGGAAAAGGTTGAAAAAGATCAGGGAGGGAAAAGATGGTGTAAGGGGGTGATTACAGGAATTCCGGTGTGTGTACAGATGGAAGAAATCAAGAATAACATGAGAGGGGGAAATCTAATGAGTGCACAAAGATTACAAATAACAAGAGATGGCATTAAGGAAGATAGTCAGTCAGTTTTGTTACAGTTTGAGGGAGGGGTCCTTCCAGGGAAAGTAACAATTGGGTACATGAGCTACTTGGTGAGACTGTACGTGCCTAGACCGCTTAGGTGTTATAACTGTCAGCGGTTTGGACATGTAGCAGTAATGTGCAATGAGACAAGAAGGTGTGCCAGATGTGGAGGAAAGCATAGTTATGGTCAATGTGGGGAAGGAGTACCACCTAAATGTTGTAATTGTGGGGGTGCACATAGTGTGGCTTATGGAGGGTGTACTATGATGAAGGAAGCGGTGCAAGTGCAGCAAGTGAGAGTAGGACATAAAGTGTCATACGCAGAGGCAGTTAAAAAGGTCCAGAACCAGAAAGCAGGGGGTGGCAGTGAGAATAATGTGAGACATGAAGCAAAGCAAGTGAAAGAGGATGAGGGAAATATGATACAAATGGATGTTAGAAAGTTAGTGACATTTATTGCTGGTGTGATTAATGGTACTGCAGATGTAAAATCAAAGACTGAAAGAATACAGCTGATAGTGATGGCAGCAGTACGGCATTTGGATGTAACAGGGCTGACATGGGAAACAGTGAGAGATGATCTCAAACATCAGTCTAGTCAGGAAACATGGGTTGGTTAATATTTATCATGGTGTTAATAATACATTGGAATGCCAGAAGCCTGGTAGCAAACGGACAAGAGTTTAAACAAGTTATTGATGAAATGTTGCAAAAGCCAGATGTTATTTGTATTCAAGAGACCTGGCTGAGGCCAAATCTGGATTTTGTGATACAAGGGTATGTGGGTGTCCGTCGAGACAGAAGCACAGGAGGTGGGGGAGGTTGTGCTACATTTATTAAACTGGGGTTGCCATATAGGATTCTGGGATTAGGGAAGGAGTTGGAGTATGTAGTGGTGGAGGTGTGGGTAGGAATGGAAAATTTAGTGATAATTAATTTTTACAATCCATGTAAAAGATTAGAATTAGGTTTAATGGAAGAGGTAGAGGGACAGGAAGGACGAAAGGTAATGTGGTGTGGAGACTTTAATGCTCACAATCCACTTTGGGGGGGAAAGAGATTAGATGAAAATGGAAGAGTGATAGAGGAGTTGATGGATTTAAAAGGGTTGGTGTGTATTAATGATGGTAGTGGGACAAGGATCGATATGGGGTCAGGAAAAGAGTCAGTACTAGACCTTACCATCACATCTCATGATCTAGCAAGGTTTTGTGATTGGAAGGTATGGGAGGAGTCGACAGTAGGGAGTGATCATTTTCCTATTGTATGCACTATTAGAATGAGGGTGGGAAACCTGTTTGGAGAAGGAAGAGGGAGATGGGTCTTCAGTAAGGCTAATTGGGACAAATTCAAGGAGTTATGTGAGGAAAGATTAGCAGGGGAGGTTAGAGATATGGAGAGTGAAAGAGAGTATAGTACGTTCATAGATAGTATTAAAAAAGTGGCAGATGAAACTAGTCCTAAGAGTTCTGGGATAAGAAGGAGGAAAGTGGTTCCATGGTGGACACAGGAATGTACTGAAGTAATTAGAGGTAGAAACAGGGCTTTTAGAGTGTTAAGACGTACTCATAATTTTGAGCATTTAATTCAATATAAAAGGTCTCAAGCAGTTGTAAGGAAAACTGTACGCCACGCTAAGAGGAAATACTGGCATGAGTTCTGCAGCTCAATCGGAAGACAGACACCTGTGGGAGAAGTGTGGGGGATGATTAAGAAGATGAGCGGAATAAGGAGGGAGTGGGACTACCCTGTACTGGTCAGTGGGGAGGAGAGGGCAGTAACTGATGTAGAGAAGGCAGAGATGATGGCTAAAGCTTTTGTGGCAATACATAGCTCTGACAACATGGAGGGTGAGTGGAGGAAAGGAAGGGAAATGACATTAAAGGCATATCCTGGGGTCTTGGAAAAAAGGGAGGAAGTGGGAGATGAACTGAGTGCTCCATTTTCTAAGGCAGAAATGGAAAGAGCTATTGCTAGAGCAGGTTTGACATCACCAGGAGAGGATGAAATGTGCTATATTATGTTTTCATGTATGGGTGAGGTAGCATTAGGTAGACTGCTTAGGCTATATAACAGAGTTTGGGAGGATGGGCAGCTTCCAAAGAGCTGGAAGGAAGCAGTTGTAGTTCCAATTAGAAAACCAGGGAAGGACCCGACAAAACCTACCAGCTATAGGCCAATTGCGTTAACATCGCATGTGTGTAAAATTATGGAACGAATGATAACGGACAGACTGGTTTATTTTTTGGAGAAGAGGGAATTAATTACATCATGTCAAAGTGGATTCAGGAAGGGGAGGGGAACAATGGATCCAGTATTATGCCTAGAAGATGAAATAAGGAGAGCCCAGGTCAATAAAGAAACAGTGGTAGCAGTGTTTTTTGATGTGGAGAAAGCGTATGACATGATGTGGAAAGAGGGACTGATGATTAAACTGGATAAAATGGCAATAGGAGGTAGGGCTTTTAACTGGGTGAGGGATTTCCTGTATGGACGATCCATACGAGTGAGAATTGGGAAAGAAATTTCTGGCAGCTACCTCATAGAAAATGGGACCCCTCAGGGAAGTGTGATTAGTCCTTTGCTCTTCTCCATCATGATAAATGATGTATTTTCAGATGCAGGGCCTGGGATTGGAAGATCTTTGTTTGCTGATGATGGGGCGATGTGGAAAAGGGGAAGGAACATAAAGTATACAGTTAGAAAGGTCCAGGAAGCAATAGATCTAGTAGAGCGGTGGTCACTGAGATGGGGTTTTAGATTTTCAAGGGAAAAAACGCAGGTGGTTTTCTTTACAAGGAAAAAGGTGGATGGAGAGATCAATCTTAAATTATATGGAAATGTACTGGAGAGGGTTGAGTCCTTTAAATTTTTGGGAATGGTTTTTGATGCTAGGTTGACATGGGCCGGACACATTGAGAAAGTTATAGTTAAATGTAAAAAAGTATTAAATGTGATGAGGTGTTTGGTAGGAGTTGACTGGGGCGCGAATAGAAAAGCAATGAAGAGGATATATGGGGCACTGATTAAATCTATAATAGATTATGGATGTGTAGCTTACAGAGATGCAGCTAGAACAATATTGGCCAAGTTGGATGTGGTGCAAACACAAGCATTAAGGATATGTACTGGGGCGTTTTGTTCATCATCTGCAGTTGCAATGCAGGTAGAAATGGGTGAGATGCCACTACAATTAAGAAGGGAACAACTGGCAGCCAATTATTGGGCAAACCTGCAAGGACAGGGTAGGTCTCACCCCACAAGAGCAGTTATGCAGGCATGCTGGGAACATGAAAGGGTTAAAATTCAGAGTTTTGGATGGGTGGGTGATACTATTGGGAAAGAGATGGGATTAGAGGGAAAGGAATTTAGCCCAACAGTGCCAGTCAGACCACCTTGGCTTTTTTGGCAGACTAATGTGGACCTAGAGATTTTAAATACCCACTCAAGAAATAGAGCGGAGGTGGATATATGTCAAGTATTTTGTGATAGGATGAGTGACAAGTATGGTGAATATTTGGTCATATTTACTGATGGATCTAAAGACCTTGAGTCGGGAAAAGCTGGAGCTGCTTTCAGTGTACCAAAGATGGGGGTGAAAATGCAGAAGAGAATCTCTGATAATTTATCAGTATTTACCGTGGAATTGGTAGCTGTTTGGTTGGCATTGAATTGGGTTGAAGAAGTCAAACCAGAAAAGGTTGTCATATGTTCAGACTCAAGTGCAGTTCTGGAAAGTTTGCATTCTTTTAAGTCAAAAGCGAGGCAGGACATAATATATGAAATACTAGAAATTCACTCACGGATTTGTCAGATGGGGATAACGGTAAAGTTTACATGGGTTCCAGCACATGTGGGAGTGAAGGGTAATGAAATGGTAGATAGATTGGCAAAGCAAGCGAGTAAACAAGAAGAGGTTGAAATAGTAATTACAATAAGTAAAGCAGAAGCGTAAGCATTAATTGATTAATTAAATTTTTTTTTTTTTTTTAGGAAGGAAAAAGAAAAGAGGAAAATAATAAAAAGTTAATTTTTTTTTTTTAGTTTGATGGTTTATGTATTTATTTTATCTCCGGTCCACACTCCAGTATAGTAGGTGGCGGTAATGCACCATTAATGTTGGATGCCAACCGTCGTAAAACGACAGAGAAGAAGAAGAAGAAGAATGGCTAATCGTGACAGACGGTCAATAAAAATCTCGCTGCAGTCTATGATACACCTCACTGAATTGAATGGGGGGCTTTTGAACAGGGCAGGAAGATTTTCTTTTTAATCTCTTCCCTAGAAGGCCAATGAATTAGAGAGCTGAAACGCTGTGTCATCACGTTTTAACCAGTCGTGAAATATTGCAGAGATTGTTGCACAACTGCAATGAAACCTGAAGGCAAGATCTTTATGAGTGAGGCCAAGTCTCAGTTTCATTAAGACCAAGTAAAACTGGAGAGGTGCTGGAGGACTCTGTGTTCTCGGACTCCAAGCAGTGGTGAGATATGTCAAAAGGGCAAAAAACACTCCGGATGAGCGAAGGCCAGTGTAGAAGTGAATGATTTGATCATCGTTTAAATCCACATCAGATTTTAGTTGTTTCCTCTCACATGTGAGAGTTTGTACCTTTGAATCTAGGCTTCTCACTTGCTCTTTGTAAGATGTGTTCAGTTTCTGCATATCTTCAATATCACTCATAGTGAGATCTGTTCCAACACACATATCATTGAAGGACTTAACTTGTGTTACATTTATGTCCATGTCCTGTACTTCCTCTGTAGGCTGAACTCCAATGCTCATCTCAGAGACCTCTAATATCGGTCCATTTTTCTGGAGGTGTCAGGTCTGTGAGGAAGCTTTGATGGTATGTAATCTGGATTTAGAGGATCATATCATGGCTTTCCTAAAGACACAAGTAGAAAAACATTATTGGGATAGGTTATATATTTTGCACATCACTGGTTGAAGATAGATAAAGACCAAGAGCATTTTTAATGTAATCATCAATAAACTAGCTAGCTAGCATTCAGTATGACCACTGCATACTGCACTGTAACACTTGTAAAAGGGTCTTGTATTAGTAATATTTTAGGTATCATGAACAAACAATTAACATTTTACACCAAGTCTAATACATTTAAAATTGTTCACAAGTTCATAATGTACAGCTTGTTAGTGGCCTATGGCAAAATCGGGTTAAAACTTAAAAACAGATTTGTAATAAAAGTATATTACTTTAATATTTAATATAAGATGATTTGACTGCTTTTATTGCTCTCTTCATTTATAAGTCGCTTTGGATAAAAGTGTCTGCTAAATGATTAAATGTAAATGTTTAAATTAACCAGGTTAATGAGCAATGAAAAAAATAACCATACTGTTATTGTTTAATGCATTAGTGCATGTTGGAATTAACATTAAACAAGCTTAATAAGTGATGAAAAATGTTGTTTATCGTTATATTTTGTGAAATAATGCAGTTAGCTAATGTTACACAAAACATTATTGTAAAGTGTTATAGACCGCTGTCAGCTGAATGGATAGCTAGACAACTAATGTACGGCTACTTTCCTAATAATAGCCCACAGAACATTTAGAAATGAAACGGAAATAAAAATCTGGCTTTTTTACTGCAAACGTATCAAAATGCTAATGTTAGCTTTTTAACATTACATATGAAAACAATGACGGAGCCAAACTGCTAGCTCAAATAATTATTCATCATACTTAACTAGTTAACGTATATAAATACAAATTATTTAGTGACACAAATGTCGTTTACTTACCAGAGACAAAATGTGTGCTGCACAGGGACGGACTGGGGCTAAAAAACAGCCCTGGACTTTCTCCCAAATAGGCCCATCATCCAGCCATTCGCCCCTAGCCACTAGGATGTCCTGATACTATGCCACAATACTGTAACCTATATCAGACAAGGTATTCACAGCAAGTAATATCTCAAAAACAATGATGATAATTGGGGTTTTGTTTATTAATGAAGCCTCAGTCTTCAAATAAAAACAAAAAAATGTACAATGCCATTACATCTGCATTGAAAATAAAATACAAATAAAGAAATGTCACTGGCTACAGAAACCCTAATTACACAAACTTGTAATTATAAAACATTTAGTTACTATATACCAGGGGTCTCCAACCTTTTTGTGTGTGAGGGCTACCTCAAGGGATAAAATAATCTAGAAGGGCTATACTCAAAAATATTTATTATACATATAACATGGTGGTGTTTTTTTTACCTTTACCTTTACTTTACCTTAACTTTAACTTCTTTATTTTTCACCATCATATGCGAAATAATAAAATATCTTGATATTCTGGTTCAACAATTGGTGAAAAATTTGTAATATATATATATATATATATATATATATATTATTCTCTAAAAACCTATTGTAGCATAAACATTTAGTATAAATATTTAATGCAAAATAAATAAATAAACTGCCATAACTTCTAAACAAAAACATTACTGCATTACATTTAATAGCCTACATTTATAGGCCTACATGACTATTAATACAACAGCATTTTTAATATGAATACAGGCACATTTCTGCCAAAAAAGTTTGTTTTACTAAGTTACAGTTAATTCATAAGTTGTGGAGTGAAATGTCTTCTAACTGGTTTGTTCTTGGAACAATGTTTCACCTGTTTTTTTGCGTCAAGATGTTGAGAATATCAGGGCTGTTTAATCTGGCTTTTAACTAGCTTAAATCACAGCCATCTGTGGGTTTATAATAGAGATAGAGAATTCTGCGCTGAATTGAAATGCTTCTCAGTGGATCGCGCAACTCTGTGTAATAATGTTCGCGTGATCGAAATCAGTCCGCACAGCTGCTTCGGCCGCGATCGCAGTTTTTTTGGGCCGAGCTGATAATGCTCCGCGCTGGCATCCAACTTAAAGGTGCATTGCTGCCACCTACAGTACTGGAGTGTGAAACAGATTAGTGGGGGGAAAAAACAGGTTATGACTGCGTGTGTGGCGGGTGGTGGGCCGGCCCGCCGGCCGTCCTGGAGTACCGGCCCTGATCACACAGATGGCCAGTCCGCCCCTGCTGCATATCCTAGAGTTGCTAGTTGGTATCCAGCCTTCTCTCTTCACTGCTGCAATCCAGGCGTCACGGTGTTTTTTTGTTTTCGGAAAATCTAAACACTTTGATTTCCGAAAGCAAGTTAGTTCCGGGCCTGAGAGAGCAGCCAACAACCGAACAGCAAGCTCTTAATTTAAATTTGAACATGTTTTATCGAATGAATAAGAAAATAATCAAACAATTGGCATAAAAAAACGCCTCCCGTCTGTTGTTTTGAATGTGCGCAGTAACTAAAACACGAGACAAGATTTCACATAGTGGAACTGCGCAACGGTTTTGTGTTGTACGTCAGATGCAGGCTCACTATTGGCCGACGCTGGTCATGTGTGTGATGCGTGTGACGTACAACCTAGAAGCTTTGCGTAGTTTCACTACGTGAAATCTCGAGGCCCACAGAGAAGGAAATGAATAGTTGAATAAAGTCGTTATTTTTGTTTGTTTTTTTGCGAACAAAAATAATTCTCGTCACTTGATAAACTTAAGATTGAGCCACTGTAGTCACTCGGACTATTTTAATGATGTCTTTAATAACTTTTATGGACCGGCAAGTTTCAATCCCTTAGAAGCCTATGGAGGAGTGATCCAGCTCTCAGATTTAATCAAAAATATCTTAATTTGTGTTCCGAAGATGAAAGAAAGTCTTACGGGGTTGGAACAACATGAGGGTGAGTAATTACTGACAGAATTTTCATTTTTGGGTGAACTAACTCTTTAACACACAAACAACAAGGCTCAATCTATGCAGGGATTAAAGGTTGTATCAGCGATTGTGGGTGACGTCACTTCTGTTTGTGTTTATTTGAGATCCCAAACAAACCAAGTTAGCTCGCCCCTCCCTCCTCTTTCGTGCATCATGAAAAAACAAAAAAAAAACGCAACTCACACACTAAATCCCTACAATCTGATATTCACTCTGTTCAGCACAATGTCGCCTACGTTAGCTAGAGCTACCCAAGTTTAGTCGAGCTTCACTCATATTTTTTTCAAGAAGGATATTTTCACACACAGTTCACATCCAAAAAAGTCAGCACTAGCAGCTACTCACCTGTCCAGAAGAAACAGTGCAACCTCGGCGTCCGATTTAAAAAAGTTCAGTTCTTTAAGTTCTCTCCACCTTTCAAAAGCCTTCCCGATAACTATTTGTGTCTTGGAATAAACACGATGGTATTCCATCGCCCTAATCCTCCTCCTCCTCTTTGGGATTTCTCTTGTTCGTCGATAGACGCTGGCTTCTTCTTCAGCTCTGACTTCGCGTGCAGCCGTGCACGAGCGCAAAACCTCACAACACCCGCCCCCTGTCGCTGATTGGTTGGAACACTATTTATTTTGGTTTTGAGTGGTTGGTAAAACCATTTGTTTTTGTGTGCAGATCTCAGAGCCTAGGCTGCCTACAGAGATGCTGTTTTTTGACGGCCTGCTCATGGGGTGGGCAGCTAGCGTATCGTTAGGAAAGATTAGATGAATGTGATCATTTATGTTTGGGCCTTTTTTGATCCTGAAATCACTGATACAACCTTTAACTTCCCACATCTTTTCACTGCACAAGCAATTGCCCTGAAGCTGCCATCTTCCAACTCTCTTAAGCCAAGGCTGCTTCTGAAAACTGATAAATGCTGCCTTCGCATACCAAAGTCGGAAGGCATCAAGGCACGTCTGAATGCAATGTTATTTTTTGTTCAATGTTTATTTATATACCACATTTCATACAATATGGTACTTCAAAGTGCTTTACACGGAAAGGAATTAAAATTATCACAAAATAAAAAGCAAGGAAAATTAAAACAGTCATAAAAGGAATTAAAAGATTATACATAAACTTCTCATCTGGCAAAACACTGGTGTATCATATTTTGCACAGCTGCTTGTTTTACTGTGAGATTTTCCCATGGTGATTACACAGTAAGTTTCACTTCCTGTCTCCTGAGATATTTGATCGATTTTTGAAGGCAGCATAGATCTATCCTTCACTGCCTCTGATATCCCACAATCCTGTGCTTTCCATTCTGTGACAGTTAAGCTAGAAAAATAAAGATGGCGTCTGAACGTTGCGGCTGGTCATCAGTTTGTGTGTAAATGTACATTTTTGATCAACAATTTCCACCTATGATGTTATTTCTACCTAGAAATGGCTGTTGTAGTCATTAAATATTCACTTAGTTCTCACCAACGCTCGCTCTATTTTGCTGTAGATAATTAAACCATTATGCTGCCTAGGAAGTCTGTCCGAAATCAGTTTCGTGAGGAACCTTCGTGCGAAAACGCGCACGCCTACGTTTTCGGACGCAGCCCTTGTGCTCCAGAACATTATGTGACTCAGTGCATCATGTGATTCAAAACATCAAGGGACTCATTTTAAAAGGGTGACTCAGTTTCTCTTTCTTTCTGTTGGTGCTGCTCCTTAATAGCTGCCAGGAACTCTGACAGCTTACCATCCGGGTTGACTCTGGCTGCCATAGTTTGTATAGTAGCAAGGAGACTTCCAATGGCACTAACAACCTGGGAAGACATATGTCACCCCTGGCCCCTATTCTCTCTGTTTCCCTTACCTGAGGTAGAATTGCATCATTTCTCTGGAGCAGCAAGCTGAATCGCCTGATGGAAGAGAAAAGATCTGACAGGAAGTGGATGCCACAAATGTCCCATCCTCCATGGTGGCTTTGATCTGCAAATCCATCAACGTTTATCTTATTCTCAACTCTTATACAACACCAGATTCAAAATTGATTTCAATAATGAAATACTATCCAACTCAAAGCAGTGAGATACTAACCTTTTTTGCTCTGCCAGCTATGTCTGCATTGGCCAAGGCACCAGCCAGGTGGTCCATGTGCATATATATACTGCAGCAAACTTTACAGAGCTCTGGGGGTCGTCGCCATCGTCGCCACACTAGACGGCCTGTCGGGGCTTACACACTACTCTGCCAGTCGGGGCTCCACACAACACTGCCCATTGGGGCTCCAAACTACACGGCCCGCCCGGCCTTTTGCACCACACGGCCCATCTGGGCTTACTCTCAACATAGCTATCATGGCTACTTTACCATTGCCCTACACATTTAATACTAAACATTTTGTGTTTATCAAATAATATGACATATTATGAATTTTAATGTCTTAATGAGAAATGAATTACACAAATGATTTATTGTTCATATCTCAAATCTTTAGTTCCTTCAATCTTCGGGGGTTGGCTCCCCCTGCCTTCATCTTCAGGCAGGATCTACCAGCATACCTCAAGACCTGGACTATGGACGGGGACTACGCCAAAATAACTTTTGACAGAGATGGACTTAAATTTATTGTCTGTTAATTTTCTTTAGAATAAAACTATCAAACGTTAAAATGTCTACTCAGTCTTTCTGGTAGAAGTGAAAGCTTCAGTGCAGGTTCTGCCAGGAAGACTCTAATGCCACGTCACTCATTTCAATCATACATTCAGCCAATTATGACCATTTACAAAATATATAAGACTGATCTAACTGTCTCATTCGCAGCTCATAGGTGACGCAGCCGAAGTTCCCTCCATACTCCCCACCACCACCAGGTTGGCCCTTTCCTTTGTCCGGGGCTGGCTCCGCCCCTGCCTTCATCTTCGGGCAGGATCTGCCAGCATACCTCAAGACCTGGACTATGGGTGGTCTACGCCAAAGGAACTTTTGACAGAGATGGACTTAAATGTATTGTCTGTTTATTTTCTTTAGAATAAAAATATCAAGCATCCAAATCTCTACTGAGTCTTTCTGGTAGAACTTTATAGATGAGGAGTGGGCTATTGAACATGGCATCCCTCTGAATGAACTGTCTGATCCTCCCACCTTCTTTGCCTGAGATGGTTGTGTTCTCTCTAATATTCATTGAGTCACCGTAGCATTGAGCCTAACCATTTCTGGTAATCACCAAAATACTTTTTTTTTCATTCTCCCCTATTTTGGGTCACCCTTGGTTAGTGCAGCATAATCCCCAGATTAATTGGGCAGAGGGGTCTATTTTGTCTTGGAGTTTACCATGTCATGTCAAATGTCTTGTGTCTGCTGTCCCTGCTGTCTCTTCTGTCCCTGTTTTTCAGGAGGAGTCTATTGATCCGTCTAATGTTCCAGAGGAGTTCCACCATCTGCGGGCGGTGTTCAGTCTTTCACGGGCCACCTCTCTCCCTCCCAATCGCCCATACAACTGTGCCATTGACCTTCTCCCGGACACGAAACCACCCAGGGGGAGGTTATATTCCCTGTCTGCTCCCGAGCGCAAAGCACTTAAGCAGTATTTTTCCGAGTCGTTAGCAGCCAGTACCATTGTCCAGTCCTCCTCTCCCGTCGGGGCGGGGTTCTTTTTTGTGAAAAAGGACGGTTCTCTGCGTCCCTGCATAGATTACCGGGGGGTGAACGACATCGCCATTAAGAACCGCTATCCTTTGTCGTTGATATCGTCAGCCTTTGAGATCATGCAGGGAGCAAAGATTTTTAAGAAATTGGATCTCCGCAATGCGTACTATTTAGTGCGCATAAAGGAGGGAGACAAGTAGAAGACTGCATTTAAAACCCCTCTAGGCCACTTTAAATACCGGGTTTTGCCGTCCGGGCTGGTAAACGCTCCCGCTGTCTTTCAGGCTCTTGTTCACAACGTTCTAAGATATATGCTTAATGTCTTCGTGTATTTAGACGATATACTAATATTCTCTATGTTCTATAATTAAACTGAATATATGAATAAATTGATAGTCCTGCTGCACGGGTTTTCGTGATTATTGCAGATAATATAATTCAATTCAAATTTATTTGTATAGCGGTTTTCACAATACATATTGTTTCAAAGCAGCTTTACAGAAAGTGCATTTCAGAAATGTACATAGAAAAAAATAGTTAATCATGTATTAATTTAGGGCATAACATATCGCCGGCGTTGAGTCGTCTCTTCACAGTGTTTAGTCGTCTTATCGCAGGTGTTGGGGCATCTGAAGTCTCTGTGAGAGGCTGGATACAAACTGGAACAATAACAATTAAATAATTATTGATAGGCCTTTATTAGGCTAGTCTACTGTCAATAATAGAAAAAAAAGATTGAACGAATTAATTAAAACGAATTGAATTAATAATAATATTTACGCACATGCTTTTCTGTCTCATTATTGCAACATCTCTCTCTCTCTAATAACTGCATAAAGCCAGGGACACACTTACTGTAAGGCCGGTTATGGATGTAATTTGATACTTATGACTGATCATGCCCAAACACGTGTTCACCGCATTCAGTCTGTGTTTACAGTCTATATCATATTTTCTAAAGAGATCATATGAGATAATGAATGAGCAAGTGTCAACCAATCAGCATCAAGAACTCAACAATGCAGTGGTATTCAATAAATAATTGACTACAGACACTTGAATTATTGAAAATTAATGCACAGTCCCAGCATCACCACCTTGTGTGCACATTCATTTTCAATAATACAACAGTCCATTGTCAATTATTTCTTACACACACACACACACACACACACACACCCCGCCACTCCATTGTTACAGCACAATTAAACTAGGGTCATCAACAATTACCCCTTCCAGACCAGCCAAACATCTTGGAGTAATCTTTGATGAGCAGCTGACCTTCAAATGCAGGTTTGCATTGCACAACATCAGAAAGATCAGGCCCTTCCTAACAGAGCATGCAACACAACTCCTACCTTGTCCCTCGTCCAGGGCCGTTAGAAGATATTTGGGGGCCCTAGGCAAAAGTGTAAAGTGAGGTCCCAAGTCCTCCCTCTAGAAAATTTATAAAATTCAGATGGGATTTCTTGTATTCTGGTGTAATTTAAGAGTCATGAATTACTATGTATTACCCTACACAAAGTGCCCACTAGAGTGTAGTAAAGGACACAGTGTCTCCAGGTAGGTAGGTATACTTTATTGTCCCAATGGGAAATTTGTTTTGGGCTCACGAATACAGCCACTGCAGCACCAGACATATAAAACAAACACAATACATAAGATACACATTTACAAACAAGTAGTTGGCCTCACGCCTCCCTCTACTGTATACACTGGAAAACAATTGGCATCCTGCCACTCTATACACTGGAAAGTGATTAGAATCACACTGCTCTATACACTGCAGGATATTTGGCGTCACACCACTCTATACACTGGAAAATAATTGCCATCACACCACTCTATACACTGGAAAATAATTGCCATCACGCCACTCTATACACTAGAAAGTAATTGGCGTCACGCCACTCTATACACTGGAAAGTAATTGGCATCACGCCACTCTATAAACTAGAAAGTAACTGGCATTACGCCACTCTATACACTAGAAAGTAATTGGCATCACACCACTCTATACACTAGAAAGTAATTGGCATCACGCCACTCTATACACTAGAAAGTAACTGGCGTCACGCCACTCTATACACTGGAAAGTATGGCATCACCCCACTCTATAAACTAGAAAGTAACTGGCATCACGCCACTCTATACACTAGAAAGTAATTGGCATCACGCCACTCTATACACTAGAAAGTAACTGGCATCACGCCACTCTATACACTAGAAAGTAATTGGCATCACGCCATTCTATACATTGAAAGAAACATTGAACATACATTGAATTAAAAGAAAGGTATTAAAATGGTGTATAACACAAACTATTTTAACAACATAGTACAACATGGATTTTTTTGTCAAAGAATAACCATCCAAAATTAAGAGGTTTAGCAACGCTTGCAGACTTTAGATCACACAAAAGCAATGACCAAATCTTCCATGTTCAATGACCTCCTTATGTTGCGCTCTATTGATATAAGTGCCCGTCCTCTCAGTCTTTCTTGGCTCATGAATGATCTGAGATAAGACTTTATCAATTTCAAAGCTGAAAAGCTTCGCTCTCCAGAAGCTACAGTGACAGGAAGTGTCAGAAGGAGACGTAGTGCTATGCTGAGATTCCTGTACAAATCCAGCATGTCCTCACTGCAGGGACGTGCACAGGAATTTTGAGGGGCAGTTGCTCTGACCTGAAAAAAGGGCACCCCCCCCCCCCCCCCCAAAAAAAAAAAAACAACAACTCATGGGCTATATGAAGGACTGAGAAAAAACATTTTTTTATTAAAATATATACAAAAAGTAAAAAAACTTAAATACAGCACTCAATCACCTTAACTACCATTAATAACAAAACAGAAAAACATGACTCGAGTCATGAAAATACCTACATCAATATCCTATCAACTCACTGATAGCTTGCTCCACATTTGGATAATAAACATGCAAAGCTTCAGAGGAGAAGCCGCCTATTAGGGGCCATTTCAACAAAAATCTTCAGAACTTCTTCCTTGTCGATTCCTATGTCCTTCTCTATTGCCAGCAGGAGGAGGTCAGACAGCCTCTCTTGACCACACTGATTTCTGAGCCTTGATTTGACCAGCTTCAACTTTGAAAAGGAACGTTCTACTGTTGCAGTGGACATGGGTAGAGTGGCATATATTTTGATTAGTTTGAATAGTGTGGGGAATATGACGTTAGCATTGTTTTCCTTGAATACTTCAAGCATAGACTTGACTGTCCTCTTGGGACACTTGTAAGATGCATGGAAGACTCTCAGCTCTGTTTGAAGGTTGGTCTCTTCCCCCTGAAGTCCATAAAACTCACATAGTGAATGTACTGTATCAACACCTTGGCCAATTTCCTTCCACTGCTCTGGGTCAGTGAGTCTCTGCAGTGACATCACAATGTCCCGAGTCTTCCCTTCCCCGTAATATCTTCTCTCAAGCTCCTGTCTCATTCTGTCCAGAAAAGTATAGTATGTCCTTCCCCTGTAATATTCCTCCAAGGTCTGGACTGCATCATCTTCTCTTGCTGATTTGGAAGTGTATTTCAGCTTTGCGGGTACTTTTCTTTGTCTACCTAGAATATTTGTGGGAATGCTTATGTTATTTTCCTCAGCAATTGTTGTGGCAGTGTAGTATATTTGTGAGAATTGGCTGTCTCTCCTCAGTTCCACTACTCGCTTTAAGACACCATCCAACACAGAATAAGCAGCAGCCAAGTCCAGGTCATCCTGCTGGAGTACTTTTGAGGCAACTGATGTCTCCATGAACACTGGCGTTGCTATTTCAAGACACAGCAAAAATTCAAAATCTATGCTGCTCAACAGCATTTTAGCTTCTCCTGCAGCCAGATCGGGGGGGTCACACTCTCTCAGATTTCTCAAGTACTGTAGGGCAGCAGGGAGGACCTTTCTTATTGTCTTTAAAGCATCTTCCCTGCAGCTCCACCGGGTGTCTGAAAGCCTCTGTAGTTCAAGAACATGTTGGTCTGGATTCATGGCTTTTTGAGTTTCCACAAATGCTGCATGGCGCTTTGTAGAGTTGGAAATGAATGTGTACAGCCTCTCAACGACTGTGAAGAAATCCACAAAGTGCTTGTTGGATTTTGCACTCTCAACTAAAACGAGATTTAAACAATGTGCATGGCAGTGCACATATAACGCTCTCTCATTTTGTCTCTGAATCCGGGACTGGAGCCCATTGTAGCGTCCACTCATATTGGCAGCTCCATCATATCCCTGTCCACAGACATCTTGAATGTTGAAGTTGTTTTGCTCAAGTAGCTTCATCACTACATTCTCCAGTGCCTCTGCCGTTGTTGATGCCACATCACATATTTGTACAAAGCGTACCTTTATAGTCATGTTGTGGACATATCGTACAGCAAAGGACACCTGCTCAATATGTGACACATCAGTGGTTTCGTCCAGCAAAATAGAAAATTGTGATGCTTCTGTCACTTCCTTCTGTATGATTCGTTTCACATAAAGACTAAGTGCTTTTATGAGGTCGTTTTGTGTCCTATTGGACAGGAGAGACACCTGGCACCTTTGGTTTGATGCTTGTTTTTCCTTGACTGCATCAAGATGAAGCCCGAGTACGCTGTCATATTGGCCAAGCAAATCCACCAGGTTCAGAAAATTTCCTCTATTTGAACTTGACAAGCCTTCTTCATTTCCCCTAAAGGCCAAAGCTTGTTTTGCCAGATATAATGTGATGTCTATTAAACGGAACATAATCTCTCTGTTTTTCTGCCTCTCTCTTTCTTTGGCTTCTTCCATCTGAGAATCAGCTACTGCAAAAGCCTTCTGCAGTGTATCTTTTGTAAAGGCATTCCACCTAATCATCCCTAGCATATGCAATTCACTGCTGCGGTGCTCCTTAATCTTCACTTTGGCCTGCCTCCACAAGTTTATCCCTACAGACTTCCATCCTTTCCTGCTCTGAAATCTTTCCTCATTCATAAAATTCCTGCAGCTAAAGCAATGCATGGCATCATTCAGTGGAGAATATTCCAGCCAGGGGTCATCGTTATACCATTGGGCTTTGATGAAGGTCTGATCATACTTAAGATTGTTGCTTTCTACATGAGCTGGATCTGTGGGATTAGCCAACCTCAGCAAAAAATCAAAATCTGTTGATTCTGCCCCACTCGTCATCTCAATATCTTTCCTTGCTGATGCTCTCGTCTCCCTCATCTCGTCCTCTTGCTCATCTATCATTTCCCTATTTTGCCAGTCTGTCCTGATCTCATCTAGGATTGGCTCTGGCTCTCTGAATACAGCTGATGTAATGGGCTCATCATCTGTCCAATTACATATTATTGTTACTGCCATTATCATTATTATTTTAATGCCACTAGTGGTATTTATGTTCTGCTCAGGCAAGATCTTTGAAATGACCTCTAAAATAGCCTGTTTTTTAGATAACAATGATTTAGCATGCAGCTCTTTAACCCTGTACTTTCTAGCATGGTCCTCGCATCTCATATTTGGTGATCATCACTTAGGCCTACCTGCCCTATGTGCCTCCTGCTGCTCCTGGTCCACATTTTCCTCACATAGTCTGGAGGCTTGTGACTGCTCCTCCTCATCTTAAATGTAATGTAATTTTAAAACATTGCCATTAGTAGGTTAAAATATGAGTCTGATTAAATAATCAATTCACCTACACATTGTCATGTCATCTTTATCTCAGTGCATTGAATGTCTCTCACCTGCTGGTTGGCTTTTTCGCAGCCAACCCTGCAGTGATGTGCTGCCTTTTGCTGCCTCCCTTAATTGTCTCTCCCTCTCCTGAATCCGCCTCTTTTCAGAGGGCATCTTGGCTTCAAACAATCCCCAAAATAGAGATGTGATAGGATTTAGGCATTTATTTAACCATTTTAAATTAAATAATTAATGTGATGCATTCTTCCATCATTCATTCATCTTGCTAAAACGAAATGTGATAAACTAACTATCCGCAGACATGTAGGCTAGTTTAGTTTTTATGAAGATTTTAATTAATTTCATAAAGCGATGATTGTTCGTTCGTTACTTTGTTTGTTATACATCACAAACTCACCTTTTCCGACAACAACCGCGACAATCTCCTTCTAGGACCGCACATGCAGGCTCACCTCAAGTGCCGGTGTATTAGCGCGCTCCCCCGTTCCCGCTCTGTGTCTGCTGACAGAGCAGCTGTATGTACGGAAAGCAAAAATGGCCAAAAAGCATTGGCGCAACATTTAATTGTCTTGCTTACACTGCAGGATAATAAAATGGTTCTCAAACTCCAGTAATAAATATTTCTGTGAATTTAATTAATCTTACACATGTTCATAGTTTTTATATTATGTCTGAGTATATTCAGTGGAATTTTGCCCATACAAATTGCCTTATCTGACCGTGTTTATGTCCAAACTTAATGCCTTATATTAGGGTTTTATTATTATTTATTTATTTATTATTATTTATAAAGATTGCAAAACGTCAGAAATGACAGGTTTATGATATACAACTTTGTAAACACTAAACAACAGTATCCAAAATGTATTAATAACAATATGTTAAATGTCACCAAAATACATATGAGAAAAAGAGTTCCTCATATTATTGTTTATTGTTTTTTTAATCATTATTATTTATATATTTTTTCTTTTTTTACATTTTAAAATAAATAATCTAGATTGAATTGACAGAAGGGGAAAACTCGTTTCTAATAAAATATTAAATTCGGAAAAAATACATTCCTTTTTTAACCTTTTGGCTTCCCCTACATTCAGTTGCGCTTCTAGCTCGTAGTTCTGTTGGTACGTATGGTAATTGGGCAAAACTACGCATGATTTGTTGTAGTGTATGATTGCATAAAGGAAGGAAACAGGTAGGGAACAGAATCGACTGACGTGCAGGCAGCGCTGCAGCAGTGCAGCCACTTAAACAGAGTTTGCCCTTCCCCTACTGACTTTCACTTTCGGTGCCCGAATGGAAGTGAATGAGGCTTTGCGATCGCGATTTTTTTTTTTTTTTTTTTTCGGAAGGGCAACGTGAGTCAGGAAGGGCAAACGGGCAGTTGCCCGGGCAACCTGAGCAACCCCCCTGTGCACGTCCCTGCCTCACTGTAAATGTAATTCAGCATGTCTTGTGGGCATGTAGAGACATGATCAGGAAAGGTATGGATGGCTGATCTGACCTCCAAAACTAAATCCTCTGCCTCAATGTCATGAAGCATCTTCTCTAAGGTTTTGCATTTCACTTGCAGTTTATTCTCTTCTAGAGCTTGCCTCATGTTGTCTTTGGAAAATAGAAAACTGTACAGTGCATACACATCTTCCATTTTTGAGAAGCGGTCGTTGAGACCTCTAAGTGCAGTGTCTACTAAAGGGAGAAAGAATTCCCCTCTGAATGCCTCTTCTGGACTATGTAGAGTTTCTTCTGCTGCCGAGTCACAGTCAAAATGCTTTGGTGTTCTTTTCGGTCTCTTTGCAGTAAGTATTTTTTCAATCTTCAGTTCCTCTGCAATGTCCATTGCATCTGATTGAAAGCAAGACAACCCACTTTCTCTAAACTGCATAAGATAACCTCTCACACCTTCTGTTTCCAGAGAAACATTTGGACTCTACAGAAGTTTACTCATGTGGTTTATCTGGTACAAAATATTGTACCAGATAATGGTGCATAAAAGGAAACGCCATGTGTTCATTTCACTATGCAAACTTTTGGGAGTGGACAATGTTTCAGCATCCCTCTTTTCAACAACAAAAGTCTGAAGTGCAGACAGTGCTTCCAAAACCTCCGGTAGGTGGTAACGCAACACTTTAACACTGTCTATACGAGCTTCCCACCTGGTTGTTGACAACATTTTTAAAGTCAACTGTGTGACATGTTGCTTGAGAACAGCCCACCGTTGCATCTGGTGATCTGGTGACTGTGGGGGCCATTTTAATACAGTGAACTCATTGTCATGTTCAAGAAACCAATTTGAAATGATTCGAGCTTTGTGACATGGTGCATTATCCTGCTGGAAGTAGCCATCAGAGGATGGGTACATGGTGGCCATAAAGGGATGGACATGGTCAGAAACAATGCTCAGGTAGGCCGTGGAATTTAAACAATGCCCAATTGGCACTAAGGGGCCTAAAGTGTGCCAAGAAAACATCCCCCACACCATTACACCACCACCACCAGCCTGCACAGTGGTAACAAGGCATGATGGATCCCTGTTCTCATTCTGTTTACGCCAAATTCTGAGACTTCCCATCTGAATGTCTCAACAGAAATCGAAACTCATCAGACCAGGCAACCTTTTTCCAGTCTTCAACTGTCCAATTTTGGTGAGCTCTTGCAAATTGTATACTCTGCGTTCGGGCCAATTACCAAGATCAGAGCCCTCTCCCCGGACAGCACGCCAAATACGTTTACCAATTTAATCTATCTGACTGATTTGTAAGTGTGAACTCGTGAACTCGTGAACTCCAATTTGATTGTGAACGCGATTGATTCTTTTCAATGACCCTGTTAAATCGGTTCGCAAATCGCACCAAACGATTCATTCATGAATTGGACTGATCCGGTTGCAGCAGTTCTCGAGTCAACAACTCACCGATTCAAATGATCCGGTCAGAGCGAGTCTCCAGTTAACAATTCACTAAATTCACAAGTCTGACTCAAAATGAGCCAAGAACGGGAGATCCTTGGAGCTTGAGTGCGCGAACCAGATGGCAAAAAACTAAGTTACTAATGCCGACTTTTAGGACTGATTATTGTAAATGAAAATTAAGTCACGTCACTCAGTTGTTCGTGAACTAAATCTGCTGTAAATAGGCGAGCTGTAATTGGCGTATCCATACATTTTGCCCAGTTATTTACAGGTTAATGCAAGGCTCATATTCGCCTTGAAAAATTCTAATCATTAACATAAAAATATTAACAATAATATCATAAAATAATATTTATTTCTATAACGTTGTTATTTTTCCGATATCTTTCGAGTTTAATAGGAATTATGGAACAGTTTTTGTCATCGTTTGTAACCCATTTTTTAATACAATAAATTATTAAAAGTTTCAACAAGTTGTGTTTGGACGGGTGCGTTAATAATATCCACGGACTGTTACCCGAAAAACAATGTCTAAAGAAGTAGGAATCGAAGTTTAGCACAACTCACCAGAACAAAGCAATGTTGGGGCATGTTGAGCTTGGCTTGTTCTCTCTGCAGTTTTCTCTTCTTTTGCCAGCTCTGCGAGAAAGTCGTCACCAGTGTTCTGCACACACCCATGGCTCGGGCAGTGCGGTCCTTTTCTGTCTTCATTGCATTGGTGACTGCGAAATGCAGATTAAGACCAAAGCAATTTAGCCATGTCCAGCCAAGTTTTTGCACCGCAGCCACAATATTTTCCCCATTGTCTGTGGTAATACAGACCAGTTTCCTACTCTTCCAAGTACTCTAGAACAAACTTGGCAGCACACTTACTAATAACACTAGGCTACTACAATGTACCTAATTAAAGAACATCTTTGTTCATCCTTAGTTAATAAACACTACTACAATGTACCCAAACAAAAAATCTAACAAAAATAACATGTCAATGTGTGTGTGAGTGTGTGCTTATTCTTAATCAGAGTCACAGTGCTGACAGATGAATTTTGGTAACCCTGGAGTGCAGGCTTGGTGGGCCCAAAAACTGCATAGGGCACATTTTACCCAAACCTCTTTTGGCTTTGAGTTCTTAAATGGATCCATGCAAACAACACAAAGGTTTTCTTCTGAGGTGTCAGAATCCTCAGCGTTCAACATTTTCTTGGTGGACTTTCTCTTCTTTTTCTGTTGATTGCCTTTGGTAAGTAGCACAATCCCATTTTCTTTGCAGAAGTCGATAGCTTTCACAGATATATGAGAACAGTGGTTATTCAGCAAAAGTAACACCTTTTCTACGCTGACCTTTGTGTGTTTTGCAAAGTGATTAAGAAATAACAGTAAGTCTTCCTCTTGCATCCACCCTGAAGCGTTACCGCTTTTGGCACTCCCTGTTGGCCCATTTTGAACAAAGTATTCCTTGTAATGTTTACGAGGGAATACAAGGAAGGGGGGAATTGTATTTCCCTGCGCTTGCACGGCGCATGATACTGACACGAGCACACCTCTCTCACTCGATGTCATCGCACCCACTTGCTTGACCCCCCCGACGTGCAACAACACGGTCTGGTGACTGGACTGTTGTTACACCAGTTTCGTCTACGTTCCAATATGTCACTCCCATCAAAGTTGTATCTCTTAATGACCTGTCCAAGGCTGTTGAAGAAACATTGCACATTTATGGGGTTAAAACTTGTGGCCCGTGTAAGACTGGTTGCCTCTGGACTCCTCATTGAGAGGCTGGGGTTCCGCTTCATGAAGTATGAGAACCAGTCAGGCCCTGCCATCTGCTTCTCACCCCATGTGACTAAACAGACACAAAAAGTTTAATTTATCTGGCACCCATGCTAGTATTCAATTCTACTCAGAAGTGAACCTGTCATATTCTTAGGCCTACCTCACGTGGAGTCAGTCCATAATAAAGGTCTGCTGCCTGAATCAAATAGTCTGCCAACACTTTCTCCTTCTCCACAGAAAAAAACCCTGTTGCTGCTCCAGTAACCTACTCTGGGAAGATCACTGGACCCCTCGTCTCTCAGCTTCTGCAGTGATTTGCAGAATCTGCTCAGCGTCACATGGCAGATCCCATGTGTCTTGGCAACTGATCTGACTGACTTTCCCTTCTTTGTGACCTCATCAGATGCTTTATTTAAAACACTCTATTTGAGACACCTCTGTCAGTCTTTCTGTTACAACCTTCCCCGGTCTCCCCCTACGCATGTGCATGACGTCATCATCTTCAGAGATTCGCGGTTTTCTTGTTTGCACAGAGACCTTTTTCAAAATTTGCACTTTGAAACCCGTTTTCAAAAGTTCGCGTTTTCAGCCACCCAAAACGCCATTGTCGTGTAAACAAACGGCAATGCTATTTCATGTATAGTGAGTTTTTTACACTGTCCATGTTTAGCATGGGAATCCAACTCTTTAACAAAGATAAAAAAATCAAAATACTCCTTCCTGGTTGTCACAAGTTTCTGAAAGTTTTTTTCGAGTATGGGCGCGTATGACGTCAGATGCGCCGGAATTTCCTTATACGGTCCTAAGGGCACTTCTCTCGGAAGGGCGCACGCGCAGCTGTAGAGCGATAGCCGTAACCTATGCCCATCAAAGCCATAGACAGTATAAGAAGTGGACAGACCCATCTCATTGGAACTCAGTTGAGACAGTTGAAGCGATTTTTGAGCACTTCCGTTCCTGACGCGCAGACTCAAACCTACTCAAACTAAGCTTGATGACGTGAGCAACCTGTCTGACAGACGTTAATCTTCTAGTAGCTGTGCGTGAAAATTGCCAACGTTAATCTTGCAGAGACGGGGAACTTGAGCAAAGAGTTCTTTGGCGTGAGTGAGCAGGAGTAAGTATTCCGTTGCTTTTATGGACTCATTATCTATGGGCTTCTCCCTTGACGGGACGTCCCCCCGATTGCCTGCGAGCTTCTCCTCCTGTCTGTACGGTCATTTCTGTACAGCGCGACAGAGAGTCGAGTGGTTATGATGCAATCGTTAGCCTATTTTTACTATATCTGTTTCTACGGGGCCATAATGTAACATAGAAGGTAATGGAGCTCTGTATACATTGTCGTGTTTCTTTAGAAATAAATAATGGACAAATGAAGTCTTTAAACGCCTCAGATGTAAAGTTATTCGCTGTCAAAGTGACGCCAAAATGACTGGGAGTCAATGGAAATGCTAACGCAAGTGAAGTTCTGCTACAACATGGCGGCACCCGGCCGGCTTCAACTTCCGGTCGATGGATTACCCCCTTGATCAAAGCGCTGTGCATCGGCTGTGCTCGAATATGTCACCAAAGAAGTGTGTTTTCGGTTGCCAAGGCAAGACAACACTGCACAGATTCCCAAAGAATCAAGCATTAAGGGACCAGTGGATGGAGTTTGTTTTTCCAGAACATCAACACAGTTGTGCAAGTGTTCTTGTTTGTTCCATGCATTTCGAGGATGTTTTTTTATAAACAAGGCCCAGTTCGAAGCCGGATTTGCTAATCGTTTAGTTCTCAAGGATGGAGCAGTCCCAACATTAAAGGTTAACGGTCTTGCGTTGGAACAGCAGGTGGTGAGTAGAACTGCTTCAAATATCTGTGTGTCTATCGGCGTGTAACTTAAGCACAGCAAGTAGGCTAAACAACATGATCACGAATAGTTAATGTATCTATGGAGCATGCGATGTATGTTGTGTGTTTGTTTAAATACATTTGTTTAGGTGGCTACTGTAGGTGTCTGTTTGTTTATTGTAAAACCAAATCATGTCTTCATAAACCACGAGTAGACACACACAAATGTTCTAAAACTTTGCGCGCTCGTGATTATTTAGCTCCGCCCACACAGCACGCCTCCACCCGCTCGGCTTTTTCCGGAATGACTCGGTACAGCCTATCTTTCTTTTATAAATATAATAAAACTAAAGACTTTTTGGAGATATGATGGATGCAATATTACTCTATAGGTACTCAAGATTAACATAAGATTGAATGAAACTGATTGAATGAAAATGAGTCATTCGTTTGCGTATCGGACGTGCCATTAGTGGACGTCCTGCCACGGCACGCTTGTGTAATTATCTCGGCAGTTTAGGACATCGCACAAGATTTGCGTCAATACAGAAAACATTTAATCACTGGATAGGTTTTTTCGGTTATTGAAATGTGGTTTATGTCAGCTGAATGGGCGGAACGCTTTTTAGAGAAGATAAGGCAACGTGTTTTTTTTTTTTGCACAATTCACACACCGCGGAAATTTAGGAGAAAAAATCTCCAAATGCTCCACGTGCGGTCTTCCACACCTTTTACTATCGTGTCAATTGATTTTGATTAATATGCGCGCGCGAGAGAGAGCAAAACAGCGCTCGTGTTTGAAGACGTGAAAGCGCGCGCGTGGCCGTTGAAGCAGTCGATTCTGTTCCCTACAGGAATTCCTGTTCCCTTTATGCAATCATACTACAAATCATGCGTAACTGCCGCTTTACCATCATAGACAGTAAAATAAATGGTAAGAGCGACCCCATTGATTTCAACGGAGAAGACTGAAGCCCGATTATTGCACTTCCTGTCTGATGTCTGAGCGACTGCGCAGGCTCAAACTGAGCGTGACGACAGTCTGGCAGTTGAAAATCTTCTAGTAGCTGTGCCAAGACAAATCTGAATCACCTAATTCCTCAAAAACGCTGTTGAAATATTTTGTCCCATTGCTTTTATAGACTCTCTATTTATGGGCTTCTACCTTGACTTTGTGCCTCCATGTCCCCCCGATTGCCTCATAGACAGTTAAAGATTGCCTGCGAGCTTCTTCTCCTGTCTATACGGTAATGTCTCTATTGTGCGACAGAAAGTCCCGTGGTTATGACGCAATCTTTAGCCTATTTTTTAAAAAACGGCTTCTACGGGGCCGTAACGTAAGATACAAAGTAATGGAACATTTTATACATTGTCGTGTTTCTTTAGAAATAAATAATGGGCAAATGAAGTCTTTGGACGCCTCAGATGTAAAGTTATTCGCTGTCAAAGTGACGCCAAAATGAATGGGAGTCAATGGGATGCTAACAGCAGGTGATGGTCTGCTACAATGGCGGCTCCCGCGAGGCTTCAACTTCCGGCTAATGGATTACCCCCTTGTTTACCATCAGGTTACCATACGTACCATCAGAATTGAATACGACAAGAAACACAACTGGATGTACACGAAGCCAAAAGGTTAAAAAAGTATTATTTTAATAAAAAAAAGTTATTATAAGCGAGTTTTTCCTGTTCTGTCCTTTCAATCTAGCTTTTTTTTTGTTTGTTTGTTTTTCAAATTTAGACCGTTATTAGCGATTTCAATGTAATGTTTATTAAGGCTTTGATTAGTAGCCTATACTCGTCTAGCAGAAGACTATTTGAACCACAATCACTTCACAATTTAATGTCACATTTTATAAAATAAATAGGCTAATACTTGTTTTGAAAGACTGATTTTCGAGTAGGTTTAACCAAGGGGAAAAAATAAACAAACTCCAAAAACAATGGTTTCATATAGTTATTTATTGCAAGAAGCACATATGTATTCATCTTCTGTGGATGGATGGCCAACACACTTTAAGTGGAACCATCGCCCACAGTCATCACAGGCAATCTATATATATAAAATATATATATAAGATTAACAATAATAAAAAAAGGGGGTTTAAAGCATTGGTCTATTCATGATTACTTTGAGTATGCTACAACAACCAAAAATGCTTAGCCATATTTACCCAAAGAACATCTGCACTGCAATCATCTGCACATGCAGTCACCTTCAAAGTCATCAAAAGTTTCTGCCTCTCCACAAAAATGGCACAGGTCACTTAGGTCATCTATGAGGTACAGTACAACACTGATGAAAGTGATGCACATCAAAAACCACGTCAATAACATTCATGAGTTTATAAAGCCATACCAGATTGGCGGAGCAGAGTTAAAGAAATCTCCATTCTGAATCGTGTTAAATATTGTAGATCACTGGAGAAGTTTGTGGTATTTTGCAGAATGTGTTCTGCAAACTGAGGAAGTAACAAGAAATATGAACTTAAGCATCATCCCATTTTAATGAACACTTAATATTTGCTACAATACTATAATCACACACCTTCAAAGCGAACACACCACATGATATGGCATCCCTCTGAAGTGGGTGAGGCAAGGTTTCACACACCCAGTTTGAAACCGAAATACCCTTTGCCATCATCAGGGCTCTACAAACAAGATAGTATTATTTCAAGCATACAGTACATATTACACAATAACACTGGTGCATGAAAAATACCTTGTTGTCTCCAAACAACTTTTTCTTCTTGATATCGGACTCTCCAATTGAGGCAAGCAGAATGGTTTTTTGTTGGGATGGGTATATAGCCTAAGTAACATGCAAAAAGACAACTTGATAGGGGTATACAATTGCTAATCAGGATTAAGGGGAAAAGGGAAAACTTAAGTGAAACTGTTCTATACCACAAATACTTACAACTAGGAACCAGTGGTGGCCCTCATTTACAAAACCCACTATGACCTCATAGTTTGCTGGGTCCAAAAAAAAAAATATATATATATATATATATATATGTATATATATATATACATACATACATGTTCTATCATTTAAACGTTGCCAATGTACACAAAGACCTGAACAAAATGGGCATTAGCACAAGTAAAAAAAAAAAAAGGTAAAAATTTTTTTTGCCCTTTTGCAGGACACCTTGAGTCTTTCATGTTTTCCCTTCCACATATCTGTCATGGCAAATGTGTCTATGTGGAGTGCCTTGCCTGGTGAAGTCAAATTGTGCTCCCTCACTTTCAGGGACAGATATGCATTTATAACCTTGACAAACATGGCAAAACATTAATACAAAATATTAGCATAGCAGATGAAAGGCTTATCTGTCAAAATCAATGAAATGTGTACCTCACTCTCCAACTCCTTTCCAGGGCCGATCCGCAAGGGGCTGGTGTTCATGTGACTTGGTGAGGTCTACAGGTGTGAGTGAAGGGCATAACGTTTCTTGATGTGCTCTTTTATGTTGTGGTTCTTGGGTAATTCTATGGGGTATCCGGGGTGTGTCTTCTTTAAAGGGTTTGAGGTCGTCAGTGTTGATTTTGGGGAATATCTTGCCATTTTCATCCCTTAAATCTGCGCTTTTTTCTTGCAAATAAACAACTTCATACGGTCCCATCCAGCTGCGCTCAAGCTTGCCCCCTTTCCTCTGTTGGGTTCCTATGTTTTTTCGTAAGACCTTCTGCCCTACAAAAAATGGTGCCTGATTTGGCACAGCAGCCACCCTCGGTCTCCTGTCCTGTTTGTTTCTTACATTTTTCTTTACAATGTTGTCCATTTTCTCCCTCAGAGAAATGGCCTTTGAAATGGTGTCCTCTGCTATCACAGATTCCACTGTGCTGTTGACCTTTAGAAACATTGAAGATTGAAATTATTTCACTAAATTGATGCATGATATTTATTTGGAACAATGTAAATGATCACATACCTCATATATCTCCGGCACCTCAAAAGGATATCGTGCCTCCATACCGAACATTAAAAAGAATGGTGAGAACCTAGTTGTCAGCTGTGTCTTGGTTCTAAGACCAAACATTACCGCATCTAGGTACTCATCCCATTTTTCTGGTCTTGTATCCACCAGTTTGCACAAGGCTCTGGAGTCATGACCAAAATGAGTTAAAAATTATAAGTAACCAATTTTCAAAGACAAATATTTCCCTGAATATTGCATTCCCACAAAGCAACCCATAAATGAAGGTTTACCTCTGAATGGTTCCATTTAATTTTTCCACGAGCCCATTTGTTTGTGGATGGTATGGGGCACAGAGGCTTCTCTCCACATTGAGGAAGGCACATAGCTCTTCATTGATCTGTTTCCAAAACATACATTAACATTAATCTACATAAACGAAAACAAATGTGTGAAACCATTAAATTCTCATGCATATTGAATTTAGTTCATTTAACAAACTACAAACCTGGTTTACAAACTCAGTCCCTTGGTCAGATAGAATTCTCTTTGGTGCCCCAAACCTGTAGAATTTTTTTTTAATGCAGCGCGAGACAACTGCTGCAGATTTATTTGGGATTGGATATGCCTCGGACCATTTAGTATAGTAGTCAACGAGGACACAAATGTACTCATTTCCCTGGTTGGTTTTGGTGACTTTCCCCACTAAATCCATGCCTAGCAGTTCCAGAGGCTTATCCACCATGTGCACTCATGAATACCAGTCTCAAATCCCATGCACATCAGTGGACAAGCTTACACATATTGGGATGTACTTGGGGTCCTGCTTGATGGACAGTCTGCTAAATTGGCACTGGGCAAACTGCAAAACCTGATGTTCAGAAATAAGCACATAAGAAATGCATTCCAAAACATAATACATTCGTATGTTTCACAACAAAGTTAGAAAGGAATATTTAATATTTACCCATTTATCAATGTCCACCCCCATTCCAGGCCAGTAGAACCTCACTGAAATAGCAAGCTTGTTTTTTTCTGTTCCATAGTGTGCTCCATAGGGGCTAGCATGGAATTCTGTGAATATTTGGTTGGCCTCTTTTTGTCCAATGACCACTTTTTTCCTCAAACCCATACAATTTTTTGAGGAGATGTAGTAAAGTTGACCATCTATTGAAATAGCTTTATTGTAAGTAAAGTCTAAACAATAACCTGCACGGACGTTCTGAATGCCTAATGAAAGAAATAGGATATTTTAAACTGAAATTGCAGGATAAGTAATTTTTTATGTTCTATTTGCCAAGAAGGCTATAGTCCATGGACAAGTTTTTTGTTTCTATCAAGTCTTGGTGTACCTCACTCCTGTCTGTGGAGTTATGTTATCTTCACTTTCAAAAATAATTATAATTTAGAATAGATTACTTACCATGAATTTGGAAATTGGAGCAACGTCTGCGAATCACATATTTATGGTCTTTTTTTTTATACCAAATATGTGCCTTGAGTTTTATAGCTCATGATTTCCTCATAAATTTTTGGATGCATTGTTGGAATGTGCCAGCAAGAATAGAAATTCAGGTGACAATGTTGTGTGGTCATCTCCCCAATTTATAACACCATTGATTAACTTGATTAATTAAAGCTAATTAGTGCCCTCAGCAATTGTTAAGTAATTACTAGAATGAATTACTAGAAGAAAAATAGCAATATGGTTTTACTCTATTTATTTATTTTCATACAGGGAACATAAAAGGTGTCACCTGAAAATGTGTTTACCTTTTGACAATAATATGATGAACTCTTTTTTTCATGTGTATTTTTGTGACATTTAACATATTGTGTATACTGTTTACAAAGTTGTATTTCATAAACCTGTCATCTCTGACGTTTTGCAATCTTTGTAAATAATACAGACATAATAATATACAGACAATAATATGAGGCATTAAGTTTGTTTTGTTTTGACAGAAATATTACTGGAGTGTGAGAACCATTTTATTATGCTGACAATTGAATGTTGCGCCAATGCTTTTGGCCTTTCTCGCTTTCCGTACTTCCAGTTGTGCTTTGATGCATCTGCTACGCATGCGCAGACATGCCTCTTTGAGGGGGAACACAAATTCCTGTAGGGAACAGAATTGACTGCTTCACCGGGACCCTCTCTCTCTCTCTCTCTCTTGTAGCGCCTCTTAGCGGTAAAAGGCAGCAAATACACGTCCCCAATTTTACCACAGCGGGAATGGCGGCGGTAAAAGTATTATTCTGGGGTGCATCTCCCGAAAGCATCGTTATCCAACTATGGTTGCAAGTTCCGTCGTTATCATCATAGTTCAACGAGTCTGTGTTTCCCGAAACTATGCTTCTAACCACAGGGGGAGATCTGTCGTTCCAACCACTCAACTTTGTGATGCTGTTTGCGAATGTTCGACCGAACTAGACCTGTGGTTAGAAGCATAGTTTCTAAATTGCATGACATGTGGACTTAATAAATCTGTATCTTGAGCAAAATAAGCAAGCTGAGATTCAGTATAACCTGTGTCTTTTATGTAGAATACATATAAAAATGTGTTTTACATCTTTGAGTTTGTCAAGAGATTTAAAGCACTCTTTTTGAAGACTGAAACGTGCTCTACTATGTAAGAACGAGCCTACGATTGAATCTGGAAATAAAGTGAAATAACAGAGAAATATTCCTCAGATGCCATGTCTGTAATTTATATCAAAACATCTAGCATTAATTCGATCTCAAACAGTTTCAGTAAAAGAAGTGATTACTCCACCACGTGGGTGACATCATAAACCAACGTGGTTGAACGACCACTTTGCGACAATATGGTTCCGGGAAACAGTCGTGAGTAGCTAGCTGATTTCTTCAACGATGCATCGTACTATGGTAGTGAAGCAGCGAGTTACGTCGTTGTACGGGAAACGCACCCCAGGTTGAGTACTAGCTGTACTTGGACTCATCTCGCACACAGCCGAATGCACAAGCGCTCTTCTTTATGAGTGTTGAAGCGTGTGGTTAAAAAACACATTTTCTGAGATTTTAACATCATAGAAGTCAGTGGTACCATTCGTTAGTTTTGATTGTAGGAAAAAAATAGTTAATTTGAAAGCTTTTTGCGCTATTTTCAACTTCTAGGTTTAAATTCGTCTTCGTGTCAATGTCACAGGATGTGATATTTTCTTTGTAATATAGTACTGTGATGACTCATCGTTGTCTCATAATTATTCATGAGACTGCGCGTCCTTATCCTATGAGAAGACGCCTTGCTTAATTATTCATGACAGCACACGTTGATTTCCTTTGACAGGCGCTTCAACAGTGAGATGATGGCATACAGTAAGTGAGAGATGCATTAATGGATCAAAAACTAGTGTTTTTGCTTTGTAAGAGATTCTGCATTGCATAAGTTCTCTTCAATAATGCTGTGTATGTAATGTATGTATTTGTGTAATTTACGGTGTGAGCTTACAGAACCATGTGTATATTGTGTAGCGTGTAATGGTAATTCAGCGTGCACTTGTGGGAAGCTTTGATGCTTTTAATGAGTTAATGTAAATGTGTATTCCATATATGGCAAAAGATGCCAAAACAGCAGTGGAACCTATTGTTTTTTTTTATATGGACCCCCAAAAAAAAAAAAAAAACTGACACAACATATCCTTTTATTTTCAAGTGCACAAGCATCACATATCTTGCTACAGCATATCAGGTGGTGGGGTGTGGTCCACTCGTTCTGACAGCATACGCAGCAGGAGATACTGACATTTAACTATCAAAACTACTGTGAATACATTGGCATGCCCTTACGTTTAATTAAGATTAGCTCTGATAGTCTCCAGGGGGCCTGGGAAAAATGTCAACACCCAATTGCCTCAGGAGGGGGTCTCAGCAGCTGGCAGAAGGCCTACAATTATGAAGTTATTTTTGGTGCAAATCAACTGAACGCCTGTGACAGTGAAGTTTGTAGTTGTAGAGAATAGCCACATGTGTATCAGTAAATTTGAAGTCACACAGAGAAATGTTTAAGCAAACTTGTAGACTTTTTTTCTCTTCCACAAACACAACACAACAGTTACACCTTCTCAAATTCTTCATTGCAGGTGGACAAATCCTATTCTACAAATCACAAATTAAGAAACTTATGCTCACTGCATACACCGGCTACAGATGCAAAATGGCTGCCCAAGCAAAAAACGAGACCCATAAATGTAAGAATTTTTGGCTTTAAGTATTTTAACGACAAATAATGATTTGCTTTATGTTACATTCAATCTTGTGTTCATAGATACGGACGGTTCTTCAAAGAAACGTTTGAAAAAAAAAATCGCTAAAATCGCTATAGTTTGCTAACGATAAGTCCCGCAACATATTTTCATGTTTGATAACTGGTGAATGTATTTGCGGAAGGGAATTGGCTTATATTTTACCGTACATCTGCTTTGAACGCATTGTACAGTTTCGTGCTTTTTGCAACATGATCAGATCAACCAGTCTTGTATGGTCTTTATCAAACAGGGACACCTGAGGAACTGATCCACCAGCAAACTTAGGCGTCCAAGATATCGTCGTCTCCATTGATTGATTGAACTTTATTGTCCAGTCTGTTTTCACAGAGCGGAAAGTTTTCTTTGACACTGTAACATAAGACACATCAACAACACAAACAATAATATGGTTAAACACTGTAAAAAAAGAAAAATTAAAAAGTATTAGCAGTTGCTCTATTGTTTCAATTAAAACACTGTACGATTTAAGATAGTCACTGCCATAGGAAGAAACGATCTTTTGTAGAAATTTTTTCTAGCCAAGGGAATTTTTAGTCTACGTCCAGATGGGAGCAATTCAAAAGCAGAGTGAAGAGGGTGTGTGTTATCTTTAAAAATCGCAATTGCCATTTTTCCCATAAAATGATCGAACAAGCTCTGTAGTGGCTGTTGTTTTTGTCCAGTAATCTTATTTGCTTGACTAATTATTTGTGAGAGTTTGTTCTTTTGTTTCAGTGTTAGATTGCTGTACCATGAAACAATGTTATATGTAAGAATACTCTCAATCATAGGGTCTGCTGACTAACATTGAAGCTTCTCAGTTTCCTAAGGAGACCCAGGCGTTGTCGTGCTTTTTTATGAATGTACTCCACATTTGTTTTCTGCCAACTTCATAAGACAAATGCAAAAAAAATAGCTGTAACCCACGCAACTGTGATGACTGAAGCTGTCGACGGCATCTTCGAAGTTTGTGGTAAACATCGATGCATCTCCTGTGACGTAGGCGCTAGCGACGATGTATAATGATGTGTAACGGTGTAGTAGTGGTGTCCCATTTCTTAGGAAATATTTTAACCCCTACGCCTTGCCACTCTATTTCAAGGGTCAAGGACAGTGGTTAAATTGGGACGGTGGGACGGGGCTCTCCAGGGGTCAGCCCCGGCACATAAGCCTGCTCGTTTGTGTCCTGATGTGGCTGTTTGCATTCAGTTGCCAATTGGAAATTATGTCACATAAAATTTGATGAAAGTGATGCTTTTGAAAACATATTTCTGACAATAAATGAAAGATGGCATGTCTATTTTGTCTCGGCGGAGCTGAGATGAGAACAATCGGAACACGGGTCAGGGGATCTCTGGATAATCCGTAATTCGTTTGTAATTATAAAACGAAAATACCGTTTTTCAGTTTTTTGTTTCAAAACGAGAAACCAAATAACCGTTTTTGGTGTCAAAATCAAAAAACGAAAAAACAATTAAAAACGGTCCGTTTTTCGTTTTTGGCGATCATTTTTATCGTTATTCCTTTTTGAACAAAGAATGAAGAGAGTCTTTGAACTTCCGTCTAGTCGTTTTTCGTTTATAAACAAAAAACGGAAGTCACGTGGTCTATTCCTTATTTGGAAGCGAAAGTAACCGGTAACACTTTCAAAATAAAAGTAACTATAGTTAGCGAGGTGATTGTAGACTCAAACTGAACTAATATAAAGTTTTTTAGTACAACTAAAGTAGCACTGGTTGTGAAAAAAAAAACACTTTAGTTAACTGAAATAAAAATTAAAACTAATAAAATAATAACTCTTAATAAAATTAAACATTTGTAAGACCAGTGGTGACCTCTGTAACTTCAGATTAAGACAAGTGAACTCATTTTATATGTAGCTTAGGATAGCAGGTAGCCTATTAATTTATAAGTTTCTATTATTTAGTTCACATTTTAGTTTTGTAACATATTTATGACAACAAGCAACAAAGGTTTGACCTTTTGACCTTTTCACCTGCCTTCCGCTCCTCTTTCTATGGCACTAGCTGCTAAAAACTCTCAGCTTCCACCATCTACTGTTACCCCTTCTTTGTCAAAACAAAACTCTTCCAAAACAAATCTATAAAGTTGTATACTTTTTATTTTCCTTTGCATTTTTCTCCAGTGTAATATACTTATTATGTTAGTTAAGTAGATTAAATATTTTTTATGCAGCTTGTAGTTCTCATTAGTTATGTAGACCTACTTGTTTGTGAAACCTAGCATTACTCAGTCAAAAATGATCTCTAGCTCTGGGACTTTCAGATCTTTTAGTGCTTTTTTGGGTTTAATTCTGTTTGATGAACCACCAGGGAAAGGCAGTGCTATGTACTCTTGGTACTTGTGTAAAGTAAAATAAAAGTGAAGTTAAATCATTTAGTTTTTCTCCCTGGTACTCATGTCAGGGCCTCCCAGATTTCCCCAATACCTGGAGGATGTGAGCCTGTGCACTGTGTGCAGGGTTTAAGGACTGATGATAGTAGCAAGACTGGCCCCAGTCACCTACCATCACTCTCTCTTCAAATAAATGCTGGACTGGCAGGACAAAGCAGCACACCACTCCTTCCTCCGGCACCATAAAAGGGCCTTGTTGTCACTTTCAGATATTTACATCATGGTTTATGGTAAGCCACATCTTTGAATTGTGGCACTACTTTTGTGGAATTGGATATTGAAATAAGTGTGTACTAAGACTAATTGTGACTTTGGTGCTACAAGTGCGGCACCCAGTGTCACTAGTAATGCTTCTGTTGGAAATAGTGGGACACAAGTGCCACTAAATTGAGTGTAATGGAAACTGATAAAAAA
Source organism: Rhinichthys osculus (assembly GCA_029959095.1). Taxonomy (NCBI): domain Eukaryota; kingdom Metazoa; phylum Chordata; class Actinopteri; order Cypriniformes; family Leuciscidae; genus Rhinichthys; species Rhinichthys osculus. The sequence goes on from JARWKJ010000007.1 coordinate 42,380,589, forward strand.
AGTGACCAGGGTACAAATAGTGGTTGATTTTCCTTTATCACCAGCCCAACAAACAATACTACTATGTTTATGGTTAAAATTGAACATTCACCCAAACAAATTTAGTTGTTTTGTTGTTGTTGTCACAGGTAGAACTATTCTTTATGCTTTTTATTAAGTTGTTTATTTAAATGTATTGTTGTTATTCTAGTTCTCATGGCTGTGCTGTGTTTATTTAATTATTTAATTTGCTTGACTGTTTCTTCTTTTGATTCTCCCTCAGTTGTTTTCTTACGTTAGCTGTTTATTGCTGTTATTTGGCTGGTTGTCTCTTGGTTTTGTGGGTTTTTTTGTGTCTTTTCTCTGCCTCATCCCCGTTCTCTTACTGGTGTTGTCCTTTCTCTGTGGTGTCTGTTGTGTGGTTTTTGTGGCCCCCATCCCCAAATCAAGCTATAATTAAATAAATAATAAAACAAAGGAGTATAGTAATACTCTTGTTAAATGTAAAATGTGTCTGGCGCAACATGGTATCCAGCTCCTCAGGCTGTGGTGCAGCACTAACCATATGGCTGATGGACAGAGTTGGTCATTTTGTACCATGGTTTTGACTCGTAAGGGTTTATTATGTTCAAGACTAGTGAGATCAAATGTTCAATTATTTAAGGTTATGTCCAAATTTGTAGAGGAAACAGATGTCAGATAATTCTCCCTAACAGCCAGAGTTATTATTTTATTAGTTTTCATTTTTATTTCAGATAACAAAAGTCTTTTTTCACACCCAGTGCTACTTTAGTTGTACTAAAAAAATGTTATATTAGTTTAGTTTTAGTCTACAATCACCGAACTATAGTTACTTTTATTTTGAAAGTGTTACCGGTTACTCTCGCTTCCAAATAAGGAATAGACCACGTGACTTCCGTTTTTCGTTTATAAACGAAAAACGAATTGACTGAAATTCAAAGACTCTCTTCATTCTTTGTTCAAAAAGGAATAACGAGAAAATTATCGCCAAAAACGAAAAACGGGCCGGTTTTAATTGGTTTTTCGTTTTTTGATTCTGACACCAAAAACGGTTATTTGGTTTTTCGTTTTGAAACAAAAAACAGAAAAACGGTATTTTCGTTTTATAATTACAAACGAATGACGGATTATCCAGAGATCCCCTGACCAACACGGCTGTATTCTTGTTCAGTTGCGTAATTTGGTTGTCAGTCGACCATGATCGTGCACCGCTCACGCATCTAGGTGACACGGAAAAATGTACGCAGCAATATATAATGAATGTTCCTGGGAGATCCGTAGTTGCGCGGGATGTGGAAGTGTGCAAAAGTTCCAGAAATGTACAAAAAGTGCCCTGGCCTTGAATGACAAGGTAAGGAAAATAAGACTAAATCAAAATTAAATAACCAAGACTAGGTTGACCATGTGATTTTCCTCAGGAGATGTTTTGAGCATTTTAGTTCAGACACCGGATTATCAGTAGCCTGGGAAAACCCAGAGAACTTCCGGCAAATTTAGATTTGCTCTGAAAGTTAGTCTGGCAAAGAGCTCATTCAAGCCCATTTCCAATCCGTCGAAATCGCGGCACCAATCAGAAACGTTGGGGCGGGCTTTACACGATGACGACAGCGCTGGGATCTTGAAGCAGGTTTTGTAGCCTACATTACAAAGATGGATGCCGCCGTCTAACATCACTCGTTCGAATCGGCTATCGCGTCTGTTTTAAGCGATTTGAACGTTTCCTTTTTGTTAAAAACCGAGCAAAGAACAACACTCGGAGTTCCTCCGCCGCTCTGCATACGTCATCTCATTCATCGCTCTGATTGGGTTTAGGCAGGGCCGTTTGAAGTAATTTGGGGGCCCCAAGCAAAATGGACATGGACAGTGGCTCAATCTTAAGTTTATCAAGCGACGAGAATACATTTTGTTGCTCAAAAACAAACAAAAATAACGACTTTATTTCAACTATTCATGTCCTTCTCTGTGGGCCTCGAGTCAGTTAACGTAGTGTGATTCCGTAGAGCTACGTCACACGCAGGCTCACTATTGGCCGACGCTGGTCATGTGCGTGATGCGTGTGACGTACAACAACAGAAGCTTACGCTATTACACTAGTGAACTGACTCGAGGCCCACAGAGAAGGAAATGAATGGTTGAAATAAAGTCGTTATTTTTGTTTTGTTTTTTGCGCACAAAAAGTATTCTCGTCGCTTGATAAACTTAAGATTGAGCCACTGTAGTCACTTGGACTATTTTAACGATGTCTTTAATAACTTTTCGAGGCCGGCAAGTTCAATCCCTGAAGAAGCCTATGGACTAGTATGGAGGAGTGATCCAGCTCTCAGATTTCATCAAAAAATATCTTAATTCGTGTTCCGAAGATGAACGAAGGTCTTACGGGGTTGGAACAACATGAGGGTGAGTAATTACTGACAGAATTTTCATTTTTGGGTGAACTAACCCTTTAACTTTTTCATCCGTTTCCTAACATTCCGCAAACGCTCTTCCAGGAAACCTGTAGCAGGCCTGTGTTTTCGTCCAGGTGTGTACCAAGCTCCCTGTAACATTAGAATAAATTAAGCTTAAAGTGATGAGGATTGAGTGAAGCATATGTTTGTACAAGAGATGACTGAAAGGGATTTTAACAAATCAACATTTTTCCTTGAAAATTTCGATTTCTAAATATTGTTTGTGTTTTAAAAAAACAAAACAATTTCAATATAGACCCTTTTCACATTTTCAGGTTTCTCAGAAGCGGAAGTCGTCATAGTTGAGTTAATTTCTATAGCGGTGAATGAGAGGCTACAATAAATATATTTTTGCATTCCCTTTGCTCGAATATCAAAAGAAAAACTCCACTATAGTGTGTTTACGACTTTCAAAAAAGAGGAAAAAAAGTAGAGAGAGACTGATAACGGCAGTCGGAAGAGAGAAAAACGTAAATTTTACCGTCACTCCCATAGACGTTGAATTTGAAACACCCTCACAGCAGCTGTAACTAGTTTTTTGTTATTTAATGCAAAGGTAATATAATACAAAGTATAGTGTTATAAATGTACATACATTTATAAAGAAAATGAAACTACAGGATTTACGATGTTGATGATCATCAGTCTATGAAAAGGGTCTATTCATCGAAACTGAATACTGACAGTCAATCATGTTGGATATTAATTATTTTATGTAGTTCATTTTCTTCATTCATTGGAAATTATTAGTTTTACTTCTGTTTTTTACAAACGTTCCAATTTTACATTTATCTGTGCATGCTACCCCAGTAGATAGTCACATTAGTGTTGCACAATATATTGCAACTAGAAAGCCATCAAACTGACATTTCCCAAAAGATCAAACCCAACAGCTCTAATAATAAATCATTATTACAAACTTATTATTGCAAAATCAGGGTAAAGTAATAAGACAGTTTTCAACTCTAATGCTATGTAATTGCTCAATAACTAAAATTAACCAAGCCCTAATATTTATACTGTATATATATATTTTTTAAATATTTACTCTTACATTTTTCCAAAGCAGCCACAAAAAACTTCATACAATTAAAGTTATAACTTTTGTCCCCAGAATAAACCCTCCCACCATAATAATCAAACATACATAAAGGTAGTACAAAAATAACAATAATAGTTATAATAAATAAAAAGTACAGAATAGGTAAAAGTATTTATTGATCCTTTTATGTAAAGCTGGTTTTACTTACGTAACTAGTGCCTGTATCATCCTTTAGGCATGGAAATTCATACACCAAAGCCATGGCAAGTCCTTTCTTTGTGTCTGAGGATGGCCTGTTATGTAAACAACAGAAGTTGAAGAACTTGTTAAAAAAAAGGGCCAATATGGGCCAATATGGTAGGTTTTTGCAGAGGCCAGAGTGATCTTACTCAGACTTCACATAAGCAATAAAGTGCTCAGGGCTAGTGCTGTATCGTGAATAAGTCACTACTGAAGCGGATCTCTCTCGCACATACTCTTCTACATAATACAGTAAGCTTCAATGAACAATATCAATGGAGAAGATATGTTTATGTTGCAAAGAGTGGTTTCTAAGGGTGTTGTGTAGTGATACAGAGAACTGCTGGGTGAAGAGGTCATAGCCGTGCTTTATCGTAAATAAAACCCAGCTATTGACCAGTCAGAATCAAGGACTGGAACTAACCGTTTTATTTTCATGTTTAAACGCTAAAGAGAATGGTCAATTATGTCTTCTAAACACTTGGTAGCTGATGTATGTTCACATGCTAATTTAAATGTAGCTCACTCACATTTCCCCATTGGTTTCCAGCAAGTGGGATACAAGTAGCCTTACAAGTAGCCTCCTCTGTTGGGTGGTAATAGATTGCATTTCATCCAAACTATTTACAATTGATATCCCTTCAAGGGAACGTTGCAATATCTGACGAATTGCCTATAAAAAAAAAAAAAAAAAATAGAATCACAATGAAAGATATGGAAGAAAAATAATGCCAAATGTTTTTGAAACAAAAAAGCAATAATGCAAGCATGGTTAATGCAATATTTTTTTCAAGTAATGCAATTCAACAGGCTTTTTTGTTTCGAAAACATTTGGCATTATTTTATTTCCATAGAAAGAGCAACATAACCTTCTCTTTTTTGCATTTTGTAATAGTTTCAAATTACTTTAAGCAATTGTAAAAGCAGTTCCTTTTCAGTTTCATTAGCAGCATTACACATTTGGTCAATACCCAATACAAATGCAAATAAAGTCAATACTTACAAATGCTGGATAAAGTTGCAGAGCCACGGTGAGAGGATTTGGGGTCGGGGTATGTTCTACCATCTCCATCTCTCCTAATTCTACCGAACTGTTATTCTCTGTTGGCAGGTTGCTGAGACTGGCAAACTAGAGAGTTACAGTTCAGACATTTATACACTTCACTTACAATAGACATGAATGCAATGGCAATACTGGGCTTTCATGTTTTTTTTTTAACTGCTATTTTTCTGGTGCATAATGATTGTACAACATACATCTTTAATTACTATAATTTGTTTCCTTCTTTTTTTCTGAAATCAATAAAGGGGCATGTCCACTCAAATTTAAATCAGTAAAACTGAAAGTTCCAAAAATACTAAACTGTCAACTGTCATACTGTCAAGGCCAAAGTTTCTCAAAATCCTGATTGTTATCATGGTTGACTACAACTGGTAGCTAGCTTCTCTCTGTCAACAGAAAAAGGCATTGTTTGGGAAAGTCCAAGGAGTTCAATGCAGATCTGAGAAAGAGGATCATGGATCATAGATGCACATAAATTGGTAATGTCTCTTGGGGCCCTTTCAAAACAACTGCAGATTTCAAGATCATTAGGTCAAAAATGAACAACAATTCTCTACAATCATTCTGTCTAAGAAACAGAACAGTTAAAATAAATCATGAAAAGCCCAACAATGACTTCTGCAGGGGGCATGCCAGAAAAAGAAAAGAGAACTGCTTTAAATGAACACTTACCAGAATACTTACCAACTTTCAAAATACTTACAAAATTCCTAAACTGTTGTACACAAACCTGTACATAACAGAGAATGGTTATAAAAAACAGAGGTAGGCTTAGTTGCTGAGCATAGATGCAAGCTTACATACCGTTCTTCAGCAAACACAGAATCTTACAAGATTCTGTATCTAAGTGAAACATAAGCAAATGTCATCGTCTCTGTAGGACTGCACTGCATGCAGAGGGTGATGGTCCAGGAGAGAACTAAGATCAACAGCAAACACATTAATGGTTGTTATTACACCGTAGGCAAAAAAATGCCTCTCGAAACCTACTGTATCCCACTTTTGGACAACAAGCTTGACTGAGTGATCCAAGACTAGAATATTTTTCACAAGACCAAATTGGGGCTCACCATCAGCAGAGTAAGACAGAAATACTGTCATGCCAGGCTTGTATTGTGTACCATTTACCCTTATCCAAGCTGGAACAAAAGTGTCTGTGAAAGGTGGGATATCTTCAAGTCCACTTTGTACATCACCAAAACCATCCATTACAGTAAGCAAAGTGCTGTGACCTGGGCCAACTTCTGTTTCACTTTTAAACACAGAACCAGAGAGAAGGGAGTAGCATTGCATCATCTGATGTCGAAACGCCATGGTCTTGCAAATATTTTTGAAGTTACAGGTGAAATGGCTGAGGCGTTTTAAAAAGCCATGTTTAGCCTCAAATCGCATAGACCAGAACTGTATCAGGGGTCCTAACTTCAAAATTGCATTAGGATAGTGCACCATAAAATGGTGCTTCGGACGAAGATGCAAATCAGGGTACAGCTCAAGAAACAGAGAGTGATGCTCATCTATTATGGCAGCCAAGTAAACTACAGCGTCTGGTGTGAGAGATGGAGAGAAAATCAATTCCATGCATTCCAGGAGGAGCAGCAAGAGTTCCCAGTGCTTGTTTTCTTCAGGTATGAGGTCCCCAATCATACACGGCAACAACCTGAGCAGACACCATGTTTGGGCTGCAGACTGATGCATTGCTCCTTCAAGATTTTTAAGTTCATGCCTACCAATTACAGATGGCCTGTTCTTCAGATCAGGAAAGCCATAATCAAAACTTGTGATTCGGAAGTTGAGTTTTTCAAGGGTGAGGTGTGTGTCCTCAATCAGTGAACCAAGTGTTAACTTCAACTCATATGGTCCCACCCATAGTGCGAAATACGGGGGGGTCCGGGGGGGGCTCGACCCCCCCGATCAGGGGCGGATCTACAGGGGGGCAAGGGGGGGCAGGTGCCCCCCCACTCTAGAGCCTTGCCCCCCCAGCTGCCCCCCTAACTTTGATGATCCAAAAACTGTAGCCTACTTGTAAAAACAACCTGCCACTATGTCCACAAGCTTCTCAAAACAGTGAGCTAAACAATACATTTACCAAAAGTGAACAATTTAATTTTTAATTTTAAATATATTATTAGCCCCTCCCCCCTGCGTCCCTGATTCAAACGTGCAGAGCGGACGGCGTTGTTGGCGGCTCACACACTGTACACAGCGAGTCTGCTGCGGTAAGGTGGCCCTGCAACCCGACTGGAGCTAGAGTGAGCTTCCCCAGAGCCTCTGAAGGTGAAGTGAGTTTCCTCAGGTGTAGTTTAAACACACACGTTTAACTTAAAGTTACATTTGTAATGAATGTATTGTATACTAAAGACGATTCAGCATCAGCAAAAACAGCGCGTCTATTATGTTAGCCAAAATCAGCGGTCAATTCGCTCCCTCGTGATTTGTAAGAGCACTCTTCCCTTTGATTAGCCTAATTTTGATTTTAGTAAAGACAAGAACAGCTTAAGGCGAGACACAAAAACATCGGGGTTTTTTTTCACTGGTTAATTTTAAGATTTTGGGCTATTTGTCTTCAATAACATGTCTTCTTTCAGACTTGTGGTGAAAAAAATTCCACAAAAAAAAAAACACTTTTAGGACTTTATTTTACTACACTTTGTCTATTTGCGTCAGTAGATTTCTCCTAAATTCAACAAAAGTTGTTCTAAATCAACATGCTGCTCCGCGATCGCTGCATGTCAATGTCATCACATACATCTCCGTTGGAAAGCTCTCTCTCTCCTGTACATTGTTGTCGTATCCAAATATGGTCATTTCCTTTTAATCACCAACCAATCGTGAAAGTACAATGGGCATTTAACTCTAAAACCGAAATCTCATTGGCTGATGTCAATTTCTGACAACGTGATTCGTTCAGAGATGCATCACGTGACGTGCTCTGACATTTAGATATGCGTTTTTGACTGTATTTCTGTTCATTTGAAGGCCATAAATGCTGTGATTTAGGTGGTTTGTATTGTTGTTGCTAATGATTTGATAAGATATTGTGTCTGTAAATAGTTGTTTCCACTAAAAAAAAGTATGAATTTTTACATTACAAATCTTTAAATGCTGTTTTCTCAAAATTATTTTTTTGTCAATCTCCAGTACAAACATCTCAGCCTGTGTAGCACCGACCTATGTACACCAAACTTTCCAGTTATTCATTTAGCAGTATTCTCTATTCTGAAGATATTTTCAGAGGGATTTGTTAATAAATCATTCCTAAAAACCTTTGTAGTGTGTAAGGGCATGATTAAACAATAATGTTAATCATTTAATAATGATTAAAAGTGTTTTTGTGTTTGTTTTGTTAAAGCAATTCACATATAGGGATTCCCATGTACCGTCTACCCCTGCCACCCTGCCAAGACCTCTTGCCACCCCTTTGCCCCCCCATGTAAAATTTTCTAGATCCGCCACTGCCCCCGATTAACCCATGAGACCCCTGAAAGCCTCAAAAGCAAAATTTGAAGGGGGTCTCAAATTTTGTCAAATAAATAAATAATTTATTGTCACTAATGGTCACTAAAATGTTTTTAAGCTCCCCACATGTCCAATATTCAGAATCAAAAACATGTATTCACAATCACAATCACAAATATGTTTATTTTTTGCCAAGCGGAGCCAGCCAGTCCTGTGCACGTATGCAAATTAGCCATATGCGCCAAACAGAAGAAACTTTGAGAAGTCACTAAAAATGGCTAGCAAGCGAAAATTAAACCAGAGTGTATCACTCACACACTTTGGGTTCACATCCAAAAAGGTGGCACTCAGAGATGAAGAGGCACCGAAAGACGATACTGGTGCAGGCCCACTCACTACCAGAACAGAGGATCCTCTCCCACTCAGCGACTCAGAAGAACAACGATTAGTTGAGGCCGAGTGCCCCGAAGACGCAGCAGGTTCTTAGGTAATGATAGCTGCTAGTGCAACAAGTAGGGTTGTGTACCGACTTTCCCATATAATCCGGGACGTCCCGTATATTGGGCCTATCTATTATTTGTCCCGTTTATTGACTGCACGCCGATCTAACCACTGACTAATACAACAGCAACACGACACTTGAGAATTATCACGACACCGGTCATCATCCTATCACAGCCCATACTCACGCGCATCAGACCGATACGAATAACAAACTCTAAATTGAGAATGAATCATTCTTTTGGGACAAATCATGGTTTGATTTGCGAACAGAATCCTCTGCTGTCTGGTCGCTCCCGAGTCGATCCGGACTCGCGCTAACGGCTAGCTGCTATCCCTTTCACTGTCCGGGTTTTGATTTCAAACAACGTGAATATTGTTCATGATTCGATTCCAACAACATCCATCCAGCCACGCAAGAAAACATGAAATCTACCTGAGGGAATAATATGCTCATGTGAATTTACTGCTCAAAAACATTTCTGATTATATTAATATTAAAAATAAATGTCAGGATTCTTTGATGAATAGAAAGTTCAAGGAGATTTATCTGAAATAAAAAAGCTTTTGTAACACTATAAATGTCTACTGTCACTTTTGATTATTTTAATGTGTCACTCTTTGCTGAATAAAAGTAGCCTAAGCTATTACAAGGCTCGAAATTCCGACCATTTTGGTCACATGATATGCTCCTGAAATTTAATCTGTGCGACCTAAAAATATATTTGGGAGCATTTGTGCGAGTGCAAATAATGGTTGTTGTGGTGCGACCTGTTTTCATTTCTCTAAAAAGCGTTTGCAAATTACTGCACAGAGAGAGGGAGAGAGGGAGAGGGGTAGGGGGGCGCACAGAGAGAGAGAGAGAGAGAGAGAGAGAGAGAGAGAGAGAGAGAGAGAGAGAGAGAGAGAGAGAGAGAGAGAGAGAGAGAGAGAGAGAGAGAGAGAGAGAGAGAGAGAGAGAGAGAGAGAGAGAGAGAGAGAGAGAGAGAGAGCGAGCCCCGGCCGGGCGCGCACACTCTCACCGTCTTCAAACAACACGAGCGCTGTCTTGCTCTCTCCCTCGCACATATTAATAAAATTCAATTTACACTATAGTAAATCAATTGTAAAGTAAATATCCTGAATTACCGCGGGTTGTGAAAACATTCAGCTGACATAAACCACAATTTCAATAAACGAAATAACTATCCAGTGATGAAATGTTTTCTGTGTTGACACAAATCTTGTGTGATTTCCTATGATCATATGGTTTGTGTGTAATGTGGCTTTTTTGTATGACCTTAAAATTTGTTTTAGAATTAAATTATACATAAATAGGTTAAGCAAAACAAATGTGTTTATGTCTGAGAACCTTTTAAACACATACAAACCTGAAATGACATATAGCATACTGTGTGATACAGTACAGATATGTTGAGTGTCCCTTATTTTCCTGTAAAGAACCACGATTGTCCCGCATTTTTTTTTCTAAGTTGGCAACCCTAAGCAGAGACTTGCCGGCTGGTTGGACAGCAAAGCAGGTGGGCGAATGGAAAGACCGCAACCCTTGGCTTGACATTAAGGCAGGAAAATTGGGGTGTTTAGTGAGCATTGAGCATTCTCAATATGCAATATAACTGTTCATATCTGTTCTGTTACAGTTAGTAACTGAAGTGTAGATTACTTGTACAATTATATAAAAAAAGAAGAAGACTGAAATAAATGATAAACTCTAAAAACTCAACTTTTCTCTTTGTAAACATCTTTTTCTGGTTTGATTGACAAAAAATGCTAAACTTTGACAGTCATTAAGTTGGCTTGTGAGAGCCAACTTACTGAAATCCTATTTAAACTTATTATTATTAAGTTGGCTTGTGAAAGCCAACTTACTGATATTGTATTTAAACTTATTATTATTATTATTCTTTTTCTTAACCAAAATTTTCTGACTGCTACTCCTCCTAGAGTTTTAACTCTACAAACTCCAAACTCGGGTCAGACCTTCAGACTGTTCTGACTTAGTGTGCTATATTTTTTCAGACTGATTTGACTTTCAGATTTCTTAAAAATTAATATTAAAAATCATAAAAATCCCATTGACTTTCATTGCAACAGTTCAAATTGAGCCAAGACTACGGTGGCCCAGTAGCCTGACTACGTCAGACTTCCTACTTCCGCTAATTTCATTTCGCTCCTGTAGTCAGTCTGAGATAGCACCCTATCTTTCTGTTTTCCACCGGCCTGAAAACAGCCTGGCCAATCAACGAACAGAGGGCGGGCTGAAAGCCGTGACGTAGTCGGTAAGCGCCGTGTTTAAGATTAGGTCAGGGAAATCGAAAACGACCGCTGATATGGAGACACGGATGCAATTCGCTCTGTTGTGGAGAATATTCCCGGCATTAGCAAACTGAAGCCCGAACACGAAGAGTGTGTATTAAACATTTTGAATGGAGGTGATGTTGTGGCCCTACTCCCTTTGGGAAAAGTTTAATTTATCAACTATTACCGATCGTCAGCGAGAAACTGGGGAGCCTTTTGACAGGTCAGTGTCTCTTTTTTTTTCCAGGTCTTAAATACCGTAAAACTTCAAATAATAGCCCGGGCTTTTATTTGCCCAAATCGTCGAACTGCACCGGCTTGTACTTGAGATAGGCGTCTAACTATGAGACAGGCCTTTATAGTTGAGATGTTGTTCATTGAGATGTTGTTCCTAGAGTCTATAATCTCTAAAAATCTCCAAATGCTCCACGTGAAACCGCGGTCTTCCGACCTCTTACTATCTTGTCGATTGATTTTTATGAATATGCGCGAGGGAGAGAGAGCAAGACAGCGCTCGTGTTGTTTGTAGACGTGGGAGTGCGGCCGGGTCTCTCTCTCTCTCTCTCTCTCTCTCTCTCTCTCTCTCTCTCTCTCTCTCTCTCTCTCTCTCTACTCGTTTGTGCCCTGTCAAGCGCAGCAGTCATTCTATTACATCACTCACAGATCAAAAAAGTCGTTTACAGCCATATTCACTCGGGTATTTCGCTCGCATCATCAAGTGTTTACAGTGGAAGTTCGATCATAGATTTGAGTTCGATGCATGATGTCTGTGGTTCGATGGCTGTGTCGGCGCATAACATACGTCATTAATAAACTTATCTGATTGGCTTACGGGTGACCAATGATTTTAAACTTCAGTACGCGCCCCCTAGCGAGAGAGAAAACACTTCTCTATTATGCTATCCCAGACTCTGTGTACGAAGCAAAGTGAAGTAGCAGAGTCTGGTATTACCAGGCTAGTGGCCCAGTAGTGTACAACACAAAAACTCAATTCTAAACTCCCTGAAGCCCTAGACTCAATTAAACTACCATTCGTACTAATGAACCTATCTATCTATCTATCTATCTATCTATCTATCTATCTATCTATCTATCTATCTATCTCTTTCTAACTCTCTCTAAGATTCTTTGAAAATTGGATCATATAGCAAGAAACTCTGCGATAATGTCGAGTAACACGAGAACAGATGCAAAAACTCTATACGTTACAATATCATTCTACCAAGAGTGGTTTTGCTGTAACACAATGGTCTTTTGACAATACATGTTGACACTTACCGATGCTTAAACAGCTTGTCTATTGGTGAAAAGATGTTGTGTAACACAGATATGGATATAATACCTTGCGTTCGTAGTTATTAAATCACGCAAATTCATGTGAATGCTGTCGTATATGAATAAAAGGCTAGAAGACCTGGAGTTCACTAACATGACATAGGAAACAGATATCCATGGGGCAAGTGTAAAGAAAACACCCCACAAGCATTACAATAAGAATACTGCTGTTAAGCATGATAGCGTGGTAAAAGTTTCAAACAGACTGTTTTAGAAAAATGAGAACAAAATCAAAGAAGCCTCACTTTTGATGTCGGGCCTATTATGTGTCTTTTGACCTCTTCGTAGACAGACCTAAAATAATATCAGTTTAAATTTTGTAATTTTCTTATGCTGTATTTGTTCATTAATTACTATATGGACATCCTTGACACTGCTCAAAGAGTAGTCTTTGTCAAAAACTGTACAAAGAAACAAGATGTATACAGCGTCATCCGCTAGTGGGGGAAAATAACATAGAATCATGGTTACAAACTTTTTCAGTAAATCGGGAGAATGTGTTTCTGTATTTGTTTTAAATGGCTCATGTTGTATTTACTTTTTTTTAATTTTTGTTTATGTTTTGACTTTTTTGTTTAAGAAACTCTAGAATTGGCTTTTGTCCAATTTTATCTGCAGGTTTTACCGAAGTGTGGAACTTTGTTTTGCAACCTCATGCTTTAATGAATATGCATCTCTCAGGGCAATAGTCAGATGTGACTCTACCGTATAGTTTAAGTGTAAAACAGCATGCACTTACTTTTTGTGTTAATACTGTATGTGATGTTCCACATCATAGATAGAAAGAAAGTTGACCTAAACAAAGTATCAGCTTAGTCAAATATTCTCAAACAGAAAGACAATTACTTAAATGGATTGTCATTTATTCCTATTAAAACGCAGAATGTTGACAGCTCTTTAAGAAAAGTCTTCACCTGAAACACATACAGTCCAACATACATAATGTGAAACAGTATCATCTGCTGTCTGAACAAGATGACTAAATCTATCGGTGTAATAAAACCGCCATTTGCACACTTTTGCGTGTTTATTATAAAAAGAGCTTTTCAACCCTCTATTCTTATACCCCGTACACACTGTTGTAGTAAATTGAGCACGCGTGATTGTTGCATAAAGATTATGCTTGAATTTTATCCATAGCCTTTGCAAGGGACGGGTAACGTTAGTCCTCAGATGTGATTGCATTACAATAATGTGGTACAGGCGCTCTTAACAAATCTGTCAGAATCTATTTACATATTGTAAATGTTTACTACATCTATGGAAGGATCTGGAAGTGTTTTGTTCATTATCGTTTTATGTCGACTTAAACTATTTGTATTGTTTTTAATTAATTCGTCTTTGCATAAAAATACTTCTTGATGTTAAACACCACGGGATATAATTTAAAATGTATGTTTGTCAAAAGAAAAATGTATTTTAAACACCGCTTTTCTCAAAACATTGTGTCAGACGTATTTGCTATCATTATGCTCTTGGTCAAAAGAACCAATGGCTTTGTGAAAGTACACATCTTGTCTCTGTGAAAATGTGTGCAAATTTCTAAAAGATACAACATACCCCTTTAGAACTTGAAGAACTAAAATGGGTGAGTTTCACATATTTTGTTTTGACTGTAAATGTATAAACCATTGTGCTATCTTCAAGTGCTAGGAATTATCTCTTCAGAAAAAGATGACTTTCAATAAATTACAGTTTTTGGCCATTAGTCTGTGTGTGTGTGTGTGTGTGTGTGCGGTGTGTTTGTAAATGTATAAAATTGTTTAATTTAAATAGACAAATGATAGAAACTTGAATAAATTACTGATTTTATTGAGAAAAAAAAATCGTAATAAATAAATAAAACTAACACGTTTAAGTTGAAAATTAACTATAATGCACATATACAAGTATGTTTGTGCGTGACATGGAGTTGCATAGTTTTCATTTAGGATACTTTTTTCATACGCGACGCACTCATATACAAATAGCCTACGTATACATAACTTTACATACACCGCATGCTAAGATACTCGAAAGAGTATTCGGCCATCCACCTCCCAAGTTTCATAAAAATTCATCCCAAACACCTCCCCTGTAGTCTACCGCTTGAATCACTATGTTTTTGTTCGTTCTTTCTTTTATTATTTACGCTGTCCAAAACACCCTGTCCTGTTGCGCTCCGTATCTCTCTCTGTTCAACATTCAAATCCTTCCGCGACCCCGCTCTGCCAGAAAGCTGGCGTCATTTGCTGGCGGAAAGCCTGAAATTACCGTAATAAGCCGTATATTGTCGGATGCAGCCATTTGAAATGTTTTGATAGTGGAAAAGGCTAAACAGTTACGGTAGCAGGAATACTGCTTGCTGTTGTGTGTCGATGGACAAAATACTGCTTACATATCTTTGTATAAATTTGATCTAAGACGACAAAGCACAGTTTTGCATTAAAATTGTAAAGTTTTTGAGCAGATACTGTTAAGTAAAATCACCATTTAAAAATAAACTTTATTCAAAGCTATTCATTTAGATTGTATACCAAATGTAACAATTTAGTCTCATCTAATTATGGTCTTATGTGGGGCATTGGTGATTCGTTATGTCATTGGTGTTACTGTATTTTCTGTCATGTTAATGTCACATGTGACATGATAATAATTTTACATCCATTTAATTCTGATGCACTCAAAGTTAAGATTCAAAGGAATGCATCATCAGTGCAGATTAACTAACATCATTCAGGCATACTTTTAACAAACCTGATCAAAATAAATAAAACATAATCTCCTTATTTGTTGCACTAATATTATTTTCTGTGACTCTGACTACATGTGCTGAAAAAATTAGAAATAATATTTCATAAAACCTTTAATATTATCAAAGAAGTAAGGTATCACTAGTGTCAGAATGGTAGGCCCGCATGCATACTTTAAATAAATGCACAAAATTATAAAAAAATCATTAAGATGTCATTTATGTCTATTCATAAAGTCAGAGGGTGTTGTTTAAATGTTAGAAAAATAAACCTGCTCTTCAGGGGTGAGGTGTCAAGTAAAACAGGATGGGGACAACTCCCCAGGAAATAAGGACAATTTATCTTATCATCACAATCAATGGATAAGAGTAGGCTATATAATATGTAACTTTGTGACCATTTTGTTTTGACTTTTTCCTGAAGACGCCGGTATAAACATCTAATTATATTGATCTTACAGCCTGTGAAGTGTCAAAATGGCCCCATTTTGGGGTCTCCCCGCCAGACAGGAATGCTACAGATCAGAAGATTTTATGGTTGGAGACAGTTGTGGTCTTTGATTGTAAAACACCAGGTGGCCGCACTATCTTTTAATTGCTTGATGTTTTCTGAAACAAACTCCTAATGCTATTACCTAGCATAAGATAGCAGCTACACAGAGAGGAAGGGGCGGACCATTGCCCCGGACATGATGAAAGCGGTCTTCATTTTCAATTTAGCAAACGGAGAGCAAACACCTCAGAAATTCAAGGATCTGTGATTTTAACCAGAGCCAAAAAGACCTCCTAATTTCACCAATGGTAGGTACACTTCAACATACGTTTAAAACTAGTTTTAAATACTTAATAAAATGTCATCTTATTTCGTATAAACACTGTTTTATATGTTTATTTATCTGTGTAAGGCAGTATATTGTTGTGCATTAGATTAAAATGCTTATACTTTATAATTTAATATCTTATTTCAAATAATATGAACTCTTATTCACTATATATTATATGTTTTATTTATCTGCGTAAGGTCGTATTTCGTGTGTATTAGATTCAAGTTTGTATACTTGGTAATTTAACAGTTTGTTTAAAATAATATGTTTCACTAATTTATATGTTTTATTTATCTATGTAAGTCAGTATATTGCAGACAACAGACAACATAGTGGTCAGTGAAGTGAAGATGCAATAGAATATTGGAACCTAGGAACCTGTATTAGATTAAAATGTGCATACTTGGTAATTTAACAACTTATTTAATATAATATCAACTATTCGCTATTTTATGTTTGATTTATCTATGTAAGGCAGTATTTCGTGGTGTATTAGAATAAAATACGTAATAATTTAGAATCTTATTTCATATAATATCAACTATTATTCACTATTTTATTTATCGGTGTATAAGAAAGTATATTGTGCGTATTATATTAAAATGATTATATACCTGATAATTAGCATCTTATTTCAAATAGTACAAACTATTTTCACTATTTTATGTTTTATTTAACTTTGTAAAACCATATATTGTGGATAATTTAACCTCTTATTATATATTATATAACCATAATAATGTGAACTATAATTCATTACTATTATATAACTAATATTATATAACTATTATTCATCACTATTATTTATCCGTGTAAGCCAGTATTTTGTGGTGTATTAGATTAAAATACTTGATAATTTAACTTTATTTCATATAATATCAGTTATTATTCACTATTTTATTTATTGGTGTAAAAAAGCATATTGTGATGTATTATATTGTGTTGTATTAGATTAAAATACATGATAATTTAACATCTTATTTCACATAATATCCCCTATTATTTAAAATTATATATCTTTTATTAAACTGTGTAAGACCCTATACCACTGATGTATAGATTAAAATGCTTATAGTCAATTCGACATATTGTTTCAAATAATGAACTGTTATTCACTGTTTTATTTAAGACAGTATATTGGGGTGTATTTGATTAAAATGCTTATAGTCAATTCAACATCTTACTTCATTTAATAACTAATTCATGTGTTTTATTCGAGCACAGTGCTTTTCATTTCTTAAAACTGTTTGGGATATTTCATCTGCTCAGAAAGACTTAAGAATCCGCAACAATATTCAGACGCATAAAGGATAGCTAATTAAGTTCAGCACATGTTAAACCTTACTTTAAATGTGTAATTAAATTAATCACTATTTATGTGCTTTATTCAAGCACAATGCTATTTCTTTAAACTCATTTTTGTGACATTTCATCTGATCAGAAAGGTTTAAGAGTCTGTGACTAACCAGATAGACGCATAAATACCTCCTCATTAATTTCCAGAGTTGTTTTAAAACTTTGCTTTAAAATATATAATGAAGTTTTATTTTATAAGCTTTTATTTGTCATCAATGCTATTTCTTTAAACTCATTTTGTTTCATTCTCCTCAGCAGGCAATATGGATGATGCAGTGCCGGCTGAAAATCCGTGTCAGACCTCTTCATGTTCATAATTTCGGTGTTCTGTGAACATTATCCTGATATAATAAAAACTTTCCCTGAAAACATTCCTCTCAGTCACACCAAGCAAATTGCCCCGTCATAAACACACACACACACACACACACACACACACACACACACACACACACACACACACACACACACACACACACACACACACACATAAACACATAGCCATAAACTCCGGAAACACATGGTCGGGGTCAAAAGTTCACATACCATCTGGTGGTCATAAAACCCCCATCCCTGCTACACATCCTGTCATAAATATTTCATAATCATATTCATAATCATAAATCATAACCTGTCATAAAAATCATATTTAGGGTCATAAATCATTTTTGACAGAAGCTCCCTCATAAAGACTACTAATGTTGAAGCATCATTTAAACCATGCACTGCTCTAAGGTGAATAAACAGACCCTTTGCATGACCAGGTATTACTTGTTTGCAGCGGAAGCATGTATATGGCATTATTAAGCTGTTTGTAGGACAACAGTTCTTACAATGCTCACCCCACCACTATCCACATGGTAAATAATTTTAAAAATGACAAAGTCTAAAACAGTGGTGTCTGGATAAGGACAGAAACTGACTTGCTTCAGATTAAAACTACTACTGCATTTTACTCACAAGTTCCCTGTGATTTTTCTGAAATTTGACACGCTGTCCTATTTTAGGAACAAGGCAGGCGATTGCATTGTCATCCAGCAAACGGAAACTCTCCTCATCCACTTCCTGGTCTGAAAGTCAAAAAGGCAACACAGAAAATAGCAAGAAAAGATTATGTTAGCCAATGAACAGCAAAACTAAAAAACCTGAAACAGGATCACATCATCAACTACCCACACTTGATTCCCTGGTGGGAATGTAAACCAAACGTAAACTGCAGCACACTAGCATATCTATAGATCGTAAACAATAAAACACAGCGGTCACTATCCTTGCACCCCTTATTGAAGGAGTTTTGAAAATAATTCAGAATAAAAATATTTTTTTTGAACTTGGGAAGCTCCAATAATTTTGATATATCATGCAGCCCTAGACTCAACACAATAAAAATCAACTTGTCTTTAAAGGTGTCTATCAGATTTTCCAGCTGCCATTCAGACAATTTACCTCTCACGAACTGGTCCATGAGTGGCAGAGGTCACTAAGTGAAATTTGAAAGTAAATTAGAATTTCACATAACTGTGCTAAGTTTTTACAAGGATTTACAACAATGGATTTTGTTTACCATTATTTTTACGTGTAACTTATGACACCATTACACGACACCATTTTCAACTGAAAACGGGAAACTTTTTATGCGTTTTGACCGTTCATTTACACGACAACACGGTGTTTCTTGACAAAGTGACATTGCCAGCTACTGATCTGGCAGGCATATCACAGCTTTTTTTAATCATTTTCGAGAACCATCGTTTTTAAAACGTCGACATCTGCTTTTACTGCATAGTTGTCCTGTAAACATAGCAGTTAACTGGATATGCGCATTTCGGTCTCTTTTGCGTGCCGCCGGTCATATCCGGTTTAATGGTGTCATCTGTTAAACTTATAGACTTTAGAGCAGTGCCGTGACAGTATAAAAGTGAGGATTTAAAGGATAAACTCACTGTGTTTTAATGGCATCCGCAGTAAAAAGCTGTATATTACTCCTAGCTCTCCACAGCTCATATTGACTGGGGAGTTTTGTCTACGGAAATTTCTCAGAAAGATATTTTTGCAGTGTTTCCGGGGAACAATTAAAAAACACAGTAAATAGCAGTACAACCTGCTTTTAGAGATGCATACAGTATGTCTATCCCTCATGTCACAGGCACAGCCTCGGTTCCATTTAAAAAGATGGCGCTGTTATGAATATAAAGATGATTTGGCCTTAAAAAAAATCTTCGCGCACACTTGGCCCATGACCAGAGTGGTCATGAAATCCACGTTAGTATTAAGAGAGAGTGCGACGACGACCCTGGTTCCGATAGAGACATTACAGAACACAGACAGACTGTGGTAGAACTTACCTCAGTCACTTCTTCTGTTTGACGAGTATTTGTAAAATATGCCAGCAGAATCAGCAACTCACTAGCTACATTAAAATAGACTAATTTCCCGCCGATTTTATGTGCGAGCCGAGCCCTGTGAGAGACTAACTGCGCTTGTATGAATTTCATACAAAACGCTCCTCAATTTTAAATACGCAACGTCCACTAACTTATATGAATACAATAATTACGTGATGAATTTACAATTTAAACTGCATATTTCAAAAAGGCTGCTGATATAGCTGGTGGTTTTCAGGATTTAACGATGTGGGATTAAAAAAAAAAAAAAATCTAACCGGCTGTGTTATTTAATGTTACACAGAATAAATACGTTACCCCTCAACTTTCATATCAAAGACTGTATGTTGAACAGTTAAATTAGCTTGCTGCTACTACAACTTATTAAAAATGTAGGTAAACATTCATATAAACTTACCATAAAACACTGTCCGCTCCGAGTCCGAGTGGCGTTGGCGTGCTCCTCGAGTCAGACGTGAAGAATCCAGAAAGTTCCGCCAAGAATCGAAAAGTAAATAGCTGGTTGGGTTAATTTGACCCAACTGGTTTGTTTATTTGCAAATTACCCCCTTCCAACTCATTTTACCCAGCATAAGCAACCCAATAATGTGTTTACAGTACCCCAAACAACCCATCATTTTGACCCAGCACAATCAACCCAACAATTTGTTTACAGAAACAACCCAGCATTTTTTTGAGTGTAGTATTTTAAAACATTTGACACAGAGGCGTACTGCCCCTTTAATTTGCCTAAACTGAAACCCTGGTGTCTACTGTCCCTATTGCATACCATACATATGAATGGATTAGGTGAAAGTCACTGTCTTTGCCTTCCTAAAATAAAGTACTTGTAATCCCGCTTTGATGCAATATCCTTTTCAAATGATAGAAGGACAAGCTCACATAGCCTGCCAGGTGACATGAAGGTGTGAAAACATTAGTTTAAACTTTGAAACGCTTTGCTCGCACAATGCCATCACTGGGAGAGTCAATAGGATCCTGAGTTCATTTCACAGTTGGGGAAGGTTCCTTTCATCCATTTGAGAAAACGAAGTGTTTGAAGTGCTGTTCCCTTTGGAATTATTCTCAACTCGTGGAAGAAGTCCACTGTATTTATATCCTGAGATTCATACATGTTCAGAGCATCATAAAGTTTTGTGCACTGTCTTTGCAGGTCAATTTCCTCCATTTCACACAGTTTGGCCAGATCAGAAAGAAATGCCAATGGCCAAACACAATTGCTCCTGCATTGGTTTAAAATGGGTATGGAGAGCAGTGAGAGGCTGATCCAGTCACAATAAAGTAGTCCATTTTTGGCTAGTCCATGCTTGCACTAGGTCTGGGATATATAATGTTTTTGATTTTCATGCAGTTTGCATTTCACTTGTGTTGATTTAAATACAGTTTCAATGTCCATATTGTAAGGAAACACAGACTCATAGATATACAGTGAAACACAAATGTGGTTCCCTTTCGAGGGAACTCTACACTGCGTCGAGAATCGACACTTTGGGGACGCTCCCTAAGCGTGCGCCTCTGAAGTATGAATGAAACTAATCCAATCCTGATTGGTGTTGCGTCGTGACGTAACATGTGACGGCATACCCGGAAGTAAAAAAGTGACACTGTCACAACACACACTAGCTTTCGCTCTTCAGCAAGCGCTCTGTGTTGAAACTGTCTGTCTTATTTGGTGTTGTTTGTCAATCAGTTGATCAGAATGGCCAGCGAACAATTTAAAAGATGTGTGCATCCTTGCCCTCGTTTTATTACGGGTGGGGACACACATTTTGTGTGTGAATTGTTTGGGAGCACAGCATGCACAAGCAGCTCTTGAGGGAGCTGTTTGTGCAGACTGTGAAGCACTTCCTATTAGAGTGCTGCGCTCCCGGCTGGCGTGCTTTGATGAGCACGGTCAGGCTCGCGTTCCCCACAGTTCTGGTCCCGCGTCCGTTGAGGCGGCGCGACGATTGAGATCACGGGGTTCGCAGCGGGATCTTACAGATGAGAATGAGACTGCTGCGGCACTTTCTCATTCTTCGTCTGAGGATCCCGTAGCCCCTGAGAGTGGTACAGGAGCCCGCATCGCGGCTTCTCCTGCCCACGATCAGGTCCCAATGCTTGAGCTCTCTGCTTCCGAGGAAGTGGATGTGCTCAGTATTGATGCGGATGACCGTGATTTGAGCGCGCCAGTTCACGGCCAAAGCTATGAGGAGCTGGTAGAGGTTGTGACTCGTGCTGTGGCCAGACTTAACATTAGCTGGTCACATGATGAGCAAGGAACGCAAGTGAAAGCAAGCTTGATGAGCGTTTCCTGCAGCACAGGTCACAACCTCAGCGCCGGGCTAACTGTTTTTCCCCAATCTTACAAATAAAGAGATAAAAAACAAAACAAAAAAAAACACTCTTTTTCACCTGTACTCTAAGACGATTTTACAGGCGTATAATGGCACTAAACGTACCATAGCTTATTGTAGCAGTTATGATGGTTTAGAGACATCCGTGGCTTTATTTGTCTGGTATAAAAAAGGGAAGACAAATATTTTCTGCTTAACGCTCCGATATCACATTCTGGCCTGTTCTCCGACGCTGTAACTTCTATCGTCGACAGGTTTATGAATAAATAAATAAAATAAATATATATATATATATATATAAAAAAAAATATATATATATATATATATATACATAAAACTATATATGTTGTCCTGCCGTTTTTGAACGTTTCGGGCTACATCAATTTCCAGCGAACGCACACCGTGGTGTTCACCCCAAGAGCTTGCAACCGGGCACCGACTATGATCACAAAATTTTTCTAGACTTTTTCCTGCCGGTCATCTGCTTCAGGAAGTCGAGAATAGTGCTCGAAAAACACCCGAGGCCGGTCCCAAGGGGCTGGTTCCCTTAGTAGATTTTGTAGAATGGCAACGCCTTCCAATTATCTCTATGGGTCCTGAATATTTTTAAATATGGGTACGGACTGCAGTTCGGTTACCGACCTCCCAGCTTTGTTGGGGTCGTACCGACCGCAGGGGTTCCAGAACAGGCTCGGGTTATGGAACAAGAGGTACAGACTCTACTGGAGTTAAGGGGCCATAGAGAGTGTTCCCCTACCAGATAGAAAGTCCAGGTGTTACAGCCGGTACTTTTTAGTTCCAAAGGAGGATGTTGGACTGAGGCCAATTTTAGATCTAAGGCTATTGACTTGCTCTTTGAGGAGATCCAGGTTCAAAAGGCTTACAATTTCCATTATCGGAAACCAAATCAGATCCGAGGACTGGTTTGGCATGGTAGATCTACATGTTGGGGCTGTCCACTCAGTTGCAGGGCAACCGATGTTGTTCTTGCAGCGGGGCCCGGAAACGATGCGTATTGCCCGCCGTCTATGACGCTTTGGGCCGCATCATTTTCCAGGGAACGCACTCTGCGTCGTCTGTCCTCGAAAAATAAAAGACGAGCATCAGTTATGGTCACGAAAACCGTATCGACTACAGCCTGCCGGTCTTCCGCTTCAGGCAGTCGAGAAGGGTGCTCGGAAACCACCAGAGACCAGTCTCGAGAGGCTGGATCGGATGTGGTTCTTGCAGCGGGGCCCGGAAACGATGTGTATTGCCCGCCGTCTATGACACTTCGGGCAGCATCATTTTCCAGCGAACGCACTATGCGTCGTTTTTCCTCGAAAAATGAAAAAACGAGCATCAGTTATGGTTACGAAAACCGTATCGACTACAGCCTGCCGGTCTTCCGCTTCAGGCAGTCGAGAAGGGTGCTCAGAAACCACCAGTGACCAGTCTCGAGAGGCTGGATCGGATGTGGTTCTTGCAGCGGGGCCCGGAAACGATGTGTATTGCCCACTGTCTGTGACGCTTCGGGCCGCATCATTTTCCAGCGAACGCACTATGCGTCGTTTTTCCTCCAAAAAAAAAAAAAAATAAAATAAAAAAAAACGAGCATCAGTTATGGTTACGAAAACCGTATCGACTACAGCCTGCCGGTCTTGCGCTTCAGGCAGTCGAGAAGGGTGCTCGGAAACCACCAGAGGCCAGTCTCGAGAGGCTGGTTCTCTTAGATCGGGTTCTTCCGTTCGGCCTAGCACTCTCTCCCCACATGTTCATGTGTAGGTTTATGGATGCGACTCTGGCTCCACTGAGGCTTCAGGGCATCCGTACACTGAATTACTTCGACGACTGGCTCTTATTGGCCCAGTCTCGAGGAATGGCAGTTCGGCATTGAGATGTCGTCCTTGGTCAAGATTAGAATCGGGGGTTGAGACTCAACACTATGTGTTGGAACCAGCTCAGAAGACTGCTCTTCTGGGCATGAAATGGAATTCGGTTACAATGCAGGCACGTATGTCTCCCGCTCGTATCGAATCCATCCTGGCCATGGTGTCCAGGATAAAGCTAGGCCAGGCCATCACTGTAAAGCAGTTTCAAAACTGCTGGGCCTCATGATAGCGGCATCCAACATTATACATTTGGGCCTTCTACACATGAGGCCCCCTTCAGTGGTGGCTGAGAGCCAAGGGTTTTTTCCCTCAAGGGGAATCTGTTCCGTATAGTCAGAGTTACGCGCAGATGCCTTCGTTCTCTGGTAATTTGGAAGAAACCTTGGTTCCTATCCCACAGGCCAGTGCTGGGAGCGTCATGTCGCCGGAAAACCGTTTCGACAGTCGCGTTGGGGCGGGGTCATGGACGGCCGCTTTGCCAGGGGTCTGTGGCAGGACCATCATCATTCTTGGCACATAAACTGTCTAGAGATGATGGCTGTGTTCAGGGCTTTGAGGAGCTTCCTCCCAGACATTAATGGTTACCATGTCTTAGTACGATTAGACAATACGTCTGTGGTAGCTTATCTGAACCAACAAGGGGGACTCAGATCGCGCCCTCTGTGCAGACTGGCGCATCAGATCATTCTTTGGTCCCAGGGGAAAATACTCTCTATCAGAGCAATGTATATTCCGGGGGTTCAGAATCAGGGAGCAGACATCCTGTCGAGGCAGGGGCTGAGGCCCGGGGAATTTAGACTTCATCCAGATGTGGTGAAGTCAGTATGGGAGAGGTTTGGACCATTGGAAGTGGATCTGTTTGCGTCTCGAGAGACATCCCACTGTCCACTTTGGTTCTCCCTCACACATCCAGCCCCACTGGGGTTGGATGCCATGGTACAGGCCTGGCCGAGGCTTCGCCTGTACGCACTTCCCCGATCGCTCTGCTCCCGGGAGTCCTGGAGAGGGTCCGTCAAGAGGGCATCAGTCTACTTCTGGTTACCCCGAGGTGGCCGACCCGAGTATGGTTTTCAGACATAATATCACTCCTGATAGCTCCGCCATGGCAGATTCCTCTGAGGAGGGATCTGTTGTCTCAGGCAGAGGGCACAGTCTTCCACCCTCATCCAGAGCTGTGGAAGCTGTGGGTCTGGGCTCTGAGGGGGTTCAGTACCTAAATGCTGGTCTATCAGCTGGAGTAGTTGAAACCATACTTAGCTCTAGGGCTCCATCTACTAGGAGATTATATGGCCTCAAGTGGAATGTGTTTTCACTTGGTGTAGAGAACATGAGTTGGACCCAGTTAACTGCCCGGTGGCTTCAGTTCTGAAGTTTCTTCAAGATCGTTTCTCTGCGGGTCTCTCCCCTTCCACGCTTAAGGTGTACGTGGCTGCCATTGCGGCTTTCCACTCACCTTTAAGTGATGGGCCTCTGGGGAGGCACCAGTTGGTCTTTTGTTTTCTCCGTGGTACTTGGAGGATGAGACTGGCAACCAGGTCCAGGGTTCCTGCTTGGGACCTGGCAATAGTTCTGGAAGGGTTGTCCCTGGCCCCCTTCGAACCTCTACAGTCGGCTTCGCCTAAGGACTTAACGCTGAAAATGGTTTTTCTCTTAGCTATTACCTCACTTAAGAGGGTGGGAGATCTCCAAGCCCTGGTACACCAGCTTGCTTGGAGTTTGCCCCTGGCAGAGTAAAGCTTTTTTGCACCCGAGTCCGGGCTACGTGCCTAAAGTATCGAATACGGCTCGGTCTACAGTTCTTCAGGCATTCCATCCTCCACCTCATGTGTCGGCAGAAGAAGAGAAGCTTAATTTGCTCTGCCCCGTCAGAGCTTTGAGCGTGTACCTTGAGAGGTTCTCTTCTTGGAGAAGGTCGGACCAATTATTAGTATGTTTTGGGTCACCTAAGAAGGGGCTCCCGGCATCCAAGCAAACTATTAGTTTTTGGATTGTTCAGGCTATTACTGAGGCTTACAAGGTGCGCAATTTGCCTTCACCTTTAGCCGTGAGGGCTCACTCAACTAGAAGCATGGCTTCTTCTAGGGCCCTTCTTTCGGGAGTTCCTCTACAGGAGATCTGTGAGGCAGCCGGTTAGGCTACTCCACATACTTTTATTAGGTTCCACCTTCCTAGTACGCCTGGCACACACGTGCTCAGTCCTTGCTGAGTGCCTAAACAGTTTCACTCTGGGACAGGCCTATTCGGTGCGTGGCCTAGTGGGCACTCGTTCCCCAAAGTGTCGATTCTCGACGCAGTGTAGAGTTCCCTCGAAAGGGAACGTCTCGGGTTATGACTATAACCCTTGTTCCCTGAGAAGGGAACGAGACACTGCGTCGTTCTGCCACGCCCCTTGAGGCCTTGGAGCGTCTTGCTTCATCGCGAGGCTAGTGTGTGTTGTGACAGTGTCACTTTTATACTTCCGGGTATGCCGTCACATGTTACGTCACGACGCAACACCAATCAGGATTGGATTAGTTTCATTCATACTTCAGAGGCGCACGCTTAGGGAGCATCCCCAAAGTGTCGATTCTCGACGCAGTGTCTCGTTCCCTTCTCAGGGAACAAGGGTTATAGTCATAACCCGAGACGTTTATTGATGAACAAACGTTCACACGTTGAGTATCAGACAACAGAGCAGATGAGGATATTGCAACCAGGTGAGTTGCACCACACACACACACTTGAGATGATTGTAGCTGAATAGATTGAATGACAGTCTTACACTTTCCTTTACAGATCTTTGGTGATTATCATTGGAGGAACTGGAGACAGGAGGTAGCGGAGATGAAGAAACAACACACAGGTAGGAAACCACAGTAAGTAGTCCATACAATGTTTGACGGAGTCCGAGTTGTAGAGCAGATGCTGATGAAGGTGAATAATGGCAGGTGTGGATGATTGAGGAGAGTGTGCAGGTGGGAGCCAGGAGGGATCATGGGAAATGTAGTGCACAGGTGAATTGTGACACATATGAAGCAATCTCAGCTGCAGAGGATTTTGCAGCCACCAATCTGGTGTCCCTCTATTTTTGCATAATGTCAGTTAGTTCATTTAGCTGTGACAATGCCACATCCAGTTGCATGTCCCTCAACTGGAGTTTCTTAGGGGCTGTTTACAAGACACCGTTTTCAACTTAAAACTTTTTATGCACCTTGGGCATTCATTTACATGACAACAGCGTTTTGGGTGGCTGAAAACACGAAACTTTTGAAAACGGGTTTCAAAGTGCAAGTTTTTGAAAACGGTCTCCGTGTAAACAACAAAAACGTGAATCTCTGAAAACGATGATGTCATCCACATGCGTATTACGTGTTCAATCCATAGTGTTTCATCGCCAGCTAATGGCCTGGCAACAAGAATAAAGTGTTTTTAGTCATTTTCGCGGATCCGTGTGAATGGGGATCATTTTGACGATGATATCTGTACACGGGAAAATTCAAAGGAAAAACTTCTCGGTATAGTTGTCGTGCAAACGTACCCTTAGTGACAGTATTCACTGTAAACAGAATATCATACCATATGGCAAAATACATATTTAATTAAAAGCCTTAATAAAGAAATAAATAAAAAATATATATATTTTGGGTAGCTGCAGTCCTCTGTAACTTTAAGCAACATGGCCCTAATATCACTTGTTATATAGCTTTTACATTCTCTATGTGACATTCCCACCTTGTTTTAGACAAAAGTTTAACAGTGAGAGCCAGGACTTTCACTTTTAACTATTTCCTACCATTAAGGAGTGCCTGCAAATATCGTGCAAAGCCGTTGTACAATACCATTGAATTTTTTTTTACCATTGAACATTGCTTTTTAACAACATGTTACCATATCTCCCAGTGTTAAATTCAGGTTGTGACAACCGCATGGCATGAGGGATTAAGAAAAAAATTGTCTTGGACTTCCAGATTTGTCCTTTCAAGTTTGCTCCATTATCGTATATTTGGCCCTGACAATCATTTATGTTCAGTCCAAGGGCCTCTAGTTCGGCCAAGAGTGCATTTGATCCTTTTTTTCTAGTTTGGTCATTTACGAAATTGAAAATCAGTGAAGTGTTCTTCTACATTTATTCTAATGATGTTATATTAACAAAACAGAGAATCAGTGACATTTGCTTTTGGTGGCTCATATCTGGTGTGACAAACTATTTTGCTCTCTTTGTGTCATTCACAATAATGTTTTTGACATTTGTGGCCATAATCAAAATGATCTCATTTTGAATCTGATACCCTAGATAATGTGAATGAGTTTCCGTATTTCTTATGCGTGTTCTTGCAAAGTGGGATCAATTTGGCATTATCCCCAACAAGTTACCGTTGTTGTCTTCATAAAGCTTTGCATTTGTTCCTCGAAATCCTGAGCCCAATTGTGCTCAGACAAATGTTGTCTGTTTACTATAGAAGTCTACAGAAGTCATTAATCTAAGTCTCTATTCTTTTAGTCTACATCCATTTTACTAGCCTGACTTCGTCATACTCATATTCTAGTCAGAATGTGAGTCTGATACTGCTTCATTGGGCTTTGATTATGAGGCGTGTCTTAACCGAACCAGGAAAAAAAAAAACTCTGCACTCAATTGGATAGACCTACAACCAATGAGAGCAACGCAGTAAGTCAACTACTTTGCATAGCACAGTTGTCAACTACAGAACTCAAATGCACGCACGCTGGAAGAAGTAAAATAACGAGTGTTGCTTCTTTTACTTGGCCCTCTATGAGTGCGACCAAAGGAGAAACTACAACGACCACAGGGTTTTCATTGCGTCCCATCTTCTTAGTTACCATCGGAGCCAGCTGATAAATTAAACTTTTGCCGTATCCCGTAGGAAGGACGGCAAACAAATCTTTCCGATCGACAAATGCCTTAATTGCAGTTATATGTTCGTCTTTTAAAATGAATGCGGTGTCGATTTCTGAACCGATCATAATTACTCCTCAATGGAGCGAGTCCAGACCGAACTTCCCGATCAAAAAATGTTGTGGGCGGGGTTCGGGGTGGCATCCAGGCTACCATTTTACGGCACTTGTGAAGTGATCACGGGATGTTTTGTTGTTTTAGCATGTCTCCAATCATTATTGCCCTGATTAGCAAGTTTGATCCAACGCTGACTTGTACAGTTGTTAAAGAGTTTACAAGAAAAGTAAAATATAGAATCTGTTTTCTTTGAATAGACAAGTCAGTATCTATGAGCTTGTACACAATTGGGCAAATTTCGTTCATTGGAAGTAATCAAAAAAGTTTTGTTTTTTTACTTGATTTGAGGGGGAAATAAAGCTGCACATGACGACAGGACCTTTTTCCACGAGTAAATCCACTGTCTTGGCATCTATATGCACAGGCTAATTACTAGGGTCGTTGAGGTCTAAAAGCCTTGCTGACACTGGTCTCTCGCTGTCTGCGGCGGAGCAATGCTCTTCATCAGTAGATGTTTACAGGACCTTGTTTTCCAGCCCAGTCCCTAATAAGCTGTCGTACAAAAAGAAGTAAATTGATTATGTGGTTCAATTTAACTAAAATGTCTCAAACCTGATTATAAATAAATGTCTGTAGCGCGACCAAAAGCTACATTCTGTTTTTGCGTTTTGATGAACCTGCAATGCATTGAAGCAGCATCTTCTTATTAGACACAAACTAAAATTGAGCATTACCGCTATCTATTGTTATGTCACGCGTCTTGTGGCTTCACAGTTCACTGAGAAGAGATCGTCTGATGATTGTATAAAGAAGTGGTTTCAGAAGGAAAAGCTGACCATTGGAGAATGTAAGGATGAACTCATGGTGGCCATTGGACAGTTCACACTTCTGCTTGACGGTGAAGGCCACAGGGCACACACTGTTTCTAATGCTGATGCTGACAGAGACAAGACAAACTTAGGCCGGAGACACACTGGCTGCGTGGCGTGAGCGTGGCGTTTCTGTTGCGTGTCAGCTGCGTGGCGGCTGCGTTGCGTTTTCTGTGTCTTTGCACACCAGAAGCGTGTCTGACGCGGCGCTGCGTGGCGTACACGAATACATATTCGCTATATGTGACAGAGGGAGGGCGCCGACAGACCAGTCTACATTTGGATTACTGTTGCTCTTGCCTTTACGACAACAATTTCAACTTTTATCACGCATCTTCCAAAATCCGAAAAATGGGGAAACATGCGGCTGTCTGTTTATTTGAATAACATTTACAAATTTTGTGTAGCTTTGAAGAGCCTATATTTAGCCTACCTGATGTTGGACCGTCACTCAGAACACACACTACGATGTTATTGTAGCCTATCCTAACTTTATATCCTCCTGAGGCCCAGAAAGTTTTATTCAAATAATGTTTTTGATTTTTTTTCATGTAATCACATTGTTAAGAGCATTAGACACAAATGAAAATATATATAGGCTATATTTTATTCATATGCTATGACCTCTGTAGTGGACACCAGGACTCGACTGTTTAAAAAATAAAATGACATGAAATTATATAGGCAAAAATAATGGGATAAAAAAAAAAGACATTTATATCCGAATTTATGTCAAAACCTAGATTTTCAAACATCAAAATGTAATTTATTAATATGTATTCGTGTACAAAATGACATATAAACATCTTTTCCTATACTATTTTGCCTGCAAACGCTTCCAACACGCTTGCGTGTCGTGTGAAAAATAGGCGTCGGTTCTATTTCTAGCATGCACGCGCTGAGACGCGCGTGTCACGCAGGCAGTGTGCAAGCTCTAAGCTGTTAACATGGGAGCCGAAATAAAAACGGACACGCCACGCAGCTGAGACGCTCACGCCACGCAGCCAGTGTGTCTCCGGCCTTACACAGGGGGTTAATTGAAGAGTTTGAAATCAGATATGACTCCCTCAAGTCATGTGATCCTTTCTTAGTATTTGATCCTTCATCATGGCTTCAGGAAATGCAAGACCTCCACCGTTTTGGAAACTCAACAGTTGGCAGCATTCTCAAGATATATGAGGCCACCTTGCAACTTGACAAAGACACCACTGTGACAGAATGGATGCGCTTAAAGCAGGCAGGAAAACGCCTGGGAGCCTCTTCTGTGAATGACTTGGTCCAAATAGTAAATACAAGTAACTCAGATGCTTACTCCAACATCAACAAGGTGGTTAAGCTGTCTCTAATGGTGCGTTCACACCGGACGCGAATAGCGCGTCAGGCGTGAGTGATTTCAATGTTAAGTCAATGCAAAGACGCATTACGCGTGTAAAAAATTCTTGCGTCAAGTTCGCGCGAATGGCGCAAATTGAGCGTCTGGCGTGTTACACGCGAATTATTTAATAAGTGCTTTTTGTGCATTCACGCGTTTGAAGCGAATTCGCGTCTGCCGCCCGAGTTGAAAAATCTGAACTTTGGCGTCAATTCGCACCGCGTTAACCAATCAGGAGCCTAGCTGCTTGCTGCTGTCACGTGGTGAAGTATCCGGATGCTTCGATAAATTATTTTGTAATATGACTAAATGCCTGTGTGGTTCTAATGCACAACAAAGCAAATATTTTATCACATAAAACTTGATTTCAATATATGAGACATTCATTTTGTATTGAATGCTATTTATTCCATATCTAGATTATATGAAATATTATTATAATGTAAAGACAACCAACATACTATAGTGCATAAGTTTGTGTCTGGACAGTGTTGTGTGAGAGAGAGAAAAATCACAGGACAGATTAATCACTTTTGGAGGCTGGCTCCATTTATCATCAACACAAAAATAAATGACATATTAGGTGGGTGAGGGCGAGGGTGATCCTCGCTCCGATGCGGGACAACAGGTCATCAAACTGGGCGCGGGACAGGCGGAAGTACCGCTGAAAGCGGCCGTCATCCAGACGCAGCTCCTGGAGCGAGCAAATGGTGAAACTCGCCAAACTGGGTACACCTCCAAAGGGTCTGGTGGACACAAATACGGCGACGATGATCCCTACGCCGCTGTTCTGCTCTCCAGAGCAAATACAGAGCGGTGTCTCTCCCGAATTTTTCGCGCGGAAAAACAAAAGTTTGAAGCGGAATTTCCCCGCGTCGGCAGGGATGGACTGGGACTAAAAAACGGCCCTGGACTTTGACTAGGCCCGGCCCAAAGCAATCGGGAAACTCGTGGAAACTCGACAACATCAACAATAACGCCTGCCGCCTGGGATGATTGTCACAAGACTTTAATTGTGGCTCATGATACTATAGTATCCAAATTACAGCAATAGAACTGATGTTGACTAGATGTTGTGTTAAAAGCATATTATTCTAGATTAATTTTTCTAGATTAATACTCGCATATAAATGGAGGTCTCAACACACTGCAGTCCCTCTCTGGCTGAACCAATACAAAACAGGTATCTAAAACACATAGTATAGTACTGTATGAGTTATATGACAAATCACAAAGTAAAGAGGTTTTAATATACAGTTTAACTTGAATACTCACATAGAAATGAAGGTTGAATACTCACCTAAAAAAACAATCCAGCAATGGCATTTTACTCAATGTTGGGGGATAAGGATTTTCTTCAACAGGTCGCTTTTTTCTGCAACTCTGTCTATGACCAAGTCATTATCAAGGGACATGAGGATGTCTTTCTCTGTGGTCATAAGCATGAATGCTTCCAGGTGTTCTTGTGACTGTGTGCTTCTTATTCGACTTTTGATGTGTTTGAGAACAGAGAAACTTCTCTCACAGGCTACCTGTGTCACAGGCAGAGTAAGGAGGTACCTGTATCCCCAGCCAAGGATATGATAGGCATCAGTGAAGAGGTTGTAGCGTTTCAGAATTTGATAGCAACAGACTGGGCATTCCTTACAAGATTTGCACTGTTTGTTTAGTACATCTGTGTCTTCTTCGTCATCATCACAGCCACCCCCTACCATCCTGACTTTGTACTCTTCAAGTGCAGACATTTTAAGCCGTGGCCACTGAGCTGCCAGACACTTTAACTCAGACTGCAAATTGACAGCTGTTGCTCTGCTGTCAAACCTGAGCAAGCATTTGCTAAGTTCTTGAAATGCAGAATCAGGCAGAGTACCTGATGACACTTCAGCAAAGTTTCTCGGATCAAGAAGAGCCAAGTCGGCATAGAGTGTAGCATGGGTCAGAAAACGCCTGTGGATGCTCTCGGTGATTGTATCCATAATCTGGTTATGGACCTCAACTTCATAGGCTCTGTTTGCATCTGTGGGAGTCTCATCACTTGTTGTCATTTCTCCAGCCATCATCTTCCTTTTCCTCTTCCTTTTCTGTGGAAGTTCTGCCTCCAATTCAAGCTCACAGTCCTCTTCCACCATGAGTTGTGCATTTGCCCACTGGACAAAGGTATCAGCAGCTTGCTTAACTGACTTAAAATCTCTTGCCATGTTCTTCATGGCATCTTGAGTTGCCATTACCATCCAGTGTGCAGTTAAGATATCTAGTCCACTTGACTGTAGGTATTTTGACAGCGGTGTTGTGACCTCAAATATCCGCAGGAAAAGCTGAGCAGTTAACACTGTGTCCAGTATCCTGGCTTCTTTGTTCCCACACATTCATTCTTTGATACGATTCACGAATGAACACAGCAATGTCATTCATGAGGGAGAAGAGGGACCCACTGGATATGGCCATTTCAGTTGTGTCAGACAGAACTAGGTTTAGCACATGTGCATAGCACCAAACATGTACCTGGTTTGGGGCTTTGGATGACAGGAGTGTGGAGAAGCCTCTGTACTGACCTTGCATGATTGATGCCCCATCTGTAGCATTACTGACACAGTTACTGATGTCCAGATTAAAACGTTCCATCACATCTGTCAGCATCTGGACAAAATATTGACCAGTGGATGCCTCACACTTAACCACTGCAAGAAGCCTTTCCTGAATTGCATCTGTAACATATCTCAGAATTACAGAGCATTGCTCATGGGATGTAATGTCTTGGGTTGTATCTATCTGCACGGAGAATATCACACTATCAGAAACCTCTTTTGCAATGGTCTCCTGAATTAGACTCTTCACTGTAGAAATTACAGTGTTCACAGTGGTTTTGGATAAAAATGTTACAGCAGCACCGCGACCCCTAGCCTGTGACTGATGCATCTTTTTACTTTTTTCAATGCACCCAGTGAGATGTTCCTTCAAACATACATCATATTTCCCTAGAAGAATGATGAGCTCTAGGAAGTTGCCGTGGTCAATGTTGTGGTCATCTAGAGTGTACACTGCCTCAGATTGCTGTCCTCTGTAGCTCAGTCCTCTCTTTCCTATGAACTTCACCATATCTACTACTCTTTCTAACACCTGCCGTCTCTTCCTCACTTGATCTCTGTGAGCCACAATTTGGGGACCATGTAGCAGGCTGGCTATATCTGATTTAGATGCCCTCAAAAAATATGCCTCAGCACAACCTCTGTGCATGTTGCTCCTTTCATGTTCCTCAACTCTTTGACTGATATGGTTCCAGTCCTGCATTCCACTTATGAAGGGACTGGTTTCAGTTGGTTTGGCAAATGCTAAACATACTGCACAATACAGGGTATGGTTCTCTTCACAGTATGTAAGCCATTTTCTGTCTGTGCCATCTTTGTGTTTAAACACTCTCTGTACTGTCAGATATTTTGTCTTCTTCTGAGGGTGGTATGAAAAAAAACCTCTAGGCTGTGACTGTCTGACTTGGGGCGTTTAAAGTAATTTAAAGTTGAGCTGGAGTGGGTGTCTTTCTCTGCTCTTGGTCTAAGAAACTCAACCTGAATAAACAAATGATGGAATGGATTTAAAAAAAAAAAAAAAGGTTTTATTCCAAGATATCATGCATATTATACAATCTATTCCATTATATCTTAAAATGAATTTATTACTTAATAATCTTAATTAATTTATGTAATAATTAGTCTTACTGCACAAAAAATAATAACACATCTAAATGAAAATACACCATTACAAATGTAACTTCTGTATTCAAAATCTTCAAAGTTTGTAAGCATTAACTGTAACGTTACCAACATTTTTAAAAGTAAAAACACAACATATTTCTTAATATTAGCTACTGCATGTGGCATTTTACAGCTAAAATGTTGAACTTTAGCTTTTTTAACTACTGTAATCAATCATTAAAAATGTAGCAAGGTGAATATCACTTCCTAACATCATCCCTACCAAATAACTCTCTATCTCCTCTCATGTTCCATACTTACTTGCCCTGTATCTGCCTGTGAAACCAGCTCATCTTTCTGTCCCTCATCATCACTGGTGGTGGCATGTTGCTGCAGAGCTGTCTGGCTCACTTCTTCACTGGGTCTGCTGCTAATATTTACCGGTAACTGTGAGGTGCTGCTGCTGGCTGTGCTGCTAAACATTTCAGTGAGTTTGCGACATTTAGTGGCTTCAGTCTCTAAATTTCGCAATTTTTTTTCTCTCGCCTTCTCAGCCCCACCCTTTTCTTTCCGTTTTTTACCCGCGGCCGCGTTATCCATATTGTTTGTTTGTTTTTGTTTCTAACGTAATGCTTCGATGTAAAGTATTTGCTGTTGGTTTCTTCCTCCGCTTCCACTTCTTCTCCTTACTTGGCGGCCACGGCCAGTGCAGCTAGCATCCAACTTAAAGGTGCATTGCTGCCACCTACAGTACTGGAGTGTAAAACAGATTAATAGTGGGGGGAAAAAAACAGGTGATGACTGCGTGTGTTGCGGGTGGTGGGCCGGCCCGCCGGCCGTCCTGGGGTACCGGCCGTTCTGTGATTCTCCAGGTCACACAGATGGCCAGTCCGCCCCTGCGCGTCGGATTCGAAACCCGTTGGCGGACATCTTTTTTATTTTGATCGAGCATTCATCGGAAGAGTCACCACTCTGTATTTGCTCTGGAGAGCAGAACAGCGGCGTAGGGGTCATCGTCGCCGTATTTGTGTCCACCAGTTTCACTCTTGACACGCGAATTAACACAAAGTGGTCAAGCGTCAAACTAGACGTGGTAGATGCAAATTTGACGCGCTATTCGCGTCCGGTGTGAACGCACAGTTACACTGCCTTTAGCAGTGCAGCTTGTAAGAGGGCATTCTCACATCTCAACATAATAAAAACCAAGTACAGATCTCGTCTGTCACAAGCTCGTCTCACAGCCCTGATGCAGATACACCTGTCAAAGCAGGGAAGTCACTAAGAAAACACCACCAGAACAATCAACACTCTATTCATCCTCACATTCTTCCGATTTCTCAGATGCAATTCTAAAATGTGATCCGCAGATCCATTTTGTCTTTCTCCAATCTTCAAGTGCTATACAGGGACACTATCCGCTTTAATATCAAGCATAGCAAAATGGATATGTTAATGAGCAACCATTCGATGTTCATTGTTAATTTACCCACAACGCTCCAACCTAACCAGTCTGTTTCCTAATTTTCAGATCACAAAGTTCCAAAATATTATCTCCTGCCGATCCCCTCTTCGTCAACGACAGTAATACTCACATCTCTTTTAAAAACATTGGTTCCAAAATGCTTTCCAAACAGACATCATTTCAAACCTGTGACACAGACAAGCTCATCAATTGCCCACCTCCTCCTTACCTACGCAATTGCAGAAATGTTCCCCTCCACCCTATATCTCCGATCAAGTGCTGCGAGCCCACCTAACATGGGTTTCCCTTCAGGTTCTCCAGTTAAACTTTCATGTCTCACTGCCGCAGTAGTGCTTTCTCCCCTCATCAAAATACATTTATCTCACTACCGCAGTAGTGATTTCAGCTACTGGTCTAGCACCAGTTTTCAGAGTAAACTTCGTTTCTCACTGCCGGAGCAGTGATTTCGGCCACCGCTCCCACGCCAGCTTTCTCTCACTACCGCAGTAGTGATGTTGGCCACTGGTCTCACACCAGCTTTCAGACCAAATTTCTACACTAACAGAGTGTGTCTGCTTCCCGAAAAATGCAAGAAAGACTTTTCCAGAGTTTAGGTGCTAAATAAGAAAAGGATCTACCGCCTGCACTTGATTATGATATTCTAGGTATTATTAACTGGCCAGAATTTTGAGAAACATTTCAGACTTGTCTGATAATAATGTATTATCATATATCATATCAAATGTTAGACAGTATTCTAGGTTATTACATGCAGGGGTTTTTTGGTCTAATAATTAGAATCTCAGTTTTTTTTTTTTTTTAAGAATTAAGTGGTAGGAAATTACTAATCATCTTATTTTATATATCAGCTTTGCATTTTGTGAATTTCTCACAGATTTCTGCTCGTTCTAAATCAGATATAGATAAAGTAGCACAGTAAAGATTACATTTATATGAATGCATTAGTGTGAGAGAGAGCGCTTGGGTGTGAATTGCACCAGCCAACGTCTCAGTGAAGCTGTGGGCTTTAGTTACTAAGAAATATATGCTAGAACTTTTCAGTTTCGAAGCGATTTTAATGATATATCACAGAACAGAGTTTATAATACATTTCTGCGCTACTGAATGATTCTGTGTGCACGTGATCTTCACGTGGTGTCCATCCAAATAAGTATCTAAAGCCCTTGCATTCTTACTATCCTCGATTAAAGTTTGGATGCGTGTCTTTAGTTCTGAAATCTTCTCCGTCAGCCTGACTATCTCCCTGCATTTATTACATGTAAAGCCCTCAGTGCTGACAGAGAAGGTTATACTGTATGTGACACGAAGTGAAAGTGACAATAACAGGAGAAGACATGACTTACCGTGTTTGTTGACTGATCCGACTCACCACTGTTGTTTGATGGACTTGTAAATGGCGCGAGTGCACGAGAGAAAAAAGACGGCAAGCACGGATGGCAGGTTAACAGGCTAGCGAATGCTAGCACTTTGTGCTACCGATAGCGATAATCTGCCATGGTTCTTCTTTAAAATTAGACAAAACTTATGTCTATGCTTCAAATATTTATGACAATTTTTTGACAGACATTTTTGTCCTTAAAGGAGCTTAAAGGAATTTTTTTTATTTAAATTAAGGGTTAATGATACTAGGTGTGATGTAACTTTGAATGTGCCTTCTGTGTCTAGCAGTCTAAAGGCTCGTACACACCGGGACGAATATCGGCGCGCGTTATTCGGCAGCGATTTTTTTCAACACGTTTTTTGTGTTCACACCCAAGCGATTTTCGCTGACGATGAGCCGAGTGAACATGCAAATGCATTCCCTGACATTAGATGGCGCCCATTTGCTCTGCAGTACCACTCCATAACATTCTCTTTTATCAAGATTTTGGTAGTCGCTGTCGCGTTTGTCATATAGTTCTTTATGTTCCGACAGCAACGAGACCAGCAGCTCTACATTCATCTTGCCTTGCATCTTCCTCGTCTTAATTCTTCCCGGCTGTGTAGACGCTACTTGGGGTATATCTTCTTCGCCGTTACGTATGTGTGCTCGGCAAGACCGTTTTGTGTTTGAGCGCCCCCAAGTTGTGTTTTACTGAAACTTCAGAAGCTCCAGACATGTGAGCAAAAGCGCCAATCTCATTGGTCGGACAGTTTTTGACTAAAAAAACTGTCCCAAACTAAAAAAACGAACCCGAGGCGTTTTAAAAAAAAAATGACGCTTTTACGCGTGGCGTTTTTCGTGTCGGTGTGCACACTCACATTGGCGCCCTTTGTTTAGTCATGAGGCGTTAAACGTCGGCGAATATATCGCGCGCGAAATTCGTCCCGGTGTGAACAGGCCTTAAGTACAGTAATAAAGTGTTATGCTCTCATGAATGTGAAAGGGCCTAATGACTTGCACTGATACAATATTAAGCATTCAAATGTGGTCTTTGGACAGGTGTTTGTCAGCTGGGTCTCCATAGCTCTGTCTTGATCTCCTTTATGGGTCATTTAACAAAACCTGCTTTTGAAATCACTGCAATTTCAGTCAAGAAATCTAGCTGCTTAAGTTTCAGACACATTTGTTGAATATAACAATTGGAATATGAATTGATTTCATGAATCGACTTTTGAATGTTTTTCAAATTCTTTAAATTATTGATTTGTTCTGTACATTTTCTGTGATTTCCTAAATGGGATACCTTGATTTACGTGACACTTTAACAGTGTCAGTTTCCTTCTTTTTTTTGGATTATGCCAGTATCATATCAGAACACCGAATAGTAAATCGCCCTTGACGCGCGCCGTGGGAACGGGCAAGGGGCGTCAACTGCGCGCACACGAGACACTTACTAGACCAATTCATCCTTCATGAGACACATGAAAAAGACAAGCTCGAACTGAAGACCGTGAAGCTCTCGATGGGTAACCATCACGGCGATCCCAACATGACCCGTGAACACACGGTCAGTAACTGGACCGCCGTGAGGAGGGACTCGGGGTTCGCGGGTCCGGTGCTCGCGCTGCTCACGGTCATGATGGTCATATTGATTACTGTGATTGTGTGTGGCAACGCACTGGTCATCGTCGCCTTCAAGATGGACAAGAGTTTGCGCAAACAGAGCAATTATTTCCTACTGAACCTGGCAATCTCAGACTTCCTCGTTGGTAAGTAAAGTTCAGAGAAGTTTCATGGTCAGTGATTTTTAGTCAGAATCAGAAATGTGCCAGGGTTCGACAGGATTCTAGGGTGAATGCTACAATTTACCAATGTGAAGAACTGGGTTGTCTGAAATATTGCTATCAGAGAATAAAACTAAATTTAATACAATTTGAACTTTAATAATGAATACTAGTTTTGAGTAAAATTATTATTTAGTAAGATTATTATCTAAATATATTAATAAACTATAGCCTCTAATTTCAGGTTGCATGTTGGTCGATTTTTTTGTTGTTGTTGTACATATACATTCTAGTACTAAATAAACAAATACTTGTATTTCTCCATAATACTCAAACAAGAGTCTTAAAGAAAAGAAAAAGAAAACTCGAGTTAATAGAGTTCTGCTGTAAGTACAGCACTGAATTCAAGTGAGATAAGTGCGGACAGCTATGTTCTGTTGCGCTTATTCTTCACATCATTGTGTGTTTACTGTATTTGTTTGGGCAAAGAAAGAAAATATTGCATTTTTCTCTCCCTCTTGTCAGAATCTTGCCTTGTCAAATCATGGTGTCAAAAATAATGCTCTAAACTCATTAATCACTGTATGTGATGTATTATATGTGTCCACCGTTGTCTGTTCTAGTGATGACAAAACATTATTCTTGATGATTACTATGCTATCACAGTAAAAAAAAAAATCAAACAACTGTTGAGGAAAGCAAATGGTGTGAAGCTAAAAAGTATTTGAATGAATTCCCTTTAATGCAAATCAGTCTTGTTCCACCGTAAACATGTTTATGATTAAGATAGTTCAGGGTTGGTTGGCTGAACATGACTGTCTCTATACAAAGTATTACTTGAATTCTGAGGCTTCTCATCTTTATTGCCTGTATTGATTTGACTGGTGCTCTTATTTCTCATTCGAAACCTTGACTAATTGTATGTGATTGGATATGCACTTTGAATGGGACCTTTTCTTATTGTACTGTAAGGAACTTTATTGTCTTTTATTGTATTTATATTATATTGCTACAGTATAATACATCTCCACATACAAATTAAGTAATTGTTCTCTGCCTGCTGCTGGTGACTATTGCTTCACATTTATTTTTGATGCAGAATAACATTTACCGTTTTTTTTATTCATAAGTGATTTGCATTACATTAATATGTGCAGTTAATATGAATAAGTATAAATGGATATTTTTTTTACTTATATACTTTTAAGTTGCATTTGTTTGGTTCTTTTTCAATCTCAAACAATTATTTTATTTGTATTATTAAGAGGTTTGCACCAGAGAGTTAACTATAAACTGTGCAAACATTAAACTTTGCTGAAATGAAATGTCTTGCTTTGGTCTACACTGAATATAAAAAAAATGCAAAAACCAAAACAACCTTTTTTTTGTGTTGCAACATTCATTTTGGTCACATGGATTCCCTCCTTGACAAACAGAAAGCTGCTTGCTTTGAAAGTAACTTCTGTGTGAACTGTGCTTCATGCATCACTACACTACTGACAATGGACCCTTTTTGATTTAATAATTTTGCTAATGTGACCTCATCTTTACTCTTGAAACTTTAATGACTGTATACCCTTTTCACCCTTTACAACAAGGCTGACAGCATCAACACCAACTGAATAGACAAAACGTTGCAACAACACAAGTTCTTCAGCTTTATTTGAAGAATGACTATAATTGTGGCTTCTGATTGGTGTTTCCCACAGGTGCCTTCTGCATACCCGTGTATATGCCCTACATCTTGACGGGGAAATGGATGCTGGGTAAAGGACTTTGCAAGCTGTGGCTTGTCGTAGACTACCTTCTCTGCACTGCTTCGGTCTTCAACATCGTACTTATCAGCTACGACCGCTATCTCTCCGTTACAAAAGCGGTGAGGCCTAATTTTATGCACAGAATTTTATAACGAAATATATCATATTGTGCATTCAGTTATAGCAACGTGTATCCATTGTGACTCAGTATTCTTAGCTCATGGCAACCAGCAGAATAACCAACAGCAACAAGCTCTATTCACAAAACTCATTCATTTAGAAACACATGCACAGGCACAGTGACTTATTTGCTTTGTTCACTAGTCTGGCTTACATGAAAGCCGAACTTGGATGCAGACTATTATGGAGTACCACATAGAACTGAACAAGATTATGATACTCATGCTCCTGTATTTTTAAGAAGCTACATTCAATACTGATGTATTGAGGGGATTGATTCTCACATGAAATACTGTAGCTAGGGCTGTCGTCGACGTTAACACATGCAATTAATTTAAAGTCCTTAACATGTTAAAATAATTTAACCCAAATAAATTACTGAAGCACGTAAAATTGCGTCATTAACATAACGTCACGCAGTTAGATGATCTTATATGCGTTTCAGACAGCTCGGAATTTGGATTTTTCCCATCTCGCTTTTGGAAATTACATCTGGAATGCCACTCAAAGTCGTCACCGATCAACTTTAACCTCACGTTATTTGACACAATTTCCAAGATATCGGCTGCTTCCGAACATAAATGTAAAACCAAATCTTAACATTAGACATTAAGTTTATGTAATATTTTCAAAACTCGCTGTTTTCAAAGTGATTTTATGTTATCCTTTCCATAATTGACACAAAAACATGATATGCTCTCGATGTGTCATGGCGACATCATGTGGTCAACATGTGAACTGATTGCCTGGAACTCACTGAGGTCTGAAGTGGGAAATTTATTTTGGGATATTCCCACGTCCAACCTCATATGAAACGCAGCATTCGTCACACTGAGCATCTACAATGGCGCAAGCACCTATAACCCTGGAAGTTGGAAATTGTAATTCTTCTAACCGTTCAAGCCGATTTTGCTTCTTTGTTTGCCTGAAACCGCAAAACTCTGGGAAAATGTTCTGTCCAATGATCCAGTAAGCGAATTCGTCCAAGCAGTCCAAAAAAGCTAGCCTGGATGCCAGCCCGAACCCCGCCCACAACATTTTTTGGTCTGGAAGTTCCGTCTGGACTCGATCCATTGAGGAGTAATTATGATCGGTTCAGAATTAGTCGGGCCAATCAAATTGCCAGGGTGGGCTTTATACGATGATGGACAGATGATCTGCAGTTACGTAATCATCACGTTATCAAAGAGCGCTTGGGTTGAACTGGTTTCCCTCAGAGATGACTGCAGCTGGAGAACTGAGATGTATAGATCCCGCTATCGCGTCCGTTGGAAAAGAAATCGACAGCGCATTCATTTTAAAAGACGAACAGAGAACTGCAATCAAGGCATGTCGATCGGAAAGATTTGTTTGCCGTCCTTCCTACGGGATTCGGCAAAAGTGTAATTTATCAGCTGGCTCCGATGGTAACTAAGAAGATGGGACGCAATGAAAACCCTGTGGTCGTTGTGGTTTCTCCTTTGGTCGCACTCATGGAGGACCAAGTAAAAGAAGCAACACTCATTATTTTACTACTTCTTCCAGC
This sequence comes from Rhinichthys osculus, assembly GCA_029959095.1. NCBI lineage: Eukaryota > Metazoa > Chordata > Actinopteri > Cypriniformes > Leuciscidae > Rhinichthys > Rhinichthys osculus. The sequence continues at coordinate 42,423,470 of JARWKJ010000007.1, forward strand.
GTGTGTGTAGTTGAGTTCTGTTGACAACTTTGCGTAGCTCATAAAAAAACACTTACTGCGTTGCTCTGATTGGTTGTAGGTCTATCCAATTGAGTGCAGAGTGGTTTTTTTTCCTGGTTCGGTTAAGACACGCCTCATAATCAAAGCCCTATGGAGCAGTATCAGACTCACATTCTGACTAGAATATGAGTATGACGAAGTCAGGCTACAAAAAAGCGTCAATGCAAACAAGGCTTATTACATCAGAGTTGGCAGAGATAATAGACTCACGTTGCGTGTTCAGTGAATTATTCAGTCCAGTGTGTGTTTCGCTTCAAAACACGAGCTCTGTCATATTCTGTGATTGTTTATGAAGAACACGATCCCTTACGCGTCGCGCTGTGTGAAATATATGGACTGAATGGAACGGCATCAGTCGGCATCATATCATCTGGCCTCTGCTGTATGGCCAGATGATACGCAAACGTTTCTCCGCTGGATAACGCAATCCAGCGTCTTGCTAGTAAAGTTTTGATGGATGAGGATTGCAATCAAGGTATAGACGATTGCAGTGACTTACAGGAGTCGTACAGTAAGCATGTGTGAGTCCATTGTATTGACGCACAAACAAACCGTGAATATGCTCTCGACGCACTGATCGCACATTGTAGACACAGTTCACTACATTCAGGTTGTTTCCACTCATATTCAGGATAATATTTTGATTTGTCATGTGTATGTTGCTGTTTTTAATAATTCTGAATGGATCTGTGTACTGTAGTGGGTGTATGCAGTCAGGTCAAGGCGGTTGGTATAGGGTTTTTTGGCATGTAGTCCCATTCGGTATCACAACTTGACTTGTCTAAAATGTAAACAAGCTCTTTGCTGTTGCACTAAACACATACTATACGAAATAAGAAAAGTTTTTTTTTTTTTTTTTAGTGTGTGTGCTTTGGTGTGAACACAGTAAATGAATGAATTATATGGTCTCCTTATATCACTTGGTTATTTTGTGTCCTTTTGGAGTCTCCAGGTGTCCTTTTTTGGAAAGACATACAAGTGATTGTAATAAGTAATTGCACATATTTCAGCATGTTAAAGAGCAATTCAGATGCTTGTAACCCTGTTCTATTGACTCTCTTGTGGTAATTTGATCCTTTGTTTGAAGAATTGCACTGTCACTATGGCAGCAGTGCATCTGTCCCACTCCACCAACCTTTCTAAATGGTAATGCAAGTCTGCCAGTTGATTTTTGTAAGGATACTTCCCTTCAAATCAGTGTCACTCAGTCCAGTCTCAGCGGTAATGCTGGGATAAGTCTCATGATAGGAATGGGTGGCACGACAATGGAGTCCCACTGGCAGCACATAAGTCAAAGATGATGCTGATTTTGCCTCATCATAACTGGCATTAATCCACTGCTAAATCCCACGTGTCCGGCATATTAGCATTTGTGTAGTACTTTTGTTCTGTGTTGGGGTTGGCAAAGCTATTTTCCTTGGTTTATGTTACACTGGAGAACATATTTGATGATGTAAAAAAAAGGATTGAGGTGTAGTAAAGTACAAAATGAAGTATGAACTAGCAAACATACATTCCCTTAAAAACATTTTGCATTATTATCGGCTTTATTATTATCTTTCATATATCGGAAGTGTCCATACTACATATATTTATCAGAACACCCTGACAACACCTATCGGCCACCACAACAGTAAGGAATTCGTCAGAATTAGTAGGAATAGTCTCGTGATAATGGACTCTAAACCAACATGGCGCCTTCCGTGGCAGATGTGTTTGTTTGCTCCAATCTTGTACGCCGTGTTTTAGTGGGGTTTTTTTATGCATCTTGTTTTTTTTACAGTGCAGAAATGTTATGCACTATAATGATTCTGCACATACCGGTTTTATACCTCCGAACCTGTACTGCATTGTTCGCACCGCACTTAACCACCGCGATCCCAGAGAAGGGCTCTCAGCTCAGGTGAGGATGCCGACCCTGCGGAGATCCCTGCGAAGGCGGAGACGCAAGCCAGGCAAGAGAGGGGGACTTCATGTCAAGCTCAAAGCTTGCGCTAGCCGACCACGGCTACCCAGCCTCCTGCTTGCTAACGTGCGATCACTGGAGAACAAACTTGACAAACTGAGTATCAGGATTACCACCCAATGGGAAATTAGTGCTCAAATTTTTGCAGAGACTTGGCTATCAGCCTGGAATCTGCCCTGCAGTTACAAACGCGCAGCTGCCTCCAGTAAGACTAAAGGGGAGGTGTTGTGTGTGTGTGTGTGTTTGTTTGTTAACAACTCATGGTGTGGAGTACAGGTTGTACAGGTTGTTTTTAAGCACTGTTCACCAGATGCTGCTACAGAAATGCCGTCCCTATTATCTACCATGGGAATTTGGTGCTGTGGTTTTGGCTGCTGTTTACATTCCCCCGCATGCCAACTCATAAGCAGCACTTGGCAAACTCATGACGCCATCAAAGCGCTGGAAAGGGCTCACCCCGATGCTGCTTTTGTTTATCGCGGACGACTTCAATCACTGTAATCTGCCAAAACATTTTCAACATGTACACATTCCCACAAATGATCAGAATATGCTGGATCATGTTTACAGTAACATCCGAGGTGCACCCGCCCTCATTTTGGACTTTCTGATCATATTTGTTTGTTCCTATACCCAGCCTATAGACAAAGACTTAAAGTCCCCCTGTGGTGAAAATCCAGCTTGTAATGTTGTTTATGTGTCTATGTGGTGTTTTTAATATGCTTTATGACAAGACATGATCAAATTCATAAGTCGACAGCATTGCTGAGTATTTTCTGCTTAAAACTGCAGTGAACCAAAGACAGTCTCAAAAACACGGTTTGAAATCGCTGGTGTTTCTGACGTCACAAACGACCTTGTAACCAATCAGGTCAACGTGTGATCGTCAACCAGTGGATCTCTGAGCTGAGTGAGTGAGTGGAGGCGGGGCTCATTTGCATATTCATAGAACCGCGCATACTAAATGAGGCAAGGGTGTATAGTTACATTCAAGCTATTTTAAGGCAAGAAGAATTTATTTTAAAATATGTCATTTTGGTGATCAAAGGTGAGTTTTAAGAGATACAATTATTGACTTTAAGCAAACAAACCCAACTGTTAAACAAGTTAAACTCTGGTCTCCAGAAACGGAGTGCATAATGCAACACTGTTTGGCTCAGACAGACTGGGAGGTGTTTAAATCTGCAGCCACACTGGAGGATTCTTCCATCAATATATAAGTGTATGCTGAATATGTGACTGGGCACATAAGCACTGGCGTTGACAACATTGTGCCCACCATACATATCTGGAGGTTTCCAAACCAGAAGCCATAGATGAACAGTCATGTGCGCAGCATGCTGTGTGCTCGATCTCTTGCATTTAGATCAGGAAACACAGAGGAGTACATTGCAGCAAAGTACAAACTAAGGAAGACCATCATGGAGGATAAAAGGCACTATAGAGAGAAAATTGAGAGCTTTTACTCTACTGCTGATGCTAGGTAGATGTGGCAAGTCCTGCAACACATCACAGACTATAAGAGCACTTCAGATGTAAGTAGCTCCATTGTCACCCTGCCTGAACAGCTAAACCAATTTTATGCCCGCTTTAGGACCTCACGCAGCTTTACACAGAGGGGCCATTCGCACAGCCAGATCGCACACCCCCCCCCTTTAACTGTCTCACTAGCTGAAGTACACAAAGCCTTAAGGAGAATGAATCCTTGCAAGCCTGCAGGACCGGATAACACCCCTGGACGGGCCCTTAGGGGATGTGCCTCAGGGCTGGCTGATGTTCTCACCTCTACTTCAATCTGTCAGTCTCACAGGCCACGGACCCTATCTGTTTTAAAACTACCACGATTATCCCAGTTCCCCAAAAAAGAGCACAGTGACCTGTTTGGATGACTACAGATCCGTTGCAATCATAATGAAGTGTTTTGACAGAGTGGTTCTGCCCCACATTCAAAGTAGTGTACCGGAAACGCTGGATTCCTTACAGTATGCCTACCGCCCGAACAGATCTACCTCGGACACGATCTCAGCAGCCCTTCATAAAACCCTCTCACATCTCGAAAACAAAGACGCTTACACTAGGATGCTTTTCATTGACTACAATTCCACTTTTAATAGTTATTCACTGATAAACTGTTACAACTTGGACTGAACTCTGCACTTTGTAATTGGCTGTGTGATTTCCTCACTGGCAGGCCACAGTCTGTCAGAAATGGAAATATCACAACAAACAGCATTGTGATGAACACTGGTACTCCGCAAGGAGGTGTCCTTTGCCTCACGCTCTACACACTGTTCACATTCGACTGCATTGCCAACCATAAGGATAAAATCATCCTGAAATTCACTGACGACACCACGGTTGTTGGATTTATCACTGGTGGTGATGAAACGGCATACTGGGGCGAGGTAGCGAGTCTAGTGGAATGGTGTGAAGAAAACAGTCTTACTCTCAATACAGACAAAACCAAGGAGATGATCGTAGACATGAGGACGGAGAGGAGAACTTATCAGCTGCTGATCATCCATGGGCGTGAGGTGGAGAGGGTGAGTTGTTTTAAATCCCTGGGCATCTACATCAGTCACATAACACCACCCAGCTGGTCAAGAAAGCACAACAGCAGATGTACTTCTTTTTCAGTGCTTCAGTGCTTCTCTTTCCTGTGGAGTCCCGCAAGGCTCCATTCTTGGCCCTATTTTGTTTTCATTATACATGCTACCACTAGGGTCAATTATAGCCATAACCTATTTTTTCACTGTTATGCAGATGATCTTCAAAGCCTGGTGATGTACAAGGTACTTTAGTTGACTGCATCGCGGACATTAAGCAGTGGTTTGCCCAAAATTGTATGCACTTAAATGAGGATAAAACTGAATATATTGTGTTTGGAGAATCTGTGTCTAACGGGTTTGGTCCCTGGTTTTCAACTGCCAGGCAGACGGTAAGGAACTTATGTTTGACAATGTTTTGACAAAAAGCTTTTTTCAACTGCGCCTTTTGGCAAAGGTAAAATCGTTTTTAAACCGGCATGACCTTGAGAAGGCTATTCACGCTCTAATAAGCTCCAGACTGGACTACTGCAATGTCCTGTACATTGGTGTCTCCCAGTCCTCTGTTGGCCGTCTCCAACTTGTCCAAAATGCAGCTGCCCGTCTGTTAACGAGCACTAAAAAACGAGATCACATAACTCCGATTCTTTATTCTCTCCATTGGCTCCCGGTACATTTTAGAATGCATTATAACATTTTATTGTTCGTTTGTAAAGCTCTTAACGGCCTCGCTCCATCTTACATATCAGACATGCTGACCATTCGTAATTATGGTAGGACGTTGAGGTCGTCCAATCAACTCATGTTGGAAGTGCCCAGGTCAAAACTTAAACACTGGGGAGACCGCGCTTTTTCAGTTTCTGGACCTAAGCTCTGGAATAAGCTCCCCAGTGAGATGCGTATTGTTACTGACCTGGGCCTTTTTAAATCAAGACTTAAAACGCATCTTTTTATAGTGGCTTTTAGTACCTAGTAGTGTGGTGGCACGTTTATATTGATTTTATTTTTATCTATTTTTCTTACGTTTCTTTCTTTTATTATTGTACTTGTGTTTTTGGTGTATTGTTGTTTTAAATTGTTGCTTAATTTGTTGTAAAGCACTTTGGTTCACCTATCGGTCGATGTAAGGTGCTATATAAATAAAGTACATTTACATTTTACATTTACATGTACTTCCTCAGAAGATTGAGGAAATTCGGGATGGCACCAAAGATCCTCAGCAGCTATTACAGCAGCGTCATTGAGAGCACCTTGACCAGCTCCATCACACTGTGGTAGATTTTACTTTAGATTATAGGATTTACCTTTCTTAAGTATCAATTGGAAAAACCTTGCATTGGCTCTTATAATAGATGTACATTGTATTTCATCCGAATAGAGAATCATCATCTGCTTGAACATCTGCAGACCTGCCATTCTACAGACCTTGGGTTTTCGGATCCAAGTGTACCCGTGAAGACCTCGAAGTCAAGCACAGTAATATCGACTCTACATTTCCCACTCCCCACTCACAGAAGAAACGTGCTTAATTTTCATGAAGGCTTGCTTCCGCACAGACATGCTTCAATGAGCAGGTAAAAAATACTGCTGTGGCTAAACAAGTAGACATAAATGAATCCCCTAGAAGTAGAAAGGCAGGTGGTGCTGGGGAGGAGGACTATGCAGAGTTTAGCTCCTACCCTGATTAAACTAGCCTGCCTATAGTAATCCTGAAGGCCTTGAATAGCTTGTTCAAGGTGCTTGATTAGGTTTGGGAGTGAGACCTTGAATTAAGGTCTAGATTTGAAGAACCCTGATTTAATGCTAGGGAGTTTGCAAGCTCACTGGCTGACAGATTACATTACACATTACCGCTCAGCTCACTCCATGCACCTCACCGGCTGTTCATTATATAAAGAAATTGTGTCTCTTTAGAAGGCCCCGATTAAAATGCTTAATTAATATGGGTTACATGATAAAAATCAATATGAAATGAGTGATTCAATCCAGTCTTTTAAGAATGTCTTTAAAATGTTTAAGCTTCATAAAGTTCATAATCTTCAAATTAAATTTTTAGTTTAATCTTAATTTGGGTTCTGAAGATGAATGTAAGTTTCATCAGATTGGATATTAGATGAAGTGGGGCTGTAACATTCAGGCAGGCAAGGAGAGTTGAAGCGAGGATCTAATTCCAGCTTCCAGGGTGTGTTCATGAAAGATAATTCAAGAAAAGTCATTCAGACCCATATCCACAACAGCTGTGTACACACACCAAGACAATAACAGACACCTAACCGAGGAAAGTGTAAATACACAGGGATAACGATGAACCAAACTAGACACGTGACAAACTTAATCAGTAACTATAGAAGCAAATGAGTACGTATTTGGAAACCTAGATAACAAAGACAACTAACTAAACACAGGAAATTAGACCACTGATTATCAGCAGATACATAAAAATCAAACCTGCTGCAATCTTATATTGGTTTGATGAATGTTTGTGTACCTATCAGCAACTCTGAAAAGTTCTCACAAACTGCCACTACCCATTACCTGCTTAAAGGCAATGTGAAACGCTGTTCACAGCACACTTTGCTTCCATATTCTAATATATTTTATAGAATAAAATAGGATATTCAACGAGAAAACTGAAGACTTGATCTCACTCACTGGGAGTTTATTGGATTGTGAAAAGTGGTCTCCGTGATAGGTGGTTGAAAATAAGAGGGCTTGGTCAGCCAAAAAGAAAAGCAATTTCAAATGTGAAACAAGTACATTCCGATGAAATATTACCTATACTTTTTCTTTGGGATTGCATGAAAATAGGACAGAAAAAGAAAATCGGTTTGATATTTTCTCGAGTGCTCAAGCTCTCCATCATGGACAGCATGCCAACTACGTTTACCTTCATCTAAATACGCTTTATCTCACTAAAGGAGATGCGGAGGACAGACCACATCTCCAAATATATGACCCACTTTTTTCAGACATTGCTGCTGAACGTCTGATGGTTTGATGGAAAAAAAATCTGGTAGTTTCAGCGCAGAGGTTTCGGAGGTAAACAGCCTTCTGTAGGTTCTTAAGCTAAAGTGGTTCACAAATCACACAGCGATGCTCAACAACATACCTGTTCTCCCCACAAACTAAAGGAATTATTGATCTTTTATTATTTTACTACTTTTTGATCTTTGCTCAAAGCACAGAAGTAGACCACTCTACTTAATAGAGCACAACAGTAATAGTGCTTGAGCACATTAGTTGTAGGACTTGCATGCTATCGGAGACTTTGAACAGTTGTGAAAAATACACATGTATATAATTCATTGTTATTATTATTTCTATTATTGGTAGCTAGCTATAAAAAAAAATCTACAGTGATAAGTAGATTATCAGTGGTGCAAACTAGGAATATTAGGCAGCAGCAGGTGTGAACCTGGTAGGCCAGGATTGTATTTTAATTTAGGCATTGTTGAGTGGAGAGGTGCATAAACTACTTTTACTGTAGATAATAATAATCTGTCTAACTAAAGAAACATCCTGGGATGGCTTGGGAACACCGATATATAAAGCAGTAAATAATGTGGAATATTTACTTCAAAGGTTCCTCTGATGTTTGGTTAGACTCGGGTCAGAAAGCGTCCTTGAAAAAGTCTTGTTTTGTTTCGCCACACAAGCTCTTAACATCAGAGCAATGATACGAACATAAATCACAAAACGTAACGTGTGCCTTTAATCTGCAAGACAGCCATGTTTGATCTCACAGACTGCGCTTCAGCTTCAATCAAAGCCAGTGAAGAAAGATTCTTTCTATCGGCGGCAGCACTATGACAGTGCACACATACTTTGATATTGTCAGCAAAAGAAAGTGTTTGTCCTCATTCGCTACTGTTTTTTTTCTTCACATTTGGTTCCTGTATGGTGATCCTGGTTCAACTTGAACTGTTTATTTGCTGTAAAGGTTGGCCGCTGCTGCAGCTCTCAAACGCCATGTGTTCAGGCTTAAAATCCAGTTTTTAATGTTGTTTATATGTCTATGTGGTGTTTTTAATATGCTTTATTGCAAACCATGATCAAATTCATGTCAACACCATTGCTGAGTATTTTCTCCTTAAAACTGCAGTGAACCAAAGACAGTTTTAAAAACACACTTGGAAATCACTGGTGTTTCTGACGTCACAGACTACCTTGTAACCAATCAGGTCAATGTGCCGGCGGGCTTTAGCATATAATTAACAGCGAACTAGCAGGTCTCGAGAAGAGCCAGGATATCCCGGTATATTTTTCTGTTGAAATGAAAAATCATGTAGATTTAGCAATATAACCAGTCTATGATATATTACGATGTTATGATGAACTATATGCCTTTCTCCACTGACGTTCTGAGTTGTTCAAAGCCTATCTGGTGATTGTTAGAAGGCAGACTGAGATGCCGAACGGGAACATAGTTTGTGTAACATTAGCAACACATTATTAGTTGTTTGATAACAGTCAAGCAAAAGGCTAATCATGTTAATTATCGTTATGTGTCCGACGTTGTAAAGAGCGACACTATTGTGCAGTGTTTACCTCAGTAAGTTGGACGAGTGGATCTCTGAGCTGCTGTGAGGGGCTAATTTGCATATTCATAGAACCGCTTATACTAAATGAGGCAAGGGTGTAGAGTTACGAAAAAACGTTTAAATATGTAATTTTGGTGATCAAAGATGAGTTTTAAGGGATACAATTATTGACTACAGGGGTACTTTAAGTGGGATATTTAGTATTTAACCAGATATTTTATTTATTTAGCACATAATGAATGCATAAAAAAAGCTTTGAAGTGCAAAACATGAATAGGCGAATAATTGTCTGGGATAGAGCCATGTCACCTGTTCATCTGATGATTCACTTACAGCACTTATCCAAACAGAGCTGCATTTTACAAAGCATCATAAGCATAAGTAGATCAAAAGAAACCATTGGCACCATACCCTCTTCGATCCACCCGTTCTCCAAACCGCTTGTCCTCTGAAGGGTCGTAGGGATGCTGGAGCCTATCCCAGCATCTCAGGCCGAAGGCAGGGAAACAACCCGGACAGAGGGCCAGTACAATTAGGAGTTATTTCACAATAAACTAATGGAAACTCACTTTCATTGGCAGTCCGTTACAAAAATTAACTATAGTTTTACTACAGTAACCATTGTTGGTAACGCTTCCTTTTACAGTACAGTACTTACGTGTACTTACAGTGTACTTACCTAGAAAGTACTGGCTAATATAAGGTAAGTACATGGGTTAGGGGTAGGTTTAGGGGTAGTACCTAGTTATTACCCAGTAATTGTAATTACTACAATAAGTACATAGTATGTACACGGGTAACAGGACTGTAAAAAGAAGCGTTACCCCATTGTTTGATTTAGTATTTGTTTAGTATTTGTAGTAACACCATGGTTATTTTTAATTAAAGGTGTACTTGTATCTTATAATACTAACATACACATGGTACAAGGTTATTGCCGCAGTGAGAAGCTAAAGCCAGGCTCAGACTACAGGAGTTTCAGGCCAATTCATGCCCGATTTACCCCTCCCGACATTCAGAGAAAAAAATTGTGTCCAGAGCATCGGTCGATTCTGATGTTCAGGCCAGATCATCTGGCAATGTGAGGCATTTTCTGCTCAAATCTTAAACCTCCCATCTGCTCACGGACACATCAGGGCCGTCCCGACAATATCAAACGTGTGATATTTAGGATTTTAAATCGGGATGATTGCGACTATGAATACTTTAGTACTTCCACAATAGCCAATGAGAAACTAGTCTGATTCTGAAATTCTGATTTAAAAGATCAGTTAAGTTTAGAAGTATTGGTATTGTTTTTGGTATTGACAATACTTGCCTTGAAAGTATCTGTGTCGGATTGAAAAGCAGTATCGTCCATCCCTCAAGGGTGTCTGCACTAGACATCATTTCAGTACAGCATTTGGAAAAAGTGCTGTGTTCAGTTTGAAATCAAGTGGGACTGGATTTGGAAAAGGTCAGTGGGTGCGTGTGGACCCCCACCACTGCACATTTTGTGCGTCTCCCTCATCTAACACATCTGATTCAGCTCATCAGCTCATTAGTAGAGATTGCAAGACTTAAATTGGGTGTCTGATGAAGCAGACATCCAAGATGTGCAGTGGTGTGGGGCTCCAGGACAGGTTTAAGAGACACTTATCAGTCACGATCATGAACATGTGGATCAAAGGAATCTTGCTGAAAGACAGCGGTGCCAAACATTTCCGCACTTTGTTATAAAAGATTTCTATTTCAATCAAATGCTGTTCTTTTGAACTTCACAGTTTCCACAATAAAATATTAAGCTGCACAACTGTTTTCAACATTGATGCATATTATTGATGCATAAAACTTTCAGAACCAAACTTTTGATCTGGACTGACTATATAAACCACATTTGTGCAATATGTTCACTGTAAAATCCAACAGTCATTCTAATTAACACTTTTTAGTTCACTTTACTTAATGTCTTAACTTAATTGTAAAACTCTGGTAATCTGTACTATTCACATAATATGCTTCGTTTACTCAGAAAACCCAAGTTAAGATGAATTGATTGATTGGTTTGAGTGCGGTTTTTGAGGCGGGGAAATTCTTAATGGACTGTTCATTCATTTCCTTCACTTCTGCAGTTATTTTTCTCTGTTTGCTTTCACTCATTTCACAAAGTCATCTTGAATGTTGAATCGTCAATACAACTGAAAAATTTGAGAGAATATCACATAAGCTGACTTCATAAATTGATGTTGATTTTCCTAAAATGTTTTAGTCACCATTATGGTGATTAGTGTTCCCTTTGGTTGGGCACTTGAAACTTAATTTATACTATTCTAATTCTCTTCCCATATATGCAGCGATGCAACAATAAATTAGTTATTAGGTTTCAAAGGAAGATAAGTAATATATGCATGTATGTATGATTAATTAATGATATTTTATAATCTTGTTGTTAACACTTATGCCCTAAATACCTTGTGAAACTTTTTATCGGGTTTATATAATCCCTCTATGTTTGTGACAATCTTGCAATTGATCATGCTTGAGTCACACAGACTTCAACACTCAGCATGCAAAACACAACAATGGTAACAATTATATTTTATTTAAAGTAAATTATCAAGTACTCTCTACAGTTCTTTTTTTAGTTACTAGGACTCTTGTGTAAGTACACTATACAAACTAAGCAGTTGACTCATTCATTCATCACAGATCCGTTTGCAGCTTTTTTATATCTATATTTTTTTTATATATATTTTTATGTCTATATGTGTGATGATCTGTAACGTGATGCGGTGAAGGCAGAGAGGAGGCTGGATCCAAACGCAGTGTACACGCTTTATTTAAACAAACTATAAACTTAAACAGAGACTCAGAACAGGAATCTTTACACAGGAACGACCAACACTCACGTTAATCCTGGAACAGAACATACATTCAACAACTCACAAAGACAGGGCAGAAACACAGGGCTTAAATAATCAGGGACAAACGAGCTAGACAGGATAACAAGGGGGCGTGGTTAACATGAAACACCTGGGATAACTAATGGACAAGACAGGGAACCACTAAACATGACAAGACACAAACCCACATCGTGACCGCAGAGCGTGGGCGACCAGGGCGGAGCAGGACGAGATGGCGGCCAGGGCGGAGCAGGACATGATGGCGGCCATGGAGGTGAAGCCTCTTGACTCACTTGACACAGCACTTGATTCACTTGACTTGGCACTTGACTCACTTGATTCATTCGGCTCGGCACTTGACTCGGGGCTAGATTCACTTGACTCGGCGGCACTTGACTCGGCGGCACTTGACTCACTTGACTCGGCGGCACTTGACTCACTTGACTCGGCGGCACTTGACTCGGCGGCACTTGACTCACTTGACTCGTTCGCGCCGGCAGGCACGCGTTCAAACTCCGGTTCGGCCGGCGAAACCTCCGCCGGGGTCTCTGGATTAGCAAATTCAACAGAACCAGTGCGGAATACGGGCTCGAGGGGTCCGACACGAAGAGTGGGTTTGGCGGAGCAGACGTGCAGCGCGGGTTCGGCTGAGCAGACGTGAGGCGCGGGCTTGAGGAGCGCGGTCTCGGCTGGGCAGACGTGAATTGCAGGCTCTCGCCGCTTCTTCTCCTCCACGCCCACAGTAAATGATGAACCGCTCCAGAAGAGGGCCAGGTTGACATACCCCTCCAGGGTCCAGCTGGTACAGTCATCCGGCATTAACTGGGCAACGTCCTCGTCCAACCCGCTCCAAAACAAGTCCATGAGCTCGAGGTCGTCTAAAGCCCCCAGACGACAGCACGACATAAAGTCCCTCACGTAACTCTCGATGGACTGGCCTTCCTGAAATATCGAGGCAAGGAAACTTCTGAGGGCCTGGTTGCTGACAACTGCTGGATCCATATTGTGGTGAGTTGTTCTGTGATGATCTGTAACGTGATGCGGTGAAGGCAGAGAGGAGGCTGGATCCAAACGCAGTGTACACGCTTTATTTAAACAAACTATAAACTTAAACAGAGACTCAGAACTTGGAACAGGAATCTTTACACAGGAACGACCAACACTCACGTTAATCCTGGAACAGAACATACATTCAACAACTCACAAAGACAGGGCAGAAACACAGGGCTTAAATAATCAGGGACAAACGAGCTAGACAGGATAACAAGGGGGCATGGTTAACAAGAAACACCTGGGATAACTAATGGACAAGACAGGGATCCACTAAACATGACAAGACACAAACCCTCATCGTGACAATATGAGACAGCCCTTTAATTTAGTGTTGAGATGTTGTTCATTGAGTGTAGGCCTAGAGATAACGATCCAAATAGTAGAGGCTGATAGACGGAAAGCATGACAGGCGGAGGTTACCACATTATATTACTTTTTATTTATAATTAGAATGTGTTTAACAAATCAGTTAATGTAAGAATTAGCCTACTATATTACCGTATGTCTAAAGGGGGTCGCACACCGTACGAGAAGTGCAGCGACAGCAACAGCTCAAGTTTTATATTAAATGTACATTAATTTGTCCCAAATCGTCGTTATGTATATAATGTCTTCACCCTGTGCTGCAATATAGATTTAGTTTTACATTCATTTACAGAAATCAGCTGGTTGAATGAAAATTGCTTATGTTATCGGATTTTCAGGTGATATTCTCAATTCATTCAGTTAACGGATGCTCTGAGATAAAGTGAATTCAGATGTATGTATTTAATTGTACAGTACAATCATAATATAGTACAGACATGATCTTAATTCCATAATGTCCTTAAACATAACAATATTGCTGGCCATAAACTGACAAAGTGCGCGTCCGGTGTGCGATACCTCGAGTTGTCATAGACGCGACTGCGCTTCTCGTCCTGTGCGACCCCCTTTAGATTATTGGTAGCATAAAAAAACGAAACGATGTGACAGCCATGGGCTGAACAATACAAGTTACCGGTAATATCCATCGAGCCTATGAACTTTTTGCCTGAAACACATCAACAATAAAGAATGAAGGCTACCCTGTAAAACAACTGCAATCATGTGATACAAAATGACCCTTTTTATCACTATCCTCATCACCGTGATCCTCAACTACAAGTTCATTGGCAAATTCCTCCTCCTCGTCGCTCTCCTCCACTTCTCCCTCTCCGGCCTCTGCTAACTCTGCCTTTCTTGCGCTAACAGCTCCCGCCCATATGCGCAGGGCTCTCTTGCGTGCTCAATCTGCACCATTGAACTGGCTTAAACAGACGACCTGATGGGTTTTAGAAGATTAAATACAACCCGAAACTAAAAAACAGACCAGGGCTGCGTTTCCCAAAAGCATCGTAAGCCTAAATTGATCGTAAAAACGATCGTACGACTGATCTTAATATTATGGTCTGTTTCCCAAAAGCATCGTAACTTAAGTAGCACTTGAAAATCTTCGTAGAACTACGAGTGCTCTGGAGTAATCGTAAATCCCCAAGTGCATCGTAAGAAGACAGAGTTATGAGGTCTCCTGCAGGACAACCGGCAGATTACACTTTGATCTAGATTTAACAGATTACACTGCAACGTGAGTATAATAAGGTTTTGATTGTACTTTATTGTACACTTTGTTGTACTCGTGTTTTGTTTAAATGAATAAATGAAATAATTAAAAAGGGAATAAAAAAAATAGAAATACACATCTAAATTAAACGAATGAACAAAAAACAAAAAATCATAAAATAAGTAATCTGGGAAATATGCTTTAAAGACCGGGCAAAATAGGGATGAATTAAAACAAATCTGTCAATGACTTGCTGACGTGCACGAAAACCAGCCATGTATTGGGCATTTCTTGCGGACCTCCTTCCCCGATCTTTGAACACGGTTGCAGATAGTTTGCAATGTGACAATGTCCTTCCAGATGTTTTGTTTTTCCTTATTTGTACGGTGTCCTTTAAATCTGTTAAAAATAAAATCTTTGTTTCCCTCTATCTCCTCTAAAAGCACATTAATTTTATCTTTTTGAAAGGTATCTATCTTCTCTTTTTTTTTTTTTTTGTTCAGCCATTTTGTCAGCCTGTTTAGGTGCTTTATATCCATATAGACTTGTCTTGATTTCTAATCCACAACAAATGACGATTATTAGGTTAAACAGTCAGAATACGATTCCGTATAAGGTTATATTTCAGCACTTCGTGAATGGACAGCGATGCTTAAGTAGCACGTAGAACGCGTTCTAGCGCAGTGCATTTTTGGGAAACGCGCGTGGAATTGCGGCGACCGCCATTGAGACCGGCCTCTATTTATCCAAACCTGTCGCCACACCAGGCGTGTAAAAGAGACCGTTTGGGACTCGGCAATTATTTGAAGTTTTACGGTAAATTAAAATAAATGCAGTCACTTAAGTGAGCCTAAACCTGCAGTTCAACAATAGTTAGAACATAAAACAAACTTTTAAATTAAAATAAATGCAGTCATTTAAAAGAGCCTAAACCTGCAGCCATAGCTAGGGAATTCTGGGCCCCCTGAATAAACAGATGTGGTCCTCCACTGCCCTCCACTCATATCATATACAATATAAGACATGGGCATGGAGGCCCTGGCCCACATTGCAAGCGGTGACAAAGTGACTCAGCAGGATACTTGCGATACTCACATTTCAAATGAAATACGCTGGTTTGAGATTCGAAATCACACGTCATTCATGCTCTACCACTTACTGTCAAACATTTTGTATATATCAGAGCATGTGAGCGAAGCGGTGTAACATTTCAAGCTTTCTTTAAATGTATATGTTTCATGTTTCAGTTCAGTTTCAGTTCATTTTTGAGACTTGTTTCATAAATATTCTCACAGAGACAGCTGAAAACGCACCGTTTATTTATTTTTATTATATAAAAGCACAAGGTTTTATTGTTATTTTATTGTGAGTGTACACAAATAAAAGTAGACCATTTATAGTGTATAATGAAGTCTTGCACTTATCTGTATGGCCAAAAATGACAGAGTATTTTAAGTTGTTTCCACTGTCATGAGGAAAAAAATGACAGTTCGTCGATGACTTGACTTTAAAAAATGACTTGTTCGTTGACAAGAGGGTTAAAGAAAATGTAGCCTATTTCGTTTCAGATTTAATTCGTTTTCATATTTTCGTTTAAATATTAGTCTATAATCTATTTTTTTAATTTCATCTATGTTGATTATGAAAAGTGAACAGCATGAGGCTACATCATAAGATGCGCAATATGTCGGGAGAAATGGAGTGGGTCAGATATGATTTTGACCACTTCATTAAGATTTGTTTTGTAGAAAGCTTTTCTTTAAAGTGACATTTTATTTGTATAAATTGTATCTTCATTTTAATAAACGTTTCATCATCCAATTGCCTGGATTTAATAAGAAGCAAACAAAGAGCGGCGTGTCTGGAATGGATTGAAGTGCGTAATAATCGAACCCACTACCATGTTTCAGCGGCCTTGAGTAATGCCAATAGCCTACGTCTTTCTGTTTTTATTACATTTCTTGAATACATGTTTTAATTACAGTAGGCCTATAGATAGTTATGATATTTGTGGCTTTAAAACAATAGGCTTGTAAAGAGTGATCTAAATAAACGTGACGTGACGACTGGGGTGCTGAATTGCAGAGCTGGTGCAAAGACATCCATATTGATATGATCAGATCAGACGCTTTCTTACTGTTTTTTCACCGCTCTCATATTTGTTGTGTGTTTTTGTTACTGAGAGAAAAGCTTGCAGCACATATTGACATATTCATCTATACGGCACTCTCAGCAGTGTGGACGGCGTCGGGATGTTCATTAACAGTACAACGCTGTGAAGGTATTTCAAAGATATTTGGTTTACTCGCAACCAATGTACAAACAAGAACTTAGGAGTGTGTGTGTTGGAGAGAGAAAACTGTTCAAATGAATATAAGAAACTGATAAGATTCTGATTTTAGTTGGTCTAGGCACACGAATTCGCTTATATAGGGTTCCCTTCGAGACACGAGCGCAGTGTGTGTGTTTGTGTGTGCTTCATAACTGTGCAGCCCAGGGGGCCCGTCATAATAGCCTGGGCCGGGGCCCGTCATTACTAAGTTACCCACTGATCTGGGCACGGCATCCCATCACATTGACACCCCTGCAGTGCACTAACCTGTCTTGTTAAGGAACATTTTTATTGACACACATTTTCAGTCAGTCTCGCTTCCACTGTAACTTTACTTCTAACTTAACTTCACCTGTTCTCAGCCTCAACTGTGTGGAAGATTTTTAGTAATCAAATGATAAATGATTTAAGTATAAAATAGCCATTTTTACTCTGCCATTAGATACTATTATAATATCCGACTTCTCGCTCTGCCATTAGATATAGCCAACTGTGTGTGCTTACATATGATGAGTAGCCATAGAGAGAAGCATGTGACGATCTTGTGCTCAATCATATCTGCCATGCGATGATCCTATGCTCATATATGATAATCTGAAGAATCTTTGTGCTTCCATCATATGAGAAAGCATGTGATGAACTGGGATCTCTTGTGTTGCTTGGTATAGTATAAGATCCACAATAGCAGTATATAGGAAACGCATTAACTCTACCTTGATTGGATTATATGGAAAACTGTATTTAAGGCTGTCAGAGACAACAAACTGGAGCAACGAGCCCATTTCTAATCCGTCGAAATCGCGGCACCAATCAGAAACGCTGGGGCGGGCTTTACACGATGACGACAGCACAGCGACGGTGAAGCAGATTTTGTTCATTTACAAAGATGGATGCCGCCGTGGAACTATATACATATACAGACATACAGATTCCTTGCTTATAGAAGGATGTTGTCTGTGTGTGACGACAAACTGCAAACTGCTGTTTATAATATATAATATATCTATAAATATATAATATATGTAAGGGATAATGTTTTGCGAGGCGGTTGTTATAGCGTTTGTATTCGCTATAGCAACCACCTCACTATACATTATCCCGCTTATTACATGGCTACTACCAAACAAATCAATAATTTCACACAAAATATTGATTTAAAACGCAGTTTATTTATTTAAAGACGATTGTATTGCTTCCGCTAAAGAAAATAGTCTGTTCCGTCTCTGAACTGCGTCCATGGCAACGCTCTGTTTTTCATGGCAACGGTGTGTTATACTTAGCAGCGGTGTGTTATCAAGAATTATACCATGGTCTGGGTGAATACTCGATTCTGATTGGCTGCAGGGTGTCCGTTAAAAAGTGATAGAGGACACCTAGTAAAGTAGTTCTGATGAAACTGACTGTTTACCATTCGAAATTAATAAATAAATGCGCTGGCTACATCAGCTGTGAGTAACCATAGCAACAGGCAGTCAAAGTATCCGTTAACAATTTGCTCTATCAAAACAAACATCTAACGTTAGTTAGATATTACATAGCCTACTAATACAACAATGAGCGACTTCGTTATTTCTTTTAACATTTATGGAGAATATGACAACTTTGACGACTGGGATGCTGCTGAAGAAAGAAAAAATGTAAATAAAATGGAGATTGATCTGATTAATTTATTGCCCTCTATAAGCGCAAATCGCTGGAGCGCAGAACAAATTTTTTTTTTTTTTTTTTTTGATTGTTGTTTGATTAATTGTTTAAGGGTTCTACAAGCTGAGCGGACTATAAATATCTCCGGTTGCTAAATAAACCGTCAGGCAAGTTATTATTGGTAAAAACTAGATTTAGCCTAACTAAAATATAAACTAATGTTTTAAAAATGTTTTATTTGGCAAGTGACCATGGTATAAGCGGGTTAATGCCCTCCGAGGTGTCCATTGTCAGGTTTTAATGGACTTCGGCGGAGTCCTCCGCTGCGCGTCGGCCGGTTCACACCTCGCCGTCGTCCATTAATGGACACCTCGTCAGGCATTAACCCTTACATAACAGACCGCATTCTACATTGGAATTCTACCAAGCCATGTAATAAATGCCTATATTTAAATGCAAATATAAACAATTTCAGTGTATAATAAATCACTAATATATCCCTAATCGTGCACCTGTCCTGTCCATGCTGCTGGGTCCTTCTTCCTCATCTGCACCTCCGGCTGCCACAGCACTCTTTCCACTACGGAAAAGGTCTGTTAATTTGGCGCATTTAGCTGCCTCTTGTGCCAAAAATCTTTTCTTTTTAATTCTTATTTTTTCGGCCCCACTCATTTCTTTCTCTTCTTTTCGCCATTTTTTTACCGTCCGTCTCTGTTGCATTGCATTCACACAAACCCGCCAAACATGACCAAAAGTAAACTCCTTTGATCGGCGCCTAGTTTGAGCCAATCGGATGTCAGGAAAAACGAGGATCAGTTCAAGTTGGGAGGGGCCGCTCGTATCCCCCCTCAGATTGAAAGTATTGGTTTGGCCCAGTCTGAATCACACACACACACAAACAGCGTTCTGCTGCAGCTGAGCGGCCGGTTAGGCCGGTCGCGTATCATAAAAAAAAACAAAAAAAACATCTTTGACCACCGGCCGGTCTTCGGCCTGAAATGGACCGGCCGTTCGGGATTGTTCCCGGTATTCCCGATGGCCAATCCGCCCCTGGACGGCAGCCATATTGCGCCAGAACGCCACCACACACCAGCTTACTGGTGGAGAGGAGACAGAGTGATGAAGCCAATCAGTATATATATATTTTATGGGGATGATTAGGAGGCCATGATGGACAGAGGCCACTGGGTAAATTTTGGCCGGGATGCCGGGGTTACACCCCTACTCTTTTGAAAGACATCCTGGGATTTTTTGTGACCACAGAGAGTCAGGACCTCGGTTTAACGTCTCATCCGAAAGACGGGTGCAAATTCTAATTTTTTGACCCTTTGTTGTTTTGCTCATTTTTTTCTTCTTCCAGCAAGCGAGGCAGATATGGGTCTTCTTTGTATCAGTAGAAGGGACAGTGCTGCTTCCTTGCTCTTGATCAGCAGGTCATTCTTGAGGCGGCAGTGATGTAATTTCCGCCAGGTTCACAGCTTCCTCTAAAGTGAACCTGATGGTCACGTCAAGTCACCTTTATTTATATAGCACTTTTTTACAACACAGATTGTTTCAAAGCAGCTTTACAGAGATAACAGGAAAATAATGCAACACAGTTTGTTTCTGCTGTACAGCAGCTCTTGAAGAAAATAGCGTCATGGTCCAGCTTAAGTAAGTTCAGTGATGGTTCATTTTTGTTGTAAAAAAAGTTATTAATTTATATATATATATATATATTAGGGCTGTCAGTTAAACGCGTTATTAACAGCGTTAACGCAAACCCATTTTAACGCGATTAATTTTTTTGTCGCACGATTAACGGTCTTTTTGGCCTAGCAAACCGTGTAGTTTTTTTTCACATGCTTTTGCAACAGGCGCGGCGCTGCGCTATGAAACCGATTCATTTCAATGGCTTGCGAGGACGTTTTGTTGCTTCGTCGACCAAAGCGCAAGAGCAGCGGCGCGCACACTGCGGTCAAAATTCAAAATAGTTAAACTTTTGCCGCTGTGACGATTACCAGCGCGGCCAATAAACGTTTTGGCATCCAAAAAGTTTTGAAAACTGGCGTAGCGCCGCACATTCCGCGTCCTGTCTGAAAGCACCGGAGCTAGCTAGACCAGAAACACACTTGTTGCGAGCCGGCCAAATAGTTGGTTAACGTTAGGTTTTGAGTGGATGACGAGCACGAGACGCCGAAATGGATGCCAATAAGATTCTGAATGGAAAGTTTACTTTTAAAAAGTTGCCAAATGGTTACATTTTATCTCTGTAAAGCTGCTTTGAAACAATTCATTGTTAAAAGCGCTATATAAATGAAGATGACTTGACTTGACTTGACATTGACGAGACCAAAGTGATCTGTGTGTTTTGTCGTTGTGAACTGAGCTATCATCATCGCAGCACCTCCAGTCTGAAATACCACTTGATGATGGCCAAGCACACACACACACACACACACACACAGCTGATGCGAATTCTCTGCCCCCTCGTCAATATCAGGACCTCGTCAGTATTTCTTTCACCCTTTTATTGATGGACAGTGTTACATTGTGTGAGAGATTATTTGCTCCAAGTGAGAATGTTAGTGTGAAATTGAACACAGTATATGCCAATGTTGTTTTCAATAAAAAAACATTTGCACAAAGCAAGCCGATCCACTTTTCCATGTTGATAAGAGCATTAAAATGAGAAAAAATAATGGGACAAAAAGAAATCAAGAGACATTTAGAATAGATAAAAATGTGCGATTAATTGCGATTAATCGCGAGTTAACTATGACATTAATGTGATTAATCGCGATTAAATATTTTAATCGTTTGACAGTACTAATATATATATATAGCTGCTCTGGAGAAAACAGTGATGTCATCATCCAGCTCAGTTCTCATATAATGGTGTCAATGCTGTCAGATCAATAATATAGTTGAATATTAAATGTCCCCTACTAAGCAAGCCAAAAGCCAAGGCGACAGTGGCAAGGAACCAAAACTCCTTCAGGAGACAGAATGGAGAAAAAAACCTTGGGAGAACCCAGACTCAGTCGCTCAGTTCTCCTCTGGCCAACGAATGAACAGTGTGTGATTATGATTCAAGCAGCATTACAGGTCAGAAGTCAGATTAGATCAGAATATTTATCCAGTTCCATCTGGTTGAAGATCGGAGTCACGCCGGTATGGAGACGGGTTTGTTGAGGATCAGTGCCCGGATCCGGCTGACTACAGTAAATCTCGGAATAAACAGAAAGACTAACATTAGCTTAGATGTCATCCTGGTTTTGAGGAAAATTGCCCTCGAAACGGAGATCAATGAAGCAAGCAATGTCTACCACCTTATTGACTTTCTCTGAGGAGTAACGGTGATCATCCATCATTACCTTTTTCATTTGTTTTGTAAGGGCATCGTCGTCCTCCTCTTCATTCAGTATGGCAGTGAGGTGCTCCATAACAGGTTTCGAAGATAGCAGGGTGGTCTGTGTTTCAGAACCCAGTAGATCTGTGAAGTCATTTAGAGGCCCCAGAAGTTCACAGACCGTCTCCAAAATGTGCACATCACTGTCTTTCGTCATTAGATGCCATGAGCTTCTGTCTGCTGCGAGCACTGCACTGCTGCTCCAGAAATATCTCAATCATTTTGAAAGTGGACCCCCATCCCGTCACTACATGATGAACGAGTGATTTTTCAGGAATGTTCAGGATTGCCTGATTTTTCTTAAATTCTCTCTTTCTTTTCCAGCTGCGAGAGATTCCCTGTATATCATACTCTTACAGCTGAGTCAACGCTTTGAATTTTGAGCACTTTGGCTATAGGGCTTCAATCTGGAGAGAGGAAATGCACTGTAAAGCTGATGTTTGGTTCTCCACTACCACCATTGCTGGTCCAAGCATCGGTAGTTGCAGAAAAACACGCTTTCTGCCAGTTGTTTCTGCACCTGAGCCCTGACTTCTGTGTTCTTTTGTTCTCATCTTAGGGATTTCATTCTTTAAAAAATTCCCAGACAGGTTTTATATTTTATGTTTTTGATTTCATGTAAAAACATATACTACTACTGCTAAGAATCATATCAAATAATGCTATAAAATTGATTATTGTTATTTCAGTGTCTCACACACACACTCTCTCTCTCTCTCTCTGTACAACACACGAACTGTCTAATTTTTATTTTTTACACAATGGTGGAAGAATTAAACAAAAGTAGAAGTGATACCAGCTATATTTAACTATTGTACTAAATCGCAGAAACACAGTCTGCTAGGGTTGTGCGATGTCTACCAATTTGGCATCAGACGATGTGTACAGTGAAACATCGCGATGGACGATGATATCGGGAGGAGGGGCGGGGCTAACATTCAAATTTTTCACTTAAGCAATAAGCCCCGCAAAGCCGTGTTTTACAGTGGATTTAGAACAGCTAAAGGGCGTAGGCACAACGCGGAGATATTTTCCTCTACATCTCATCAGCAATTTTGATGTCGGCTGAGCACTAAGGAGCGAAAGTACAGTGACGTGACAGAACTGGCTTAACATGCGATGCTGGCTTAACATCGTGATGTCTCTCAGCCATCACGATGGACGATGATATCGTCTATCGGCACAACCCTACAGTCTGCTCTTCCCAGCTTTGTGAAGTAACGTGAAGTGGGAAACTAGCTAATGTTAGCTAGCTACTTAGCCATGTTATCTGCCTCGGTAGAAAGCCAATAGCATTTCTTTCACCAGTGCTAAACATGCTACCTCTCTTAGTTGGTTGCAAATGTTCATTTCAAATCAGTGTTACCATTAACACATTGCCTCGTCTAGTAGCCACTCTTCTTAACACGTCTTACAAGTATCTTTCCTCCTCCAAGCGGGCCAACTCGGGCTTTAGGAGCGATTAAACAGAAGATGGATGCACATTTTCTCAGTCCTGTTAGCAAAGCATGTTTAAAAGCATGTCAATTCATTTGTTTTCCCCTCAAGAAAGAGTTTATTTTAAAGAAATGGCTGGTTCTATGTTCCAATAATTGATACTTGTGACTTAAAAAAATCACTAGGCTTATATATCGCAAGGTGTATTTTATTAAAAAACACAAAGCCATTTTTTCATTTTAAAGAAGATCGAAGCCTCAAGTTTATCTTTTTTTTTTTTTGCATTAAATAATTGTATAAATGATGGACAAAACAAAACCGATAAAAACAGTGGTTTAACTTTATTCAATATTATTTCCCTGATTTCAGGTGTCTTATCGTGCCAAGCAAGGAATGACCCACTTCGCTGTGGTGAAGATAGCAGCGGTTTGGATTCTGGCCTTCCTCCTGTACGGACCGGCCATCTTATTCTGGGAGCCGCTGACCGGCAGGAGTCGCGTGCCGGACAACGAGTGCTTCGCCGAGTTCTACTACACCTGGTACTTTCTGCTTTCTGCTTCCGTGGTTGAGTTCTTCTCGCCTTTCTTATCCGTGGCTTTCTTCAACATCAGCATCTACCTCAGCATCCGCCGGAGGAGACTCGGCAGTAAAAGAGAATCCCGTTCTCCAAAGCGCCAGGACGCCTCGGCTCTGTACGGGAAGAGGACAGGCGTGAGCGTGCGGATCTACTGGAACTCACTGACACTCAAAAAGACCGAAGACAGCGAGAAGAAGCGCTCCGAGAGCGACGGTCTGTCCATGCGGTGCGTTCAGCGCTCGCGTCTGAGGCAGGACAAGAAGATCGCGAAGTCCTTGGCGATAATCGTGTGTGTTTTCGCAGTGTGCTGGGCGCCGTACACTCTGCTGATGATCGTGCGGGCGGCGTGCAGAGGAGACTGTGTGTCGCATCACTGGTACGAGGTGACGTTCTGGCTGCTGTGGCTAAACTCGGCGATCAACCCGTTCCTCTACCCGCTGTGCCACAGCAGCTTCCGTAGGGCCTTCGTCAAGATCCTGTGCCCTCGGCAGAGGACCACCATACCCCTGACGGACCGTCCCTCCAGCACACACAGATAGTGTCAGCGCACATGTACTGGAAACACTGTTTAAAAAAAGAGGATTCAAGTGCCTATACATTTAAAGGAATGTTCCTGGTTCAAAACAAGTCTGTTGACAGCATTTGTGAAGCATAAAAAAAATAAAAAAATTTTACATCTCGCAGTTCTGACTTTTTTCTCATAATTGCGAGTTTATTTCATGCAATTCTGGCTTTATAACTCGCAATTTATGAATAAATCACGCAATTTTGAGAAAAAAAGTCAAAATTGTGAGATTAAAAGTCTATGTCATGAACTTTTCGAATACTTTTTTGAAGTGCAACTACTTTTCTAGGTGTATGAACTTCTAGTTCAAAATTGTGAGATATAAAGTCACAATTATCTTTTAAATTGTTTTATTCCCTGGCGGAAACAAGCTTCCATAAATAAACTTCATTATATACAGTAAAAAAAAAAAAACACCACTTCAGGATGATATGTGTTAACATTAGGTAGGTGTCATAATATCACTTATTAGCTCTTTTTTTTTCAGGAAGCTTATGCAATCGTTTAACTTCACTGACATGACAATATATGGATTAGTCAACCGGGAAACTTATATTACACAACCATAAGTTTATACACCTAGAAAAGTAGTTGCACTTAAAAAAAGTATTCGAAAAGTTTTGGGGAGTTTAAAAAAAAAATGTATAATTTTTTTTTTCATTTATTTAAAGGGGTCAGGGCATGGATTTATTTTAATATGTTCCTTGAGATTTACGTATAATGAACTATTAATAGTGAATAGCTATTTGTTGTGTCATGACCCCTTTCACATTTTTGATTTTAACTATTCACGAAATCTGGTTTATGAATTAAAATTATTTTACAGTGGATGGACATTATGCTAGATAATGATAGAACGTGAACTATATTGAACCGAGAACATTCCTAAAATGATGATGAATACACGATGATAAACATGATGATCCTTATCAAAAAGGGTCCAGTAGGGGAGACCAGAGATTGTAAAAGCAAGGTCCGCTGTAACCGCACCAGTTTCTGGGAGCCGTGTGGGCATACTGTACATTATGTATAGTTTTGGTTTCCAGTGTCACATGTGCCAAGAATTTATATTTACATCAGCACTGATACTTTTAGAAATATAATAGTAGAAGTCATATATTATCATTTCAAGTAAAGTTTGCATTACATTCATGAAATACAACATGCTGTACCTCAAATTCTACAACTAGCAGAAATACAATTTTGAAATTTTGTCTTTTTTTCCAGTAAAAATATGCTTTAAACAAGATAAATGTAATATTATTTTTCAAAATTTTAATTAAGGTTCTTCTTGAAATTTCAAAGGCACTAGAAGCGCATTAAATATTCTCCAAAACAAACACATTTGCTGAAGCAACCATGGCATTTTAGCTTTAAGTCTTTGAGCTCTTTTATCATGACTCGTGTTTCACGTGAAGTGCAAGTGCAATGCTGTACCAGCCAGGGCTTTTGTTATTTTATTTTATATATATATTTTATTACCCTAGCTACGGCCCTGGTACCAGGTGAGCTGCTCACTACGCTTTAGAAAAGCCATACATGTGCTGCAACCCAGACAGCAACATGGATTCCTCACGTACCAGATGTGGGGCCGACACTATGTTGCTGTCTGGGAAATGTCTAAATGTATTAGTTGCACTATGGTAAAAGTGTTTTGAGATCATAACAGTATTTCGCAAGGATCGGCATGAAAATAAGTCTTTATTAATCAGCAATCTGCCCCTGTGATTGCTGTTTTACTGCCACTAGTGTTCATTCCAGCACACTGCAGTCAATTGGATGTATAGTTTTGCTAAAATGTAGTTAGTCATGTTTTTCAACTGAGGTTTTTTACCATGTGCCATGGATTAAATCAACATGAGGCACAGCATAAACAGTTTAGGTTAGTCACGGTCTGTACGTGTCTGATGTTTTATACACCCTTCATTGAATCGAGCTGTGAGCTCTTTGATAAGCGGCTCACTCATTTCATCATTTTGATTGATTCGTGATTGACAGTGATGACGTCTGAGTGTGTTCGTTGTTTTCTTTGTAATTAGCCACTCCATTTCCCGCAGAACGAGACACTCAGGATTCGTGCCGTGATTGCGAGCGTGAGAAGTGGGCTGTGGGCATTCACACATCGACAAGGCAATCAGCCAATCAGAGTGATTGAGACTTTCAGCGGTATCTCGACACTCAACCCTTGCATTGGCATCACGCTTTAGGAGCACGAGGGCCTGATAGGGGGAGTTAAGTCACATGGAGGCGTAATCTGGCACAGTTGTCCGAAAACAAATCCTAGAACATCCCTAAATTATTAAAAAATGAAAAACAATAAATGCTGACATTGTCTTCCATCATGTGCAACATCTCACTCAGAAATATGTTTTAGTATTTCATAATTCTTTAAAGTTTGTACAGCACACTATATGTATTACAAACTACACTGTCAATTCTTCAATGTATCTGTAAAATAGACACACATTTGTATGATTATTGGGTGTTACAGTAAGCAGAAGGGTTATATTCTTATTACGCTTGTTGAACTGTGCTAACTGTAGATCTGTATGTGCATGTTGTGCAAATCTGTGTTCTTCTTGTTCCTATATTCAGTATTATACTCTCTGCTAAATGTTATTTAGTGGAAATTTGGTATTGTAGGCCTACCTTCTTCAACATTGTTACACACATACACATTTAACATTAACTATTCAGTTTTAACAATATTAGCATTTGTATGTTGCATTATTTGTATATTATAAGCGAATGTATTTTACATTATGAGCTCTGTGTAATATGTTTTTTCTTAATCTATGATTTAAATGATAAATAGAGCTATTGTTCTGCTAAGAAGAATTCAGAAATGAACATTCAGAAGTGATAAAAGCTTGTAAAATATGAACAAACTTGTATAGTAATGTTGATTTTGTGGTTGAGATTAAAGGTGCAATGTGTAATATTTCTGAGGATCTATTGACAGAAATGCAATATAAGATCCATAACTATGTGTTCAGTGGTGTATAAAGACCTTACTCAATGAATCGTAATGTTTTTATTACCTTAGAATGAGGCATTTATATCTACATAGGCGCGGGAATCCCCTTCTATGAAGGTCGCCATATTGTGACGTCATGTTTCTACCGTAGCCGACAGCGAACACACAGCGCTACAGAGCGCGTTTCGTCACTACCTTGAAAGAGAAGCCGCAGAAAGCTAGAAGCTAGCCATAGACACCGTGAGTAGTGACTTTTCCCTTGTCAGTGGTGTAAATATGTAGTTGGACTGTTTCATGTAACTTAGTTCTTCTCCCTCGCTGACAGCGTTATGGCTTTGACAATCAGCTGATTAGTAACGTTACTATTGACCGTAAAACAGTAAGGTTACAGGAGTCACCAACCCGTCGATCCAATCTAAGTCCATCTTGGAAGCAGTTTAAGTCGATCGCGAAGAGTTTTCAAAGCCAGAGAAAAAAAACAATATTTTTATTTATTATTATTTATTAATTTGTGTGTAGTAAATGGTGTCTAGGGGATGCGGAGGCGCCCGCGCTGTTACAATCACGTCATTTTTGCCGCGCGCACCTTTGGGCTCATGCGGACGCGTCGAGTTTAAACAAGGCTTTACGCTTTAACCAGCTCAGCCACAGTAACAGCTCATATTAGCCAGCTAAACTTTTACCCTGTTAGAAAACATATATAGTTGCATATTTTCATGTGGTTCTTCTCCCTCGCTGTATTATGGGTTTGCTATGTGGGGAGAAATGTGCTGGTTATGTTTGTGAGACAATCAGCTGATTACTATTATTATATTATATATATTAAGACCCTTGATCCTCACCTGACTATGGCTTTGTAAACTTTATCCATGATGTGGTTTATAATGGACTGTGGTACAGAAACAGTGGCAAGACGACGACATGTTTGTCCCGTTTGAGCCACCGTACCTTCTTCGAAAGGGAGGGGTGAGCAGTGGGCGGAGCCATTAGTGCAACTCGCAACCCAACCGCTAGATGTCGCTAAAAAATACACACTACCTTTAAACTGTGCACAGTACCTGTCAGAAATTGGACTTTCATTAATATTTATTTGGCTATTACTATTTCCACATTTATAAATAATACTGAAGTCATCCAGTTATTACATTTGAACTGTGACGCACAAATGGGAAATACGTGGTGAAAAATGTATTAGACCCTTTGCCTTTTTACAGCTCTTGAGTTCTCATGTGTGGCCACTTCTCTTACAGTGTCCGTTCCAACTTTTGACTGGTAGCGTATATTTAGGCTGAAGTTAAAACATGAATTAACTTAAAGTGTGTGATAGCACCTAATGTCATATACTGTCACTGTTCTCAAAGTCACTGCCTACAGAGAAATCATACGCGTGCGATGACACCATATTACCCAGAGACCAATATAATCACACTTCCTGTCAAAGTATTTCAAAATCAGTAAACGAAACACATTTCTGAGTGTCTGTATTAATCCTGTATAAAGCTGACAGATGTTCTGTTGTTGTGCTGACTGAGTTTGTCCTTTAGATGGCACTGTTGATCTTTCTCTTAAACACATTTAATCTGATTGTAATTTTTGGGGTTTAATAACTCCAAACTCATATTTGAATGCATATATTTTATAGTTTGTATTTCAGCACAATTATTTAATTAGGATATAGTTTACTTAAGTAAAACATCTGCTCATCTAAATGAAATAATAAATTATGGTCAGACATAAAAATATTCCAGGACGTCTCTGACATCACAGCGAAATCTATTCCTCTGAAAGTCAATATTTAACAACAAAGATATTCATTTAGTAAGGGTTTACTGTAATCTCTGAATGTTAAGTTTTGAACTCAAAACAATCCGACTTATTCCAAGCCGACAGGTTGTGTGTAGCACTCGATAGATTCCCATTTAGTCAGATAAATTAGTAAAGTTTTTCTATAATACGATATGCTTCCAATGTCACTTGACAATATGAGTTGCTTCCATAATCCATAATCCAAGTTCAATGAAAAGGTTTGTATTTTAAATCCTTTTTGATGCATGGCTGTACAAATACTACATTTGCAATATGAATAGGAAAGATACAAATAACATGTCAATGTGAAAAAGGAAATGAATAAATATTTTACAACAAAGGAAAATTGTGATTTTAAGGGCATATTTTTTTTCTTAACAATCATGCAATTAAGATCATTAAAAAATATGGTATAGTAATTTAATAATCTTACATCCAAATCCATACTACACCGAAATACTTTAGAATTATCCTCAGATTTTGATATTTTGAGGTTTTCATGGGATATACTGTGTTTCTGCTGAAAGTGTGGGCTATGAATATGAATGAATAGTTTTATGCATATTTTTTTGTTTTTAATTCACTTTGGTACTGTTTTCAGAAGTAATGTGTTCATTTTCAAAACTCTTCAAAATTGATCACACTTGTAATAAACACCGCTAGTCATTCTTTCAAATCCTGATCTCTTGCTTTCATTTGGTGTAATCACCAAAATACAACAGTATATATTTTTTTTTATCAATTTAGTCCTTTTTTTCAATCAGTTGTTTGAGAAGCCAACAATGCAAGATACATGTTTCAAATCACCCTTGTTGCTAAATTAAAGATGTCATAGTAATGCTACAGTTGACACATTATAAAGTAGACTTACATTAATTATGTAACTGACTTCTATAGTGTATGTAATGGTATTATCTATACATTGCTAACGGTCTAATAAAACTGGTGTCTGCACAGTCATTGGTTGTGTCTCTCTTTTGTGTTGTTTGTTAACATTATA
Source organism: Rhinichthys osculus (assembly GCA_029959095.1). Taxonomy (NCBI): domain Eukaryota; kingdom Metazoa; phylum Chordata; class Actinopteri; order Cypriniformes; family Leuciscidae; genus Rhinichthys; species Rhinichthys osculus. Next base: position 42,453,829 of record JARWKJ010000007.1, read on the forward strand.
AAGACTGAACTAGAAGAGATGGAAATGAAAAGTGTGATTGTAAGAGCATTATGAAAGGCAGTTACTGTGAATGAAATACTTATTGTGTAAGAAAAAGTGCCCTTTTGCTAAACTGTTATCAGATTAGTGTGAAGAGTTAGTACTATGGATTTACCAATTGCTTGTAAAAATAGAAGCAAAGCAATAATAAAAATCCCTGTAATGTGGATACAGTTTTTCACTGTAATCTTCAAGTCTTCTCTAATGCCATTGCTTCAGTGAGTCCCTGAGGAACATCACAGCAAGAAGTGATAATGACATGAAACATGGAGAAAAATGTGACTTGCTTACATAACATTTCCCATAAATATCCCACACAAGACATTATTCTGTTGTTCTTTAAGGCTCATCTCCATTTTAATGACATGATAGTTTAGAAAGAAGCTGCTCCATTTTGTTCCATATTTAATTACGTTTCACTTTCTTTCTTCAAAAGAAAAGCAGAATAAAAGACAAATATCAAAGATAATAACAAAGAGAATGGAGTGGTTGATCAGGAGTGCTGTTTGTCATGAACAATAAGCTGTTTATCATTGACTATACAGAGCGTTTGGGGATCTAGAAGAGCTGCTTGTAGACGAAAAGAAAAAAAAAGGGCACTGAAAAACAATAAAACAATAGAATAAAATGCCTTGAACCCAACCATACAAGTCAAGAAACCATTTTAGGATATACCAATTTCTGTCATGAAACTCTAGATGGCGCAGGCTGATCGGTCTTTAATGCAACCTGATGACTTTATATCATTAACTACATGGCACAATCTGATTGGTTCCTGTCGCATCTGCAGCCAATGAGCTTGCTGCTCAACATTTAAATAGCTAGTTAGTGTTCACTATAGCAGTTTGCAGTGCTTTAAGAGTTTCTCTGAAATTCAACATCTAGATAAGTGAACATTTCAGTGCATTATTGCGTTATTAGCTTTTATTTCTAAACTAGATCGGTGATGGAACAGATTAATTTCATCTTTTGAGTTCGTCAGTTCGATATTAATATGGTTCGTTTCAGTGATAATGTAAAGTTCATTATAAAATTAGTTCAATTCATCTATAAAGATGTTAAAAAAATAGGATTGTGTGTCATTGTTGAGCTGGGTCAGTTTGGTGTTGATTCAGTCAGTTTAGTAATAGTGTAAGTTCATTAATTATGAAATTAGTTCAATTCGTGGAAACATTTTAGAATACTGTTCCATCATTAGTGAATAAGTACACCGGGACAAATGAGTAACGCAATATTTATAAGTCATTTGTGCAGCAGCAGTATGCCTTGCATGCTCACAGCAGAGTATGTATTGGCCGTTGCAAGTTTCTATACTTGCTTTGCAGCATCAATAATCTATAACAACAGCAATAATCAACAGAAGCAGCAATATTAGCAGCAGCAGCGTAGCAGATCTATTCTGCCAAGACCAAATACATGAACATTGTCCATTATCCATTACCATGCTAAACATTTTCAGAGAGTTCTGATATCCTTTTATATGTCTTTTATTTTAAAATTATGTTCTTTGGCATTGTCTTCTCTGTGTTCAAACAAAGACACACCCTCTTTCTTTTTGAATCATGGTTTTGTCCGAAATCACCCCTACAGTGCAGCATTTTAGGAAACAACCATTTGTAGTAGTGTGTTAAACCATAGTGGACATTAGAGTAACTCATAACAAATGTGCAACCAATGTACACACTAATGTTACCAATTAAATGTCAAAATACATTGACATGGATTTTGAATTTAGTTTTTAGTTTTTTATCCCTTTTGGAACTCACAATGTACTCATATACTTTTTGTTGGGGTTTAACGTATTGGTGTGTACACATTTAAAGTCACTTTAAAACTAAATAAATTGTATAAAATATAATATTATAAATATAAAATATCAATATTATATTAATAGTTAAATAGTAGGCAACTGTTCATATTAGCAAATTAACTACACAAACGTTTTGAATGATAAACAAACTTATAAGCATTTACTTATAAAACAAAGATATCCCTATTACCTATTTCAAATATACATTTTGATGACTATACAAATAATACAAATAAGTTCAAGATCAACAACCACAAATCTAGTAATTAAACAAGAAGACTGATTCTGTCTGATGGGTGACTGAAATGTCCTGCTTTAGTTTTTACTTCCACTGTACAAATGCCCCTTCTTGGTAGTTGCCTCCTTGCGCCATAAACACAAACTACACCATAACAGTGAGAGGAGCTGAAGAAGGTGGTGGGAAGGAGGGTCAGAATCTCCAGGTGAAGAGAACATGGCAGAAACAGCAGAGTGGACTGCCCAGACAGAATCAGAGGGACGATGACCCATGACAGAGCCTTAGGAATTTCGAAACCAGGGTGGAGCCAGGGGGACTAAAGACAGAGGCAGAGTCAGGGAGACTGGGGACCAAGGCAGAGCCAGGGGGCTGGAGAACCAGGGTTACGCTGCTGAGCCAAAGGGCCAAGGTGGAGCCAGGGGGCTGGAGAACCAGGGTGTTTCTGCTGGGCCAAACGGCCAAGGTGGAGCCAGGGGATCTAAGGACCAAGGCAGAGCTGGGGGCTGGGAAGACCGAGGTGGAGCCAGAGGGAGTAATAACAACGATGGAGCCGAAGGTATGGTGGTGCTGAAGGAGTGGAGGGACCAGGTCAACCGCATGCCACAAAATCCACAGCAAAAACAGGGGGATGGCAACCCAAAGTGGAGACAGTAGGACAAGGGACCACAGAGGAGCCAGAGGGATGGAAGGCCATAGTGGAGCCGATGAGTCGAAGGGTCCTGGGCATGTAGAGACGATGGAGCTAGGATGCTGGGCAGAACCAGTGGAGATGAAGGAGCTAGGAGGATGGGCAGAACCAGTGGAGATGAAGGAGCTAGGAGGATGGGCAGAACCAGTGGAGAACATGGAGCTAGGAGGCTAGGTGGAGTCAGCAGAGATGATGGAGTTCAGAAGCTGGGCGGGACCAGCGGAGTAGGAAGGAGGCTGGGCACAAGGGTGGGAGGCAACCTGTGGCACCTGACGCAACAGTGCGGTGCGGGACAAGATTTGATGGCCTAGTGCGGGTGCGGACGGTAAGGTACTCATGTGTTTTGGAAAATTGCGGGAGAGTAAAACAATTTGCAGAACTTCCAAAAAAATGAAATATCTAAAACTAAAAATCTAAAAACAAATGCATTGTTATTAATCTATTGCACAAAAGCGACAAGAACAAGTCAAATAAAATAAAAATGATTTACAGGTGCAAGAATAAGCAGAGTTTCTATTTATAACATGTTTTTGCAATGTAGCCAATCACAGACATGGCCAATCAGATGCATTTAAGTTAGAATCCACTCACCGCTCAAAACTGAGTTTTTGTTCATTGCTGAGTTCTGGATGCTGGGGAATCCTCTGATTATAACAAAGTGTAGACATTATGAAAGATTCATTGTGTAGTCAGCTTCATTGACTATGATGGAGCTTTGTGAGATCCCAATGAACTTAGATGTCAGTTTTTTAGGAATTATTAAGGGAGCGCACTTTGCGCGCATTCTGTCATGCCAAACCAGGCACTCGGTAGAGCTATGCTTGCTTTTATGTTAAATTAACAGTGGTTTGTGGATGTTGATGTTTTAATAACAAATAATTTATCGAGAGCATTTATGCTGGGATATGTAGGTTGTGACTAGGTAACACGTAACTTGAAACTATTTCATGGAATTTTCATGGACGTATAGAAAAATTATATTTATACTTTTTTTGCTGGCGGAAGCAGGAGAAGGCAACATATATTTTTGCGGGAGTGGGACAGAATCCTGCGGGAGCGGGACTGAAAAATATGCGCTCTCATTATAGTATTAGTAGATTGTTAGGTTAGGGTTAGAATAAGTTGACATGTAGTTGCAAAGTTACTTACAGTCAGTAGAATGTCTGTTGGAGGACCATCACAATAAAGAGTTAGCAGAACTACTCTAAAAAGAGTTAAAGGGGTGATGAACTGAGAAATCAAATTTTCCTTGAGCTTTTGACATCTAAGAGGTCATCAAATTATAAGAATATCCTGTAAGTTTCAGAACTGAAAACGTCCTTGTTAGTCCAATAAAAGCTTTTATTGACACCAGGCTCAGCAAACGACTCGTTTTTGAGCTAGGCTCAAAACTAGGGTAGAAAATAGAAAATATTTTGATGTTTTTGAATGTAAAAACCAAGCGAACGTCATAAGTTGACCTCAGACAACAATATAAAACAATTTAAAAAGCCAGTTCATGACCCCTTTAACTTACTTATAGTCAACAGAATGTTAAAAAACAGATTTTTAACAATAGGTTCCACGCAGCAAAAGAGTATTACCAAATCCTCATCATCTGAAGATTGTGTTAACAGGACTGTGTTAAGTACAGAGCAAATGGTGAAAATTGGTCATTCCCACAAAAAAAGTCTGAAACCATTAATGTTCATTGTTGTTGTACTGAAGTACAATACTGTACTGTCCATTCAGAAGAAAGTCTTAGAGATAGGAATTTCCAAATGACTTTTGACATGCTGATCCAGGTCTGAAGCAAGTAGTTCCAGTAGTTCCAGCCATGGAATACTAGTTGGCTTGATAGGTGCAAATCTGGCCTTTGACATTATCAGCCTACAGTTAATACAGTTTTTAAAAAATGGCACCATAGGCCAACTCTGAAGCATCATTAAAGTGTTTAGAGTGGACAGCAAAAATAAAACAGCCAGCCATCTTTTCAACTGAACTGTTATGTGCTCATGTATCATGCCAGCAAGGAGCAGTTGTCCAGGGAGGAACCTTGAGGGAGCTTCGCTGATTATGTGGAGTGGGTGCTGGTATCCTGTGGATCATCTCTGACCGTTGGACCAGCTGACGATGACACTCGCCCTACTCTCAACCCAGTGCCCAGCCAGAGACCATCCCACTGCGAGGAGCAACAGCACAAGCTCACCACAGCCCAAGAGCCCAGTCCACCTCGACCAGTCACCTTGGCTCCTGCGCTCCTTCCTCCCTCGACTCCAGCAAGGAGCATCGAGCATTCGGCCTTGCTGGGCTCCCTCGGGCTGTCCGCTGTTTGCCGACTCTCCACCCCTATGGCTACGGCTAGCTCCGCCTCGCCCTCTGTTGTTCCAGCTCCATCTCTGCCCTCTGAATCCCTGCTTCCTCTCTGGGTGTCGTTGCTGCAGCTCCGTCGCGGCTGCCAAGGTCTTCGGTGTCTCTACGCTACATTGGCTTTTCGGCTGCATGGTGGGCTCCACCTCCTACATCGCCGTTTCCTCCGGTCATCTCCATGGTGCCGTCTGGACTCCTGTGGAGACTGTGGAGCATACTCCTGGCTGTGGCCTAGGTAATCACCTGCCTGTCCCTGTTCAAGGCCATTCCCTTGATCACAACCCTAGACTTTTCATTCAAACCCTCTCCTGGACTCTCGTCCTCCACCTGAGTCTCCTCCTTCATTCATCTACCAGCACAAGGTTGTGCCTTTCCAGAAGGGGGCATAATGTCACAGTTTCACTCAGTGTGGACTTTGTTTTCATTTCTCACCATTTCCCCTGCCTTGATTTTTGTTGTTCAGTTCAGGTAAGTGTGTCTAATCATCCTTGTTTGCCTGTGTATTTAAGTTCCCTTGCTTTTGTTCATTGTTGTCGGGTCTCATCAATGTTTGGATGTGTTATGCCACTCTGTTTATGTGGATTTACCTGTGGATTTATTAATTGGCTATTTACCTTCATCTTCATGTTCGTGTGTGTTCTAGCAATACAATCTGTAACACTCGCAAACTCCAGGGGATTTTAAACTGAACTGGCTGTGCTCAGCTCCCGGCTCTTTGTTGCAGGTCTGTTAATCGTCTTGGCTTTGAATGTAAAGCAATCATTTTCCACATCCCACAGGACTCCAAGGTTTCATTCGTATGGCAAATCTTTTTGATCTAGTTTGACCTCATGCAATGAATTGGCACAGTATTCAACAGGTATTGACTTTAATTCTTTAGAATTTTTAGCCACTTTTTCAGATTCAAGCCCCCCTGATGAACAACTCGATGAGTTCAGAAGCAAGTGTAATTGCTGCATCTTTAATTGGTACAGACTTCAGACAGTCTTCCACGCAAAAGTTCGGCTTTATCGTCTCCACAGAGTCCTCAGACAAATTTCAATAATTGTCTTTGGAAATTTAGTGCTGTGAACTTTGCTTTGCAATGAGTCTCCAAACTTCTCCAAAAAGGTGGACTGCTATCTGGTGGTGTTTAGGTGGTTTGTCATGGTCATTATTGGCATTTAAGGTGATGGTTTCTTCTCTTAACTTGAGAAGAACTGGCAGTAGTTTGTTAGTGAGGTCTGGGCCTTGATGAAAATTTAGCGAAATAACCTTGTACCAAGCAGATCAGTCAAAAACAATCAAAATTTTGTCTGGCTCATGTGAATGCAGCAATGTGTGATGAGGCAGGTATGATACATATCCATCATCTCTGTTGACGTCAAGAACTTTCTCTGCATACGGCCTTTGCAGGGAGTCACTGATACCTTCAGGTACCACTGCTGCAATATCTGATCCTTCTGAAGCTGCTTTCCTAGTAAATCCAGAGGATATTTGCCCATTAAATAGTTGCTTAGTAATAGAGGTGGGTGTTCCTTAAGGGATAAACATTGTGTAGTTGCCATACATTTTAACTGCTTGTTTATTCCAGAGATCCATGACTTACTTATCAAATATCAACATTGCATCATTATTGATGTGAACTGGATCATTAAGTTTCCAAAATCTACAGCTTGCTGTAGACAGTTGTCGGCTTGTATGAAATTGGCTAAGATAGTTGTGGAACTGTCAGCTACTGGTCTGTGTAGCGTCCACCCCAGTCCAGTTAATATGACATATGATTTCTACCAAACATAGACAAATCCAATTTAATATTCTGCATCAAACATATTATACTCCTGAGAAACTTCGCATGTTAAATACTGACATGTTAAAAAATGTCAATGGTGTAAAAGGTCTGAAGGCTATTTACTCCATATGCTTTGGAATTGTCCTATTTTGAATGACTTTTGGGAATATATAATTGATATATCTTCAAAGGTTATAGGTATCCCAATTAGTAATGATCCTAGAATTTGGATGTCCGAATAATTTGGATACTGGTTTATTAGGTTCCTCTCATCATAAAAAGTATTTCACACTGTTGGCAGAAACTGCGGGGAAAAAAATTATATAGTGACCTGGAAGTCGACTCATTCTCCATCAAGAAAACAATGGATAAATGAACTCATGTCATATTGCACCCCTGAGAAAATCCTTTTCAATGTTAGGAAATCACCGAAAACTTTTGGAAAAATGTGGGGATCTTTTCTGGATCATTATCTCTTATTGCAAATTAATTGCAATTACATTCCTTACATGTTAGATTTTATATTAATGATAGTACAGCCAAATAAGTGAGGTCTGAATTGCGTGTTGTTGTAACAGAAGGGTTTGCATATGAAGAACCAATCAAATTGTAGGGAAATTATGTAATGAATCATTGCATTGTTGCCATACCCCTATTCTATAAAATAGAAAAATTCATTATATTCTCAATGGAATCTGTCTGAGATCCTCCGGCCTTGCTTCTTCTTGGGAGATTCTCCGGAGAACTGCTCTGAGATCTCCCGGTCGTAATTAAAGCATTTAGAGGACATTTGCTGAAGTCTGTCAGTTATTACTGCTGCGCAGCAGGTTAATTTAAGGAAGCAGGTTAGTTGAAGGAAACAAGTTAAGAGTTAGGGAACCCGGACAGTTGTCGACGGTAGACGCAGGAGCTAGAGTATTAAGATTTATTTATTAAGTGTTTTTTATTCTTTATTGAACATGTTAAAAGACGACAACAAAACTAAACGAGAACAAACAATCAACAAAAAAGATCATCAGCAGATGATCCAAATAACAGTCATGTTCAAAGGGTGTAGGAAGAAGTTAGAATAACTTTTCTTGTCCTACCCCCACTTCAATGATATATTTTAGCTACTTAAATTGTTTGCATCATTTAGATATTCAAACTAAATGAAAATCAACAATAAAAAGAAAGAAAATCACTGTTCCAGCTCATATCCATCTAGGATTCTTTTTTTAAATAGAAATTTCAGTTGCAATAAGTTTTTACATAGCTTTACATCATTATAGCTGTTATTCCACAGGATAACACCCTGGGATGTCACACAGTGGAACTTACTATTTGTTCGAATTAACGGTTTACTAAACATTGATATTCCTTGATATTAGTGTTTTCTCGCAGTTGAAAAAGCTCTTGGATATTTCTAGGCAATTGGTTATTAGGTGCTCTAAAAGCAATTTGAATAGTTTTGTAATCAATCAAATCTTTGAACTTTAATATTTTGAGTTTAACGAACAATGGGTTTGTTGGTTCTCTATATGTAGTTTTATGTATGATTCGAATAGCTCTTTTTTGTAGGATGAAGATTGGGTATGTATTTGTTTTGCAAGTGTTCCCCCATACTTCCACACAATAAGTCATGTATGGGAGTATGAAGGAGCAATACAGAAAACTTGGAGAAGCCCGATTCAATAGTTCTTTGGCTTTATTTAATATTGCTAATGACTTGGATATTTTGGTTTTAATATACTTTGAGACGTAAGAGATTTGTAGACGCTTGGGTGTCGATTTGTAGACGCTCCAGATTTATTTATTAAGGGTCGATTTGCAGACGCTTGGGTGTCGATTGGAGACGCCCCAGGTGGAGTTAGGTCAGGTAAGGTAAAGTTTAGGGAAAAATCTACCACAGACTGCTCATACCTTTTTGAGTCAGTTACATAAAAACGTACATTGGTCTAATTTGATTACGAAAAGTAAGACTAATTACCCCTAACTAATTGTAGGTAGTTGGTAAAACCAGTACAAGAATTAAGAGGTGTGTCCCAATACCTTTGTCCATATAGTATACCTGTGTTGGTCTCCAAAACTGGATTTCCTTAAGCTTAATACAGAAAACAGACAGATAATGTGGAATCCAAGTTAGATTTGAAACCATATGTGATATCTCCTCACACAAATAAAGTTGCTTATCTCTCAGCATGAGAAAACGTTGGTTGTCCATCTATTCTGTTATATTCCCTCTGCACTTTATGGTTTTGGTTTATGGTTTTAAATGGTTTATTTCCAAAATGGATACAACAAAATAAAAACACAAGGACACATATTTTGATGGGTCTTATTAATCTATTTCATTAACATATTAAATGAAATAGGATTAATTTAGCTGCTAGAATGCTGCCTACCAAGATATAATTTTCTATTGTTTTTGTTGTTTATTTACATTTATTTGAGCATTTCCGTTTATTGTGCACGCATTCAATATTTGTCTCATTTGATTTCAAACGGCTCCACTGTGGTGATATTCGATGCGATTGTCTTTAGTTGAGGCTCAGCAGGGTTTTCTGTTGCAGCAGGAATATCGTTCCAGCGCTTTCTTTGATTTAAGTTTGGCCTCCAGTAGCTCTGTAGAGAACTTTTACGTTAATGTCCATTCACAGGCATAATTTCCCTGAATTTGAGACCTGCATTGGACAATCTCTGCACCATGGTGCTGCGAAGGCAGTGATTTGTGTGAATCTTGGAGGTGCCTGCTGCTTTACAAATTCTCTGCAACATTGTTGCTGGGTAATTCACACCTACAGGCTCTCTAGTGTATCTGCAACAGTCAAAAACGAGAAAACAATCACTAAGATTAAACACAGCCGATATGATCATGTAAATTATATTTAGCTAACGTGATTTATGTGTCACTGCGTGATCTACGTACCAAACACATTTAGAGAGGTTTTGCCTTTTGGGGTGCAGGTAAAAAGCAGGGGGGTTTGATGGCAGAAGAGACAAGTACTTTTCTAGAGAAGCAACAGGACAAAGCGGGTTCCCAGTTTGTTGGAACATGAAGGCACGTCTGCTCTCCTTATTTATCTCATGTGGGTCCTTGTGTTTTTTTGTTTCTTCATTAAAGCTCATTCACAGACAGCAACATAGTGTCGGCCCAGATCCGACCCACATCGGGTACACGTGGATTCCACACGGCCGAGATGTGGCACATATTTGAGACCATTTTCATTGGTTTAAATGCAGAATGAGTCTGGCACAAGTTCTCGGTTCCCCCTCTTTATCTACTTCTGAAATGTAACTGCACGTCAAACCAGACTTTGTTTACAAGTCCTTCAGGTGTGTTGCATGGGATTGAGCGCATCAGACAGTTTAATGGTGCAGAAATCGGTTTGTGATGCTCCATTTTATCACAGCCCTCTCTTCTCATCGTCTTTACGACTCCAGCAGAAACATTATTTGATGAGGTGAATTGGTCTCTCATTGAACACCAGGACAAACTCAAAGGTGGATCATTCAGATATCTGTTCACGTAACGCTACATTACTGCTGAAGTGTGTCGAGCTGCAGCCCTTTTCACCACACCAGTCACCCTGGGGTTACTGCACGGTATTCTTTTCATTACGACTTTTCTCGAATGTATCAATATTATCTTCCAGCACTGGAGCATGATGGTTCATTCTTTCAGAAGTCTCTCCACATTGTTCCTCAAACCACTCATCTGCAGTCATGCCACCTAGTAAACTAACCATTTTATAAAATGCATTAAAAAGCCAATCACAGAAATTCAGGCATTTTTCCCAAGCCTAGTGTCCCTAATTTTGGCAACAGGGTTGTATTTAGATCTGTATTGTATTTTAATATACATAATGTATTGTTTTTCAGCTCATGGTTGAAAATTGTGCTATACAGGACTCCCTTGTAAAAGAGAATGTGTCTCAATGGGACATGTCCTGTTATATATATATATCACAGGGTTATATTTATTTCATTCCATATGATGATGTTTGGAAAAATAATATATACATACAAGCACATAGAACACAAAAATAAAACATCTTTGGAAAAGCACAGTACATCCATATCTTCATACAATTTTAATGTTTTCATCACATGAGAACACAAAAAGGTCCAACAAAATCGGACCCCAGTTAATATTTTTTTATACCTTTTTTTTAATTGACATGTCATGACACATAATAAAATGTCCAGCTGCCACTTATCAAGTGTGTAGTCAGCTCAAAACAAGAACATCCATTAAAGTATGGAGTGTTGCAAAAGTGCATGTCAATTTCATTTGATGCAAAACTGGTATACACTGTACATATAGGACACAGCATTGATACAGTAAGAGCAGGGCAATACACATCAGTCAGCCGTTGACATGCTCCTGACAGCATTTGTGTAGCCCATCCCAATGAGACAAAGAGAGACAACAGAGAATAAGTTCCTTTCTTATAGAAAGAACAATTTCCAGATACATCCAGACTTTAGCAAGCAGTAAACATTAATAACATAAATATACAAGTCATAAGTCAACATGGATGGACAGCAGTTTCTCTAACTCTGAGTGATGTCCTCGGGATCAGGAGAAGATCATTAGGAATGGAACGCTGCTGCTTATGTCTTGTTCTGATTTTGCATATATTTAACATATCATTCTTTATATTTTATGTCATTTAAAAATGTGACATTTGAGCATGGTGTTCTGGTCACATGAGGCGTGTGGCATCAGACATGGGCAGGCTGGGCTAGTGATGAAGGCTCAGTTTTTTCCTGATATCATCTTGGTTTGTGAGCCCAAGTTTGTCCTCATATTAGCGGAATCTGGTTGACGATTTGTTTCTTTTGTAGAGTTCAAACACATTTATTTTTTTAACAATAAAAATCAAGACTCTTTACAAGAAAAGGAAAGGCAAAACATGAAGGTTTACTTACAAATAGGTTGGTTGGATATTAAACACTGATAATCAAACACCTACCCCCGTACCCTCAGTCTTTATTTTCTTTATAATCGTTTTGTTTGACTGACAAAAAGTTGAGTGCAACGCAAAAAGAAATATCCATATATGTATTGGTCAGGTTGGGGTCTTGGTTCTCCATCAGGCAGTTCTGTTGTTAGCTGCTGTGCAGACTCAGACTGTGGTTCTGCAAAAGAAAACGCTGAGTTAATAAACATTGTAACCGATTCTCAATTCATCCTAAAGCATTCTGCACAGATGGGAATGTTTCCACACTGGGTTTGTATATTTCAACACATTGATTCTGCACAATTATCTTTTAAATTAAGAAAAATACAAGATTGCGTTAGATTGCTCCTGTTTGACAAAATCTAAATACCTTTAAAAACGATTCTGAACTTGGCAGAAGACAGAACAGAACTGTTGTATGGCTTTTGTATTTACATTTGTTCGAACATTATTGAAATGTGACAAATCTACAGTGGTTTAATCAAAGTGCCTGACCTTGACCAGAGTATATTTCTCTGACCTCTCGCAGCAGAACAGAGACAATGAGTCGGGAACACCTGAAGGCAATATCCTTCATAAAGGAAGGGAGCTTATGTCACCGTAAAAGCCTCCGGAGATTAGCAGGGCATCACTGGAATTCATTTTCTGACTCTCACAGAGCAGCATGATGTGGACACTCTTTCTCCCTCTCAGAGTTACAGACAACTATATTGGGAAATACTGACCCAGACAGCAACAGTGTCGGCCCAGATCCGGGCCACATCTGGTATATATGGATTCCGCGCATACCAAATGTGGGACAGATCTGGGCCGACACTATGTTGGTGTCTGGGTGATCCAGGTGGGACTTTCGCTGGTTGGTGCGATCCAGCGTGTTATTTTATTTATTTTATTTTATTTATCCTTTATTTAACCAGGAAATACATTTTTAGAGTGATTCCATCCATATTCAGACAGCCCACTTGGCACAATGCTGGTTGTTTTTCTGGTCAACCCAACAGGTCCAGGTCGGCGAGAAGGTGGTCATTAACAAACTCCTTCACATTGCTGCCCTGGGCTGAAAATGAAAGATTCCTCAAGCTGTTTGAAGTAGTGAAGCTGGCGGAGACGATGCACACTAGAGATGCTGTGAAGAGGATCCAAACCTTCCCAAATAAGACAATGTCTGAATCCGAAATGGCTACCTATACTATAGGGCGTTATTTGAGGGGACAGCCATGTGTAATGTTGTCCAAAACCATAGTGGACAATATTGAGTGCACTTATTCAATCCCACACTGCACCGCAATAACGAGTGTACAACCGACGTACGCTCAACAGCTGTCTGAATTCGCTCACTCGTTTTCACTCTTCAAGTGAACAGCATTAGTGGACTAACGTAGGGGATAGTGAATGAGGGTTTAGGGGGCGATTACGGATTCAGCCAATTTCAGAGAGGAGACAGCCCATCAGAGCATCCAACAATAGCGGGAATCCCCCCAGACAGAAAAATAGTGTCTATTTTGCTGTCTGGACACAAGGACGCTATGCTGCTCGATTTCTCCAATACCCATGCCTGGACCCCGTCAAATCCCCAAACGCTCTGTCACTGGAAAACCAACTAAATTGACAGAGCATCATGAGCACAGAGCACCAGTCCAGACTCATTCCCTTCCTGAATGCTCTCTCTTTCCCCCCAGATGGTATCTCTTAGATGTTCCACAATGGCTCAGATTTGGTTAGTAAAAATCCCTCCCTCTACCCATCCATTTATCCTTTCATCTTCTGGCACTCTTCCCTGCAGCAGCGACCAATGGTGCAGATTTATCATGGTCAAACCGTACAGTCTGATCCGATAATACTGTAACCTTGATAACTTGTGCTAATGTTGTCACAATTTCATTAGGCCACCTAGTAATCGTTAAGCACTATTACAATCATTCTGTACAGGCTACAAAGAACCACTACATCTATAGTCATTCAGAAGCAAATATCCAAGCGACTTACAGATGCAACTTGTTACGTCCAATTTGTTATTTTAGCTAATTTTCTGGTCAACTATGATGACTGTGCCACAGTAGGGACATTCAGGTCTGGCAAACTTGATGACACACTGGGAAAGGCTGGAGATGTCAACTTAGATATGTTCTGTGTGAGGACAGGATAGGAGCTCTCAGGAGTGGGTGAAAGCCTCTCTGGGAGGTGATTAGGCTTGGAGTTGGTGAGCAGAATTTGTTCAGTGTGCAAAATGCTGCCATATCTTCCGGTCTTGAACAACCTACTCATTGAAGTCTACTGTGTCATTGGCTTGGGCTACAAGTTTCTTTCTGTAGCTTGTGAACGCTTCACCACACTGTGAAGAACACACTTAGGTTCTCTCTTACACCCCAGACAGCAACATAGTGTCGGCCCAGATCCGGCCCACGTCTGGTACACATGGATTCCACATGCACCGGATCTGGTCCGACACTATGTTGCAATATGAGCACCTGAAATTGAAATCACCATTTGGTGCCTTGGGGAGACAACATAGTACCCCGCTAGGTAGTTGATGCCCTCTCAGTGCCTCTTTTATTGCTTCCCTAAACAGGTCCGATGGAAGAGAGCTGGGATACATTTGTTACACAAGGGACACTGTTACCACTTACCCAAGATCTGTTTGAAAGTAATGTCAATTATGCTTTTCTGTGATACATTACAGTAGATTGTGAGTTGTTTCATAGTGTGTGTGAACAGCAGTGCATGTTTCCTGGAAATCCTGGAAATAATAACTTTTTCTAATTCCTCCTTTATCACACAATAAAGATGAATACATCAGCGCGTGAATACTACTTCATCATTGCCTTTTTGACCGGTGTGGTGACACAATTCGTTATAAATGTACAAATGTTCCAAATCTTAATTGATACTAGCTGATGAAAGCTGCATGCACACTAACTTTACATGGGCTACAACTTGAAAATGCTGGTTTAAATGGGCTTTACTAAGTCCCACTGCAAGAGATATTACAGTTTGAGCAAGATTCATTCTCCTCAATAATGCCATCAGTACGATGATTCTTATAAACGGCTTGAAATGAAACATTTTCACAACAGCGTTGCATCTTGACAATGCTGAAGCAAAGTATCTTTTAATTCGCATTAGTAAAGCTGCTTGTAAAAAGTTCACAGGAAGTTTACAGGAAGCAGAAGTGTGTCAGAGATCAAAAGTGGTTGTTTGGATTGAGCGTGTCCCAGTGGTGATGAGCAGAGAATGAGCTCGCTGATGGGCTGCAGTGAGGGTTTGTCACCGTCTCAAGACGATGTGTTTGCATACACACATCAGACCCAGCCAGAGGCGGGAACAAACACACCGCAAACTCTCACAGGACGCCGGAGTTCGTTGCTGTCTGTATCTGATCTACCTGCATCCATGTGTGTCACTCATGGGTAATATCGGAGCTTTCATTACACTTTTGTGTACAAATAATTTAGAAACATCCGAGCAAATCTTAAAACTGAACTATAAAGCTTTTTTTCCCCCTTGTTGTGCTTCGCTGTGAACTGTAAGATAGAAATTCAGAGTTGATGTCAAAAGTTGAATAATGTGATAGGAAACTATGGTTAGAAAACTGGGTGAGTTGTTTAGTCCACTGTAAAAAACATATTCAGGGAAACAGGGTTTTCATGTTGTTGCTGTCATGAATTAGTCGGAGGAATAGCTCCATTAATTGGTTTGGGAATTGAGTGAACAATTGCTCCTTAGTATTCCAGTGCAAATACCTGCATATTATTCATAAACCACTTGCTATCCAGTTTAACCAGTCACTGATTGGACTTAAAGACATTGTCATATTTACATCTTCTCAGTGCAAACACAATGCCTTTCTATGTAAACTAATAGATTTTGCCCGATCAATCAACCAATCGATCAATCAATCAATCAATCAATCAATCAATCAATCAATCAATCAATCAATCAATCAATCAATCAATCAATCAATCAATCAATCAATGCCTTCACAATTAATGCTGTTATATTACCTCTCCTGCATAGGGGCTGATAGCCTGATAAACAGAATTTAAAAAAATTATTTCTTTGGATGTACCACCAGAAACCAGACCATAATTTACCATATTTAACATTTCCTTTTCAATCAAGGCAGCTGTAACTCATAAAATGCTGATGAAATTGTGGAGAAGACAGTATTTGCAAGTAAAGGGTCCAATCATGAGACAGACCTAATTTTATAAGCAAATATTTCCATATCAGCAGATATAACCTCAACCCAACTGACCAGCAAAACCATTCAAATTGCAATAGTTGACCTTGAAACATGCAACTATGGAATCGAAAGAGGCTCAGGACTTTAGTCCAAACTGGTGGAAAATGATAAGCACATGCATTAAATCTGACAAATAAGTAACATTCATATTTGTATTTAGGTGTTTGTGTGTGTGTTATTGTGTGAATAAGGGTGTAAAGGTGAGGTGTTTGCTGCTTTACGAGCTGAATAGATTGAGTTTTTCCCTTTTTGTGCTCTTGGCAGGTCAGTGGCGATGTAGGATTCCTCACTGAGCCTAAGGAGACGGTAGGGGGAAGACTGTCTGACACAGCCCTTCATCTTCAGCTCTACACAAATCAATAAATCATCTCTCTATCCATCCGTCCTGATGACCTCTGACCTCTCCGACTGAGCTGAGACGACTGCTGTGTCAAGAACTCGGAGAACTAGAGCCACGGAAAACAAACTTCACTTTCAGAATGACAGAAAAAAAGGTCACAGCAAGTAAACCAACAAATAAACCCTCTTGTTTGAATTCATACTTCTGTCTATGCAAGTTCTCCATACTCTCTTGACACATCAGACACCTGTTACAGGGTAGCAGTCTAGCTTAAGAGGACCAGATTTCTGAGATGAAAACATGCTTAATATATTAGTGAAATTTAGAAGCGATTTCGGCTTGTAAATGTGGTGATGTGATTAACTCTTCGTCACCAGAGAGAAGTCTTTCGTCTTCACAGGGAGATATACACTCACCTAAAGGATTATTAGGAACACCATACTAATACTGTGTTTGACCCCCTTTCGCCTTCAGAACTGCCTTAATTCTACGTGGCATTGATTCAACAAGGTCCTGAAAGCATTCTTTAGAAATGTTGGCCCATATTGATAGGATAGCATCTTGCAGTTGAGGGAGATTTGTGGGATGCACATCCAGGGCACGAAGCTCCCGGTCCACCACATCCCAAAGATGCTCTATTGGGTTGAGATCTAGTGACTGTGGGGGCCATTTTAGTACAGTGAACTCATTGTCATGTTCAAGAAACCAATTTGAAATGATTCGAGCTTTGTGACATGGTGCATTATCCTGCTGGAAGTAGCCATCAGAGGATGTGTACATGGTGGCCATAAAGGGATGGACATGGTCAGAAACAATGCTCAGGTCGGCCGTGGCATTTAAACGATGCCCAATTGGCACTAAGGGGCCTAAAGTGTGCCAAGAAAACATCCCCCTCACATTTACACCACCACCACCAGCCTGCACAGTGGTAACAAGGCATGATGGATCCATGTTCTCATTCTGTTTACGCCAAATTCTGACTCTACCATCTGAATGTCTCAACAGAAATCGAGACTCATCAGACCAGGCAACATTTTTCCAGTCTTCAACTGTCCAATTTTGGTGAGCTCTTGCAAATTGTAGCCTCTTTTTCCTATTTGTAGTGGAGATGAGTGGTACCCGGTGGGGTCTTCTGCTGTTGTAGCCCATCCGCCTCAAGGTTGTGCGTGTTGTGGCTTCACAAATGCTTTGCTGCATACCTCGGTTGTAACGAGTGGTTATTTCCGTCAAAGTTGCTCTTCTATCAGCTTGAATCAGTCGGCCCATTCTCCTCTGACCTCTAGCATCAACAAGGCATTTTCGCCCACAGGACTGTCGCATACTGGATGTTTTTCCCTTTTCACACCATTCTTTGTAAACTCTAGAAATGGTTGTGCGTGAAAATCCCAGTAACTGAGCAGATTGTGAAATACTCAGACGGCCCGTCTGGCACCAACAACCATGGCACGCTCAAAATAGCTTAAATCACCTTTCTTTCCCATTCTGACATTCAGTTTGGAGTTCAGGAGATTGTCTTGAACAGGACCACACCCCTAAATACATTGAAGCAACTGCCATGTGATTGGTTGATTAGATAATTGCATTAATGAGAAATTGAACAGGTGTTCCTAATAATCCTTTAGGTGAGTGTAGTTATGACATTGTGATTAAAAATTATGAGGTAAAAAAAATAAAAAATAAACATGCATGGATGAATTGTGCATTTAGACAATAGATAGGGTGATTTTCATTTTATTTCAACTTGGAGTCCTCATTACAGTGTAATTACACAAGTATAGAGTAATATTAATGAACGTGTATTTAATACTCGTTTAGGTTTGGTCTGGTTTAGTGATAGTTGCTTGTTACATCAATGCACACAATGCCCAACGTGTATAGACAACATAGAAATTGCACATGTATGAGATCATATAAAATGTATT
Organism: Rhinichthys osculus; assembly: GCA_029959095.1. Classification (NCBI taxonomy): domain Eukaryota; kingdom Metazoa; phylum Chordata; class Actinopteri; order Cypriniformes; family Leuciscidae; genus Rhinichthys; species Rhinichthys osculus. The sequence goes on from JARWKJ010000007.1 coordinate 42,472,175, forward strand.
ATATTAATAACAAGCAATATCTAGTATATTTCCCAGGAGAGCTCCAGCCACTCCCAGGAAAGGCTAGCTTGCTTATGTCTGGATAACTTGTCCCATTTATTTATCAATGAAATGTCTCATTGTCAACCAAGAGATTTCACGAGAGCTGTTTATATTCATCACAACACTAAAGTTATGAATCCTCTCAGAGAGATCCACAGCTCAGACCAAACTCGATTGCCATGGGGTCACACGAACCTCAGAGTCGAAACCTGCAACTAACATGATGTAAGGTGCTCTCCTCAGATCATCTCACCTGGAGCTCCGTTTGGAAGAAGAACTTCAGCGGGCACTGTGAGCAGTCGTAGATCTTGTCCTCCTGCCCGTGTGCGGTGAAGATGTGCTGCTGCAGTTTACACGCCTGCACGAACACTGCAACGGGACACAACACGGGTGTTAACTGCACATCTTTCCACAAACACTGCCAGTTATGCATTTTAAAACCCTTTGCTGGAAATGCTTCATTTCTTGAAATTAGAAAAATACAAATTGTGCCTATATAAAAGCTTGGGGTCGGTAAGATTTTTTAAAGTATCTTCTGCTCACCAAGGATGCATTTATTTGATAAAAAAAAAACACAGTAAAATAGTAATACTGTGAATTATTATAAGTATATTTTAAAATGTAATTTATTCCTGTGATCAAAGCTGAATTTTCAGCATCATTACGCCAGTCTTCAGTGTCACATGACCCTAACATGATGATTTGCTGCTCAAGAAACATTTCTGATTATTATCAAGGTTGAAAACAATTGAGCTGAATGTTTAGCCACAGTGCAAATATTTATTTTCAATCATTTGCACTAAGTGCAAATAGTGTTGAATGCTATTTATACGAAATAGCAGTATTTTCGTTGGATAAAGTGCAAATAGTTGTTAGATGCGATTTATAGTAAGTGCAAATACTAACAGACACTACGTGCACCTTTATTCCCACTATTAATACCTGTTAGACACTTTATTTCCATGTATTTTCTTAATTTTTATTCATAAATAAATACCTTTTCAAGCTGATATGTGTCGGGAAAGTGCAGATTTAAACTCTGGTCGGTCACGTGAAAACCTAACGCCACGTGATTATAAAAGAGTAAGTCTCCACGGGTTTTCTGTTATAATCGTGTCTGGTTTAATCAGACAGAGGTGGGCGGAGTTAGTGTAAATAACCTCTGCCAATAAGGCAGGCTATTAGCACTTACAGTTTTGTGGAAACTATGGTATTTTTTGGGTTGTTTTTAGGATTCTTTGATAAATGTAAAGTTTAAAAGAACAGCATTTAAGTGAAACATAATTTTTGCAACAGTGTATAAGTCTTTACTGTCACTGGTCCTTGATTTTAATAAAAGTTTTCAGAAAACGTATTGAGCCCAAACTTCTGATTAGTAATGTATATGCAAAAACAAAACTAAAAGTGTGAATGATTTATTTGTTTTAGAGTTGACTTGGAGCAGATAGTGTAGAAAACAGACAAAAACTGTCCAGCGAGTATTTAAACAATGTCAGTACTGTTTATAAAACATCCCATGATGCACCTCATGAAGTTGGTTGAGAGAATGAACAGAGCGAGAACAGCTGGAAACAAGACAAAGACAATAATAAACATTTTTGATCACTGCATAATTCTGATACTTCCATTTGTGTTTTTTCATAGTTTAAATGACTGTACTATCCTTCAAAAATGTGAAAAAGTGTATAATAAAGAATGAGTAGGGGTTTATTTTGACTAGCCGTGTACAAACAATAAAACTACCTTTTCAGAAGGCAAAGCGAATCTTTTTGAATATTAAAAAGTTGGTAGAAATGTAGACACTTAGGCCCTGTTTACAGCTGGTGTTAAGATGTGTTTCGGTGGATCGGATCACTAGTAGACGACACTAAACACGGCTGTAAACGGGGTTTAAGAGGCTTTGAGCTCGTCCACTGTCGACCACTTCCAGAGGAAGTTGAAAACACATTCGACCGGATTGCTTTCGTAGTGTAAACGCTCATGTGATCGAATGTGTTCAAACAGCCACTAAAGAGCGTCTTCTCTCCGTCTACTGATCTAATGCGTGACATTATGAGAAGAGCGATAGCCAGACGGGGTTTAACTGTCGACTGGAGACACAAGTTTGGTTTGAAGACGAAAAACGTCCCAAACACAATGTTCCTCATCATTCCTGATCTCTAACACACACTCACAGCGTTCGGCTGGTCTTGTGTCTGTCAGAGCAGAAACTAAAGCTCAAGCTCTCGGCGTGTTTTTCCCATCGTCTCCGGACACGTTCATATGGAATTGCTTAATAATATGTAAATTATTCCGTCTAATAAATCAAAAGATTCGAAAAAATCCATACATTACACCTCAAAGAAATCAGGATGGAAGTGGTTGAAAGTGGACAAAAGAGACGGATTGAAACACCAGGTGTAAAATTCCTTAATGTCTATTTAAGTGAATCAGACCTGGAAATAATTTTCTCCTCTTTTTCCCCCCCTAAAATTACTCGGTTCAAATGAGGAAAGACACATGTGCTGTTTTCCTAGCACAAATCTTACAGTTTGGCAGCATATGAAAGAAGTATTGTCACAACTAAGTGAATCAAGATGTTGGGAAACCCAAATGTTTCCAGTCCTCTGCATCATGGGAGAACCGATTCCACCTGCGTCAAAACACTCTGCACATGTAGCGCGGCTTTGTTTCCCAATCCGTGATTTGGCTGGCTCTGGGTAATGGTCAATCCGGTGCTTTGAGTCATAGTGAACAGTGAGGAATAATGATGTGCTTTATTTAGAGCCACTGTAGGGACACGCTACAAAATAAACAAGCACAGGAACGCCAGTCCCTTCTACGTGCAAAAACACTGTCTCTATTAGTCAACAGTGCTAATTATATTGACAATATTAATATTCATGCAGACTCTTTATTTATGCGTAGCCTGATTTCAGTCACATCTAATCTTTGAAATGGCACTTAAAACACATAGTGCCTTTAATTACGCCATAGAGCTGCTGAATGAGAGTGCGAGTATGCAGTTATTCTCACAGGACTACTTCAAACATGCTGTTTGTTTTTAGAGACCCATATGTTTAAGGGTGGCTAGTCTTGTCTCTGAGGTAAAGAGTGAGTTCTGGTCTTCATTTGAATTTCTTACGAGGGATAAACAACTTTTGCCTTCATGCCACTGCACTGGATTTTGGATTTAGACCCAAATTAGCTTTATTAGGGGCAACGAGAACCTGTGTTTTCTAATTCAACTTACTCAGGTAACATGATCTGGACGTCCATCTGTGGGTTTAACATCGCGAAGACGAGCACAAAGTGATTTGTTTTCAACCATGTGGAGAAAGATTACTGGCCAAACAGTAGAGTACAATTTCCTTTAACGGTAACACTTTACAATACGATTTTATTTGTCAAGTAAGGGATAATGTACATCCAGCCGGTTGTTATCTCACACTGAAGGGGTTTATTCTGCGATAACAACCGGCTGGATGTACATTATCCCGCTTATTACACGGCTACTTGCCACATAAGTAAATAATTACACACGAAATATTGACTTGAATTGAAATATTTTATTAGGCGTTTAAACGCAAAGCTTCCGCGGACAGAGCAGTTTCACCGGCAAGTTCAACTCGACGGACATTTAAGAGATACGTTTTACAGTCATACACTTATTACACAGCATTTCGCCACATAGATAACTATGGAGATAAGAGATTTTGATTTGTTTGTTATCCTATAATCCAACAGTGTTGCAAAATGGCCGCCGCTGCGTTTGTATGAAAGAAGAGAGAGCGAGTCCACGGTACTGGATGGCATAATTAAATAAATGTACACAAAATATTGATTCGACTGAGTTAATACTTTATTAGCTCACCAAAAGCAAAACTTCCATGAGGAAAAAACGTTCCTAGAAACAGTGTAGCGTTGTTGGCTTCAGTGACCCGGATGAGCCGGTGTTTCTGTTTTTAGCTGTTGTTATCAGGGAATAACACAACACTGGATGGCGCTATCGACCAATCAGAATCAAGTATTCCACAGAGCCGTGTAATAACATAAGATAATGCAATAGTTAATATAAACTAACGGCGTAAGAATTGGTCTAACTTATGTGGAAAAATGACTATTTTCAACCCTCTGTCTGAAACGATCAGTTTTCAAGGTTTGTCAGTAAACGGTCACTGTTATGATTGGCTATTAGGAAACAGTATCATGAGATTTTCATATGAATTGACTCAATATTAAGAAACTAATTTGAGCATATTTGACTTTTTAATTGTTGTTATTAAATGTGTTTTTCAGCCACATTCTTCTGGAAAAACAATGTACAGGACAATTAACTAGTTATTTCTTTGCATTAATGGGCCTATTTTTACGAAGCCAAGCAGCATCATTGTGTACACAATTGAGTGTAAAACTGGAATGTTTTGTTGTGTAAAGTGAGACAAAAGCTCATAAGTGGCACGCAGAGTGTTTGTTCTGCGCTCGGCTTCCTCCAGGGTACATGGAGCTACTTTCAGCTGCGGGCTGCCTGACTTCACATAGCTGTCAAATCGTCCCATGAGAGCGACACTTCTGACATCTCTCCGCTGCCTCTGGATGGCTCCTCAACTCCTCTTTTACCTTCTTCCCCCTCTCATCCTCCCTCGCTTTGCATTATCACGCAGCGCCTGTCCTTCCCCAAACGCGTTCCTTCGTTTCTGCTTCCACTCTCTCCGTCTACAGTCCCGAAACAAACCTGTTCTATTAAAACTAGTCATGTCGAAATAATGAAATAAAAATGTATATAATTCCAGATTTTCCACTGGTGAATTGAAATCCTATTACTTGCGATTATTATTTGTCCCTGTAGAGGCCAGGCAGAACCAGTGGAACTGGTAAATGTTTCAGTCTGAGGCGGTTTTCACACTAGATTTGATAGTTTCAGTTGCACTCGTAGACCCTGGAGGTCTGTCTTCACATTATATTTGACTCTGAACCACAGCACATTGGTGTCAACAGTAGCAGCGTTTCCATTACAGATTTGCACAAAACTTTTGGGATATTTTCTAAATGTCGATAAAAAACGAGTACGAAATAACGGCGTTTCCTTTATGTTTACCGATGTTATGCGACTAAAACGTAATTTTTTTCCTCTCGCGATAATCATTGCAAAAATCATGGCAATGGACGTTGGTAAGTTCACGTTTATCCCAACTAGCCATTATTTTAATGGAAGGAGACGTATTTTTAAGCATTAATGGCGATTATACTGGGTTATACACATATGAGGAGATTCTGGGTGTTTCTCCCTCATTTCTACTTCGAGATCTTGATAAACTGTGGCATTTCTTTGTCGTTTAGAGTCCAGTATTCTCGTAATACTTTTGTCTTTTATGAGTTTAATAATAAACTCTCGTCTTCTGTACAAACATACCGCGTCATCTTTAAAGAATGATCGACTGTTACGTACGTCATGTGACCTGTAAACGCGAAAAACTGTTTCCATTGCCGTTTTGCGAAATATTCCTTCTTTTTTTTTTTTTTTTTTGCCTGAAAAACGTCCTCATGCGAACGTAAAAAACGTATTTTCAAACCGTATTTTCAATTCGCAATTGGAAGGGTGATGGAAAAGCGGCCACTGAGAGTGCTAGCACCACTGTAGATACATAACCATGAAGGAGATATTTGCACAGAACCATACTTGCATCTATCATAGTGCATTCTTTTCTTTGTATCTCTTCTTTATAGATTGGTACTGCATATTGTTTTGTGTAGAGCTTTGGGTTGGAGAAAAAGCGCAATATAAATAAAATGTGTCATCATCATCTGCTCCAAATGCCATTCTGTGCATGTTGAGAGTTGCAAGAGATGCGAATAATATGACATATCAAATGATTCAAATTCTGATGTCAAACATACTCGGGTCCATGCCAAATAAAGCTCTAGTGGGAAAACGCCCCTCGATTAGTGTTTATGTTATGCATGTATGCATTTAAGGCTACATCTACACTAAAATGGATACATTTGAGACAGCGTTTTCATTTCAGAACGCTCTCCGTCCACACTACCGTTTTCAATCATTTTCCAAAAGTTTCATCCACACTGAAATGTTGGAAAACGGCAAATTCACCTCACTGAGCATGCGGAAAACCTCATGACAGCTCAGTGAGAGGATACTGACGGAACAGACATAATCAAGTTATCACGCAATTCTTCTGGTAGGATCATTTTATGTAGCTAAATATCTCAGCATTCACTGAAGCGTCCAGGTCGCACTCACTCACCATTATAAAACGCTAAAACTGCTCTCATGTTTTGCCGCAGGACAGCTAATGTCAATTTTCTGTCATCTTTGCAAGAAGAAAAAGACGTGTTTATAAAACTAAAACCTTTTAGGGTGGACAAGGCCTTAAAGAGTTAGTTCACCCAAAAATGAAAATGATGTCATTAATGACTCTCCCTCATGTCGTCCCAAGCCCGTAAGACCTCCGTTCATCTTCAGAACACAGTTTAAGATATTTTAGATTTAGTCTTTTAGCTTTCTGTCCCTCCATTGAAAATGTATGTACGGTAAACTGTCCTTGTCCAGAAAGGAAATACAGACATCATCAAAGTAGTCCATGTGACATCAGTGGGTTAGTTAGAATGTTTTGAAGCATCGAAAATACATTTTGGTCCAAAAATAACAAAAACTAGACACACGTCAGCAGCGTCTTACGTCAGCAGCGGATCCACAACAGAACCGGAAGACAATACAATGCTGAAGAAAGTCGTAGTTTTTGTTATTTTTGGACCAAAATGTATTTTTGATGCGTCAAAACTGTGTTCTGAAGATGAACGGAGGTCTTACGGGCTTGGAACGACATGACGGAGAGTCATTAATGACATCATTTTCATTTTTGGGTGAACTAACCCTTTAAGCCACATTTACACAATACCGGGAATTTAGAGAAACAAATATTTCCTCCCCCTCCGTTTTCAATAATAACATCGTACACACAACATCGCTTTCAAAAAAGTTGTCATTTACATCAACCCGCATAAATACGCCGTCGAGCGCCATCATAACTCTGCCAAACCTGTGGGGGGCAGTGTAGGGAGAAGGATAAAGCCATGCGAGCCAATCAGAATCCTCAGAATCGACAACAACGAACAACACGTGTAAACATAGGGCGCTCACATGACGTTAAGCATTTTCTGGCGCATAATGTGACGTTTGAGAACCCCGTTTTTCCCAGTTGACACGGCAACACATAACCGGCGTTTATCAGAAATCTCCAAGTTTTTCGAAATCATCGTTTTCTGTGATAAAAACGGGGTTTTCGTGTAAATGAGAGGCCAAACCGCAGGGAAATATCTGCGTCTTATGCATGTAAACGGGGCATTAGTCTCATGTTTGTCATGATTTCTGCACTGCAGATGCTAACCTCACCAAGCTCCTCTCTCTCTCTCTCTCTCTCTCTCTCTCTCTGCTGCATGATCAATATGAGTGCGCAAGGAGATCTGGGACCTGTCTGTCAGGCGCCAACTCGAAATAAAGCCAAAATGAAAAAAAAAAGAGAAAAACCCTGTAGATCAAGTCAATAAGAATGAGAGAGCCAGAGAAAGAGAGAGGAAGACAAATGAAGCATGTTACTGTGGTGGCAGAAGTGTGGTCGTATAAGGTGCAGCGCATACGCTTGATGTACCTCCCAATCAGGGGTTTGATTTGATTCTGCTCTGACATATAGACACACACACACACAAATATAAGAAAAAGTACCTGTGAAGCAGACGGGACACTTGAACGTGCCGCCCATCCCCTCGAAGCTGTGCTCGATGAGGTGACACTGCAGTTTGGCTGGAGAGTCGAAGGTTTGACTGCATAGTTTACATTCATGAACGAGACCTTCCTCTGGGAGAAGACAGAAAAACACAAACACAACCTGTGTCACTGGAAATCTCACATTATAGGATCTTATGTAGTGAATCAAGAACATGAGACACTGAAGCCATCAGATGCTCATTACTTTATCTTTCATTTTATAAGAGTTCATGGCAATCTGATTTCTAATTTACAAAGATTTGAAACAGACTTGCACGGGCAGAGTGAGATTTGTAAAACTAGAAACAATTGTTTTTAATTGCATAAATGTATGGTACATGTTATGTTCTACCAAATACTTTTCCTCAATTAATTTGTTGCCATACAATAGCTCAAATAATAAATAAATGAATAAATAAGACAACTGTCACGAGTGGTTGCAATAATCGCATGACGCTGGAGATTCCAAGAAACAAACCGTCTTTAATAATAAATCCAACGAGGAACACGTGCTAGAAACTCAGGAATTATTAATATTAACCCACGTTAAACTTAGACGACACCGAACAAAGAGCTGTGAGAACTGAAGGCTTAAATACACATGGAGTAATCAACAGAAACTGAAACAGGTGCGCTACATCATCAGAAACTAACAAGGGAAACAGACGGACGGAAAACAAAACTCAGGGACCTTTTGGGCGTCACCGTTTTCAACTAAAAACAGAAACTTTTCATGTGTTTTGACCGTTCATTTACACAACAACAGTGTTTTGGCGCCTGAGAACGCAAATTTACGCGTTTCAAAGCGCAAGTTTTTGAAAACGATACAGTTATTGTCTCCATGTAAACAACAAAAACACGAATCTGTGAAAACGGTGACATCATGCGCATGCGTATTACGCGTTCAGTCTATAGGAGCGTAGTGTTTCTTTACAGTGACATCGCCCTCTACTGGCCTGGCAGCACAATACAGCGTTTTTAGTAATTTCTGTGGATCTGTGTGAAAGAGGATCGTTCTCACAACATTATCATCTGTACTTTTTTTCAGTTTGTAGTATCCTACATTGTTGTCATGTAAACGTAAACTAAAACACAAACAAACTGAACATATACCTGACAACAACTCTGTACCACAATAAAAAAGGGCTCAAATAACTAGAAATGTAAATGTTCTTCTTGAATTAAATTCATATTTATTGATGAACCCCAACAAACTAAAGTAAATCATTATTATGTGTTCTATATATTGCTCCTAAAACCATAACAAATGATTCTGAACAGATTAGAAATATACTTTTTTTTTTTCAGATATACATTTAATTTAAATGTATTTATATTTTTAATTGTGTTAATTTAGAAACATTCCAGTACTCCACTAGTTTCATCACGACCGAATAAAGTAGTACAGTATAAATATTTAAAATCAACAATAGGATATGGATCAGCTCACAACAACCTGAAAACATTTTATTTTAATATCTTGTTTTTAAGTCATTAAGTAGTATTGTTTGTCAAGGGAACATATTCTAAAAAGTCCGCAAAATAGTATGAAGGAATTTTCCATTTTTGGAAATTTTACTTTTCACGTGTATTTTACCCATGTTTAAAATTGTGCATTGAATTGTGTTGTGTTTTAGGGGCCATTTACACATTATTTTCAAATAAAAATGGAAAATTGGCCATTGATTTAGATGACAAGAGTGTTTTGGGGGCCTGAAAACACAAACTTTTGAAAACGATACCGTCATCGTCTTACAATGTAAACAACAAAAACACGAATCAGTGTAACCGGTGACCTCATGCGCATGTGTATTTCGTGTAGCGGTTCTTTACAAAGTGACATCGCCATCTACTGGCCTAGCATGAATAATACCACGGTTTTAGTTGTTGTCGTGCAAATGTACCCTTAGTGTTGAAGGAAGAAAAGGTACTGGTCATTTTCTGCCAACCTTTCTGCACATTTTATCAGTGCAATTAAAAAAACAGAAGGTCTACAAAGCAAAGCACTTTTACGCTGTGTTAAATGTGCCTTTCACATGTGTGTATACAGTGGAGTTGGTTTTCTGAAGGCTATCAGAGGTGTCCTGCGTGGGCAGATGTGACCCCCGGGGAACGGGGCTCATGGGAACATCTGCTGCCCGCCGAACCCCCAGAGGAGTCGTTAGCACAGGTGGCCACAGATGGCATTCAGCACAGCCTCCACTGTGACAGTCCTCAAACACAACTACAGCAGTCCACACACTACTACCAGCTCATGTTACATCTGGGTTTGCAGCTTCGCAAGGCCAGGGCGTTCTGGGTGACTGTCAGGGCATTGCTAGGTTACATTGTCTGCATGGCTTCTGATCTTTTTGCACCCACCTCCAAGTCTTGATATTCTGGTCTCTATATCAGTGTAACTCTATTTGCTTTTATTGCCCGTTATATAATGCAAGTCTGATCACTCAGAAAAGTCTGAACATCTTTACATCAGCTGCACTTCTGAACAGATGAATGTGATGGTTTGAGGTACTCATGGTTGCTGGTGATAACTAGTGGATCTTACTAGCTACACCACAGACAGGAAGAACAACACAATACACTATAGGGGCTTTCGCAATGGAACTATTTACCCCGAGAACTAATGGTTCCCTTAGGAACATTTTCCTGGTTGCATTCGCACCGCCAGTAGGAACTCTGTGGACACGTCTTTAAGACGAATCATCCTTTCCCGACAAAACCATAACTGTGTCAGCTCTTCTGTTTACACTGCTTTTTAAACATGGCGGGTGAATGTGTTTGGCATGCATTCGGCCAGTCAGCGTACACTAACGTCACTGGTAGTTCCTATAGCGCTGGGTTAACCGTTTTACCACATGGCGGGTGAATGTGTTTGGCATGCGTTCGGCCAGTCAGCGCACACTAACGTCACTGGTAGTTCCTATAGCGCTGGGTTAACCGTTTTACCACATGGCGGGTGAATGTGTTTGGCATGCGTTCGGCCAGTCAGCGCACACTAACGTCACTGGTAGTTCCTATAGCGCTGGGTTAACCGTTTTACCACATGGCGGGTGAATGTGTTTGGCATGCGTTCGGCCAGTCAGCGCACACTAACGTCACTGGTAGTTCCTATAGCGCTGGGTTAACCGTTTTACCACATGGCGGGTGAATGTGTTTGGCATGCATTCGGCCAGTCAGCGCACACTACCGTCACTGGTAGTTCCTATAGCGCTGGGTTAACCGTTTTACCACATGGCGGGTGAATGTGTTTGGCATGTGTTCGGCCAGTCAGCGCACACTAACGTCACTGGTAGTTCCTATAGCGCTGGGTTAACCGTTTTACTACATGGCGGGTGAATGTGTTTGGCATGAGTTCGGCCAGTCAGCACACACTAACGTCACTGGTAGTTCCTATAGCGCTGGGTTCACCGTTTTAACACATGGCGGGTGAATGTGTTTGGCATGCGTTCGGCCAGTCAGCGTACACTAACGTAACTGGTAGTTCCTATAGCGCTGGGTTAACCATTTTACCACATGGCGGGTGAATGTGTTTGGCATGCGTTCGGCCAGTCAGCGTACACTAACGTCACTGGTAGTTCCTATAGCGCTGGGTTCACCGTTTTAACACATGGCGGGTGAATGTGTTTGGCATGCGTTCGGCCAGTCAGCGTACACTAACGTCACTGGTAGTTCCTATAGCGCTGGGTTAACCGTTTTACCACATGGCGGGTGAATGTGTTTGGCATGAGTTCGGCCAGTCAGCGCACACTAACGTCACTGGTAGTTCCTATATCGCTGGGTTAACCGTTTTACCACATGGCGGGTGAATGTGTTTGGCATGCGTTCGGCCAGTCAGCGCACACTAACGTCACTGGTAGTTCCTATAGCGCTGGGTTAACCGTTTTACCACATGGCGGGTTAATGTGTTTGGCATGCGTTCGGCCCGTCAGCGCACACTAACGTCACTGGTAGTTCCTATAGCGCTGGGTTAACCGTTTTACCACATGGCGGGTGAATGTGTTTGGCATGCGTTCGGCCCGTCAGCGTACACTAACGTCACTGGTAGTTCCTATATCGCTGGGTTAACCGTTTTACCACATGGCGGGTGAATGTGTTTGGCATGCGTTCGGCCAGTCAGCGCACACTAACGTCACTGGTAGTTCCTATAGCGCTGGGTTAACCGTTTTACCACATGGCGGGTGAATGTGTTTGGCATGCGTTCGGCCAGTCAGCGCACACTAACGTCACTGGTAGTTCCTATAGCGCTGGGTTAACCGTTTTACCACATGGCGGGTGAATGTGTTTGGCATGCGTTCGGCCAGTCAGCGTACACTAACGTCACTGGTAGTTCCTATAGCGCTGGGTTAACCGTTTTACCACATGGCGGGTGAATGTGTTTGGCATGCGTTCGGCCAGTCAGCGCACACTAACGTCACTGGTAGTTCCTATAGCGCTGGGTTAACCGTTTTACCACATGGCGGGTGAATGTGTTTGGCATGCGTTCGGCCAGTCAGCGCACACTAACGTCACTGGTAGTTCCTATAGCGTTGGGTTAACCGTTTTACCACATGGCGGGTGAATGTGTTTGGCATGCGTTCGGCCAGTCAGCGCACACTAACGTCACTGGTAGTTCCTATAGCGCTGGGTTAACCGTTTTACCACATGGCGGGTGAATGTGTTTGGCATGCGTTCAGTCAGTCAGCGCACACTAACGTCACTGGTAGTTCCTATAGCGCTGGGTTAACCATTTTACCACATGGCGGGTGAATGTGTTTGGCATGCGTTCGGCCAGTCAGCGCACACTAACGTCACTGGTAGTTCCTATAGCGCTGGGTTAACCATTTTACCACATGGCGGGTGAATGTGTTTGGCATGCGTTCGGCCAGTCAGCGCACACTAACGTCACTGGTAGTTCCTATAGCGCTGGGTTACCCGTTTTACCACATGGCGGGTGAATGTGTTTGGCATGCGTTCAGCCAGTCAGCGCACACTAACGTCACTGGTAGTTCCTATAGCGCTGGGTTAACCGTTTTACCACATGGCGGGTGAATGTGTTTGGCATGCGTTCGGCCAGTCAGCGTACACTAACGTCACTGGTAGTTCCTATAGCGCTGGGTTAACCATTTTACCACATGGCGGGTGAATGTGTTTGGCATGCGTTCGGCCAGTCAGCGTACACTAACGTCACTGGTAGTTCCTATAGCGCTGGGTTAACCGTTTTACCACATGGCGGGTGAATGTGTTTGGCATGCGTTCGGCCAGTCAGCGCACACTAACGTCACTGGTAGTTCCTATAGCGCTGGGTTAACCGTTTTACCACATGGCGGGTGAATGTGTTTGGCATGCGTTCGGCCAGTCAGCGCACACTAACGTCACTGGTAGTTCCTATAGCGCTGGGTTAACCGTTTTACCACATGGCGGGTGAATGTGTTTGGCATGTGTTCGGCCAGTCAGCGCACACTAACGTCACTGGTAGTTCCTATAGCGCTGGGTTAACCGTTTTACCACATGGCGGGTGAATGTGTTTGGCATGCGTTCGGCCAGTCAGCGTACACTAAAGTCACTGGTAGTTCCTATAGCGCTGGGTTAACCGTTTTACCACATGGCGGGTGAATGTGTTTGGCATGCGTTCGGCCAGTCAGCGCACACTAACGTCACTGGTAGTTCCTATAGCGCTGGGTTAACCGTTTTACCACATGGCGGGTGAATGTGTTTGGCATGCGTTCGGCCAGTCAGCGCACACTAACGTCACTGGTAGTTCCTATAGCGCTGGGTTACCCGTTTTACCACATGGCGGGTGAATGTGTTTGGCATGCGTTCGGCCAGTCAGCGTACACTAACGTCACTGGTAGTTTCTATAGCGCTGGGTTAACCGTTTGACCACATGGCGGGTGAATGTGTTTGGCATGCGTTCGGCCAGTCAGCGTACACTAACGTCACTGGTAGTTTCTATAGCGCTGGGTTAACCGTTTGACCACATGGCGGGTGAATGTGTTTGGCATGCGTTCGGCCAGTCAGCGCACACTAACGTCACTGGTAGTTCCTATAGCGGTGGGTTAACCGTTTTACCACATGGCGGGTGAATGTGTTTGGCATGCGTTCGGCCAGTCAGCGTACACTAACGTCACTGGTAGTTTCTATAGCGCTGGGTTAACCGTTTGACCACATGGCGGGTGAATGTGTTTGGCATGCGTTCGGCCAGTCAGCGTACACTAACGTCACTGGTAGTTCCTATAGCGCTGGGTTAACCGTTTTACCACATGGCGGGTGAATGTGTTTGGCATGCATTCGGCCAGTCAGCGCACACTAACGTCACTGGTAGTTCCTATAGCGCTGGGTTAACCGTTTTACCACATGGCGGGTGAATGTGTTTGGCATGCGTTCGGCCAGTCAGCGTACACTAACGTCACTGGTAGTTCCTATATCGCTGGGTTAACCGTTTTACCACATGGGGGGTGAATGTGTTTGGCATGCATTCGGCCAGTCAGCGCACACTAACGTCACTGGTAGTTCCTATAGCGCTGGGTTAACCGTTTACCACATGGCGGGTGAATGTGTTTGGCATGCGTTCGGCCAATCAGCGTACACTAACGTCACTGGTAGTTCCTATAGCGCTGGGTTAACCGTTTTACCACATGGCGGGTGAATGTGTTTGGCATGAGTTCGGCCAGTCAGCGTACACTAACATCACTGGTAGTTCCTATAGCGCTGGGTTAACCGTTTTACCACATGGCGGGTGAATGTGTTTGGCATGCGTTCGGCCAGTCAGCGTACACTAACATCACTGGTAGTTCCTATAGCGCTGGGTTAACCGTTTTACCACATGGCGGGTGAATGTGTTTGGCATGCGTTCGGCCAGTCAGCGCACACTAACGTCACTGGTAGTTCCTATAGCGCTGGGTTAACCGTTTTACCACATGGCGGGTGAATGTGTTTGGCATGCGTTCGGCCAGTCAGCGCACACTAACGTCACTGGTAGTTCCTATAGCGCTGGGTTACCCGTTTTACCACATGGCGGGTGAATGTGTTTGGCATGCGTTCGGCCAGTCAGCGTACACTAACGTCACTGGTAGTTTCTATAGCGCTGGGTTAACCGTTTGACCACATGGCGGGTGAATGTGTTTGGCATGCGTTCGGCCAGTCAGCGTACACTAAAGTCACTGGTAGTTCCTATAGCGCTGGGTTAACCGTTTTACCACATGGCGGGTGAATGTGTTTGGCATGCGTTCGGCCAGTCAGCGTACACTAACGTCACTGGTAGTTTCTATAGCGCTGGGTTAACCATTTTACCACATGGCGGGTGAATGTGTTTGGCATGCGTTCGGCCAGTCAGCGCACACTAACATCACTGGTAGTTCCTATAGCGCTGGGTTAACCGTTTTACCACATGGCGGGTGAATGTGTTTGGCATGCGTTCGGCCAGTCAGCGCACACTAACGTCACTGGTAGTTCCTATAGCGCTGGGTTAACCGTTTTACCACATGGCGGGTGAATGTGTTTGGCATGCGTTCGGCCAGTCAGCGCACACTAACGTCACTGGTAGTTCCTATAGCGCTGGGTTACCCGTTTTACCACATGGCGGGTGAATGTGTTTGGCATGCGTTCGGCCAGTCAGCGTACACTAACGTCACTGGTAGTTTCTATAGCGCTGGGTTAACCATTTTACCACATGGCGGGTGAATGTGTTTGGCATGCGTTCGGCCAGTCAGCGTACACTAACGTCACTGGTAGTTCCTATAGCGCTGGGTTACCCGTTTTACCACATGGCGGGTGAATGTGTTTGGCATGCGTTCGGCCAGTCAGCGTACACTAACGTCACTGGTAGTTCCTATAGCGCTGGGTTAACCGTTTTACCACATGGCGGGTGAATGTGTTTGGCATGCGTTCGGCCAGTCAGCGCACACTAACGTCACTGGTAGTTCCTATAGTGCTGGGTTAGACCCGACTCTAAAGAAAGAGTTCAATTAGTTCCTCCAAAAGGAGTTCCTAGAACTAAAATCGTTCCTAGTTCCTGCGGTGCGAACATGCCAAAATCCGGGTACTATCTAAATGACTTGATCATGAATATTGGATCCTTAAAAAAAACTGTAATCAAGCAAGCAAACAAATAAATCAATAAAATAACTGTTTTCTACTGTGGTATTTTCTAAAATGTAACATTTCCTGTGATGGCAAAGCTCCATTTTAAGCAGAAAAAAAGATTGCTGAACAAACTTTGAAGAACCGTATTTATTTGAAGTATAAATATA
This sequence comes from Rhinichthys osculus, assembly GCA_029959095.1. Lineage (NCBI taxonomy): Eukaryota > Metazoa > Chordata > Actinopteri > Cypriniformes > Leuciscidae > Rhinichthys > Rhinichthys osculus. The sequence continues at coordinate 42,488,207 of JARWKJ010000007.1, forward strand.
AAAGTCCTGTGACAGCGGATTGAGAGATTGCCTGATCTGCAACGGAAACGTGAAGCTGCAGCTCTACGGCAGCAGACACTGACCTGAGAACAGCTCACTAGGGGGAGTCGTGCATCTATTCATACATAATGAGCCAAATTAACAGTGATTAAAGCCCTGGGAATTGAACACGGACTCCTCCTCCCGTGTGTGTGTGTGTGTGATTTCCCTGATGAGTTCAGCAGCTCATGTGGGACTGCCGCCTCTTTATTCATTTAACGCTGGAAATAATGTAGGAGGACGTTAAAAGGGAAATGTATCAAATCAAACGTTTATGATTAATGGTGGTTTTGAGCTGTGGATTCACAGATCGGCAAACACACACAGACACATGTTTACACTCGCTGTAGCGTTTCTGCATGTGACCTGCGTGCAAATCTGACATCTCGCGTCTGATGAAGACAAAGGGAGAGAAACCTCTTTAGTTGCATTCATACGTTCATCTTTCCAGGAGATCATTATTCATTTATTAATGTGATTCACAGCCATATTCAAATCAGGACTGGCTTCAGAAGAAAACTCTAATTAGTTTAGGTTATTAAAGGTTGTTCTCAAATTATTACAGGAAGCGGCGATTGTAGGGTTTCAATATTAGGGGGGAGTCGTCAATAAGCGTATGAGTGAAAAACAAATTAATTTAATATATTGTCTGCATACATGAACAATACAGTAGGTTCTACACTGCCTATCAAGTCAATCCCTGAATATTTAATTAATGTCTGATCATTTAAGATAACCAGCTAATATTCATTAATATTCATTAGGAATACAGACATTAGTGTATTATTACTGTAATTGTCTAAATTGGTAATATGTGGGTAAAATATTTATATTAGTGCTGGGCAACGACTAATCGTGATTAATCGCATCCAAAATAAAAGTGTGTGTTTACATAATATATGTGTGTGTACTGTGTATAATTATTTTGTATATATAAATACACACACATGCATATATATATATATATATATATATTTAAGTATATATTTTTTTATTTATATATAAAATATTTATATATAATATAAATTATGTATATATATATTATATATATATATTATACATGCAAATATTAGTTAAATAAATACATGCATATGTGTGTATTTATATATACAAAATAATTATACACAGTACACACACATATATTATGTAAATACAAACTTTTATTTACGATTGCCCGGCACTAATTAATTTTTTTCAACACATGTAATTCTTAATGTAATTCTGTCATCTGTTGGAAAACAAAGACTTTTAACATGAAGATAACATGCAATACCACTATAACCAGTAGACGGCCGCAGAGGAGCACTCACTCACTTATCACTCCCTGTAATAGTTTTGCTTTCGGTAATAAAATTAATATTATAACAAATTTAAGCAATTTTTTAGCATGAGTCACAAAGTCTCATGCCATTTAGATGAAAGGAAGTTCATAGACAAATACAAAAATAAGCCCAGATTTTACAGTGGATGGGAAGCCATCTTGAATTGCTCCCACTTCACATTTAGTAAACTGCATTTATGACAAAGAACTGATATCATAGAAATCTAAAGCCCTATTGTTCATGAATGACTTCATATTAACTGGCATATAGTCATGATTGGGGTGTAGACTGCAAGAGTGCAGAATGCTGGACTGAAGTGATTGACATTAACACCCGCCAGATGCGGTAGATTTCAGCGGTGGTGTGACGCAGTCAAACATTATAAAGCGGGCCATCTTTGATTGGTTTCTGTATATAATGTAATAACAGCAGAGGATTGTCGACTGTTGAACAAGTTGACTGTTTCGTCATTGGCTTAACTTACTGATACATAAACAACAAACTATTTTGTGACAAAGAATGTCTGACTGAACGTCTGTCCTTACATTACTGTCGGATATATCTATATTTCCATTAAAAAAAGCCTGTTTGAAAAGCCTGCGTTGATTTGGGACTGGTTTACCAAAGAATCCACAGTGAAAGAACCGAACAAACAAAATAATGCTCTACTGAGACATTCACAGCCACTTTCCCAACATCAGCATCCTTATGAAGGTCTGAAACTCAGCACAATGATCTCTTACATGTCAAAAGATCAAGGAAAATTGACTTCTCAATCCTCGACGGGTCATTTTGACCCGAAACTTAAAAAAAAAAAAAAAAATTACAAATTGCCAGAGAGGTCCAAGACACTAGGACTTCTGTCACACTTCTGTCACAACCACGAATACACACACACACATTTTTTTTTAATGTATTCGAGGAGTTTTGTGGTTGAAATTTAAAAAAGTAACAATCCTTCGCTCGCGGGTCAATTTGACCCCCATAGGAATGAATGGGATACGAGGAATGCTTCAGTACACATAGAAAAACCCTTAAAAAAAGTAAAAATGCTAAAACATTACCAAAAAATTATTTTACATGTGTATCTGAATGCACACTGAAGAGAAACTGACTTTAGGACCCAGAGGAACAGCTCATTTGCTGCATATAGAGCTATAAGGCCCTCTAGTGGCAAGAGTCATGAAATATCAGGTTATATTATTTTATTATATTATTAGGTCGGCAAAGACACCCAATGTAAGATATTTTGAGCTGAATTAAAAGGGTTATGCATGAAATTGTGAGTTATTTTGAATTTAAGTTGGAAGAATGCGAGGAATGTGCTTAAATTACTATTTATTTATTATTTATTGATCAAATCTAATAATTTAAAGGTAAATAAAAAATCTTTTAAAAATGCATTAAAAAATATGATCAAAATGAAATAAAATAAGCTTTCTGGAAAAAAAAAAGAAGAAAAAAAGTACAATTGTTGGGCTTCGGGTCATTTTGACCCGCGATGGAAAGATATTTGACGAAGTGCAAGGGCCGGATGAGGGTTAAATGCACTTCTCACTCTGTGACGTGAAGATTTAAACATCGTTTTGTAAGTGCTTTTGTTCCAAACTGTAAGACTTGATTTGAACAATTTTGTATCCTTGTCCTAAAATATTAAGCAGATATACCTGAAGTCAAGCATAATTTCAGCGCGCACGTTTCATTTTACTCCCTCTCCAAGCGCTTTCCACGCTCTCTCTCCGCCAGTGTGTCGGCCGCCCCGTGAGCCGCTCACACCGGGAGAGAGGAAGTTCATTAGCTCAGCTAAATCAGAATTAGTCCCTTCATTCTGACGGGCTGAACTTCATTAGACGGCCCTTCACAATCCAGCAGGGAGACGTGATGAATCAACGCGGGACGAGATCTTGCCTCGCGCAGCACATTCACACTTCCTCCACACCGCCCTTCCTCTCTCTCTATTCTTACATTTTCATTGAGATCAAGAATAATTTGCTGAAAAAATGAGAAGCGAGACATTTGTCTGTAATTACGGCGCGAACGAGAGACAGATGCCTGTGGAACTGCATCAGACATGGTCAATAAAAGCCATTTCGACTCTTGGGACTAAAGCATAAGCGTTTGAAGAGATCTGGATGTTTCCGTGCCAATCTATAAAGCATTTCGATGATATCTCTTCTACATGTGAAGCTCTGGCTCGTGCGCTCCTGTAGCCACCCCACTGATGCCTGTTGCCATAGTTTCACAATTCAAAAGAGGCAAGAGCACCAATCAGATAAAGACTGAACAGGACACAATTAGCAAACAAGTCAGATTGTTGTGCAGCATGCCAAATGAAGGAGCCGGTCCTGTGAGACTACACGCCGGATATAACCAAGCGCTCGCACAGGATCCTGTCCTGCTATACAACAGCCAGCGAGATACGCAGATCTGAGGCAGCCATGTATGACAATTATTATACGCCATAATGTGATACATCCTGGATGACTGATTATTTCTTGTGCGTGGCTTATGCATTCAAATGAGTAAGAACAGACGTGTTCTCCATGTTCTGTACATGTTTCAACAAAACAATTACCCCAATGATGCTTTTCTTAAACAACAACAGAAATGTTATAAATTATATAATAACCGATTTGAATTACCATTTATAAATGTAATAGCCCAAAGACAATTTCTCCCTGCTTATACTACCGCTAGACTACTATACTAGTTCAATTATTTATCAATTGTTAAATATGTGATGAAGTGGAATTGTAATGTAGTCAGAGATGTGTCCACAGATGAGGTCACAGATAATAAACTACATCATATTTAGACAAATGATCCAGAAAGTAAGATAAAGGGATGTTGTAATGGACATATTTCATATTACAGTACAGTGTTCTGTATGGAATTCCAAATCTGACAAAATAATCAATAAATAAATACATAAATATGTGAAGAAATGTAAAAAAACAAAACAAAAAAAAACATAAATATATACATAAATAAATATACAATGAAATGTAAAAAACAAAAATAAATGAGTATTTATACTTTTCTTTCCTTATTTATACGTATTATTGTATTTTTTCAACAAAAAATCTATTTATTAATTTCTACATTTATTTATTTCTTCATTTTTTTATTTCTACATTTATTTATTTCCACATTTATTTATTAAAAAATATATATTTCTACATTTTTTTATTTCCACATTTATTTATTTCTACATTTTTTATTTCCACATTTATTTGTTTCTACATTTTTTTTATTTCCACATTTATTTATTTCTAATTTTTTTATTTCTACATTTATTTATTTCCATATTTATTTCCACATTTATTTATTTCTACATTTTTTTATTTCTATATTTTTTTATTTCCACATTTTTTTATTTCCACTTTTTTTATTTCTACATGAATTTTTTGCGACATTTTTTATTTCTAAATTTGTTTATTTCCACATTTATTTGTTTCTAAGATTTTTTTATTTCCACATTTATTTGTTTCTACGTGTCTTTGTCCGTATGCTAATGAGGGGGGCGTGTTTTACCTCAGACATCAGCAATCGAGCTCAGAGCGCCAGTGCTGAAGCTTTGAGGCCACAGTGACACCTTGTGGTGTGACCAAACCAAACGCAAGCCTTTGCACGTCACACAGGGAATGAATGACTTAGAGATGGGCAATATGGCCAGTCTTATATCACGGTTTAAGTCATTTAATATCACCATAACTGTATGTATATTGGGTGATCATACATACTCTTTATCCTGGACATGGTCGTAAAACATCGTCCAGTAGGGATTTCGCAAATATCTTGGCACACATGAACAGAAATCACATCTTAAACGGATATAATAACAGATCATTTTGACACAGAAGCACAAATACGTGAAATTATCCACTATTAATCACATTTAATTTAAATGTGCTGGATGGAGCTTCACCATCAGAATGCGGAGAGAAACCAGCGCACTGAAGTCTACGCAAGCATATTGATCAATGCGTTTTGAAATGATGTCTTTAATATCTTTGGTCCATTTTTCTGGTAGAAGAAGACTGTATATTTTACATGCGTAAATCTGATAAAAAGTTAGTTGTCGACTTTTAGGAGTACATGAGCTTAAAGATGAACACAAAGCTAACACAAATGAACAATATTTTGATATCATGGGGGTTTTAACTCTTTCCCCGCCAACGTTTTTGAAAACAGTTGCCAGCCACCACCAGCATTTTTGATAATTTTCACAAAATGTCCATGGCAGAAATATCTGAAGAAAGAACAGACCCTCTTCTTTAAAAATCAAAACAAACATTTTTATTCTAGCTTCATGCATTATTTTTTTATCAACACTTAGCTTAAGCTGAGAAAATCTACATCCAAAAAGACTCCATCCAGACCAGATTCAGAACGACGATCAAAACACAGATAGAGTCGATCGAGTCCATAAACACCCCAAAGCATCACAGTCCTACAGCTCGTCCTGGGTTGACATTTCTGTTTAATGTTTTACATATGCATCTAATTACATATAATGTCGTTTTTTTCTGCTTCTTCTTCACCTGTGTTTTGATCAGGAGATTCAGTACTCTTTTAGAAGATGTGTAACAGCGCCCCCTACCGTATAACAGTGAAAACACGGAAAGCCCGAAAATTCTGTCAATGGCTGGGAAAGAGTAAAAAATAATAATAATAATACTCTAAATCCCAAAAGTATACGTCGGGTGTAAAATATATTTTTACTAGTGCTGTCAAACGATTAAAATATTTAATAGCGATTAATCGCATTATTGTCATCGTTAACTTGCAATTAATCGCACATTTTTATCTATTCTAAATGTCTCTTGATTTCTTTTTGTCCCATTATTTTTTCTCATTTGAATGCGCTTCTCAACATGAAAAAGTGGATCGTTTTGCTTTGTGCAAATGTTTTTTATTGGAAACAACATTGGCATATACAGTGTTCAATTTCACAATAACATTCTCACTTGGAGCAAATAATCTCTCACACAATGTAACACTGTCCATCAATAAAAGGGTGAAAGAAATACTGACGAGGTCCTGATATTGACGAGGGGGCGGAGAATTCGCATCAGCTGTGTGTGTGTGTGTGTGTGTGTGTGCTTGGCCATCATCAAGTGGTATTTCAGACTGGACGTGCCGCGATGATAGCTCAGTTCACAACGACAAAACACACAGATCACTGGTCTTGTCAATGGAACCATTTGGCAACTTTTTAAAAGTAAACTTTCCATTCAGAATCTTATTGGCGTCCATTTCGGCGTCTCGCGCTCGTCATCCACTCAAAACGCAACGTTAACCAACTATTTGGCCGGCTCGCAAGCCTAAACGAGTGTGTGCGGCGTGCCTGTTGTTGTGTTTCCGGTTTAGCTAGATACGCTTGCGCTTTGGTCGACGAAGCAACAAAACGTCCTCGCGCGGCGCAAGCCATTGAAATGAATGGGTTTCATAGCGCAGCACTGCGTCCTGTTGCAAAAGCATGTGAAAAAAACGACCAAGTTTGCTAGGCCAAAAAGGCCGTTAATCTCGCGATAAAAAAATTAACGCCGTTAAAATGGGTTTGCGTTAACGCCGTTAATAACGCGTTTAACTGACAGCTCTAATTTTTACGTGTACGAGGCGTTTCATGTACAGTAAGCGTGATGCAAATTTCATCACCATAATAGTACATGCACCGACAGATTTTGGTTTGTTTTGCACTGATCAGATGTTCCACAAGGAGACGACACTGGCCCAGGCTTTTGTTCCACAGCAGAGAGATGGAACAAAAACACAACACCGGAGACTGCAACAACAACAGACACCCGCATTGACAAGCGCTTGTGTGAGGGTTATGAGAGAGCCACAACTTTACTTTAGAATAATACAGACATTTTTGACTTCTGGAGAAAAATAGCACAGATATAGGACAAAGATGAAACTTTCTAGAGCACATGTGTCGACCGCCTGCGTCTGTGCAAGCGTTCAAATGGAGTGTACTTTGTAAGGCTACACATTCAACTGTATGCATATGCGCAAAAAAATAAACCGAAGTATACTTTGGGCTTTAGCCTGAATCAAATACAAGGCACTATGTTGTAAAACAACTACGATGAACACAATTTAGTATTTTCAGTATTCTTCTCTTTCTTCATGAAGGAAATGTCTGTTGGCATCACATTTACTCGGAGCTGTGCATGAAAACCTGCAGTGGCTTCCATTAGCGGGGGATCTTGAGGGTAGGCGCCCTTGTGGGAGAATGTGTTGTGTGTGTGTTTGTATTGATGTGTGAGGCCACGCGCTGATGGAGGGAACCCTCGGGCTGCTGTCTGCACCTCACAATCACAAAACTGAGAGACACGCTCCCTCTGCACTTGCAATTATACACACACAGGCGCAGAAGAAAGCCTTCAGCAACTCCCTCCCGCTGGATGTGACTGCGGCTGCGCTCTCATCTCAAGGGAAAGAGCCCTCTCTGGCCCCCTAGCTGGAGTCAAGGCATATTACCCTGCTGTATTCCAGGTAATGGGGAATGTGAAGAGTACACGTGATCGGTATGCCCAAATGCGACACAGCTCGGGTCTTCTGGGAGTCGTGCTGGCTAAGGGTGAGTAATGTAGGCACTGTGTGAGGAACAAGCCACAAAACATCTAATGCAATGGGGGCAACAGCTGCACAAACAGGACTCTCATGCGATTGCTCTGTTCATAAAGATGATTGTGTGAATAGCTCCATTTTCCACTTTAAAGTCACCCGTTTTCCACATGTGCTACTCTTCCAGTGAAAAGCCTCAGCTCTCAGATGGCTGTTTGCTTTGGAGGAAATCAGCTTCCCTTGACTCCTGCCAGTGGAAAACCAGCTGTGATCTGCTGCCAGACCTGTCAAGAAGACCAAGCGAAAGAAAAAAACAGACCAACACAAACCGCACAGAGGTCAAAGCGCTGAACTCACGCAGCCTTGCGATGGGGGAAGACAGCCTTTAAATACAAACTACACGGTTTCTTCTTTCAGCAGACAGAATTTCAGTCTAGGAAGAGGAAGGCATTTCAAATAACACAGTCCTGCAAACTGTACACTTCATGCTGATTCTGCCATCCGACACATTTGTCACGCTGTTATTAATGAGACTTTCTTTTTTCTTGTTTATTTTGAAACAATTATTCTGTTGCTGAGGTGTAAAAGGTGAATGTCAGGTTTTTGTCTAAACCCTGAAGTGTTTGGACGTGACTATAACCAACTTATTAGAAAAATAACGCTAATGGTCATTCAAATGCTTAAACAACAGTACTTTTTGATACCATCTTATTTGTGGTAAATGTCTAATCAGTCAGACTGAGTGGCACAAGAGCTTCTGTGTGACTGGATTTAATAGGGGAAACACGGGTAAAACAAACGATTATCAGTTTAAACTAACGGTTGGACTCGATATAATGTTCTTTATAACTTACCAAAGATCCAGTGATCCATGGATATTGACATGCAGCCAGGAATCGTGTTTCCTGACATTTAGGTAGCCTATATGAGCCTGATTTCGACGCCAGGGAAATACATAAAGCAAATTTGCCTGTGAGCGCTTTATATAAATACAACAAAGGTAGGTCTAAATCTGGGTGATTACTCATATCAATATAGCCTGGATGCCAGCCCGAACCCCGCCCACAACATTTTTTGGTCGGGAAGTTCCGTCTGGAGTCGATCCATTGAGGAGTAATTATGATCGGTTCAGAATTAGTCGGGCCAATCAAATTGCCAGGGCGGGCTTTATACGATGATGGACAGATGATCTGCAGTTACGTAATCATCACGTTATCAAAGAGCGCTTGGGTTGAACTGGTTTCCCTCAGAGATGACTGCAGCTGGAGAACTGAGATGTAGAGATTCCGCTATCGCGTCTGTTGTAAAAGAAATCAACAGCGCATTCATTTTAAAAGACGAACAGAGAACTGCAATCAAGGCATTTGTCGATCGGAAAGATGTGTTTACCGTCCTTCCTACGGGATTCGGCAAAAGTTTAATTTATCAGCTGGCTCTGATGGTCGCTAAGAAGATGGGACGCAATGAAAACCTGTGGTCGTTGTGGTTTCTCCTTTGGTCGCACTCATGGAGGACCAAGTAAAAGAAGCAACACTCATTATTTCGCTACTTCTTCCAGCGTGCGTGTAGTTGAGTTCTGTTGACTCTGCGTAGCTCATAAAAAAAAACACAACTGCGGTGCTCTCATTGGTTGTAGGTCTATCCAATTGAGTGTAGAGCTTTTTTTTTCCTGGTTCGGTTAAGACACGCCTCATAATCAAAGCCCTATGGAGCAGTATCAGACTCACATTCTGACTAGAATATGAGTATGACGAAGTCAGTCTAATATCAATGTTGTATATATATCATCATATCGTCCAGCCCAATTATGCAGAATATACGATGGTAAATAATTAATTGATGAGTTGTCAATACAATATATAACAATACAATATATAGGGTATGATTTTACCCCTAAATTCAGTATATTGAAACAAAAATGATAACTGCATATCCACGTTTCTCTGCCTGGATCCAGTTGTTTCTATGAATTGCAGCGATCCATTTATTTCTCTGATCTGTAGCTTTCGGCAGTCTGTAAAGACATACCTTAGATTTCTTGTCAAATCTAGTTGTACAGTCAATCTCAAAGCTCTTTCCTGTTTTAGATGTGTTTTATGTGTTTTTCGCGGCATTCACTCTGAAAACAAAGCTGGCACTTAGTGTTTTTGCCACTCAGTGGATTTAACAGCAGTCACTCCGGCCGGCGGTGACGTCACGCGCATAACCTCTATATGTCTGAACCTTTGTGATGTATCCGGTGTCATTCCACTGACGTTCAGACCATAAAACACAACAATTCCATATCAATGTTTTGTTATTTGTGCCATAAAAACAGTGCTCTACGTGTAAAATGAACAGGAGACAGCTATTTCTCATTCTGCCCATCTGAGCATGAACAGAAATGCTTCAAGACACACAGAGAGCGCTGGTCTCAAACATTCAAACAGACAGAAATACTTTATTGTGCTGTGCACTAACAAGCCCACACTAGTGACCAGAAATACATTTAAAGTGTGGTATCTTTTTTAAGTGTGGTACATGTAGCCGACATGGAAATATATGGATATATATTACAAGTAATTACGATTCACTAATTTCTATTCCAAGTTACCAGAGGAACAGTACATATTGAACCATGGATTTCATGGTAGCCCAACCGAAAAGCCAAACACAATATGCATGGCACTGAAGTAGATGAGCTTGTTTGAGTTCTCCTGTAGAAGGACTGTTGCCAATCCATTGAGCAGCAAACTAACCTCCTACTTAGACTCCTGGAGATTTTATAGCGTTTGCTGGAGGGCCTTAGTGCGTGGGATTAGTACATTTATTTCTCTGCTTGTTTCCGTATTCTGGTAGTGTACAGCACAAGTCCTAGAGAGTGGGCTGAGGGTCACTGATCATTCTCTCAGCAATCATGACTGTCTGTTGTAGCCTTCTTTTGTCCAAAACCAGACATTTGTTGAAGAGTGCAGGACAAACTGAATGAAATTTGAGTAATACTGTTAAAGCAGCTCCTGTTGCAGGTTGAACTTCCTAAAAAGGTGAAGAAAGAGTATCCTCTGTTGAGCCTTTTCTACAAGGGGTCTAATCAGAATTCCCACTTCATCTCCTGGGAGATTGTACGCTGTTAAGTGTGGTGACGGGGGCAGGGATACTGCATGGGCATTGTCCCTGTTTTACTCTCTTATGTCCAGTGTTTTAGGTGTAGGAAAGTACAAACAGATCTGGATATGAAGTTACCGGTTAAAACTGACCATGTTCCTGGGTACAAGCTCCAAGGTTATCCGCATTGAGCTGTTCTCTAAAACTGTTGGTCCCAGCGGCTCAACTTCCTCCCGGGAAACCAGGTGGAGCGTTAAAAAACCTCCACATATGGTGAAGTCAAGCTGCTCAGAGGCTGGTGGGTGTCTGCTGCGGGGATAGCAGCTCCTAAAAGGCCCAGCTGGTTGTTGGAAAAGGGATTCTACATTACTGCACCCAAGCGGCTGCCTCTTTCTAGAAAGAGCGCTGGCCCACTCACACCAGAAGGCCATTTCAGACTCCCACCCAACACCCCCCACATGATCACCCTCACAGCCTGACTCTGGATCCAACAGAACATTTGGTCTTCCACTGCTGTTTAATCAAACTCCTCCATCTGGCTGCAGTTTTCCGGCAGAAGAGGGTAAGATGCCTATAAAACTGGATATTGTAGAGGGGGCCATATTGGGCGTTGAGATAGGACATATATATGTATGCACAATGAAAAATCAAATGAAAAATTGGGGATCTGGTGGCTTTGTTATGCTGTGGGTGAATTTTGTTGGCATGGGTTGGGTCCATTGGGTCATATGCTAAGGCCGTTGCAGGCACTAGATCTCAGCCAAATGGCAGATTTTGGACCGACATGTTAGATATATCTTTCGGAAGAATGCCGTTCCATCCCTTCAGTAGAGTCAATGCCAAGCCACATTAAGGCACTGTTTACAGTCCTTTTCACTATTGTTGTTGCTACCTATAGAGTGTTTCAAATCTGAGGTTTCATCTCAGTTAATATGCGGCCTTAAAAGGCAGGTGCCCATGAAGGCAGTAAGTCAGCTCACTAGGTTATGGAACTGAGCCAAAGTAAAAATGAGAGCAGACAAAGGAGATGTCTTTTTTTCTGCAGTGTCTCCAGGGCTTCACCCTTGATGTGGTGCATTCATCATCGCGCCTCCAATATCAGTTATTCAGCGGCTCGTCTGCTTACAGCAGAATTAATTTGAGCTTTAATTACTCTCATCGGTGGAATGCTGATGAAGGCAAGCAAACGGGCAGCTTGGGCCGCCGCCGCCGCCGCCGAACTGCTTTCATACAACCTCAATTCCACACAGACACAAGAGCTGGCAAACAACCGGAAGGCTGTGGCCACGTCAGGACCCATGGTCTCAGATGCACAGGAGAGATGAATCCAATAGCAAGCCTTATATGTGCATGACAGGTATGGACGGGATAAGCGAGACAGCCATTACAGCTAAATAAGCCCCACAGGTTTATTAGAACCTCAATTTGAAGTGGAGAAAGAACAAAGTGATACGACAAAGACACTTACAAATTACAATATTATTTATGATCCCCTCTTAAATGGACATATTTTGAATGAATGAATGAGGCATTTATATAGCGCTTTCATATATAAATATATGGGTACTGTACACCCAAAGCACTTTACAATCATATCAGGGGTTCTATCCTCAACCACCACCATTTAATAATTTATAATTTAATCTTTAATCAGTTTTAATTACGTGAACAAGGATGTTTATGTTTTATCTGAAAGGTGACACATGGTCTGGCCCGTGGAAGGAATACCTTCCAGAGAACATTTACTTGTGTTGTATTTTATATGGATCACTATTCAACTTCAATAAGTCAATAAATACTTTTTTGAGAGTTTTTAGTTAAAATGTTGTTGTTGTTTTAAGAAATGCATGCCTAGATATAAAGACCTGTTCACACAAAGCACGATAACAATAAAGATAACTATAACGATAACCATATGAACATCCACACTAATGCACGATATCGTTCTGTTTATTAAAAACGCACTGCAGGTTTGTCATCTGCCACTTTAAATGCTCGGGCCCTATAAAGCAGGATGAATTCTGATTGGCTGTCAATGTTTTTATTGTTCTTCCACTGTAAAAAAAATATTCTGAAATATCATTTCTTGGTGCCGTTATCGTTATAGTTGTGGCGTGAACACTACTATTCTTTTATATTTAGAACAATTTTTAAAACTATATCGTTCTTGGTAATGAACGGGCCTTGAGAATGCAACAAACTTGCTTTGGTATGAAAAGGTAGAGACTGTGGAGTGATAATAGAGTTATTATCCTCTTATGATAGACGTGAAGAACGACACATTTTCAGATAGCCAGTTGACTACTACTTGATTAGTCAATTTTTTTTTAAAAAGGTGTTCACATAAGATGTGTTCTTCCATTTCAAAATACCTAAACGAAGCACAGAATAAAAGAATGCAGGGGGTCACAAGATGAATTTGTACAAATATTTTTAACGACATTATGTGTTAATGAGGTGTTCTTATAGCTCAAACAGTAGAGCAAAGTGTTAACATCGGCGAGGGTTCAATTCCCAGTGAATGTCTGGACCGAAATCTATATCGTGAATGCAACGTAACTCACTTTGGATAAAAGCGTCTGGGAAATTCATAAATGTAATGTAAATGTCAATGTTAAAAAGAAAAGCACAGACTGAATGTGAGAATGTCCAGCCAGATATCCAACTAACTACAATTTATAATAAGTTTGACAATAATAATATAAGAGTAAAAGTACAGAGCTTTCTGTTTCATAGTAAAACCCTAGAGCAGAGTTGCGAGGGCAAATATCTCCATTCACATCCAAATGGCATATACAATTAAATGATGTTTAGTAAGAATAAATGATGATGTGTATATTAATACACGAACAAAATGAAATTCCACTTAGTTGAACCAACAACCTACAGACAGACATTAACAGGACTTGTGTGGAGGTCAATGGTGTGGTGTGGACAGAGATGGAGATGCGCAGGTGGAGGTCTGCTCATGGGTGGGTGCTCAAGCTCCGGCTACGAAAAAACCCTCAGCTTTAATGAACAGCTGGGTCACCAACGCTTGGCACCTCCATACTTCTTAATGATAGTAATCATTACAGCGTAAGCATCTTTCCCCAAAGTCGGCGGAGTTAGCAGACACTGGCAGCAAACGCTGCCATTAAGAAGCGAGAAGAGAAGTCTTCATCAGAGAAGTTCAGAAAATGACTCTAATCACTAATGAGATCAAACTGCAATTAACACTTCATGCTCTTAATGACGGGAAATGCTGAGCATGCCACGCTGGTGAACCTTGAAAATGACTTAAAGTTCTAAATGATTTCCCAAATGAACATACTTTTTCCACAGTTATGTTTTGTTCTGGGGAAAGTTTGTCTATGTACACGGTTCAGCAGATCGGAATAAGATGAAAGACATTACAACAACAGCAGCAAAAAAAAAGACCTTCGGAAATAACAAAGTCCACTATCAATATGCATATGCTTAAATTCAAGTCAAACCACAACCAAAATATGCATGTTCATTACGGTGCAGCATTTGGAAAGGGGTGACCTATCATATTAAAAAGGATTTTTAGTGGGTGTTTTCATGCCAAAAAAAGATTAATCCATCAATTAAAACGATTACTTAAATTATTCTAAATTTACTAAAACATTTAGCACCAACTGCACCCACACGCACACAAAAATCATAGACTCAAGATGGCCTTATACATAAATATATCAAATGTATTCCGTGTAGGCATTTAATAACATCCATGGAACCTTTCCATTTCACACAAAAAAAGTACTTAAAAGTGGAAAAAGGTTCTTTAGATTATTCAATTGTTCTTCACACTAAGAAAAAATGAACTAACTAAAGGGTCTTTCTGGAACCCAAAGTGGTCTTAGATGGCATCGCTGTGAAAACCTGCTTTTAAAGGGATAGTTCGCCCAAAAAGGAAAATTATCCAATGATTTACTCTCCCTCAAGCCATCCTAGGTGTATATGACGTCCTTCTTTCAGACGAATACAATTGGAGATATATTTTGAAGCACAAAAAAATACATCCATCCATCATAAAAGTAAATCCATATGGCTCCGGGGGTTAATGAAGGCCTTCTGAAGCGAAGAAATGCGTTCGTGGAAGAAAAATATCGATATTTAAAACTTTATCGACTAAAATAACTAGCTTCCTGCAGACGGCCGGAAGTATCGTGTATTTTTCTTCAAATTTTGAATGTGCTACAAATTTTGTGCTCCCATTCACTGCCCTTATAAAGCTTGGAAGATCCAGGACATTATTTAATATATCTCCGATTGTATTCGTCGTAAAGAAGAATGTCATATACACCTAGGGTGGCTTGAGGGAGAGTAAATCATTGGCTGATTTTCATTTTTGGGTGAACTTTCCCTTTAAAATCTTTATTTAAAGCATGTAATGAAAGGTCTGAAACATGATCTCATGTAGTTCAGGCCAAAGTAACGATTAACGATTTCGTTAATAGATGGCAAGTAAGAAATATCATTTAAGATGAGATAAAATCATGGCAGATTAATGATTAGTTGGATTGGTTTGAGCTGACGGACATGATGCTTTGACAACTTCTCTTTAAAGAACAACCCAGGTTACTGGGTTAACTGACAATTAAACTCAGTAATCCATTTCAATTCAATTCAGTTTATACATTAGATTTATTTACCATGTTTTAAGGTCCTAAGACAATAGCTTATAATAAAAAGTGTCTAAATATGCTAAAATTATAATTATTTTAAACACATTTGATCAGCCTTTAACATCAACATATAAAACATCTGAGCAACCAACGTTTCCAGGTCTTTTTGTGTCGTCTCGCTGTATTTGGCTCAAGCCTTTGTCTCGTGAAGACTGCCGTCGGTGTGGGCACATCACAGGCCATTATCTGCCCTGTCCACATTCATTATTGAAGCTAATGATCTGCTGCCCTCCACGCACCTCACTGAAGAAGGACTACATTAGAAATCTCTCAAGTTAATTAGTAATTAGAAACATAAAAAATGAATCAGAGAAACAGAGTGTTTAAGGTTTGAGTCTCAAGGTGTGTGTGGGGGGTGGGGATGGCAATGTGGGCAGTGACATTGCTCATGGTCCTCTTTCAAGGGCATTTGAACACCAGCAACAAAGCTAATCAATGGAGCTTACTGTATATATTCTGTTTCTGTGTGTTTCTTCAACTATAGGCACTTTAGGCTCTATGGATGTTCAGAAAACAAACTCAGTTTGGCAGAATTGTGTCATTATTTTCAATCAGTATAATTTCCATTACATCTTATATGATGTTTGATTATGTTAATAGCATTCTATGGTGGAAATGATGGTGATGTAAATTACATTAATAACATTTTTAACTAAAATTGATTACCCTAGCTAAGATTAACTTCATAGCAATCATTTTATGAAGGCACACAATTCAATTATATATTTTCACATGCAGTTTTAGCTAAATTTGACAACATTTATTTGAAAATTATGCTAAATAAAAAAAGAATTACCTTCAGTTTTCACCTTTACATTTTTTTTATTATCTCATGCTCTTCACTGAAATTTTTGTCTCCTCAGAAATTAAAGGGATATTCCAACAAAAAAGAAAATTCTCTCATCATTTACAAACCCTCATGTTTGGCATTTCTGTATTTTGTCCTTATTGGAGTGTGGACATTCTCCAAAATCTCTACTTTTGTGTTCCATGGAAGAATGAATTCTCTTTTTGGTACAATTCATATATCCTTATATATTTACTCTTTATATCTTTTTGAATGAAAATGCATAAAGTTACCATAAAATCAAAATAGACACTTCTTATTTATTTATTTATTTATTTATTTATTTATTTATGTGTTTTACAGAATGTAGCAGTGATTATTATAAATTATTTATCTGTGCACATTATTTTTATTGTTATTATTATTATTTTATTTTTATGGCCTTGTATATATCAATGTTTTCTGTAGTGTTACAAGCAACCGCACCTATAGTTCTCAACTCACCTCAACGGAAAAGAAAATGTGCATACACATAAAAATAATTTGACATCACTAACATTAGCATAAGACAATAATACTAAAGCCTACTGCTTCAATAATCATTATAGTATATCTAAATATAAATCTCCATAGGGTTTTCAGATCTTTTGGGCAGGACAGATATAAACGATGGCGCTGGGAGTTAGGAAAGATCTGGCATGGGGCCACTGGTTTGAAGCACCTGAGTCTTATTAGAACTCTCTGGAACATTCCACAGGGTTCCATGACTGCAGCCAGAGGGCATGATGAAGGACTTCAATGAGAGTCTCACTAATCAGCATCCTGTTCACCAGCAGACCCCAGGGGGCCGAAGCAATAAGAAAACCAAGAGAAACCAAACTGAGCCAAGCTCCACAAATGCCACAAACACAGAGACCCCTAAACATCTACAGAATTCATACCATTCAAGTCATGTGTAACAGTTGCTGAATGCCCTTTTGAATAAGTAGTGCACTTTAGCAAAGAGCACCTATTACGGGAATAATAAACACTGTAAAATAATATATTTAGTGAACTGAATTTAATGTTTTAGCACACTTAACTGCATGTTAATTGCAACTAAATATATTATAGTTAAAATTGATATATGCAGTTAGTGAATTAACATTTTGACCAAGTAGGAAAAAGTACATATTTCACATTTATATTGTCTTTGAGATATGGTTAAAGTGTACTGCTGAATGTACAGTACTGACAAGCATTTATGGTCAACTAAAATATACTTCAAAGTCATTTCTATTGAAACTTGTATGTCATGTATAAATTACATTAACTTAAAATGTAATATCGAATAACACACTACAGTACACATCAAAGTAGGGGTACTTCTTTAAAGCACGACAAAATATTATTTTAAATTAATCTTAGTGCACTCTTTAAATGTGTACTTAAGTGTTCTAAGAAACATAGTCATTAAAGTCTGTGTGAAACTAAAGTTGAGTCTTTTCTTCTCTATTGTGACCTACAAGTGAAACAGCTCCTGGAACAAGAACAAATGTATTTTGATTTTGATTTTGTCTATGATTTTGTAAATATTTTGGTGCATAATTACTGAACTAAATTATGGTCCTGGCCTCTCATACACAAGCCGGTGACACTAGTATAGAAATATTCATAATTCTGCTTTGTGTTAGACACAGATGCCTTGCACATTGTCTCTGAACGTATGTTTTTAATGTTGTAAATGTTTCTTGTTTTGGCAATTTAATAATTATATTATTGTCTATCGTTATAATATTGTTCCCTATCAGTCAGTCACTTCCACGTTGTGTCGAATACAAGCACAATACAGCGGTTCCTTTCAAATATTTTCAGAGGCTTCTGGGGCATATGGCATCCTCAGCTGTGGTAACGCCACTCGCCACTTTAATGCATATGAGACCGTTTCAACACTGGCTTCATGCTCGAGTCCCGAAATGGGCATGGCACCTTGGCACACATCACAACTCGATCTGTCACCGCACTTTCAGCCCTTGGACAGACATTGCATTTCTACGGGTGGGAGTAAGGGCAGAGATGTGTTGATCCAGACAACACAGCGACAGTGGTGTATATACACTGCAAGGGCGGTCTCTGCTCTCGTCGCATGTCTTAACTCGCCTGAAGTCACTGCAAGCCACTCACATCCCGGGCGACCTCAATCACGCAGCGGACTTGCTCTCACGACAGGTTATGCTTCGCGGAGTGTGGAAACTCCATCCCTAGGTGGTCCAGCTGATCTGGAGTCGAATCGGAGATGCACAGGCAAACCTGTTTGCTTTCCAGGAATCATCCCACTGTCCTGTGTGGTATACCCTGATCGAGGCCCCCCTCAGCAGGGACGCACTGGGACAAAGCTGGCCCGGGTCCTGCTCAAGAATGTGTTTACATCAGTGGGCCTTATCATACACTGTGCAAGATCAGGGAGGAAGAAGAACAAGTTCCATACTGGCCTAACCAGACTTGGATCTTGGAGCTCACGCTGATGGTCAGACCCTCTCTGGTGAATCCCCCTGAAGAAGGATCTCTGTAACCTCCATGTCTAGTCCCTGGAAGGGACGGGGAGGGAATTCAAATGCTCAGACAAGAGCCCCCTCTACTAGGTGTGCTTATTGCCTTGAAGTGGCTCCTTTTCGCTACATGGTGTTCTTCCCGAGTTGAAGACCCACGGAGATATGGCTTTAGGTCAGTGTTTTCCTTCCTCCAAGAAGGCCTAGAGAAGCACTTGTCTTCTTCTACCCTTAATGTGTACATGACTGCAATAGCAGCAAACCACAACACTGTGGGTGGCAGGACTCTGGGGAAAGACAACCAAAGTATTAGGTTCCTGCACGGAGATTAAATCCGCCGAGACTGCGCCTCATCCCCTCTTGGGATCTCTCGTTGGTCCTTGGTCAGTTTAGCTCAGTGCCCTGAAGACATTCCATGAAGACTACCTTGCTGACTGCTTTTACCTCCATCAAGAGAGCTGGGGACCTACAAGCCCTCTCTGTTAGCCTAGAGTTTGATCTGGCTGACTCTCATGTGGTCCTGAAAGCCCCAGCCTGGCCCAGCCCGGCTCAAAGTTCCCACTACTCCTTTCAGGGATCAAGTGGTGAACTTGCAAGCGATCCCTCCTGATGAGAAAGACTCAGCCCTATCTTTGTTGTGCCCGGTGCGCATCTTGCACATATACCTGGACCGCACACAGAGCTTTAGATGATCCGAGCAGCTCTTTGTCTGCTTTGGAGGTCAGCAGTAGGGGATGGCTGTCTCCAAAAAAGAATGGCCCACTAGATTGTGGATGCCATTCCCCTGACTTATCAAGCCCAAGGCGTACTATGCCACTGGTAGAATGAGCCCTCACTCCCAGGGGTTATCACAGTCCCTTAGGCTTTGGCGAATGGTGCCTCGTTGGCAGACATTTGCAGAGCTGCGGACTGGGCTATACCCAACACCTTCACAAGATTCTATAATCTCTGCATAGATCCAGTTTCATCGCGAGTCTTGGGTACTGACAGGTAAAAGGTCAGACAACTTGTTGGCTGTGTCGCTTGTGTTTCGCGCCTTTCCCGTCTCTGAGGTGATAATGTGCACTTTTTTGTCCTTGTGAGTTCCCCATGTCTGGTGAACCCAGGATGCCTTTTCCTACCTCCAAACACTCATCGGTGGTTGAGTTTGGTGGAGAAATTTGCTACCAGGCCCATTACTTGTGGCATGCCTCTTTTAAGGTGAGCCCTTGTACATGGGCTAAGTGCTGATTCCCTAATGGTGATCCCATATACAGTATGTATTCTTCTACTGTCTGGGTTCCCTGTTAGTGAACCCTGTGTCTTTCCCTGGACAAAGCCTTGCTCTGTCACCACTCGCTGTGGCCCTATGTAGTACTTCCCATCAGGTAAGTCTATAGGACGTACTCTCCACATACTAACCTCACCTTTGAGTTATTGACTTGACTTTGTAACATGCAAAAAAAAAAAATTTTAATGCAATTTAATCCTTATGGTCTAGATTTGTCTTTTGAAAATTTAAGTTTGAAAATGTTATCTAAACTCTTAAATAAACAAACAAATCAAACAAACAAATCTGCTGTACATTGATTATGGCCATAATAATCCATTACAAGTCAATGCAGCAGAGAGTCTTGTACATTTCTATTCTTTCACATTTCACATTCCCCTTCTTCAATGTATTGATATTCAGTTCATCTGTAATTTCAAGTTTCTTGAATCATCCTAGAATGCAAACCATTTGTCCCATTTATTCACATCCGTTAGAGTTTCCGTTGGGCATTGCCATGCTGAAACGGTCACCATGGAAAAGCCAACAAAATAAGAAATATTGTCAAGAAATGCACACAGTCTTCTTTAATATATAACAATATCTGACTGACATTTAAAAAACATGTATCAATCTACATGATCCATTTAAACATCCATTTAAAAATAACTCATCTAATAAAACATGCTGCACACTGCAATAATGTCTCCCCTGCTCTGTTTATCCACTTCATTCCTCTTTTTTCACAAGATTTTCTCCTCTCTCCTTTCAGCATGACATCAGCCCACAGTGCTGCCTCACACAGAGTGGCCTGCTGGACAACAAATGTGCATCATGCACTGCTCCAAGCCTCCACCAACTGTCTCTGCCATCCACTTCATCCACCCTACCCTGGCTGGACTGCCCGGGTCACTCACTCCCCACCGTGGAACGGAACGACACAAGGCTGGATGTGTTTGCAGCCACTGTAATCAGCCACCCCCACCTCATGCCACATGCAGGACCCCCATGTGTGACTGTCCTTGAGAAGGTGGTCAACCAACTTGACAAAAAAGGATGCTTTAGAGGATGATGGAAATTTGCCATCTTTTCTTTTGCCTCATCTCGCATCATCTGAAATATGCTGGTGACAATTATGGTGAAAAATCGAATGTTCTTGATTTTTTTTTGGGGGGGGGGGGGGGGGGGGGGGTTGGTTTGATAATGCAAGAGGTCTCTGAATGAAAGTCAAGCTCTCAGTCGCGCTGAAGCCTTTCTACATCTCCAACAACAGACAAACCAACTACAAGTGCAAATATGGATTTGGGCCATTCAAGCTGTGAGTTCCTATCTGCAGGCACCTCAGGGCTCCTGTGGCCAAGACCCGTCCCTACCGTCCAGTTCACACCTACCTCCGCCTCCTTGCCTTATCGGTGTGAGATCTGATTGCTTTCTGAAAGATGTCTCTGTGGCAATCAGCAATATTAATGACTGTAAATCAAATATGCACAAAAGAAATCACACTTTTCTATATTTACAAACCACAAGGTCAGGTTACAAGGACCAACAAGGCTTTTGTGCCCATGTTTAACAGCCTCCAATTCTCTACATATTGAGTTATCGATGGCAATAAAACAGGGACATGTGCTTAGAAACAACACCCTGAAGAGCAGCGCCTGCTCCATTACATACGCTAATAGCACTGACAGCTGAGCGTAGATGACCCGACGGCCCCCGTTTCACCTCATCTTTACAGATGGCCATTAACAGGAGGAATTATGCTCTTTTTCAAGGGAAAAGGTATTTAAAGCTTCTCAAAGCAGGCTTTTGTTTTTCCCTTTGCAGTTTTGGCACATGCTGGTTAAGAGGGAATTACAGTCCAGATTTGCACACACTTGATGTGAGACTGCAACAGAATGCGCTTCAGCAGAACCAACTGAAAATGAAAAGCTTCTATTGAGAAAAAAGGAACATGCTTATTTCAAGCAGAGGGAATTCAGTTAAAACATTATTTTCCCACAAAACCCCTCAAATCATGAATAGGAACAAATAAGAGTAACAAATAAAGAACAAGAGAGAAGATAACCACAAAGTCTTTTTTTCTTTAAAAAACTTTGTTCTCTTTAACATTCTTTGACAATAGATATATTTCAGTGGGTTTTCCAGTAATATCATTACGGTGTAATAAATAAATAAAAATAATCTGAACCAAATGGAAAAACAGGAAAAGGGGTTCATGTTGGGGTCACATACCCAAAATTGACATTGAAATATGTTTAGCCAGTTGTTACAGATCCAATTAGAATAAAGTCTTACCTAGCATATGATTGGCAACATGGACCTGAATGTCCCATTTACTGTAAAAGACCATCTGACACTTGATGCACTGGTAAGTCTTCTTCTGAATAGTGGAAAAAAAGAAACATCATATAAAGATGAATAGTGTAGGACAATAATGCTTAAACAAGAAAATACATGTCTTTTGTATGCATAAAAATTGTTTGTTGTTGTTTTTACCACTCCTCTTTAATTCAGTAAACTATACAATAAATCTTTAAAAACAATAATTATCACTATTGTATTGATGGCAAATATTCTGAGTATGTAGGTTTACTGTGAGGCACACCTTACCTCGTCACTTTGGGTGGGGCTAACTCGTGACATGGGGGAGCCCTCTGGAGTCCTGAAGTGAGCACCCTCTGGTGTTTGGTCTCTGTGTACTGTCTGCAGGTGTGCCTGAAGCTCCGCCTCTGACTCAAATTTAACATTGCAGCTGGAACAACGGGTCTTGGAAATAGAGGGCGATACTGATGAAGACGAGGAAGAAGAAGAGAGAGTCTTTCTCTTCACAGGACCAGGGCTAAGGCTCTCCCCTTGGGTCCATCCAGCAGCAGGACCCGTTGACGTTTGAGACCCATGATGCAACTGTTTCCCTCCATTTACAGTTGAGCTCTTGCTACCAGCAGCATTGACACATAACGTGCACAGGCCATATGTCAAACCATTAATGTCAAGTTTCACCAAGTCCTGCTTAGAGTAGAACTCTTTGAGACATGCAGCACACTTGAAGACTTTCTGGCTTTGACTGTGTTGAAGTTGTGTGGCAGCTAAACATGCAGTTTGGTGATTTGTAGATGCTGGTCCAGTCTTCTGCATGTGAAAGGTGCCGTGGATCTTGAGTTCTAGGGTTGAGGTGACAGTCTGCATGCAGACAACACAGCGGAAACCAGTCAAAGAGTTACGCAAATCTGGATGCATCTGACAATGCTCTAGGAAGTCGTCCTCACTCTGCAGAGGTAATTTGCAAATCCGGCAGCTTCCAGTGTCCAGGCTTTTGCTGTGAGTGACCTTGTGTTCTGTCAGAGTAAGTAGTGAAGGGAAGCGCTCTCCACAAATGGGACACATGTAGTGTTTGACAGGCCCTATGTGTGTTTGCATGTGCTCCCGAAGTCCTCCCTCCGAGAAGAAGGTTCTAGAGCAGACGTTGCATTTGTGGTTTCCCTTGATCATTTCTGCCTTTCTCTTGTGCATAGCACTCTCTCCCGGGCGAATGTTATGGTCACGAAATTGGTGATTGGTTAGGAGGGACTCCATGGTATAGGATGCACCACAGATGTCACAGCTATACATGACCTCTGAGGTATCAAAGTCTTCTTCGCTGCCATCATGACTGTTGCGAGACTCCCCTGCACCAGTTCCTCCATGGCTGTTGGTCAGAAAGCCCTGGAAGTCTCCATCATCTTTGGCAACGGAATCACCGCTACCTGACATGGACCCATTGGTGCTGCAGTTCTGGGTCTTTCCCTCAAACACACAATGCTTTTCACGAAGGTGACGTTCTAGCAGATAAACAGCATGGAAGGCTTTGCAGCAAAAGTGGCAATTGTATTTCTTGCTATGGGTGGTAATATGACACTGCAGCTCTACTTCTGTGCCAAAGGACTCACCACAAAAAATGCAACGGTGTGAGCAGCCCTGATTTTCAAGGTGACTATGTTTGACATGCAATTGAAGGTCAGCCTCATGCCTGAAATCCCAGTTGCAAGAAGTACATCGGTATACCTTCTTCTCATTACTGTGCTTCACTGCAAGATGGAGTTGAGTTGACACTTTAGAGTCAAACACCTCCTGGCAGAGAGTACAGCGAAAAAACATGAAGGTGTGCATATCCAGGAGATGTTTCTGCAAGTCATCAACGGATGTGAATTGCTTGTCACAGCTCTCACAGATGTAGTATGTAGACATGATGGTGAAATGAACAGTCACGTGTTTAAGCAGAGACTCCTGATTAGGAAAGTCCTTGTTGCACTGTGGACAGGTAAGCTGTGGCACGACACCATCAAGGTGGGTCTTTAGGTGTGTCTGGAAAAGATCTAAGCTGGTGTACTTAGCCCCACACTGGTTACAAATGAACTCGCTTGAACATAAGGAAGTGCTGTTCTGTTTGAATAGTGAGGCCTGTTCTCCAGACACTGGAGATGAGGGGCTGAGGACTCGCAGAGATCTTCTCCCATTGTTGATATAATTCAGTGCAAGAGGGATGTTCTTGTGGTTCTCCTTTATGTGTTTGTTAAGCTTCAGAACACTGTTAAAAATGGGGGAGTTGGTACAGTAAGAGCAAGAATAGATATCCACAACAGAATCTTTTGGAGTGACGGCTAGAGGAGAGTCAAATTGCAAGCTTCCAGAGTCACAATGGGTCTGTCTGACATGTTCCTCTAGAGTGGCCTCAGTTAAAAATCCCATAAAGCATTTGGGGCAAAAGAATGCATTACTTTCTTTGGCTACTGGACTAGGAAAGCCATGTGAGTGCCGTATGTGCTCTTGCAGAGCATTGAGATCTCCAAGCACCTCTGGGCAGAAATTGCACTGTAGCAGGCCATCAGACAGGTTAGCAAGTACACCTGAGGGATCCTCGGCATTGTGGATCTGTTTCAGGTGTTCGTTCAAATTGCAAAGGGATGGAAGGATCTCCAAGCAAAATTGGCAGGTATGCGCCTGCTCTGGCTTGTCAACATGCTTTGTTTTAAGATGAATCTGCAGCACAGCGAGGCTTGAAAAAACTTGTTTGTTGCAGTAAATGCAGCTGTATTCAATTTTTGGCTGTTTGGCAGATCGCCTATACACGTCATTATGAGTGGCCCTCTTTCTTCTCCCACGTGTCTTGGGGACAGTGGAAACGGTCTCCATCATGGACAAACTGTCAACAGAAAGGTTGGAGTCTGGGGTAGTGCTTGAAACAGAAGTATAACCTACGGGCAACACGGAGGGGCTATTGCTGGACTCTGGTATTTGGTGAATATCCATGTGAGTGTACAGCTCCTCTACAGTGGGGAAGTTATCAAAGCACACAGTGCATGTGTTGCTCTTCTGGTCTCTCCCATGCACCTGATCGATGTGGCTAAGAAGCGTTCCCTCATCACTGAATGGCTCGTGGCAATAAATGCACTGCAGACCAGGTTCTAGACTCCCTCCTACAGGAGAAGAGCACTCTGGGTGGCTTTCTGCAATGTGCTTCTGCAGTTCTTCAGGCATGTCGAAACCCTCCTCACAGCGGCTGCATTTGCGTGTCTCTTTTAACCTCCATTCTTGAGGAGACAATCCTTTCGCTCCATCCTTCCCACGTTCATGCACCTGCATGTGTCCATGAAGCGAGTTGGTGGACAAGAACCCACGGCGGCACACTGGGCATTTATGGGGCTTGTTGGCAGCGTGTGTTTTCATATGGATCTTTAGATGATCACTGCGTGAGAAAGCAGAGTCACAGTCTCCGCAGTGGTACTTTTTGTCACCAGTGTGAAGCTTGATGTGTCGGTCACGGCTGCGCTTGTGCTTGAACAAGCGACTGCAGTATGTGCAGCTGAAGGGAAGTTTATCTCTGTGACTTTGTTCGTGGCACTTAAGGAAACTCAGGCGACTGAAGGATTTTGCACAAAACTGGCATGGGTAGGGTAGGTTGGCACCTCCTTCATCCTCACCATATTCATAGTCTTCGACATGGCCTGGAGATGTGTGGTCTTTACTAGATGGCGAGGATGCAGGCCAAGAGCAGGATGGGTCATCTTCTATATCAGTTCCATCTGTCAAAAACATCCAGAAGACAAGATAGATTATATTAACTTTTTACTGTTTTGTGGTATTCAGATGCAACAAGATGTCTGTCTTCTAACAAAATGGCATTTGTGAGAAATTTCTCCTTTCAAAATTATATATATATATATATATATATATATTTGGTAAAGTTATATGAAAAGCAAGGTCCATTATGCCATGCATTCCAGTAATATTTGCAAGGATGCTAGTCTTTCAAACTATGACACAGACAATATATTTGTTTTTCATGTTTAATTAAAAAAACATGAGGTGGGGGGTTAGGTGTCATTATACATTAGCCAAGGACTTGTTTTAGGAAAGTTACAGTAGTATGTTATAGAAAATTACTTCTAGATTGGCTGAAAATTCACAGACCCCTGCCTTTATCATTCCAGTTGTCTAGAGGCAGTTCTATCTGTTTCCTGATGATATGCTACCACGATTTAAGTGCCCCTCGATAACACACAATTATCAAGCATAGAGTCAATTCTGGCAGGTCACGTTAGTCAAGCTCACATCAGCTGACTCTCAGCTGATCCACGTCTACTTATAGGAATACGACGCCTATCACTGTATACATATATAAGCTCCTTCAGTATTATCAGCAGCTATCGCTAATTACCCTCCTATATAGCTAATTACCCTCCTCCATCCCCAGCTCCTCCTCTCCTCTCCTCTCGTCTCGTCCCCTCCTCTCTGGCATTCTGATTCCCTTTAATTCAAGATTTTAAAGTACAACATAATTCGAGAATTTATTCTGATTCAATGATATCTGCATACATTCATGTTGGTTCGGTTCCGTTTACCCTAAGGAGGTTATTGCTGCTCTCCTGCTCTTATCCACGCTAGGCTGCATGGATGCGCAGGGAGTTCTTGCCCAGAACTGAACCATACCGCCAATCCAAACTGTATGCTAATTGTCAATCTTCCGTGCGCCGAGTGGCTGTAATGTGTTGTGGTTACATACTTGAAGTATATACCCAACAGAGTTTGCAATCATTTAAAAGATGACCAGCCACAGCAAACAAGTAAAATTTCCTCCAATATAAGGAAAGTCCAAGTTAGTCGACTAATCGACCAGTCGTTTTTTGAATGACAGTGAGGTGAACATACTGAGTTTAATAGTTTGTATATGATATGAATTTAAAGTGAGATGCAATTTTCAAATAAGTAAGAGTCACCTTTTTGCAAGCATTTTGGCACGCTGATAGCATGTTGTAATTTATTTATGCTAATAGTCAACACTGGAAATGACTAAAACCGAAAGGTTTTGTCTCCCAAATTCATCCAATTTAAAGCATCCACCATAGCCATCAAAGCACCACTTTTGTGCAGATTCTTTGCATTCAATAATAAACTTCCAGACAATCACTGTCACCCTTGAAATTGTCTGGTGTGAGTAGTGTTCACATTATTACTTTCCACTGAAAAAGTAACTACACCCAATGAAAAGCATTGCTTCTTTTTTCTTTTCTTTTTTTGGGCTTGATATGTTCCGGTGCTGATTTGTTATAGTGTGGTACCCACACTCCCAGGTGTCTGTCAGAACAGAAAAATGACCCCTTTAAAATAGTTGCAGTACAAAAAAAAGTCTCAAACTGTTGGATGTTGTGCAATCACCATATTTCTAACCTAACAGTAATGAACTTTTGCAAGCAGAGCGAGAATCACCCCAAGGACAAAAGTTATGACATAGTTTATTACCTATTAATTACAATATTTGAAGGGCTTTGCTTAGTTTCCGTATATCCCAAACAAATATGTCTGATCAGGAGCTGGTGGAAATATGCAACCTAATTATACAGGCTTTCCTTAAAACGTCTCGGTTACGTATGTAAACCTCGTTCCCTGAAGGAGGGAACGGAGACTTCACATAGGGTCAGTGATCCCATCAGTGATTTAAGTAGGGATATGGAAAAATTGACCAGTTTATGGTTTGTATGAAGAACTAGTTAGTTCCCTTTAAATCGGTCAATCCCGACATAACTACAGGTCAGTGAACCGATGAATTGATATCCCAATTCGTTGGTTCACTGACCTGTAGTTATGTCGGGATTGACCGATTTAAAGGGAACTAACTAGTTCTTTATACAAACCATAAACTGGTCAATTTTTCCATATCCCTACTTAAATAATGGAGTGAACTGCCAATGAGGTTTTGCTGGGAAAGGGAAAAAACAAGGGGAAATGGCTAGGATTTATGAGACATCTTCAAGCAACCCACTCGCATATTCATGTCTCTTCCTTTGTTTTTACCTCAGGTTCTGCCAGGGTAACATGCATTTATGAGCACTCAAGCCATGACAGCCTATCTTCAGGAAACAGATGACAATAGAGGTTGACCTGCTGTTCCTCTAAACACACAGCTTTACACAGCTCAGCCCAAGATACACAATCTGAATAATTCTCCCTTTTCTATTGCACAGTTTAGAACTAAAAAAGTAATGCTCAGTCACAATGCAAACACAAACGGTTACCCATAATGCAATGCAATATATAATAATGTACTTCCGATCAACAAGCCAACTGTGATTTAACACACTTTAAGATGTAAATGTCAGGATTTTCTAGTGTCCATGAGCAAGTGTGTGAACACTGACTGATGGGATCAGAGTCAGGGCAAATGAAAGCATGTTTTTGTCTCTCTTTCTTGTCTTGTTTATACCCTTACTTCACTCAGACGAGAAATGTGCAGGACGCTAGCCGCCTGAGTAAATAAAAGCCAGAGTCTCATGGGTCCTCATCCCCGGCTCATGGCAGCGGCCTCTGTGCGCCTGCCAAAGGGGATGCTGGTCCTGAAAACCTACACCCTACAGCTGAGGGTCTGTCTTTGTTGGCCTGCCAAAGCCTTCCTGAGCATCACTCGTCCAACATCCTGCCACTCTAGAGAGGAAGACCTCCATCTTATGGGCTGACGTTGGTGCAGGATTTGATTTTGTTTTTAAGCATACAGTGCATGTAGCTCCTAAAGTAACCACTTTTTCTGCTCTGCACAGCTGGAAACACTTTAAACATCAGCTTTATGAGTGCTTGGAAATGGAATAATGCATTTAAATAGACAAGTATAACTAGTGTTGCTCCCTAATACACTGAAACATTAAGGTCTTTCTTATTACTGTGTTTATTTATAGTAAGTAAACTCAATTAAACATCGACAAAAAATGTTTTTGGTTTTATCTTAAGTACAAATTTTACTTTTATATTATGGTTAAATTAAGTTTATAAAATAATAATATTTTTACTATACATATATATGTATGTGTGTGTGTGTGTGTGTGTGTTTATTTTGTAAAAATATTTAAGGTTAGTTTAAGGTTAAATATAAGGAACTAGAGTATTTTTTAGAATTTGGCCAAAAGTATCTTTTTTTTTGTATACAGAACAAACTAGTTTTAATGGCTTCTATAAATAGGGAAGATCTGTAAAGAATCATTATAACTGAAGTTTGGTCATTATTTTTTTGCTGGAAAACAACTACATAAAAAGGTGCTGAATCACCTGAATAGTTCCTTAGGGGAAAAATAAGAGTTCCTTCTGTTGACATTTGAAGGTTTAGCTGAGTGAATACGTCCTGAAGGCACTGTACGCTGCTAACTAACAGCCCATTGGTGTGGTCTCTCTAAAGAAGGAAGCAGACAGGAAGAAATGACATGAAAGCATGTTTAAAGGGAAATCTCTAAGTACAGAGGACGATGTTATGAGCTGTAAGGGTGATAATGAACAGTTTGTGAAAACAATGGGAAAATGCTTGTACTTCTCAGGAATGAAGAAGGAGCATTATTTGAACAGTTCTCTAGGCAAAAAAACCCTTCCTTCTCTTGTAGAATTAAATGACCTCAAATTGGTAGGCATCACCAGTCTCAGGCTAGAAAGTATAATGTGTAGGTGTTCAGGCAATACTTTCAAAATGGGAAGTATCCAGATGGGCTGCCTGGGGTCGCACTGACCTCCCCTAAAATGTATTTTGCCACCCCAGCTGCCATCACAAAATTCAAAATGATGATCGGCCATCTCCCAAGTCGGAGGCGTCAATAACCCAAGCAGAAGCAAAAGCTGTGTCACCAATGACAGTCAATGACTGAGTCTAGAGGCGTCTGAAATGAAACACAGCATAAGCGCTCACTGTAAAGTCAAGTACAGGAACATTGCACTACGAATGAGGTTTATGTTCACATCAAAACTGATGCTTAACATAAATGCAAAAAAATATATTAACCTACTAAAGGAAAATACCAGTTCTAAGTATAGTTACTTAAAAGGTAATTAACTCTTTACCCGCCAGCATTTTTGAAAAAAGTTGCCAGCCACCATGTTTTTGATAATTTTCACAAAAATGTCATGGCCCTCAGAATATTTTGTTGTATGAATATCTGAACATTTCAAAAGAAAGAACAGGGCCTCTGCTTTAAAAAAAAAAAAGTTTTATTCTAACTTTTATTCTATTCTGTTTTTTATCAACACTTGAATGTGGGTTTAATAAAAAAGCAACATTTTGAGCAAAATTTTTGTCAAAGACCGTCTCGATCGGATTCAGAACGATGATCAAAACACGGTTGGAGTCGATCGAGTCCAGCTTCACAGTCCTAAAGCTCATCCTGGGTCGGCAGTTTTGATAAATATGCTGTTTAATGT
The DNA here is from genome assembly GCA_029959095.1 of Rhinichthys osculus. Taxonomy (NCBI): domain Eukaryota; kingdom Metazoa; phylum Chordata; class Actinopteri; order Cypriniformes; family Leuciscidae; genus Rhinichthys; species Rhinichthys osculus. The sequence continues at coordinate 42,519,187 of JARWKJ010000007.1, forward strand.
TGATGATTGCGTTATTTATATATGCATCTGATTACATATGAGATGTTTGTTTCTTGCGTCATCTTCGCATGCGTTTAGATCAGGAGATTCAGTACTCTTTCAGAAGATGCGTCATAGCGCCCCCTACCGTATAACAGTGAAAACACGGACACCTGGAAAAATTCAGTGTTTGGAGGGGAAAGAGTTACGGGTGTATTCACACTTGTAGTTCAGTTCACTTGGTTCATTTGGTCCTGACCAAAAAAATGAAACAATTTAGGGTGTGTTCACACTTGGCATGAACCCTGGTGCGATTGCTCTGTTAGTGCGGTTTATTTCAACAAGTGTGAACGCTGCCATCCGAACCGAACAAGCGGACCGAGACGCAGAAAAGATGAGTCTCAGTCCGCTTCCAAACATACTCTGGTGCGGTTCGACTCAAATTTGAACGCATCACGGACCAAAGGAGTCAAAACAGCAGCAGGAATCCCTCCGTCACACACACACAAACGAAGATCTGCTGTGAGGAGACGCGGTTCTGACGCCTGAACCGAACTGTGATGGGCAACATCGTGACTATGATGACGCTTGAGCCTTCTGTCCTTTTTAGGGTCACATCTTGTGTTCATATTTCAGTCGAAGCGCACCAGAGTATGTTTGGAAGCGGACTAAGACCCATCTTTTAGGAACTATAGGAACTTCCAAAAATTGACATCACTTATTATTATTGTTGTTGTTTATAATACTAATACCAATGAAGTTTGGTTATGCCTCATTTGAATTAGTGTGCTTCACACTGAGTTCGCCAGTGCCTTAATTCTTTAAACTATGTACAGTATAAGCTGGAATATTACTTTCAATGTGATGTTTTTAACATTCGAAGGCTCCTTTCCTTGCGTAATATGGGAATGCATTGATGAATTTGACTTGTAGATCAGCTAGAGTCTTCATCCATCATAATTTCAAACAGGCGACGGCTAAGATGTTTAATCTCGTTCAGGAGGCCAGTTACTGACTCCTCAGCTGTGATTGCATCATGCTGACCTAAATTCCCGGACCGCTGAGAAAAACATAATCTAGCCAAATATCACTGGAAAACTAGTTTTGCATATATTTTCTACCGCTGTTACGAGACCTGAATATGATAGCAGGGATGCAGTGTTGGACGCTTTGGGTCATTGTAAAGCACTGTATAGCCATAGTTTATATTAAATGCACACACAGATACGAATTGGCATGACAATACGCAATAACCTTCAGAAAATCTCTTTTACAAGATTACACTCATCCAGTATTGATTATCTGCATATTTGAAGATCCAGACTCATATGTCACTGCAAGAATTTAATTGTAGAATCAAAAGTCCTATATAGGCTTGCATTCAAATACATTTGTCCTAATATGGTCCTCGATTAACTTCAGTCATGTGTTTTAAGCTCTGTTTCTAACTTGGTCAATCCTTTTAAGAAGATAATAAACTTACTTATATTGCATAAGTGCATATGTAATGTCATAGTTATTTCTATTGTCTTTGAGATATGGTTAAAGTGCACTGCTGAATGTACTGACAAGCATTTATGGTGAACTAAAATATACTTTAATGCCATTTATATTGAAACTTGTATGTCATGTATTTCAATATATTTGTCATTATACAGCTGTAAAGGCCTGTTTACACCAAGGACAATAACTAAAACGATAGTGTTTAAGATATAGCTCTAAAAAAAATCTAAATATAAAAGAATAGCAGATCCCACACCACATCTATAATGATAACGGCACAGAGAAACAATATCGACAAAAACAAATCTTTTTCCGAGTCAATTCGTTCATTTCGGGCGTTAAGTGAATCAAATGACTCGAAAAAAGATTTGTTCATTTTGATGAACGAGTTCGAACAGGAGAGTCACACAGAACAGAGCAAGGCGGGCATGTGAGCTTATAAAACTTAAACAATGTTATTATTTTTTTAAATGAGCGATCGTTTCGCTTGATAAGACCCTTATTCACCGTCTGGTGTCATTTAAAACCATTTGAACAGTTTGCAGTTTGCACTGAAACTGTCTTTTGGACCTTGAACCGTTTGGCTACCATTGAAGTCCATTATATGGAGAAAAATCCTGGAATGTTTTCATCAAAAACCTTAATTTCTTTTCGACTGAAGAAAGAAAGACATGGACAACTTGGATGACATGGGGGTGAGTAAATTATCAGCAAAAGTTTTTTTAAAAGTGAACTACTCCTTTAAGGCCTCTTAAAGGGATAGTTCACCCAAAAATGAAAGCTCTGTCAGTAATTACTCTCCCTCATGTTGTTCCAACCTCGTAAGACTTTCGTTCATCTTCTAAACACAAATTAAGATTTATTCATTTTCTTCTGTGTGGTAAATTGACGCAGATGGGTCTCGATGTAGTGTTTTATAAAGTGTGCATTTCCTGGATGTCGTGAGAAACCAACGAGAAAACGTAAAAGTGCCTTACCAATGCCGCAAAATGAATGGCTTACCTTTCACACTTTCCCATCAAATGATCGTGAGCGTCCTCTTCTCAGTTCTCACGCATGCATCGCGGCTCTCGTGAACACCCGTCAGAGGCCCACAGAGAAGGAAATAAATAGCTGAATAAAGTCGTTATTGTTGTTTGTTTTTTGCGCACGAAAAGTATTCTCGTCGCTTGATAAACTTAACATTGAGCCACTGTAGTCACTCGGACTATTTTAACGATGTCTTTACTAACTTTTCTGGACTGACAGAATGAAATTGCCTAGAAGCCTATGGAGGAGTGAGACAGCTCTCAGATTTAATCAAAAATATCCTAATTTGTGTTCCGAAGATGAACGAAAGTCTTACGGGGTTGAACAACATGAGGGAGAGTAATTACTGACAGAATTTAAAATCCCTTTAAGTGGCCTTTTGTGTCATTATTATAATATTATCTGCAAGTACCTAGTAAATATATATTTTTAAGATTTGAAGTACACTTTACGCAAGTGCACGATCAATACAGTTGAGCGCTCTTCCTGTGAGATCCGAGCGCGTCTGACACACACAGCTTCTGTCCACCACAGGAGAGCAGTAGCGCGTCAACGGATTCGTCCACATTTACCCGCACTAACACTTGGTCAGTGTCCCAGAAATCACACAGCACAGGTGGACACCCAGAAAGACGGAGACAAATGAAAGATTGGGACATGAAAACTAGGACAGCCTCTCCTTCTGTTCTCCAGATTTACTGTGCGAGAAAACATTGATCGAGACTAAGAACCGCAGACTGCCGAGACCCGATATTGATCAGAACGCGTCTGGATTCCCTCAATAAAGGAGACATATTTTTTTTAAAAGCTGATTGCAGAGATTTTCAACGATCATGGGACAATCATGATGGAAAAGCGAATATTTTCAGCTTTAGCAAGGTTTCTGTATCAGCTCTTCGCTCCATTATTCAGCTGGTCCTCGGGCTCATCTCAGCATGAAGCGCTCGGGGAGGGAAGTGCTGCTGAGCGGGTCAGGTATGAGTGAGCAAACAGGAAGGCTCTGCCCGGGGCCTTGGCTGGGTCTCTGTCCCCTGCGGCCCACCGGGGGGAGGGCAATCTGTCCCCCAGCAGAGCCCAGCCCGGCCCGCTTCACTGGCTCCCCACCCTGAGACAGCGAGTGCCATACACACCAGTGTGTGCTCGGCTACAACCAATACAGGCGGCCAAGAAAAAGCAGATGGATGAGCCAAACAAACTCCAACTGCTCATAGCAGTTCATATGTCTGTTTCACACCAAACACATTTCCCAGCATGTCTTGTTTCCACAACTTCAAAATGGCAAACAGTGTGTGACAACGTTTATTGGTATCAGGAGTCGCTCTAAAGGGGTTCGTTGTCCAAGTGTCCGTACGTTTGTTCTATTTTTTTTTTAAACTTTATTTCATTTTTTTTAATTTTTTTGGAAAGACAAATACTTACGTTCTACCTAATATTCAACAATTTGCATGCTTGTTTTGAAAAAGGGCCTTGGATATAAAAAAATTAAATATAAATATTACAGTATATACAATAAATGATTTATCCGTGCACATACTTTTTTTCAAATTCATGTTCCTGGTAATCTTGAATCAGAATAACTTCCCCTCCCTCTTCTCTTCTCTGATGATGAGGGCGGGGCAACCTGTCACTCACATGAGATCAGCCAATAGCAAACCACCACCATCCAATCAATTCCCCACGGACAAAATCAAGCCCCGCCCACATTTCTTCTTCTTTCACTTGGTTTTAAGACTCAATTCGCCTTTAGCTAAGCCCCGCCCCCCTTAGTTACTGTTGCTACGTCAGACAGACAAACTTCATCTGGGCTCTGGTATCAACATGGCTTATGCTGTGACAGCTCTTCCTGCTGAAATTTTATCAAACTTTTATAAAGCAGCAAATAAAGTGTCCGATAGAAGTAGGCAAACGCGGCTACAATATACGTTCGAAGGCTATATTCACGACATACAGGTGAAACGCAAGGAACAACAAGGCATCCAAATAGAGGCAAAAGCAGACCGGTCACAGTCAAAAAATGACCCACCGCATATCCTACTAATCGAGACGGAGGCTGGGACTAAGTGAAAAAGTGTCGGACCACTGTGGGAGCTCGTTCTTGGCTGCGCTGTGATTGGTCAATCTACATTCTAGGGTGTGGCTTAGCCAAAGGCGAATAGGGAAGAAAAAAGACCTTAAGATTGTCAAGTAATATATTCTATATATCTATTTGCAAATAGATAGTCATGTAAATGATAACATTTATTTTATTTTAAGGTGACCTAGTTATATGTTACTACAAGGGATGGGTATTGATAACCGGGTGCATTTTAGAACCGGTTCCAAATTTCCAAGAACCGGTGACTCTATTAGAAACGCGCATTTCAGAAAAAAAAAATCGTTTGAATGGATCCGTGCGACTCTTAAAGTGACCACAGCCTAATATTCCTGATGCCGTCTCTATAATAACACTAATCAAACATCAAAAGACAAAGAGAAAATTCACTCGTTCTTGCCTGAATAACTTTGTAACATATTTGTAATGTATTTTATTTATCAAGTGCAGTGTTATTTTACATACGATACGTTTCTGAACCTGAACATCTGAAAATCTTAAAACACTGATTATTTCAATCGAACATTTGTTCAGTTGTATGTATTTGTTTGCGAATGCTAATTTATTTGTTCTTTTTTAATTACTTAGTGTTTACGGGTCTTTAATAATGCTTGAACTTTATATTAGTTGGCCTAGTTGTTTTTCCATGATATTTTTAAACCACAGGCAAACACACCTTGTGTAAGTGTTCTTTAGCCTGTTGATTTATGTTCATTATATTCAACTACAATTAAATATTTTGCAATAAGACTTAAAATAAATGTGAATGATATCTACGTTTTTTTGTACCTTATAGGAAACGAAATTAGGAATCAATAAGAATCGTTAAAATTGAAACGATTGAAACCGGAACCGGAAAATTTCATACAATTCCCAACCCTAGTTGCATTCATTAATGATTTCTAACCTTCTTACGATAGTAATATCAGTAAAGTATGCATAATTACAGGTAACTAACCCTAAACCAAATCCTAACCGTAACTCTATAGTACGTGTAGTTAACTAACATTACTCAGTACTTATTTGAGTATGTACAATGTAAATATGTCACCTTAAAATAAAGTGTAACCTTATTCAAAATGGCAAAATTTGCACACAAAAAAAAAGTACTTTACAACACAGGATATTATAGTAGATTTTTCAATATTTATAACACACAACGGTTGCCAAATATTAATATTTAGCTGCTTACATCTTACCAAGAACTCTTTTATTAGATGAGAAAGAAAAGAGGTTTACAATTTATTTGAAAGTGTCCTTGTTAAAGTGTAAATATGCATTTAAGTACCGAGTAATAATTATTAACTCCATGTACATACTACAGGAATAGGGTTTGGTTTAGAGTTAGTTGCTTGTAATTATGCATATTTTATAGTAATATTACTATAGTAACTGCATGTAACAAGACACTGTAAAATAAAGTGATACCGATAATAAATGTCAAGTGCATAAATGCACAGAACTGCGAAAATGGAAGGAGAAATAGTATCAGGAGGCATGTGACATCATGGTTGATCTGGGAAAGTCTAGTTTCAAAAACAAAACAATAAAACAAATAGAAATCAGCACAGTGGGCGGACCCTTCACCCTGGATCTGATTAATCAGATTAATACTTAATACTCGTTCCAGTTTCACACGTCACAGGTGAAACAACAGCAGAACATGTCTGAACGCAAGAAGAAGAAAAAAACATGAGGAGAGGAGGAAGAGAGAAAAAAACAAGTGTCAAGTGAAAAGCGTGTTTTTCATGCACTCCTGTCTGAAATGTCAGGATGAATTCCCCATCAGTGTGAAGATGCACTGACATACTGCCAAGCCTGAACACACACACAAACTGCATTCATTAATGATTAGATTTGGACAAAGGTGGGCAAAACTCCTCGTCCGAGCTCACACACACACACAAGTGAGGGTGGCAGGGGAGGCAGTGCCAGAGTTCGGTAAACTAAAGCTGACCATAATGACACACACAGCATTTACTGAGGATTAAATGACTAATGATCTGTGATTATTAAAAATAATTGAATAATAGTTGAGTACCAGGTAAATAAAACATACACTAAATATTACTACTATATTTATTGTATGTATTATTTTTGCAGTTGTTTTGTAATAATTGTCAAGAAATGTTAAAATGTTAAAAAGCAGAAACTATTATTTGATCAGTGTATTTGTCGCCTGTTGAAAGTCTTTGTATGTGTGCTGATTGTATACTTGAAATCCTAAAAGTACATGTATGAGTAAAGTTTGAGAACAATCTTTAATGCTGGCCTGAGAAAGCCTGATTAGAAAGTCAGTTTGAAGGTTTTGACACCTCATCCATGGGCGACAAACAGCGAAGGACTGTTTTATCCAGAAAAAGATTAAGAAGAAGTATGAGAGATAAAAATGCTTAACACTTTTTACATCAAATCCAGCTTTTACATCATATAACAGTATGTTGTCTTTCTCAAGCTAACATCATAATATTTTCCGGTAATTTAAAACAAACATATGCTGTAGAAATATTGCGTCATCCGGCATATTAAACCTGCATTTCACGGTCCAGATAACATGGAAAATAAGTAATCATTGTTAATTTACACATACTACTGTACCAACATTGCAACAAAACAAAGCGGGTTGAAAACTGCAGTCAGACTTTAAGTGTTCTTTTTCTTTCAGCTTTTTTTTCTCTTCAAAACATGGTGGGGAATTTCCATTGACTCTTGTTTTGATATTAAGCTAATTATATTTTCTGTCCTCTAACCTTACCTCTACACACAAAACCTAAGCCTTACAAAAACCTTGCTGCATTCTTACATTTTCATCAAGACATTATTTAGTATGTTTATTAAGCCGTTTTGCTCAAGGGGACCGTTGGCTGCTCCCAATAACGGAGCTGATTTCAGGTTTTATTATCCTTGCGAGGACATTCAGTCCCAACAATGTGGAGCAAACCAGACTCACACACACTGGCGTTCTGCTTTGGTCTTTTTAACTGCACATACTCTAATCCGCTCCAGATGAACAAACATCTCTGTTTCTCCCCAGTCAGATTCATCTCACCCTCCCTTATTCCTCACTACAGAAGAGAGACACAAGTACAGACAGAGCTAGAACAATGAAAACAAAGCCTATGGTGCATATTGACTTTAACCTCATTTACATACATGACCACTATTCAAAGGCGCATATACAGTTTAGTTTGTGTACTACTGTGAGATATCTGCAGTGCTTCATTAATATGCAAGAAATGGCATCTACACATACCCATGGTATAAAGTGACTAACTCCATCTATTCTTTAGGGTTTAATTACGGTTTCCCATTCTGATCCCAATTCCATATCTAGTTCTGTGCCACACTTGTGTATGCCCTACAACAACTACAGAATTTTAAAGTAATGAAGGACATGCATTTAGATCATTGAGTCATTAACGGTAGCCTGAAAGATGTGTGGCAATAAAAAAAAGCATATGCTGAAATGGTATTTTAAATCCAATATATGAGCAACTGAGTCCTGTTAGCAATCAGGTGCGTGCTTCATTTAATGTTTAATATACTTAGTTGACAAAAATGTATATCACATTTTTTGGAACCTTGAAATATGTTCATGAGAGATGTAAAAAAGCTAGATTTTTTTTATTTTTTATGAATTGGTTGACAAAATTCACAAAACCAGTTAAAAATGGTCCAGTTAAATGATCTGGTAATGGCAGTTAGAAGTTATTTCTTCTTTACACAAAGCTAACGTATGACTTCAGAAGACTTAAAAAGATTTAATGCAAAGCACGTCCTGATTTTGCCGAGTTAGACGTGTTCATGGGTCAACATATTTTTTGTAATTCAATGTAATCCTAACCGTATCCCTACCCCGAAACCTACCCCTACCCATAACTTATTCCTAGAATCAGAGGGAAATGATAGGTGAATAACACTGGTGTAGAAGCACCAAAACCTGGTTTAAAGCCGAAACTTGAAAAACTGTAAACTTGTCCCTCAAATCTGATTTGTTGAATTAAATGTTGATCCAGGATCAACAAAGATGTTGATCCAGGAACATGTTGCACTTGGGCGAAATCAGGTTCTGCAAATGCTAGATTCCCTATTCTTTATAACTGCATGAGGGGAAAACACTAGTAGCTACATACAGTACTTCAAACTTTCCACTCATTGAACCCATGTGTGATGCCTACTTAAGATTTTCAGATATGCTTTGCATAAAGCAGGACTTACACTGGATGAGGTTGTTGGCTGCAATAGACAAACAGATTTAATATATGTTGGACCTGAAGTGAGGTCTAGATCATGCTCTAAAAACTCACAATGACCAAGACTGATCGTTCCAGAAAGCTGATACAGTTGAAAAGAAAATTAGTGAGTGGACTCAAGAAGAGTACTCAATAATTGAGGATTAGAATTGATTTTGATCTGTTTGCCATCTACTTATTTACAAACCCCAAATAGTTTTGCAGGACATTAGTATCCTCTTTATAGAATGAGAGAAGATTAGAGTTGGACCCAACTGAACCCAATTTTCCACCAGAGGACTTATGGTCTTGCTCTTAAAATCTTTTGGATCTGGGTCTCAGACAAGACTGTCCTATATACACACGACCTCATCCATAGGTCGACCCATTATCTTCACCATTACAAACATATCAGTGTATGAAATGAATGCCACATTAAGTGTAGCATGTTATCAATTTTAGTTAATTAAAATAGACTAGTTCCTCGACTACCACCCCTCGGTCTAGATCTTCGACAAATGTCCTGCAGAGTTTAGCTCCAATCCTAGTCAATTACACCTGAACAAGCTAATCAAGGTCTTCAGAGTAACTCGGAAACTACAGGTAGGTTTGATTTATAGGTTTGATCAGGGGATGAACTGAAGTCTGTATAGTTCTGGCCTTCCAGGGATTGATTTGAGGAATCCCGTCTTAGAAATTGGTCTAGGTCAGGGATGGCCAGCTTTGGTTCCTGGAGGGCCACTGTCCTGCAGAGTCCAGCTCCATCCCAAATTAATCACTCATGAACAATCTAACCTATGTCTTCAGGATTGCTTGAAAATTACAGGCAGGTGTGTTAGATTTGGGATGGAACTAAACTCTGCAGGACAGTGGCCCTCCATGACCGAAGTTACCTATCCCTGCTCCACTGTAGGTCTTTGTTTCATTTCTGTTTTTCGTGATTTGATATGTGTATCCCCGAAGCTATGATCCAAAAAATAAACTTAATGTTGTGACAAAAGTGTAAAGCCTCAGTGCATCAACCAGAACCAGCCTAATAATACAACTTTTGTTAAATACAGCAGCTGGAGTGGTGATCCAGACATGCACCGCACAACAACATCGCTGAGGTGAGAGAGGAAAAGAACAGGGAAGTAAACAGATTGAAAAAGACGACAGCATACTAAGAGGCAGAGGGGGTGGAGAAGGCAGTCGCAGTGGAAAAAAGGCAGTCTGAAAAATCAAATTTGCAGAAACACACATAAAGCTGCCGCTCAGACAAAAGGAAACACACACGGGTATTTGTGGAGCTGTCTACCCCCATGATGCCGTGCTGAAAGTTTATTAAACAAGAGCCCTTCACGTGAAGACTCCCCACCCACCCACAGACGAGACGAAGCCCCGCAGCCCCCGTCATTCAGACGTTCCTTCATTTCAGCCGTGTGTTCACCTTCCCGCCGGTCTGGCCTCCCTCATCCTGCTGCGGATAAAACAGTCCCCGAAGGATCCTGCCGGTAATTTCCAGTTTCTATAGAAACTCAGGTATTAGAGAAGACCGCTTGGGGACCGGCTACAATATAGCTCCACCATTTCATCTGAGCGAGAGAGGAAGAAGTAGCAGAAAAAGAAGAAAAAGGAAAGAGCTGAAGTCTCCCAAGGGTCTGGCAGTTCAAATTTCTGAAGTTCAGGGGAGGAGGAGAGAGACGGCTCTGGGCTGAACATACGAGCATTAGAAAACCCACCACAATGAGGGAGGGAGGGAGGGAGGCGGGGGGGAGCATTTCCTCTCTGGTCTGGCAGGAGCGATCTTTTCCCCTGGCTCCCACTGGAAGCTTTTTACAAAACATGTGTTGCTGACATGCTGACAGATTGCTCAGTGAAGTGTTCGGAGCGTGCACACGCTGGCCATTTACAGGACAACCTCCTCTACCTGAGGCACCATGTTTTATACATATGCTGAAAGAAAGGACAACGAAGAGCAGATTGTAAACAAAGCAGGTCTTTTGAAGGAAGGAACGGAGATGGCAAATGGGAAAAGTAGCACAGCGTTTCCTTTACTGACCAGAAGACGCCATGCAAACGCTGGTTAAAAAGATCTGAAGTGAGGCGGCGGCAGTGACGCCATCTTCATTGGCCGCTGGCTCAGAAAGTGCTGTCGTGGCAACCGACTGGAAAGGGGGGGGGGGGGGGGGATCATAATGTATTCATGATGTGGCGACCCAGGGGTTGAGAGCGCGCTCTCTAGGGACCCTTTACCTAGAGCTCGACGTGTCTGAGCAAAATCACTCAACGGAGGACGAGATTGGAATACTGAACAGGCCAGTGTAGAGACAGGCCAAAACTGTGACAGATGTGTGTTAACAAATGGGGAAACAGCAGCAGCAATACTCAGATACAAATGCATCCAATGGTGTGTGAGTCAAAAGAAATGTTTTTGCATTTCACTGCTCTTTTTAATTGTTTCTTATGTAATTATGAATCAAACACACCTGGCCTGAAACAGTCATGAGAAGCCAATCTAAACCAATGTGTCCCTCACAATCCCTCTCAGGTCAATAGTCTCTGGAGATCTGCACCATCAGTCATTCCTCCAGCGTCCGGTGAGAGACATACGCTGGATTTAAACAGACAGTATATCGGGAGGGGTAGAGGTGTGGCAGTGGGCTCTCGTGTGGAGTTGACCTCTGGCCATCCTCAGGCGAAGGGTTTACTTGGCCCAAATGACTGCAGTGCGATGCTTCCTTCAGGTTACTTTATCCATCATTACAGAGACTAAATGTCAAGAAACAAGCAGTTTGGTCAGATTATTCCCTCTGTATATGGCTTTGCAAAGGTTTTCAAATGTTCTTCTCCTTTTTTCCAGGGTTTATCTTAAGGCCGGAATACACTACACGACTTTTAAAATCTGAACAGATTTTAAACAGCAGACATCATAAACTTGCCAACTTTGTAAATGGTTTGAGAGAAAAGCTAGGCATCATACACTACACTAAACAGAAACACATGACGCATTCTTCATTGATTTTTCCATATTTATAAGGATTTGAGTATTTTCCTGGGAGGGAAGTCAGCTGGTTAACCCCACTGTGTGAATACTGAAACTGATGCAAACAATTACTAAACAAACGGCAGATTCTGCGTTTTCTAACATTTATTTCATGCATGGCACGCTGCGAGCTCGCGGCTCCATCTAATATCTCAACACGATCACTCGCCAAGCGCCAAGCTCATGATCCCTGATGGTAAGTTTTTCCTTTTTTTTTTTTTTTATCTAATCTCGTAAGTTGTTTTCCGGGTTTTTTTCTCGATCTTTGTGACTTCGCACCCTTGATTGTCATTGTCTGGTCAGTGTATAATGACTGTATTATAGTGTATGATGCATTGCTTATAAAAACTGTATGTGTTCTGAAATCCACTCAAAATATCAAACATGTTTTGATGTCCTCCGACTGGATGGAATCAAAGCCTGAAGTCTGTGCCCATCATACACATACCCAGATCGCGAATCGGGGCAAAAATCATTTAGTGTATTCCAGCTTTTAGTAGACTGTTAGGTTGAGGTTAGTAGAATAAGTTGACATGTAGTTGCAAAGTTACTTATAGTCAGTAGAGTGCTTTGGAGGAGCATCAAAATAAAGAGTCAGCAGATATCAAGCAGAGAGTCTACTAATAATCTAATGAGAGTTAGTTGACATAGTTGCAAAGTTACTTATAATTGATAGAATGTCTAAAGTGGACCCTCGAAATAAAGTGTAACCCAAACTTAATATGTGAAAAACTCATGAAATTTAACATATCCACAATGACTGTCATACTTTTTTTTTATGCACTCACAAATAAGAAATGAAGATTAAAGCGGTTCAACTATGTGACCACTGTAGCAATCAGCTTAATTCTGTCAATGTTTTTGAACAAGTCCTAAGAAAGTATATGATGACAACTGAGATTTGGAAAGTTGGCCATCAGTATGGACTTTTGCCTTTTAGTCAAAGAGGCCAGGATACATTTTGGAAAGTTTAAGCAGTAATGTCAGTGAGAAGTACACGAGAAGTCGTGCTACATTTAAAATATAGTCATGGCTAAAGGGCATCACTAGGCACAATCTGCACAGTACAATATAAAGGAGGACCCCGACAAACTGCAGGGTCTTGTTGTTCCTAATGTTGTGCTGTTTTTCTTATGCAGTCGAATAACTCCTGCTAGCTAAATGCCTACCTTACCTAGACAGATATCTCAGCTGAATCAATATTACATTTTACAGTCTACAATCTGCTGTGGATGATTCTCTATGGACCCTTTTCACAGACTGTAATGATGCCTTTCCACAGTTATCAACATCACAATTTAATATACATTTATATCACTTTACTTGTAATAACACTATACTGTGTTATATTACCATTTTATTTAAAATAAAAATTAGCACTGCTGCAAGGGTTTTTCTAATACAACATATTCAATCTCTCAATGTTTTTGTTTTTTTTACCTCTTTTGGAACATCGTGGAAAAAAATGCAGATTTAATATTTTGCTATTGGAGTAAATGGGAATACAACAATTATATTTGCTTGTTGTCTCTCATTCACTACAGTAGAAGTCTACGAAACTATGATGCCTTCCACTTCTGGAGAAACCCGGGAAAGTGAAAGTTCATCCCACCTTTTCCATGGCATCATTGTTTTAGCCTGGATTGTTCTACACACAGACTGTTATTGAGTTGTTTTCTACATCTGCAGTCGTGTGCCAAACGGGGGGAGAGAGCAAACCAGCCTCCTCTTGACTAGACACAGACTTATAAACATTTAATACTTAATACGGCTTCCAACCGTGCAAGCAAACACAGAGAGAGCACAAAAATCTGGGGCGAGGGATTATTCCACAGCGATCTTGAGTATAGGCTGTGCGTTTGCAGACATGCGTGAGGGTTTCTGGATCATGAACGGGTCGCTTTAGCGGAGGATTTGTGTTCTGAAGCAATAAATGCCTGCTAAAAAGACTGGGTTGCATAAGGCAGGATTTCCAGGCTTAAGACCTGAGTGTTTTCAATGAAAGCCAGGATGATTTCTTTCTTTCTTTATTTATTACTTTGTCTTTCCCAATACATGACCTTGCTTGGTAATTCATGTCAGTAATTAAATAATTAAGATCTGCTGTATAAACTAGTATTAAACGGTAAACTCTGATCTGATGAGCATTCAGTCAGGGTTTTTATCATGGTCCAAAAAAACAAACAAATATAGTAGTATTCATAGTACAACACATTTGTAGAACATACTTTATTAATGCTTAACCCTTTAGAACCGGCTGTGTCGACGCCGACACAGACAAGCAAGCCGTATTCATTGTACCGTAACTCTTCAACCGTTCGCACTATCAAAACCATTCAAATTGACAGTAGACAACATGCGCTTTTCGGCAATATACGGCTTATTACGGTAATTCCGTCAGCAAATGACAGTAGCTTTCTGGCAGAGCGGGAAGGAAGGATTTGAACAGAGAGATACGAGCGCGGCAGGTTAGAGTGTTTCGGATTGCATAAAAAAGTAAAAGAAACTTACAAATACATCGCGAAAGAAGTGGAAGACAGCAGAAGAGGGGATTGGGATGATTTTTAATGAAACTTGGGAGGCGGATGGCCGTTACTCTTTCACGTATATTTACATGTGGTGTATGCATGTGTATGTGTGCGTGCCTATGAATGAATGGACGCATTTGTAATGTGTGCGTGTATGAAAAAAAGTGTATTAAATGAAAACTGTGCAACCCAATGTCACAAAAAAGACTTGCATCTGATGTATTATACTTCATTTTTCAACTTTAAAGTGTTAGTTCCTTTTGTTTGTGATTTTTCTGGGGTTTTTTCTAAATAAAAATCAAAAAAAGTATTGTAAATAGAATTCTCGTATTTAATTTTTTTTGTCTATTTAAATTCTATTTACAAACTCACCAGACACAATAATGGTCAATAACTGTAATTTGTTGAAAGCTAATCTTTTTCTGAAAAAGATGACACCTTGCACATGAAGATAGCACATTATTTTAGAATTTTACAGTAAAAAAAATCCAAATGTGTGAAAAACACCTATTTTAGCTTCAGGTTCTAAAGGGTTAAGGCAAACGTTCTTCATCAAATGTAGTACTTTGAAAGTGATTCAATCCAGATGATTATAATGTGAACAATGAGTCTGTGCGTTAAGTCTCAAAAACCTTCAGTACCTAAAGCTCAGGATCGGTTCTCTGTTCGGAACATAAATTAAAATTCGATTATGTGGTTTTAATGTTTCATTTATTTCACAAGATCTCTCATTGTTTGTGTTTTTGGTTTAATTCTGCTGTCGCAGTGTAAAAAAAAAAAACTGCCATTGTCTTGGGATCTGCGTTTCCCCATTAATTGAATAATATCCCAGCTGACAAAAAAAAAATAAAAAAATGTTCAAAGAACATTTTGCTGATGTTCCCATTAAGTTATAAAAATGTTATTTCTGAATGTCTATGTTGCAGCCAATGGAAAGCAGAGTAGGAACGAAAGACCGATAGAAAGATAGCTCACCTGTTTCTCTTTCTTCTTTATCAGGGAAGAGCTATGGATGGTAGACAGAGCTCAATGAATAGTTTATATGGAGCAGGATGGGATGTGCCGTGTGAGGCTCAGGAGAGAGAGAGGGGAAGAGGAATAGATATGTCTCCTGAGACTGGAGCTGCTTTGAATATCTAATGACACTTTGACTTTAACATGGGCTGCACTGAACACTGAGACTGTGGCACACGCTACAGATATACACAGTCATAACTAACACTCCCAAGCACAAGATAACTGCAGTCCTTTGGCATTGTTGAACTGGGGAATTTATCAGTGATTAGTTCATTCATTTGTGACACTGCTAAAACACTAGCAGTGGCGATGACATTGCTCAACCTGTCATGACAGAAATTATATTTCTGAAATTATTATGAACTGTGGTTTTCGGAAGACAATGATGCATATAATCACGTTTCAAAAAACGAGAGGCTTTATCAGTTTGAGCTGTTTGACCCGAGACTACAGCGCTATTGTCGGAGAGATGTCTTCGGCTCCGGTGAGTCCTGAGGAGAGATCAAACACGAGCTGCTCAGAAAATGTGTCGATGAGAGCTACGGACCGATCTTTTTAATGTAAGCATTTAAATCGCAATTCATTCCATTTTCAACAAATGGTTCATGATTCAAAAATCCACGTTTCCGGATCGATGCATATGCATTGGCAGGATCTGTAATAGATGCATCAAGAAAACGAATACTGTATCTGTTGTGATGGAAAAAGTCAACATATTGAGAAGTTAAAGTCCCCCTGTAGTCAATTATCCTTAAAACTCATCTTTGATCACCAAAATTACTTATTTAAACGTTTTTTCCATAAAAAATGTCTTCATGCCTTATAATATCTTGAATGTAATTCGACACCCTTGCCTCATTTAGTATACGTGGTTCTATGAATATGCAAATGAGCCCCGCCTCCACTCACTCCCTCAGCTCAGAGATCCACTGGTTGACGATCACACGTTGATCTGATTGGTTACAAGGTCGTTTGTGACGTCAGAAACACCAGCGATTTCAAACCGTGTTTTTGAGACTGTCTTTGGTTCACTGCAGTTTTAAAGCAACACCAAGTAACTTTTCCTCTGCGGTCGCCCTACAGGTTGGAAGCAGAATTGTCCATTACCGCTGTGGTAAATAATTTAGCCTAGCGCAGCCGACTGTCGCACGCGCGCGCTCACTGTTTATCCAGCGCCGGCTTTGGAATGAACGATGTCCACAGACAAGGTAGAGTATGTTGCATGATTTCATAAAAGTATGATGTATTGCGACATTAGAAACGAAGAAAAACAAAATAATGACTATTGTAATGCTTGCCATAAAGCAAGTCAAATTTGTAGTTTTCTTATGTCTCATTAGAACTACAGAAACGCGACCCGATCTGGCAATCTTACACAGCGTGGATATATCAGATAAAGGACCGCAAAGCGGAGTCATGTGTGCCTTTCACCCAGTCACGACTTAATGAATCACTGAAACGATTTTGGAAACATTGTTTTAAGGTAAAAAAATCTTACTTAGTGTTGCTTTAAGGAGAAAATACTCAGCAATGCTGTCGACTTATGAATTTACACATGGTTTGTCTTACAGCATATTAAAAACACCACATAGACATATAAACAACATTAAAAGCTGGATTTTCACAACAAGGGGCACTTTAACACATAACAATATGACATAACAAATCTTGCATATGCATATGTCTTGATTTATCAATTAAATTATTACTCTTTTATAACAAATGTTGGGATATTGAAAGCCACTGGAAAAAGAAAAGCATGTGGAATCAATGTACAACACTGAGAAAAGCATCTCCAATCCCTCATTCTTCATTTCACTTTTCTAACTTTAGTTAGTGTGTGATGTTGTTGTTTGAGAATAAACAACATCTGCAAAGTTACGACGCTCAGAGTTCAAAGCAAAGGGAGATATTTTCTTTTACAGAAATGGCTTTTTAAGGACTACAACAAACGGCTGGTAGAGACTACACGAGCTTCCTCCCGGGTTAGTGACATCACCAACCCTAATATTTACATAAACCCCGCCTCTGGGAACCCAATTTATGGATTATCATGACAGAATATGCTAATCAATGTCTAGAAAATAAATACACATCAGCCACATAAATTCATCAACTAGCCATTCAGAAACGTCCTGTTGCTTCCACATGTTGTCACTTCTTCTTGAGTCTCTCCATCATCATCTGACTCCGGTTTGAACATAAAAGGCTAAAAGTTCATGAAATATTCAGTGCATGTCTGCGTGAGGTAAAAGGAGCTGTTGAAGCTCCGCCCCCTCTGCCGGGAGAAGCAGCTCATTTGCATTTAAAGGGACAGACACAAAAACGGTGAGTTTTTGCTCACCCTCAAAAAGTGACAATTTTAACTTGCTTTATAAAAATATTTGTGTGGTATTTTGAGCTAAAACTTTGCATACACGCTCTGGGGACATCAGAGACTTATTTTACATCTTGTATTAAAGAGGTGGTATAATGCCCTTTTCACATGTAAAACATTAAATATAATTGTGCCAGACTTGCCCATTAATCGAACGGTGGGCGGGTTTATTATCTAATGACACAGTACAATCACTTCCGCATGCAGGTGTGCTGTGAGTAATGCTGAGCATGTACTCACATATAACCCTTAACGAATGAGGCTTCTACTAACATATTTCTACGACATTCTTCAAAATATCTTCTTTTGTGTTCAGCAGAAGAACAAGAAAAGTCATACAGGTTTGAAACAACTTAAATCTAAACCTAACCCTAACTGTAAATATATAATAATAATAAAAAAAAGTTCACTAATAAGAAAACAAATTAGTGCTTAGTGCATCTTCTCTGCTGCCGTGGCAGTTTTAAAGTGAAATTTATTTATTCTTACACATTTTAACACCTTTTATTCAGTATGTTGTCATCAACATGCATGTACACTTTAATGGATTTGATATTAAAATCTCTTAATAAAATATGAAATATTTTGCTAACAAAAAAATTGCCATTGCAATCATGCATATTTAATGCAGGCGTCCACTGATCTTCCTTTCTGCTGGCTAACTGACGACTCATAATGTCAGACTGAGCTCTCATCTATTAAACTCTCTGTCTGTCTGTGACATTAGACTCCTCTCTTCTTAAACAGGCATTTTAAGCTCTAGGAAGCAGGATATCAATTGATTGAAACAAAGTATCGCCCTTAAAGATCAGTACCGTTAGTACATTTAAAAGTAAGTAGACATGTAAAAGGAGTACTCACACTTTTACTGGAATGATATGGGAGTATCTGCACTTTAATTCAAGTACAAGATTTGAGTATGTCATACAATATGCCACCATATACCGCATACCTTTTATCAATAAACCTTGCAAATGGATCATCAGCCTGAGCCATGAGATTCCCAAACCTTACTTTCTCTGTATTAGACTCTAAATGCTTGTTTTCACTCTCAAAATGCAATGGAAGGAGAGCAGTGAAGAGTGAATAGTCCCTACTAAAAGCATATACCTTGTTTTCCACACCAGCTTTTTAAAGTATACTCAATCGCGGACGGACGAGTTCAACGCATGTGCAATTCAATTTCTTTTCTGTACTCTACCAGACGTCAGAGGGCATCACTGAGTCACGTCATTTACAGGACATTTGCTCACAAAAATGATGGAGAATGATCTGCTGCTTTGTGTCGTTTACTCTTTCCGCACTCTTTTTTGACTACTGCAGAGTACATCACAACCATAGACTGTATAAAAATATGGACGTAGTGTCCGTGACGTCACCCGTATGTTTCTGAAGAGCATTTGTGAAGCCCAAAGTGGGCGGAGCCGGCCGTCGCCATCTTGGCAGCGTCACTCCCGGGTAAACGAGAATGTGCAGCGAGGCGGATTAGCTGAGGAGACGTGACGCTAACAGACAGCAGACAAACGGCTAGCAGTGACATCAGCGGCAATACACCTGTCACTCAAGTGGCCACGCCCTTAATTATGCACAACTTTAAGACTTAAAGGGATAGTTCACTTTGAAATTAATTTTTGGTATGTTTTAGCTTACCTCAAGGGCATCCAAGATGTAGGTGTCTTTGTTTCCGCAGTAGTTAAAATTTTGATATTTTTAGGTCAAACCGTTCTTGTCTGTCAGTCATATAATGCAGGTCTATGGTCACCACCTCAAAGAGCATGCACAGAGAAGTCCAAATTAAACATGATTTAATGACTCGTAAATGTAAGTACACATTGATGGCCTAAGACACGAAACGAGCGGTTTGTATGAGAAAACGAACAGTATTTATATCGTTTTTACCTCTTGTAAACACAGCCACGTCCAAGTGATCTGAGGACGCCGGCGCTTCGGTCTGCGCAAGCGCCGGAAGTGATCTCTCTGAAAGAATTTAACGCTGTCTGTTGATATTTCAAAATCGTCTTCCATTGCGATTCCTGTATATCTAAATATGTTTAGATCTTCACAGTGAAAGGTAACACTTCCGAAATCTCTGTGTAAACAATGAGTGACGTACACGCGCGAGAGATCACTTCCGGCGCTTGTGCAGACCGAAGCGCCGGCGCCCTCAGATCACTTGGACGTGGCTGTGGTTACAAGAGGTAAAAACGATATAAATACTGTTCGTTTTCTCACACAAACCGCTTGTTTCGTGTCGTAGGCCATCAATGTGTACTTACATTTACGAGTCATTAAATCATGTTTAATTTGGACTTCTCTGTGCATGCTCTTTGAGGTGGTGACCATAGACCTGCATTATATGACTGACAGACAAGAACGGTTTGACCTAAAAATATCAAAATTGAAACTACTGCGGAAACAAAGACACCTACATCTTGGATGCCCTTGAGGCAAGCTAAAACATACCAAAAATTAATTTCAAAGTGAACTATCCCTTTAATATAATTTAAATGGATGATTTAAATCACCCCCCTCACAGCCAAGGGCAAAATTAGCTATATAGACCAAAACCACTTTTTGTACCAGGCTGTAAACATTTTTTTTCTGGTGTAAAGTTGGCCATTTTAAAATGGGGGTCTATGGGATTGCCTCTCTTTTGGAGCCTGTCTCTATAGTGGCCAGTCGATGAACTGCAGTTTAAGTCACTTCAGTGTTGATTCGAGAGAGAGACAGGAAGACGTTTGTTTTTTGTTTTTAAGCGCTAAAGTCACTCGCACATGCGCATTGCGCAAAAATTGGGCTGCACGCACATCCCTCCTGATGATGATAACTACGTCACAGGGCTTAATGCTGAATTCCAGACAGCCTGGAAATTGTTTTTTTCCCACCTCGTTCTGGGAAATTATATATCTGGAATGCAACTTTCGGCCTATGAACTCGGGGTACATCGATCAACCCGAACCTCAGCGAGACGCGTCATTTCATTTCACTTCCAAGATATTGGCTCCTTCCAATTAGCATAAACGTAAAACAAACTTTAACATCAGAAAATTAAGTTAATATAATAATACCTTGGTTTTTGTTTTTTTAAGCGATTTTATGTTGTTTCTGCCATAATTGGCGAAAAACAAAATGCGTCTCGTTGTGCCAGAGACATCATGTGTTCAACATGTGTATGTGACGTCTGACTGACATTTTATTTGGGATATTCCCATGTCCAACCTCATCTGGAAAGAAACGAACCGCCGCAGCTCTGGTCCAGAGACACGAACACTCAGAGCGGATCATATGCGCGAGTCGGCGTGGACCACAAAACGTGTCGTATTTTATAGCAATGGATGAGATTAGGAGAAACGGTTAGACTGTCTCTGCATTAGAAACAGCACAGTTGAGTAGAAGAGATAACACCAGTGCCGTGCACCAACATAAATTATACATTTCAAACTACACATCCTCAGCATGATCACTGTTTTTCTTCAGTAACAGTTTCATATTAAATCTAAAAGGGGAATCTATTAGACTGTGGCTGTCATGAGCTGTTAAATGCGGCTTTACTGAGCTCAAATGCGCTGTGATATAAATCAAACGCTATTGGCTATTTAAGAAAAGGGGAGGGGCTGCTCAATAAGCCCCGCCCAGTCTTCCTGTTTCAGTGGAAATTACATCATCACACTGAATAAAGCTGTGGGTTTCAAGGCACTTCAGTGAGACTTAAGGCAGTTTAATAGCATTTTTTAAATGTATTTCTGATTTTTTAATAAAACAAATGTAGAATGGAAGATTAACCTTAGTTTAATCCAGGTCTAATCCACCAATCTGTAAAAGACAACTGGATTGCTCAAGATGTCATATTCTCACTCATTTTATTGAATTAATAGAAAATCATCTGGTTTTAATGACTAAACATTACCTAACGAGTCACTATTTTTGTATCTTAAGTTTCCCTGTACCTATTCTAAAAATGCTAATTAAGCATGTAAATGGTTATTTGCTTTAGGTCAGGAATTTCTCCTGCTTATTAAAACGAAAATATTAATTGACTTAAAAATGAGTTTGTTAACAGAGTGTATCTTGAAGCAGTTAACATTAGAATTTAAACATTGGTTAAATAATAAATAATGTAACACTTTATTCCTATGCAAACAACTAAAACACCATTGGATTTGCTCTGTCCTGTAATGTTTTAATGGGCACAGTTTCCAGATCGAGACTGAAGAGGATGTTGGTCAATAAAAAGACATCAGAAAATAAAATACATGCTTCACGACTTTAAGAAATGATTGCCAAGCATTTATACGGTCGCTCCTGAGCATAAACTTTGAATTTTAAAAGAATATAGTGTAATATAGTAACAGAGGCTTGTATAATCAAATGAGTCATCAGTCCCAGATAAGTTCATGTTTAATCATTTTTTTAAGTTTACATAATTGTGTACATAAATAAATATTATGTGTCATCAGTGTGCAGTAGACACACGCATCTTAATGATTTTTATATATTTCTTATCCTCTTGAAAAGACCATAAATGTTGTCATGGATTTGGCTGTCAACCAATGATGCCCTCCGTCAGTTGGGAAAAGCAATATGGCCGCTCCAAAACTTCTGGTGGCTTCAGTGCCTGCTAGCGGTTTATAATTATATATCCGTTCACTCCATGTCGTAATTATAAGATTCTGACATGTAGAAAGTGTTCCCATCGTAATTAAACTCTGAAATTTCGGAGAGCTCCGACTTGTACAATGTGACCACTGCAGATTCATATTGGTGTTGATAGCGCTGCCATAGACACACATAACTCTGAGTCCGAGATCATGAACCGCTCTGAGGAGAACGTCACATCTTGTCATCTCGTATACAGTAATAGGCTTTATGCCGAGCGTCACGGGACCAAACCGGAAAACGGGTCTCATTGCATCCGCTTGTCAGAGAAAGTGTTAACGGCCGTAAGAACTAACTACGATATCTATGGATTTTTAAGGTAATCAGCTAACCTACTAAGTTCACTTTGTTATTGGTGTTTTATGCTATTTAAATATCTAAACGTTAGTGTGAAGAAGAAAAATTTAAAAACTTTTAAATATCAATCTGCACATGCGAGGGACATTAGTTATGCTCATTTTTGCCTGCTCCTTTTAAGTTATCTTGAGTAAAACCACAAAAAAATTCATGAAGCGCATACAAAAGACCTGAATCGGAAGCGATGTGATCCGTTTTCCGGCTTGGTCACGTGACGCTCGGCATAAAGCCTATTCACCCTCCGCGGGGAGTTTGATTGACAGGCGATCTGACGAATCAAAATCCGCCATCCGCCGAATCTGCTCTTTTTGTCCGACAAAGCAGTCAGGAGAGTTAGTAGATTAACGTCGGTGGATTAGATCTTGAAAAACGGTGTGTACTGACGTCTTTCCACGATTGAAACAACATTCCTTCTGATGTTCATTCATGTTTATTTGATGCTATAAATTAACTAGAAGGAAAAGATGATCGGTTCACGAGCAGCTTTAACTGAGGATACAGCGATCTGTCAGACACATTAAAGTGCCACAAAACGGTATTTATTGTTTAAATTTCTTTAAAAAATTGACAAATTTCAAAGTTGAGGCGTTTTCACTGCTTGAGAACATGAGCGGCATGGCTTGTCGGGCATAGCAACAGTAACTAAAGGGGCCGGGTCTTTGCGAACGGTCATTTACACATAAATGAATAAAAAACATTCTTTGTTTAACTGGATACGTGTGTCTGTCTGTCAGCTGCCTATGATGTTGACCTTGAGGATCTGTATCACTGAGCGTTTATGAGGAGATGGACAGCTGTTGCATTTCCAGCGTCCCTGAGGACTGAACCGTCAGGATGCAGAAACTCGATCCTCAGCCGGGCCGGAGCCAGAACCCCACCGACAGCGAGAGCTTCGAGAGGTAAACACTGCTCCCCCACCCCTCTCTGGGGAGCATTATACCTCTCTACCCCGGCAGAAAGACACCCCCCCCCGGGGGACCCAGCGCTCGGGTTGGGGGTTAGTGTGAGGAACGCTGGGTGGGTGCGGATATTCTTCCTTTCCTGTTCCTGTGGAAGACAGCAGGTCCTGTGGGAGACATTCCTATAGCTCTCTCTCTCTCTCTCTGCAGTTCTGCATTAGCACGATCAATAGTCCAATCACATCAGGGACACGGGTGGATCCATCAGGCCCATTCCCATAACGCACTGCAGTGGTCATGGCTTAAGTGCACAGAGAGGTGTTAAAGCTGCTCTGGACCGGGCCGAGACGACGGCAGCCATTGATCCAGGTGACACGTGACATCTCTTACAGACTCGCTCTCTTTGTGTGTTACTCGCTTTTATGTTGGAAAATTGTTTCGCACACCCTTAGTCAGTGTTCCCTGCACCACTGTATATCAAACACAGTCAAACCAACATTTATCCAGACACCTTCAACATTTCTCACAGTTTATTCGCTGTAGTTTAGAAAATGGTGATAAAACATGAGCAGAACTCAGTTGATATTTCACTGGTTTTGTCCGTCCTTCTGTTAGACTCTCACAGATGAATTATGTTGAATATCTGTCGGCTGGTAAATTTAACTACACAATTAGATAATACCAGTTTAGCTCAACCAGTGACCAAGCAATGCTTCATGTTGTTCAGTCTGTGTGTAAAAAGAGCATTAGTAGTTACAGAAAACACACTTGAGCAAAACATGATCAGCTCAAAATGGAGGAATAATGTTTGGTCCCAAATGTTAATAAATTTTACTGGTAGTCACTGTATGAAGAATTTTTATGTATAATACGTCACAGTTTACTTTATTTTGCTTTCCTCACTTACATGAATGAACTATAGTGCCCTGCACACACTAGTAAAAAAAATATAAAAACATCTATCTGGTGTCTGATTCATTTTTGGTTTGACTGTATATTCTACCTGAGATATGAGGAATGCAACAAATATCGTATTGTGTTGTTTTTCCTGGGTCTGTAATACCAGGAGAAAGCTGTTCGTTAGCATTTGTAACCATCTCACCTGGCTCAGGCCTTCCCAGAAATACACAACCTGCTTGCTTCCATCTGTTCTCATGGGCGATCAGGTTTGAGCCAATCACCTGAGCCGCAGCTAAATGACATCATGACAGTGCCGATTGGCTGATCGTAGCACCAGAACGAGCACCGCCTCCACACCTTCACTAGTCCTCCCAGGAGAAAGAGGCTTTTTTGCCCATGAATGAATGAATGGTGTAGTCACTGCATGTATTGCGCTAGCTGGGCTAACTACACCATGCTAACCAGCTAAACCTTGACCTCTTGAAAGATATGCGTTGTTTAACACATAATAATTCATTCAATTACACTGTGCCAGTTCTGACATAAGAGTCCAGTATATAGGAAGTTTGCATGTGGCAAGCTCTGTCTGACTAAAGTTAATTTACGTCTTAATTAAAAAATGTATTATATGTTGTTCTGTAATTGTTAATAAATTATATATATATATATATATATATATATATATATATATATATATATATACACACACACTAGTATTTCACAAGGAATATAAATATATATATATATATATATTAGGGCTGTCAAATGATTAATCACGATTAATCACATCCAAAATAAAAGTTTTTTTACATAATATATGTGAGTGCACTGTGTATAATTATTTTGTACACACACATGCATGTATATTTAAGAAAAAAATATTATTTATATATAAAATATTTATATTTATATATAATATAAATTATATATAAATCTATATACAGTATATACATGAAAATATTTCTTAAATATATACAAGCATGTGTGTGTATTTATATATATAAAATAATTATACACAGTGCACCCACATATATTATGTAAAAAAAAAAATATTTTGGATGTGATTAATTACGATTAATCATTTGACAGCCCTAATATATATATATATATATATATATATATATATATATATATACACACACACACTAGTATTTCACAAGGAATATATATATATATATATATATATACACACACACACACTAGTATTTCACAAGGAATATATATATATATATATACACACACACACTAGTATTTCACAAGGAATATATATATATATATATACATACACACATGTTAACTCAGATGTAGACTAAAGGGTTCCTGATGGTTTCACACTTAATTCTTCACCTTAATTCTTAAGTCTTTTCTTCTCCACCTGTATTTGAGCATTTCCCTGTCCAATGCTCATGTCTTAACTGCAATTTCTAGTATTGCATTAGTATTGCATCCTTCTCATGGGCATTTAATAATTCTTGACTTTTCAGTCTGAGTTAAATCTCTTTTTTGGCTGTAAAAGAAAACGTGCCTAATAATTCTGCACACCTGAATATAAGGCGTTTTTCATTTACAGCCTTCATGAACAAGTGTATATATCACTTATAAATGATTAAATACAAAATTAATAGTAGTTATTAAGATTAATGTGGTTTGGAAATGGTAAAATGTGCAAAAAAAAAAAAAAAATCAACATGCCTAATAATTCAGCACGCACTGTATACTACCGACACTGTCACAACACAAAGTGGGTTGAAAATCGGCGAAGTTACACTTTATGGTTTGCATGGCTTACAGTAAATCAGGCTTATTATGAAGCTTAATGACTGTGTTCAAGCCTTTTCTGCTGAATTTAATCTGTGAAAATGTTGTAAAAATTGCGGCACGGCTGTAATATCAGACCCATCTGAAGCAAAAACGTATTTAATCGTAAATAAACGTTCACAAATGACGACTACATTCTTCTTTTGGCCTCCACAGGGAACTCATTTAAACCCCCCTCTCAAGTACTGGACAATTAAGACGTATTTGTCAGAGACACAGGGATTTTTAATGAGGGGCTGCTCTGAAGTCGCTGATCAAATACAGTAAAATCAATCATGTAGAAGTACTGACTTATAGAAACCTAATCTCCAACCTAGAGAAAAAGCCATAATAATGAAGCAACGTCGGCTGCATCTGAACATGGCAGACACGCGTCAGACCCGAGTGTCATCTACACAACATAGTGTTAGACTCAGTCATGTACACTTTCATGTTTTTTTTTTTTAATGGATCTACAACTAACGCCTACACATGGGCTCAATGCACAAATGTCAAGGTATTTCTCAATGAATCAGCATTCAAATTATAAAACAGAAAGATATGTTTAGCTTCACACAACACTGTTAGCTATTAGCTAGCAAAGTCAATGTTTCAAAGAAATTCTGACCATTTTAAAGCAAACTAGAGGCGATCTGAGTGCGGTCCACAATGCAGTTCACTTATAATGCACATTCTGGAGGAGCTTGTGCAATTAATTTCTACTTTTGTGCAGTTCCAAACATTTTTGTCTGTTATCCCTTTCTCTTAGCATTATTATTAGCGAGCCTAAAGTGATGGTTTGTCTAATTTCGAGATGTACTGTGGTCCTTGTTTACCTGTGAGGTGGCACTGAAGAGTCTTGTGTGGCGTGAGAGAGCTCAGGGGCTCGAACACCTGCTCTTCCTCCTCCTCTTCCTCCTCCTCGGGACAGATCCGGCTCCTCAGATGGCCATCTCCTTCATCCTTCGACTCAACCTCAGCAACAGCGTCTGGATCTGAAAGATCAAGCACACCAGAGACGCTCATCAATGGTGACCCCTAGCTTGAGATCCGTTCCCACATTAGACAAGCAGAGATTCTCAGAGATAATAGAGATCTTTTTGCTCAAGCAGTAATTGTATTGATAACTTGCATTACTTTTTATTAGCAAAAAAACACAAAAACATTGATTTGTTTTTCAGGAGGACCAGTGTGGGAAATTAACACTTGCCGCCAGGCAATTGAAGGTAATTTGATCTTCCAGAAACACTGTGGCAGACAAATTGTCATGGATTGGCCTTTGACAACAACAATGCATTCTTGTTAAAGTATTGGACGTAATGTATTGAGGAAGAAGTGTTCACAAAGCTGGTGTTTGATAGCCTGGTTAAAACCAGACCATTCTCAGTTGTAACTGAGTTATGGTCTGGCAAAGCGTCATAGACAAATCATTTCCAGAGGGGCGTCACCAACGGACGTCACGGATAGACCTAAACCCAATCAGAGCGATGAAGGAGATGACGTATGCAGAGAAACATCTCCGAGTGTTGTTCTTTGCTCGGTTTTTAACAAAAAGGAAACGTTCAAATGGCTTAAAACAGACGCGATAGCTGATTCGAACGAGTGATGTTTGACGGCGGCATCCATCTTTGTATTGTAGGCTACATAATCTGCTTCAAAATCCCAGCGCTGTCGTCATCGTGTAAAGCCCGCCCCAACGTTTCTGATTGGTGCCGTGATTTTGGCGGATTAGAAATGGGCTTGAATGAGCTCTTTGCCAGACTAATTTTCAGAGCAAATCTAAATTTGCGGGAAGTTGTCTGGGTTTTCCCAGGCTAGGTGTTTGATTGGCTGCCATTAGATTTAGGCTCTAAGAGCATGGTTGGAAATAAACTGCCGGACGTGGTCCCCAATTGAGTAGACCATATAGATCACTTAAGACGTAATGTACTATCAGCTGCAAAATAAACAAGAAGAGGTGATCAGGACCCTGATGCGAATATCCCCCTTTCTCGACATTATTCTGTGATTACTTATTGCACTCAAGGAACTTCAATGTACCTATTTCAAGTAACGCACGGCTTTGTCTATAATGGAGAAACCACTGACTGTTCTCAGATTAACTTATGGGCTCCATTTTGTCCTCAGAGAACTGCTCATTTTAGAAAGATTGCCTGGCATGTGGGAATCTTAGGAACACAAATTGCAGTCTAGCGTCCGCCAGTAAATGGCTGCCAAACAGATTTGCCCGGTCATTCACAGCAGGTCGAACTTACTAGTTTTGATATGGAAGGAAAATAATGACCAATGTATTTGAAACAAACAAAAAAAAAAGCTTGAATAGCACTAAAAAATCCACACTGTAAAACATTTCTAACCTAGTGACTGGTCACATCTAAATTTTTCAATTGGCTCAAGAGAAATTCTGCAAAGTGATAAAATTAATTTTAGAAATCAGTCACTAGAAAATTTTGAGTTGGGGAGGTTAGAATTTTTTTACAGTGCATTGCATTAACAGTGCTTGCCTTTTTAGGGGCTGAAATTCAACATGGTTTTTATATTTAAGCTGTGAATGTTTCAATTCAAAACATTTCACACACACTTTCATTATTAAAAATGCAATAATCCTTATTCGCCTTCCAGACTTCACTTCCAAAAAATTCGGTCTATTTAAAAATACCACCTATAATTTTCAATGTTCGGCCCATTTTATTTCGCTCTGCAAATTCGCTTCCACAAATTCAGGGGTTCGACAGAAATTCAACATTGCACATCGGGGAAATGCAGGAATAGCAGTAGAGTACCGATATATAATCTCCCCCTGCTGTAAGTCAGCCTCACCAGCAGGAGGTGCAAGCGCGTGTTGACGAAGACTAAAGAGAGACAGTCATTCATCCACAAAAACTGATTTGCAGAAATTGAGTGAAAAGCGGTAAGTATATGCTATGATTATAATCGCCAGGATATATGTGGAAAAACTGCGTTTACGTTTAATTCAACATCTTTATGGTTGCTTTTCCCTTGTAGGCAATATGTATGCACTAGCGCAAAGGAGATTATAAAGTTAATTGTCAAACTCGCTGAATTAGCTTTTGGATCTCAGGATTTTTTCCGAGGATATGTAACCAACCGTTATGCTTTTTACATTTAAGGGAAAACTTGCAGATAATATCCAGCGTGGTGTGTGTTTTGAAACCAGTGAAAATTGGAGGTTAGTGAAAAACTATTGAGGAAATAAAATAAATAAAAAAAACCTGTTTTTTAAAAAAAAATAATTAAACACCATGTGGTCAAAGTTAGTACTGTGGCTTTATGTATGGTCACATATTTGTAACAATTTACCAAAATCAAGCTCAAAATGAGTAAAGAGGTTTTTCACCAGCGAATGTCGGAGATGTTTGTTTTATCAGTCATTAACGCTAGCTGTGGGTGCTCAGTTTTTCCTGTCTTTTAATACATTTGGCCAAAATCGTATAATCTTATGACTTATATAAGATGAAGTGCAGGATTTATTGGCGAATACTAGACCGCAAATACAAGACTTATAGAAGAATCTCTTCTCTGCTCTTCAAACTCATAAAACTTTAGCAGTTACCAACATTGTTTGAGTAAAGAAAACGCTCTATTTATTCAAACAATTATTTAAGTTATATTTAAGTTCTTATCTAAAGTATAGGCAAAAAATCATTTAAAACATGTTTTCATAATGGTAAAAGTAGAATACCGATTCAGCTCAGAAAGAAGCGAAAGTTTTGTTTTGTTTTTTAAGCCCTGATCTTCATTAGATTCAATGGTCCTTTTCCACTATTGGTTCCCAGATGTGAAATTCTACACCAGACCTGATACAACCAGAGTCTATTCTCCAAATATGTGGCATGATCTAATGGATCATGGTCTCAAAGCACAACTAAGAACAAAGTCGTCTCATGTTCTTGAGAGATGGCTTTTAATTTTGCATTTTTATGTTCTCGACAGCTGTTACCTACTCTAACCAACATCCAGACAGAGTGAGATTTGAAGGTTACAATTACTAAATAAAGGCCGGTATTTGTATTTGTTTATTACATAAAGCAATCATTTGGATTCTGCTAAATTTGGATTACAGCACAAGAATAAAATGGATTATTTTATTGTCATTTTATGCAGCGTTTGAGGTGTATTTTATGTTTTTTTTTTTTTTTACAGTGTCCCACGGCAAACAAAATACGTGAAAAATAATGATTACAGAAATTCGATTTATTTGAAGATTTTAAAGGGTTTTCAAATTATGTAATGCTTTGAAACAACTTGGCACCAGAAGTCAACCGATTAGTCTCAGGAATAAAATACTCATTTCCGCATCTGCAAAGTTGTTCATATGTAAATGATTTACATTTTAGATGGTGTCATCATTCTTCAATATTGTACGTTTTAGTGTGCAAGTGCATGCAAGTAAATGTGCACGTGGTGGAACCGTATTTTATGTAAAATACATACAAATACCCATGTGATCACGTTGCATCATCAGACTAAGGAAGTTTATACTAGATTACGGTTCATTTCGAGCGCAAGCCATCCGTGATTGAACTCGCTGAGAGATGAGCTGCACCTATAGCTGTTATTTTAGGATTGAACATTAACAATCCTTGTGCAAGTGAATTCCCCAGAGACGCTGCCATGGATGTGCACTGCAGCGAGACGGATCAATAACCCAGCGTTTGAGGATCTGACCGCTCTCCTGGAATACACCCCAGCCGCCACACAAAGCACTGTAGAAAGAGAGCATTACTGAACAACTCAGGGAAACATCATCAAGTATTTAGACAATCTCCTTGGTTCTCCCTGTATAGCATGCCATAAAGTCTCAGTCTGTTTCTAAAAGCACAGTCCTGCCACTCTTCTGTCGACAGTCTAACAAACAAGCGACCCCACAGCAGAGCATTACATGACATCTTTACAAGAAAATATAAAATGCAAATATATATTCCTGAGAAATTGGTGCCTCTATGTGTGAACAGACAGATCTTGAAAAGTGCAGGCAGCTTTATCAATACAGCAAATGCCATGAATTGAAGTGATTTCTCCTTTCTCTCCTTTCTCTAATTCCTCCAGCAGCACAAGTTCATTCTGTATATCGATCTTCTTTCTCTGAACTGTCGTAGCTCTCACACACACACACTCTAATGCACTCCTCGACTAATATTCTCCTCCAAAGAATAGCAAGGGACAAAGCTGTAAAAAATACAGTTTTATAAGAGTAAGATAGAGAGACAGCGAGAGAAAAGGTTGTGATGAGACGGCTGAACACACAGCAACACAACACACAGCAACACAACACACAGCAACACAACACACAGCAACACAACACACAGCAGCGTTACTGTAGAGATAATACACTCATATTCTGCTGCTTATTGCACATTATACCCAGACTTTGCATTTCTCCTCAGTCAGCTCAATGGCATCTGGTGCCGCTCCAGAGGACTTGTTCTCCCAATGCTAGGATGACTGGAGGAAATTACTTTTCACACTATTGTTTTTTATATGTAAGTTTCCACAGATGACATAAACAACATCCACTGCTCCACTGTCACGTATATAATAAAGCATGTGACCTGATGGAGCAGAATCAGGTCATGGATTAGTACGATATTGCACAGCAACTGAACATTAATCTTTTTGTGAGAAGAATGGCGTACTTTACTTTTCTATCCATAATTTATCTGTTTTGTTCATTTATGAAGACACATAATACTGTGTAGAGCCAGTTAATAACGCTGCCGTCTCCTTACGTAATTTGCTTCTGTTGGTTTCCATCGCTTTGGTTGTAAATGTGAGGGAAAACACGGCATTACAGAAAGTTTCACACATCAGGACAGCAATAATAACATTGCTATTTTTAAAGTCAGCATGAAACGAAAGTTGTGTTAGTCTTTTCTTCTCTATTGTGATGTATATCTGAGTAAAATGTGGGCGGGGCTTGATTATGACATGGGAATTGATTGGATGGTTGTGGTTTGCTATTGGCTGATCTCACGTGATTGACAGGTTAAAGCCCCGCCCTCATCATCAGAGAAGAGAAGAGATGCTGCAAGAGGAAGTTATTCTGATTCAAGATTACCAGGAACATGAATTTAACTAAATGTTTGTGCATGGATAAATCTTTTAGAATAAACACTGCAATATTTCATAAAATCGAGAAATGTCCAATTAGATTTCATGGTGACTTTAAACGTACGTAAGTACGTGCGCACTATCCATGTTAAACTGTACCAAGATACATACTGTGTATACACATCTCCAGAGAGGACGACACTTTAAAAAACATGTCATGTAGGGAAACTTTGATTTAATTTTTTTCTGAAACTGCATAGTGTTTCATAAACCAAAAATATAATTAATCTACAATTCTAATAGCTTAAGCAATTCTAATAGCTTAAGTTATTCGCCCAAAGTTATTTATTTCTGTAAATTTCTCCTTTTTTGTTGACACTTACAGTTCTGCTCATAAGTTTATATATATGCACCTTGCCTTAATTTTAACAAACTTACAGGGATCACAATGCATTAAGAGCTAGCTAAGGGGTGTAAACTTTTGCAACATTTGTTGATTTGTGTAAATTCAGTTATTATTTTGTCTTGTGGACAACACAGTATGTGAACATCTGTGAAACAGCTTATTCGGGACAGTACTAGCATGAAATTTGTATGATCCCTCTTATTTCGTTAAAATTATTAGCATGCATTTTCTGCTAGGGGCATGTAAACGTGTCTTCTAAAATCTCTCGGATGAGAGTGAATATTTGAAAGAAACAACTCTCAAACATGAAATATCAGACGCCTTCATCATCCGTTGTACTGTATTTATGTCTTCACACCAGCGCTACATGGCTAACATCGCTAACGGGCGACAGGCTCCAGGTACCATCATCCATATGAGCTTTAAAATAAACACACATGAGAGCTGACCTTTGCATGAGACAAATGAAGCAGCAGATCCGCTGGACTCAGTCATGACCTGAATACTGCTCAGCGCCGCTGAACGCCACACACATGACAGGAGGCATTCGTCTACTCAAGCACCACACCTCACATCCATATGCCAGCGCACAGAGCTCTGCTGCACCGCCATGTGCAGGCCAGATTCACAAATACATTATCCATCTGGGCTGGCTCTCACAGCACACATATACAAAGACAAAATAAGAGCATTAAGCCACAACGTGTCCTCATAATGGATATTTGAAAAGTGATGGTGATCTCTGGGAGACGTTTATAAGAGTGCTGGCATCTTATATCTAAACTTTATGAGATATAGTTAAATTCATTGCATTAAAATTCAGTAAAATGCTGATACATTTAACAACTGCTGCTGCTAGCTTCATTCTCACATTTTCAACTGAAAAGGTCAATTAGCTGAAAAAACACACGGATACACACTTCAAAAAACTCTTGAAGTGTAAATGTCAGTTAAGGTGTTAAAAATAATCAAACAGAACTAATAAGAAAGGAAAAGACATCTATCCAATGTAATCTAAAGTGAGTGTACTTAGAACATTACAGTGCTTTTTTGTCTATTGCTTCCAATTAGTTTTTTCTTTTCTTCTTCATTTTCTTATTTACGGTTTAATTGTCTTTTTTTGAAGCAAAGTGTATTTAATAGAAAAATGTTAAAAGGCTCTTTATAATAATTAATTAAATTATTAATAGTTAAAAAGTTAAATGGAGTGTGTTTAACAGCAAATACATTTTTGCTGTGGTATCGGAAAAGGTATTATGAAAAATCCAGAATCGGTCTGTCTTCGCCGGCCAAAGGTGGTCAGCGCAGACCACAACGATCTGCCCAGGTCTGTCGGTCCTGGGCGAGCCCCATCCAATTGTGTCCCAGATCTTGTCGTAGCGAGTCGCTTGACTTCGCGCGTCCATCTTTCGTCCGTCCACCGCATCAGGTGCCCGGCCCAGCGCTTCTTGGCCTTGTTGGCCAGGTCCACCGCGTCGGCCACCCTGGTCTTGGCCCGCAGCTGCTCGTTGCGGACGTGGCCGATCTGTTTAACCCCGATCATGCAGTGCTCGATTGCGCGTTCAGTCGCAGCCAGCTTTTGCCGGTCGGCCGCCGTCGGTGTCCAGGTCTCGGCCCCGTATAGCATGGCCGCCAGGACGGTGCTGTTGAATAGGGCGGCCCTGATGTCCGGGTCAATAGCTCTGTTGGTGGCCGTCTCGGCAATTGAGCCAAAGCTGACCCAGGCGGCTCGGCGTCGTCGTGCCAGTTCTCGACCAATCTTGTGGTCGGTGGTCAGCTCCTGGCCCAAGTAGATATAGCTATCGACTTGCTGGAGCTGGTGCTGGCCGACATGAAGGGTGGCCAACATGACGGCCACCTGGTCGTTGCGCATCCACTTGGTTTTGGCCAGATTGATTTTGAGGCCGAACCGAGCGCCAGCCTGGTTGAGCTGGTCGAGCCGCTGCTGTACATCGACCGCCGAACAGCCTATCAGCACGATGTCATCGGTAAAGCGCAGGGGATTGAGCCAGCGGCTGTTGATCTTGATGCCGACCTCGTTCCAGTTGAGCTGCCGGAAAATTTGCTCGAGGCAGGCGGTGAAGAGCTTGGGCGAGATGGTGTCGCCCTGCTTGACCCCGCGGCCGACCTCGATCTTAAGCGGCCGGTCGAACAGGGT
Source organism: Rhinichthys osculus (assembly GCA_029959095.1). Classification (NCBI taxonomy): domain Eukaryota; kingdom Metazoa; phylum Chordata; class Actinopteri; order Cypriniformes; family Leuciscidae; genus Rhinichthys; species Rhinichthys osculus. The sequence continues at coordinate 42,554,214 of JARWKJ010000007.1, forward strand.
GATGGTGGTGTTCAGCTCCTGCAGCAGGGCCATGTGCTCGTCACCGATGCCTTGTTGTTGGAGGGCGAGCAGCACGGCGTTGATCTTGACCGAGTCGAAGGCCTTCTCGTAGTCGACGAAGGCCAGGACCAGCGGCATCTTATACTCCCTGGCCCGCTCGAGCAGCTGGTTCAGTATCTGCATTATTAGCATTTAAAACGGCACAATTCTTACACATTGATTTTTTTTTTATTCTAACCAGCAATTGGGTTTCTGACTATTTGGCCTTAAACGGAGCCATGTAGTTTCCTTATATTGCTTTGTGGTGTTACGGAAGCTCTCCGACGGTTCAGCACGCCGCTTACCTTTACATCAGCTGAGTTAGATCTTTTAAATCTCGCTTTTATTCTACTTTTCTACTTCATATCAAACCTCCATCTGTATGTAAATCACTCACCACACAGATTTTTACAAATACACAGTTTTCAATGCTGAAAGAACAGAATAAAGCATTACCATTTAAAATAGCAGACTGCCTGTGGCTCTGTTGCTCTTCTGTCACAGAGAATGAGAATTCGGCTGTTAGCTGATGTCCTTTAAGGCCCATAGCAGAAAGCAGAAAAATCCATATTTGTTGACCATTAATATTGATGAGGAACGCAACCTCCTCTGGTGCCTCCCCAATGTCTATGATGGTTACAGTATTTTGGTTTGATATGATTTCTAAAAACAAATCCTTACATTTTCTTTGTACAAATGGCAACTTTCCAGCGAATATGTAAGCTACACTGAAAGACCTAAACCAATGCCAATAAAGTGCTTTTTACAGGTACCAATGTCTTCCATCCACAGAGCTTGTGCTGCAAAATGTGTCTGCCACTTCATTACGGCCTCATTCTCTACCCATTAAACAGAAAATGTTCCTCCTGTATGCCAGGTGTACAGAACTAAATGGATTTTATGAGCACGAGGAGAACAAAGACTCCCACCTGCTTCATGAGAAATGAAGCTTTCTGCGAGGAGACTTCAGCTCTACCCCTGCGGTCTCCATTATACCACCACTATCTGCACTTTCATTCCCTGGCACAGAGGAACGGGACGCCTGACGGGACCTCCCCGCTGCTCGCTGGCACTGACCGACAGTGCAGAACAAAAAGTCCTCCATTACACACAATAGAAAGCAAAAGGAAGGCTTTCTGGTCAAGCGCAAAGATGCGTCGAACATCAGCCAAATGATCCAAAACCAAGATCATCTAAATGCAAAAATATAAGTTAACCGAGTTGCTTGCCATTTAGCAGATATCGATGAAAAGCAGCACCAGTCGGTCTTCCTGTGGAGTTATACTGACGAGTCTGGCAGTGTGTTTCAGATTGACAGACTGGAGAGCTGATGGAATTATATCTTTGGCTCAGTCTTATTTCAAACTACCTTTTCATCCCAGAGCTTCAAGTATTAAAGGCAGGGTATAGGCGATTTGTTCCAGAAACTGTTTTTTTATGCTGGGTCAAAGTCTCTTCGCATCCTGAGAGCAATCACTAAGTTAAGTGGTCTAAAAGTATTTATATGTGTAGATATATTGTCTGTGGAAGGTTTAGGACCATAAAATATTCATCCAGTCATTGCATACGAATGCAACGATACGATGCCTACCTGCCTGTCGATATGTATTTCCATAATCACACATCATGAGCGCGATTCATGCTATGAATTAGACAGACGTTAGTCACAGAGTACCGCAAACGAAACAGCAGCCGCCTTTTACAGTTCCTCCTCACCCAAAACAACCAGCTTATGCTGCTTTCACGACTGAACTACTGCAATCTGGAAGAGATGGAAAGCCGTGACGTTATACTCACAGCGGTTTGTGACTCGGATTTATACGTTTCTATGTCCACACTATCAACGCTGAAATGAATCTGCAGCAGTCAGGTGGTACAGGTCACTGCTCTTTACGTTGTTTGTTCAGTATGATTGTAATGTTATGTGCTTTGAGAAATTAGGTAGTTCAACGCCGTCTCTCGTCTCGGGACTCTTTGCAGACTCTACTGTACACGTTCATGTGTTTTGGAGGCGCTCTGAAGGGATGGTGGGATCTTATTCTGTCAAAGCTAGCTTGCTATTGCTAGCCTCTCCGAAAATTGCATACCTTACTTGTAAGTGTCTTTCTTAATCTAGCTTTTAAAGAAAGCAGTGTCACATTTAAAGGCAACTAAAAGGTACATTTTGGCAGCAAAAAAAAAAAAAACTGCATGTTTTTTGCGGAAGAACATTGTTTTGGTTGTGCTTTGGCTCTGCGTGACTGAGGATGAATATGGTTCTTTCTCATAACTAAAAAAAGAGAGACTATCCTACTGCTCATAAAACATTGACTACTAGGCTTAAAAAAGCATCTCAAGCTGACAAGCTGAAGACAGCACTGTAGCTTTACCCATTAATAGACACGGTTAGGGTTTGAAATTAACTTTTTCACTCACCGGCCAATTTGGCTACTATATTTTTAAGTTACCGGCCATTTAGAACTTCTACTAGCCAAAAAAGAAAGAAAAAAGAAATTAACCAGATTAACTATGTCACAGCTTGCATATATATATATATATGGAAAGAAGCGTAAATGGATGGAGAAGCATAGGTTACTGTAAAGCTACGTCTTAGTTTTGCTTATCTTGGCGAAAGCCGAGTACAAATCAGCATGAAGTTTTAACATCTACTCTCGTGTAATGGAAATCATTATAAAGATATAGATAGATTTTATTTCATAAAGTTTGGGATTTCATTCATTCATTTCTTGTTTAATCAAAATCCTGTCATCCAGCCATCTCCAGCTTCCTCTTTCATCCTCATCCCCAAAACTATGTATAAGGTGTACAAATCAATACAGTACAAAGAACACCCATAGAAATGTTAACCAAATGTTAATCTTTTCTGTTAACCAAATGCTTTTTAATCTCCGCTATTGCTTTAATGCAAATGAAGAAGTGCGCTGTTATTTGTTGTGTAGTGACGGTCATGTTCAAGTAACCCAGATATGCTCAGATTCTGCACAATACGCTGAATTTAATAGACCACGATGACTCATGAGTTCAGTATTTGGCTTACACGGACTTCCGCAGCAAAGTGAGTAAACATAGTAACACGCCAAATTGGTTCGTGATTTGACAGCGTTACTCGCCACAGTTGATTTTTACCCGCATTTGGCGGGTGTTAATTTCAAACCCTGGACACGGTACTTCCTTGAAAATAAATTCCAGCACAGCGCAACATTAACCAATGAAATAACTCTTCACAATAGATAATGCTTTACAATCAACTCTGTTAAAGAGATACATATGGCAATGTATCTGTTCAATAAAACACCTTACTCGCCGGTTGAGGAATAAAAACACCATCATCTCCGCATCGCTTTTACAACATTTCAATTCTCTCCATCTCTGAAAAGCTGAGCTAATGTTGATTCTTGTTTTATTACGAGCTCTGTCTCATTCTCTTTTCTCCAGCAGACTCTCCTCTGTACGGCGTTCGGGTGATTCTCCGGAGGTTGGAGATTTAGCGGCTCCACGTCAACCTTCCTCACTCATTCTGACACCTAACCTCTGCTATACATAGTGAACCTCTGTCAGTTACATAGGTCGTTTCTCAATATGCGTTCTTGTCTGTACTTGTAGACTTGTGAAACGTCATCAGTCATTGTTCCAATTCAAAGTTCACATCTAGCCAGTTCAAATCCCCGGATGTGTTCTTGAGCCGCCCCTTTTCCCGAGGATGCATCGAGAGGTGACGTGTGCGGACTTGAGACAGCCAGGTATCCCAGAATGCATCTCGCACCAACCAGCAAGCGTCAATAGCAGATTAGAAAACCCGCGTAATTTAAAAATGCTACAGTTATTGTGTCACAAAATGTAATTATACGAGTGTTTCAGGCGAGAGTGTAGTTTTTTAAAGCTCAAATCTTTAGTTTATTTATAAAGAGAGCGCTTATTTGAAAATATGATCTGACGGGTTCGGAGTTGTGAGACCCAGGCGATCACCGGGCGCTCAGCGCATGCTACCCCGCCTGGAACAGCCGTACCTCGGCTAGTGCTTCTGACGTTTGCCGCTGGCTCGGATGTCTTTAGTCTAGTGGTTAAACATGAGATATAATTCGTCTTGTGTATATCTAACGGGCGATTTTTTGTCTCATTAATCTATTATTTGTTCCCTGGTGAAACGTTTTGGCTGAGGGCAAAGTGAAGTTTCATAATTTTATATATTTAGTCTATTTAACTTTAACATTGTAGCCTAGAGAGTTGACTTATGTTAAAAATCGTTTGCTTTATTTCTTATTCTATAGCTTTTTATACATTTAGGCTACTTATACTTTTATAATGGCTATTATTGATCATTAAAACTGACATTTAACAAAAAGGGTTGTCTTGTCTCATTTTATTTTATATATTTATTTTATTATTGCCTACATTATCTTCACTGTATGTACATATATAATAAATTAAAATGACACAACCCTGTCTCTTTTTGCTAAATTGTCAGTTTTAATGATCAATATTAAAATGTTTTTTTTATGTATCATATTTTTTAAATGGAAACAAATAGAGTCAGGGTTGTGTTTTATATTTTGCGTTGTTATAAATATATGCAGTGAAGATAATTAATTGCATTGCCTGAACCACTTTTGTGAGGCCATTAATATGTTTAAGATTTTTTTAAATGAAAATGAAAAGAGGCAGAGTGGTGTTTTATAACATCAACTGTTTTGGGAGTCCGTTCTCCTGAGTCGAACTTGTCAAGTCCGAACTACTCCGAAGTTTGCGTACTTGGTATTGAGAAACGACTATAGTGAACCTTTAAAATGTTGATTTCACCCAAATGTGAACACTGTTTTATCCATGTAAGAAAGTGAGGAATTACTCCTTTCTGCCCAGACTGTGACAAAACCTTCTAGACTTGACCCATGTAAACCCAGCAGCACAAACTGTATTATAAATCCAGCAGTTTATCATTACTTCTAGAGGTGTAATGAGGCATTCATTTTCTGACACCGACTCTTCACATGCCTAACACCTGCCAGCTTTCAATCTACATATTTCCCAAGTAAACTTTGGGATATTGCACGAAAATGCAGTGTAAAACCATAAATAATTGTTCATTTGTACTAGAATACATTTTTAAAATAATGATCTCCACTTATAGACATATTGGCTACGGTCAGTTTTGGGGGTTTACAACATTTACTACCAGGTGTGAGTCTCGAAATGTCCTGTTCAAACAACAAATTACAGTAGCGTCTCGAATACCGTCTGTATGAACGTGTAACAGGAGTCAAGCCTGTGTGCACTTACTAGTAACCGTAGCAACAGTGACCAAAGTCATATCAGAGATGATGACGTCTATTCAACTTAAATCGTATCACTTTTGACACGACAAGAGTCAAATCGAGCTGCGACTTCATCCGAAACCTCCTGAAAATGTACAGGTGTGTGTTCGGTTATAGAATGCGGTTCACTCCCGTAAATAACTGAACTGTGTGTGAACATCACTGTATTAAGGACTAACATACAAGACAACTGTACTTTGCTGCTGTGTAAACGTGGTCATTGTAGTGGAAAAGATATTATGCAATAATTATTCTACAGTTTGGCATTCTTATGTTCTACCACAACAGCATTAGGGAAAGTATTTTAAGAATTCTATAAATTTTTCAAAGATTGACTTTAACTTTGTAAACAAAACTTTTTTCAAATATCAATAAGCAGTGAAGCAGCCAGTCGTGTTAAAATATTTTATCTAAGAAATAATAATAAATGATTACACCAAATTTCTTATGTTTTCTTGACAAGAATTTTCTTCAAATAGTTAAAAAAAAAAAAGATTTTAGGACAGATATTTTTGATTTGTGATGTATTCAAGTCATTGTGTGTGTGAATTGCATTTTTACTGTATTTCTGAATATATTAGGAGATACTGACTCAACTGCTTCTATACTTACTTCATACTTAATACATACTTCTAAAAGACCGTGGGGTGAATTCTTTTGATAAAGGAAATAAAATGAGCATTTGCATGAAATTAAAAGAGTCTTCTTGACAAAGTACTGTTCTTAAAATATATATGATCCATAAATGTGTGTGATTTATTTTCATTGACGGGAGAAAAAAATACTTCAATATCTTAATCTCATAGTATACATTTTTTAGGTTTATAGACGTGTGAGGACAGTCATCGTCGTTTAAAGTTATGAAGTAAAATGTGATTATATTTTCCATATTATATTTTAGACTGGAAAAGACCATAAGCAGAAAGTCATTACTCTTAAAGGGATACTCCACTTTTTTGGGAAATAGGCTCATTTTACAACTCCCTCAGAGTTAAACTGTTGAGTTTTACCGTTTTTGAATCCATTCAGACGATCTCCGGTTCTGGCGGTACCACTTTTAGCATAGCTTAGCATACATCATTGAAGACCATTAGCATTTAAAAAAAAAAAAATGACCAAAGAGTTTCGATATTTTTCCTATTTAAAACTTGACTCTTCTGTAGTTACATCGTGCACTAAGACCGACGGAAAATGTAAAGTTGTGATTTTCTAGGCTGATATGGCTAGGAACTATACTCTCATTCCTGCGTAATAATCAAGAAACTTTACTGCCGTACCATGAGTGCAGCAGGCGTAATGATATGACGCAGCGCCTGAAAATAGGCCACCTTCCGTCAACACAACCGAACTATTTTCAGGCGCTGCGTCATATCATTACGCCTGCTGCTCTTAGTGCACGATGTAAACAGAAGTGTCAAGTTTCAAATAGGAAAAATATCGAAAGTCTTTGGTCATTTTTTTTTAAAGAAATGCTAATGGTCTTGTCCACTTCAATGATGTATGCTAAGCTATGCTAAAAGTGGTACCGCCAGAACCGGAGATCGGCTGAATGGATTCAAAAACGGTAAAACTCAACAGTTTAACTCTGGGGGAGTTGTAAAATGAGCCTATTTCCAAAAAAAAGTGGAGTATCCCTTTAAGACACAACAAGGACAGTGATACCACCGTTTAATGACTTTTATACTTCCTAATGATAATCATCATATTTTAATGTAAAATCAAAAGTTAATGAGCACTTCATCACGGACCACTAACAGTAAAACTACATCTATGAACATTCGCTATGTTTGTCAACTAGAATGCCTTCAATACCATTGGCTGTTGTATTATCCAATGGCAAAGAAATGAAATGTACACACAAAAGTTTCTGCTTAATCTATAACCTGATTTTATATCACATATCATAAGACAAAAAAAAAAAAAATGATGCACAGTTGTAATATAATTATACTATGGTCTGTCTGAATACTCGATTCTGATTGGTTGGAAGGGGTTGGTTAAAACCATGTAATTCACAGGTAGTTCTAGTCAGTTAAATCACTGTTCACACACACACATCACTTGATGGTAGATTGTGCTGTGCACACAAAGAAAAATATTATTAATAAATTAGCTTTGTTACTGAATTCCTATATCATATTTCTCAGCAACGAGGGGGTAATGGCTGTTTTTGAAGTAATTAAACTCACAGCTTTAATGCTAGTAGAGAGAGACGCTGCACAGACGCAGGTAATTCACACATGCATCTCGCTCTTTCTCCATAAATGATTTAAATAAACTTTATAACTCAAATAAAAGTAATCTTAGCGCACTATACTTGTCTCTCCGCCAGATTTAAAGGAGAACTCCGCGCAAAATGAACCTTTGGTCTAATTACACATTGTTACCTAGTCAACCGTTATCTGAGATTTGTTTTCATGATTATCGAATGTAAATAGTTTTATCTCTAAAAACAGTTTAGCCTATAAAAGACTGTATTTCAAAGATGGCTTCTGCCTGTATACGCGAAGTTGACTGTATGTTTAAAATATCTTCTTATTAAACTGTCTGGACACTGACAAAGTTCTCAATGCTTCGGTTTGAAGGTAGGGACCCTCATTATGCTACCGTGTTAGTGTGGGGCTATTTTCAGCCTTGTTAGTGGTATTAACAAGCGATTTTTATTTGTCATTACACTATGCCCAATATACTAGCGTTATACTAGCTTTATAGGCTAAACTGTTTTTAGAGATAAAACTATTTACATTCGATAATCATGAAAACAAATCTCAGATAACGGTTGACTAGGTAACAATGTGTAATTAGACCAAAGGTTCATTTTGCGCCGGAGTTCTCCTTTAAAGGGTACAGAATGTGAGATATCACGAGTCAAAGCTGACAAAAATAACTTTTCAATATAAAAGTCACATTTTGCACAAACATCAGCGTCAGCTTTAACTTGTCAGTGTTGGCCAGTAATCATGGTATAACCAGGATAATCCACGGCTAGCTGTGCATTACACGACTTTAATGCACTTTGCGTCAGGTGGTTGTTTCTAAGACAGTGTAATGCACAGCTAGCCGCGGATTATCCCTTGTGTATACAATGCATGCATAAAATAATGTATTATTAAGACATGGCCATGTACAACATTTATCAGCCAGAAAGCTATTGATCAGTAATCGAATAGACAAAATATTTGCATGAAAAATTGTAGAGCTGGTATTTTATATAAAATGCTCCTCAAAAAGCATCCAGCTAATGTACAGAAATAAAGGCACTCTCGTTTATGGCCATCAGGAGACCTGTCCCACACACACTGACAATCTACAGTAGCACAGAGAACACTGCAAAACACAGCGGGAGAGTGTGTGTGTGTGTGTGTGTGTGTGTGTGTGTGTGTGTGTGTGTGTAATGCAGATGGGCAGCTCTGAGTAAATGTCAGCATGAGAGGAGAAAGTGTTTGCATACGAGCGGATGATGTATGTCTTTGGCCTGTGGACATGATGTATTCCCTTAAGCAATAACGCTGTCACCCTTGTTCAGCACATTATATATTAAAATGGCCTTTTGCAAAAAAAAAAAAAAAAAATGTATATATGAATTCTCTTCCCCAAGATCAAACACACAACTCATACGCATTTAATCCACCTTCAGTCTCCATGACAGAAGATTTCACACTCAGTGCCCACTGACTTCCATCACACACACACACACACACACACACACTTCACTCATCAGTGCCAGAGCGTTTACAATGTGAACAGTGTAAGTAAGAAGACTGTGTTTCTTTCCAGCTCAAACAGCAGAGCATGGCTCTACAACACCAACACACTGCCTGAAACTACCAAGAAATTAATGTATTGATAAAATGTAGATGTTGAAAATGCAACGTTGTTTAGGATAAAAATGCTAAATGTGTGTGTATAGTTGCAAAAATCAACTGAATTCAAGTAGCTAATATTCATCAGAATTCATCACTTTATATTATGTCTTTAACTACTATATGTACTAACATTTAAATTAATCATTTGATACAATGCACTTATTGTGTACATACATGATTTTACATTGTATATTAAAAAAACAGCATGTAATTCCAGCTGTACTATACCAATATACAAGGCCCCACTTAATATTAGGTGTCTTTAACTAGTTACATAGAAATATCGAGTACAGTGAGGGTGTTACAGTGAGCAGTGCTGTTACTGAGGAGCACACGGCTCGGGTTAGCACAGGGTTAATGGCATGAGTAGAGTTAAGGGGAGCAGTATTGACAGTGTAATTATAGATGAAATGAATTACAACTGTAGTTAGTTACAGAAGTAGATGCATTTACAGCTTAAAAAACATGTAAAATAGTTCTGTATAAAATTATTAGGTAACACTTTAATTTACAGTGTCATTGGTACACACGTTACATGTACTTACTGTAGTAATAACTACAAATTATACAAAATTACATGCAACTAACCCTCAACCAAACCCTAAGTACATGTAGTGAAATATTATTACTCAGTACTTAAATGTATAAATACACTGTATTAAAATAAAGTGTAACCAATTATCATTAACTGTTAGCGGGGTAAGATGAGAGAAGAGTCCCCCTTAAGAACAATGTGCATTTGCTTTTAAATCGACTATTTAAATTACATTTAAATTGTTTTGGCAATTCAGTTGAAAAACTGAACCTAACCGATGACAGACAAAGCAGAATCCAGGTCAGAGATTCATCTTTAAAGGTACATTTATTCTATGACTATACAAGGATGTGAATACATACATGTTTAATTGCCCATATGTGAATTAAAGAGATATGTCATATAGCATCACTGTTAATTCAAATGGATTGATTTCACTCGATGAGCCTATAGGTTTTAATGAATAGCAAAGATGAAATGTGCATCTAAATCATGGAATTATTCAAGAATAACCCCATGAATTACAATAAGTTCACAATTAAATATAATAACACTAGTAGTAACAAGTAACTCGGGGCCTTCTGTGCAGTTTTGCCAATAATAATAAAAAGATACACCACAAATCCCTCATTAACAAATAGACAGTAAACTCTGATATTCAACTTAGATCACCATTTCCCAGAGACTATCTTATCATGTTACCTCATCTTACCCTAGTAGTTAAAGAAACTTGATATAAAGTGGTTCCAAGCATAATGTACCAGCAATTTTTGTTTCTGACTCGTTTGGGGAATTATAACATAGATAGCATTACTTTAAAGTGCTCATTCAAAATGTCAAAGTAATTGAATAAAACCAAATACCTGTCTGAAATAACAGAGAAATATGCTATATGACATAACTATTCTTAAAATAAATAAATAAATAATATTAATAAATGATTTAATTTAAAAAAGATCCTGATTCACCCCATTGTGCGTGATTTTGTTTGCAAGCATAAGTTATCATATAAGGAATATCATCATTGGTAAAGTATTAGTAATAATCAAGTTCATGTTGTAATGGTCAAACGACTATCGTAATATTTATCCTACTGGTAATCGCCCACTTTCATGGTAAGCTCCAGTCACGTGATGCGTCACTCCAAACTTGCGTGCCAATTTAACGTCCATATCGTATATCATCACTTACTGTACACCACATATGCAATAAATCATAAAACACAGAGCAGAATGGCATTCTACTTTCCGTTGCCAGTTCATTCTGACCTTTGTAAATAGCCACTCAGGTACATTAAGTAGTTCATAACGCAAACCTTTGGCTTTTATAGTTGAATCTCGCGCATTGAATCGTTTGCGTTCACGCGCGCTGCCTGTGGAAATAACGGCGTTGTATAACACATGCATATACCGTGGGAAGATGTTTGACATCCTATTTTCCTTTCTCGAAAGCCCGTTATACAGGAGGAGGATCACTTACCTTTCAGAGCTCTTGGTTTGGCTTGTTTGCGACGCGACATCCTACAGAAACCAGCTGAAGATCACACATCTAGAGCTATATCTCCAATATGATCATAAAGCTCATTCAGTCTAACACCAGATTACTGCACACTGAGGTAAAAATCACAGGTCAATTCCCGTTAGCCTATCTGTTCAAACAGCTGAAGAGTTAAAATGTCATATCCATCTACTAATATCATACACATGCTTTATTTTATCTGTTATAAGTGCGCACGACAGACCTCAAACGCGCTGTAAATGATCGGGGAAAAAAATAATAAAGCGAAAAACGAGTAAAAGAAATAATTATTTCCTCACAATGGCACGAACTAAAGACTAATTGAGGCTGTCAAATTTCTCATTTCATCTGAGAATCAGAACTGAGTATGTTTTGGTTGTTGTTTTTTTAAATAAAAAAAAAGAGAGAGAGAGTCAGAGAGGAACATGCGAGCTCCCTCCTCATCACCAACCTGCGAGGTCTCGCTCTGCGCTGTCGCTCCGGTAGTCCACATAATAATGGAAAATGGAAGCGAGGCCCCCAAAGCCATGAGGACGGCTCCAGAGGGGGCCCCATCCCCGCGGGGACGCGCCCTGTGCGTAATCACGGAGGAAATCATTGTCAGCCTGCTGCTCTCAAACACTGACAGAGAGGCATGATTAAAATCCGCGGGACGTCGGCAAGATCTGGATCCCGGAGTCGCTGGATCCGGAGCCCTGGACTTCTGTCGCGTCTTATGAAGGAGGATTGGTCCCCCTTCTGGTAGACAAGGCTCAATAGACGTGGCTCTGTGAGAAAAGTACATTATAGTCATTCAAATACATAACCATTGTACATAATTCAGCTGAATATTACATTTCAAATCGAATATTAAAAGGGTTGTGCCTCCTCCCAATGGAGTAGTAGTAGTAGTAGTTTATTGATCCCAGTTAATTTCTACTACTACAAATTTGTGTTAGGCATTTTCAGCATACAAAGGCATTAAACTGAAACGATGTTATGCTCACTGACTGCCTATACATCTGATGCATATTTTACACAAAACTTGAAAGCACTTTCTCTATTTAGTATAAGAGTATAATCTGATTGGCTGTTTTACACAGATTCCTAATATTTGTTTTCTTGTGCTTTTCCAAGGTTCCCGGTTAATTTACATATAAACACATTTTATGTTATGCTGTTGTTTTTTATACTTAGCATATGCTTTTCGTATTTGTTCAATAATTTTTCCAACTTGTTTGCTGTAATAAAGTTTGTTTGTTTTTTACATTTTTTTCAGGGGTTCAAGTGCGAAGTGGTGAAACCCTTTTGTTATTGTTACATTTTTCCAGGATCAGCATTCTCCCCTTACAGTGATCGGCAGACCAAACCGTAAGGCTTAGAGACTTGAAACTTTGAGGGCTGGTAGCAGGGGGACCACTAAGGGGGTGAAAGTTAGGACAGTTATAAGGGCCCACGCACTTTTGGGGGCCCCAGAGATCGATTTTATTAACTGAATGGGTGCGGTAGGGGCCCCAACCTCATATTCTTTCATAGGGCCCAAAATGGCTGGCGGCGCCCCTGGCTGGTAGTGCTCACACCGCCTACAGCGTAAGGCTCGCCTCAATCGGCCTGACGGGGGCGCTACAGCGGGGGAAAGTACCTAATGGCTCGTAACTGCTATACCGTTTGTCGCAGGCTCAAGTGGGAATCCTTATCACAAGACAAACAAAACGCACGTCTCAGATTCAATTGTTATATTTGGCAAGATTTTGGGGTATTTTGGATTTTTCGAAAAATCGACTTTTGCAAACTAGTCGTAGGTTTAACCCCCCTCTATCATAAGGCAAGTAAAGCAAGGAGAGCCTGAGATGAGGGCACTTCTTGTTCCAAATGAAATTTATAAAAGTTGTTTTCATTAGGACGTAAAAAGAAGAATGTGGAGGGAAGGGGGATGGATTTAGCCTGGTAATACCAAACTCTGCTACTTCGCTTTGCTTCATAGACAGAGTCTGGCATGGCATCATTGAAAAGTGTTTTCTTTATCGGGGGGGGGGGGGGGGGTTGTCTGAAGTATAGAATCATTGGTTACCCGTAAGCCAATCACATAACGTTTGGTTATGACGTGTGTTATTCGCCAGCTCAGCCGCATCGAGCTTCCACTGTAAACACATGTATGATGCGAAAACGAAACCATCGAGCGAAATACTGGAGTGAACATGGCTGACCGAGTTTTGCTGCCTCCTTAACCTGATCCTGAGTGCAACCAAGGGGGACACAATCACAACTATCGCCTTGCCGGCCTTTGGCCTGCCCAGTTTCTCGCTGACGATCGGTAATAGTTGATCAATTAAACTTTTCCCAAAACCTGTCGGGAGTAGGGCCACTACATCACATCCATTCAAAATGTTTAACAAACACTCTTCTTGTTCGGGCTTCAGTTTGGAAATGCCGGGAATATTCTCCACAGCAGAGCGAATTGCATCCCGTGTCTCCATATCCGCGATCGTTTTCGATTTCCCCAACCTTAAACTCGGCGCTTAGCGTCTACGTCACGGCTCTCAGCCCGCCCTCTCGTTCGTTGATTGGCCGTCTGTTTTCAGGCCGGAGGAAAACTGAGAGACATGTCGATGTCTCAGACTAAGTACCGAAGCGAAATGAAATTGAGCGGAAGTACGAAGTCTGACGTAGTCAGGCTAGGATGGATTAGAAAAGATATAAAAATTTGGATAAAAACATTTTTTAATATATTAACATGGCCAATCAATGAAATAGGAAGCTTTGTCCATCTGTTCAACAGGTCAATTGCTGAATCTGATAGCAGGTGAAAAAAACAGTTGGTGTAATTTGGATCCCAAGATAAGTAAAACCTTCTTGTGAGAGTGTAAAGGGTGATTAAACGGGGAGACATCTTTCTGCTTTGTGGAGGAACAGCAACAGAGATTCAGGATTATTAATTTTATACTCCGAGAATTCTCCAAATGTCTCAATCTAATTTAGCAATGCTGGGATAGACTTTTTTTAGATTGGAAGATAATATAATTATATCATCTGCATATAATGAAATACAATGTTCTTAGGGGTCCAATTGTAATACCTGAAATATGTGCATGCATGAGTACGAATTGCCATAGCCAGAGGTTTAATTGCTAGGATGAAAAGCAAGGGAGAGAGCCGCCCTGGCGTGTACCCCAGATGTTATTCCATTTGTTAATACCTCAGCTAAAGGGTTAGCATACAGGATCCGGACCCATTTCATAAACGTATCCCCAAACCCCATCCTTTCCATAGTTCTGAATAGGTACTGCCACTCAATTCTGTCAAACACTCTAATGACAGAAGTGCATTATCGCGACTTCGCGAGTATTACATTTTTCATGTAATATATTAATTACTCTACGAATATTATGGAAATCATGCCTCCCCAAACAAAGCCGTTTTGATCAATATGAACAAGCTTGGGCAAATGTATTTCTAGTCTCTTTGCTAGCACTTTAAAGAAGTCATTATTCAGGAGAGAAATTGGTCTGTATGAACCACGATCAGTTGGTGACTTGCCAGGTTTTAACAACAGAGTGATCACCACAAAGAGGGAGGCAAAGCCCCATGTTCAAGTGATTCCTGGTACATTTCCAAGAGAGGATGAATTAATTTATGATGGAAATTTTTATATAACTCTATTGGTATGCCATCTGGCCCTGGGGTCTTCCCTCCTTTCATACTGATAAAGGCCTCAGACAGCTCATCAGACTTTAGGTCATCTTCAAGGGATACCATGAAGCCCAAATCCATTGACCCAAAGTCCAGTGCATCCAGGAAATCTTTCTGTCTTTCTATGGCCCTCTCTAAATATTCAGAGCTGTAAAGAGCCTGATAGTGGTTCCTAAAGTCCACATTTGGTTATTTGTCTAATTTAAAAAAAACCCACAAAAAACAGAGATGAAAAATTTACTCACCCCAATGCCATCCAATATGTTCATGTCTTTCTTTCTTCAGTGTAAAAGAAATTAAATTTTTTGAGGAAAACATTTCAGGATTTTTCTCCACACAATCACTTCAACAGTAACCAAATTGTTGAAGTCCAAATCAGTGCAGTTCCCAGCTGAGGAATAGGGTATTATCCTTATTTTAAAAAATAATAAAAATGTATATACTTTTTTACCACAGTTGTTCGTCTTATGCTGGTCTGCGACGCGCCAGGCATTATGTAATCACGTTGGAAAGGTCACGCTGGACGTAGGCGTAAGTACAATTTGGCTACCGTTGAAGACAATTGTGTGGAGAAAAATCCTGAAATGTTTTCCTCAAAAAACTTAATTTCTTTTCCACTGAAGAAAGAAAGACATGAACATCTTGGATGGCATTGGGGTGAGTAAAATATTGAGAAATTTTCATTTTGAGATGAATTAATCCTTTAAGAAATGTACTATTGCTATGGTTAAATGTTCAGTGATATCTTCCAAAGTTTTCAGATTTTTGGTGCAATTTCTCTATGTAGTGATGATATCGTAGGTAACTAGTAAATAAATACACTAAGTTTCGTCATGCTGGTCATGAGTGGAAGTATTTAAAACAAGTGTGTTACAGCTAGCCCTGCGTTAGTATGTTCGGGCTCGGTCTGTGGTCGCATGAAAAAGGACGCATTGACTGGCCACTTGGTGGTGTTATAAAAATTAAAAAACAACCCACAAAAAATAGCTACGCAACAATCAGTCAGATTGACTTTTCCCAAGGTGCGATGATTGTCTTCAAAGACATTCGAATATTTCGAAAAACACGGCCGTCGTTGGCCAATGAAGTTCGAGTGGCTGTCAGTCAGACGTGGCTAACGGAGGCCGATCGGAACGAAACTCGCTGGGCCTGATTGACACACGGCCCTAGAGCCCTGTGAGAAATTAGAAAGAAATCGGCCACCTAGGGGGGAGCACCTTCGCATTTACCTTTGCATTTGCTTAAACGATTGTATATCACACAATTTTTCGCACATCCCCACAACATTCATACCGCATGGTAGAACTCCTCATTCTGAGCAACTTTGCCTCTAGGACAACCACTGTCAATCGAACCGTTCGTTAAAGCTGCAGTCCGTAGCTTTTTTTGGGTTAAAAATGATCCAAAATACATATTTGAGAAAATACATAACCAGCCAGTGTTCAAAACTCTCTGCTTGCCTTAGCTCGATTCAAAGCGGTAAGCTTGTAATAATGTTTTTAACTCCAGTGGTACTGGTGGATTTCCACGGGAGATTCGTTCATGTCTTTGCGTCATTACGTCACATCTGTACACACACATTCGTACACACACATCTGTACACATAAAGAAGGAGTCTCGGCTAGTAGGCTATATTGCGTGTGAGGATGCTGGAGGTGGAGATTTATAGACTTTTCTCACTGCACTTGATATAATTAAACTTATCAATTTGATGGCGGATCCAGAAAGGTTCAAAAGACAAATCACCAGTGACAACATATTCACCCACTGTAAAATGCAAAAGACTTCGTTCGGATTTCTTAGTGGCTACAGAAAAAAGAGACTGCAACTGGCCCATGTGAAAATATGTCACTGAATGGGTAAGACAAAAAGGTGTGAGGACTCAAATGCAGGAGAATATATTTATTACAAAATAAACAAACATAAAACAAAACCCACGAGGGGGAAAACAAAATGAATAAACATAAACCGTAACAAAACCTGAAAGTGCTGGGAATTCACGGGGAACTGGAGACATTAAACAACGATCCGACAAAGACTGCAAACAAGAGGAGACTAAAGAAGGGAACAAATCAAGAGGGGACAGGTGGAAGAACTCAAACAATAATCAGGTAATGAGGGGGAGGGATCCGACAACGACAAGAGCACATGGCCCAAAATAACAAAACACCCATGTGCAACACAAGACAGGACAGGCATGTGACAAAACAAGGATAATATCGGAAGGACATTACATGTAGTCACGCAATGCTGACGTTGTTAACATTAACAATTTGAGAACAAAGTATAATTTGCACGGTTTTGCGTGATATGATAACTTATAAGTGATCGTTAGATTTAATCAGCGCGATTTACTGCAATGTCAGAACCAGAACAAAAGTGGATGTTTCTTACTAGTTCAGATGACATTTTCCGGTGAAAATTATTATGTTGGTCATACTTCCAAAAAGAATAATCTGTGATTCTGAATGCCAGTATCAGCACCGGCGGCGACTGACAGTTTCACACTCTCCTCAAACACTGTGTTCATCCGCGCTGTCGAGGGTGTCGAAGTACAACTCACGTAAAGTTGATAATTCCGCAAATGACTGCAATTGCAGATTTCGAACAGAGATGGCGACAAAGAGGAAAAACTGCGGACTGCAGCTTTAAATATTGGAGATTATTTCAAAAACCTACTTTCGCCAACCAGTCCTAGGCTCAACCTCAATAACTGTTAAAAAGCTTTAAATCATTTATTTCCTTATTGCCTGTTTTGGCTGTAAATGTTCTTTTCCATCTATGATCTACGTGGCTACAGGCTTGATAAATAAAACATAATAGCTTTTTAAGCTTGTGTTTAAAGGCCTTAAAGTGCTTGAACCCTGTTAATTGCTGCTTGCAGCTATATTTTTAATTACAACGCATTTAAGTGAATTTTAAAGTACTGGCATATAGACATAGAAAATGCATTGGTTTGGGTCCCCAAGACCACGAAGCAGCAAAAAAGAAAGAAAGTGTAAAATAGCTCAGTTCATGATCTAAACAATGCTTGAGTCGTGCCCAACAACTCTTCAGCACAGAACACAGCACCCAAACTGGTTTATCCTTTAGGATATTTATTGGAACTAGACTAGATATTGTTTTCTAAAGCACGGGTCCTCAGTTCTGGTTGCAAGTACTCTCATGTTTTGACCTCCATACTTTGTATTATTTATCATGTTCACTATATTTATAAAGCCTTTACATGTTGAGAATTCTCTCTAAATATTTGGAATCACCCCCAAGTAAATTCCCCACTTACCATCTGACAAAAGCACAAGCAAAGTGTGATCAAAAGACACAAGATTGATGTGATTTGCTTTTTTGTTGCAATCATAGTGTTTGCAGGATGTAAACATTTTTTGTATGTGGTTTCGTTCTGTCAAGAGGTCTCTGTTGTCTTTCAATTGAATGTGAGCTGTGTGCATGGTCCCAACACGCTGTCAAACTCTCTCCCCGAATCTGAGGCTCTTTTATACCTGCAGCCCCCAGCCGTCTCTCACAAACACAAACAAACAGTGCTCCAAACCCTCACAGGCTTCTCCAACTTTCATTAGGAACAACACTTATTCTTCCACATAGTTTGGTGTAGTTAGAAGCATATAAACTTTTCATTGTCATGTTTATTATTATGTGAAATGTGAAAACTTACTTTAATGGCCTGAAACTGGCAAGTCTTGTCACGGATGTGAAAAGGGCATAATAGGACCCCTTTAACAAATTGCATTTACCCAATATTTGCTCAAAGTTCTAAAAAAATATATTTGACATATTTATAATACGTGATGCCTCCACCCACAGCAGCGCCGTATTGGGTTTGTGCCATTAAACAGCTCAACGCTGCCAAACTCCTCATGCTATTGCTCTCATACTACAGCACTGTTTAATGCTTTGGTGCTCTTTGTCACAAAAACAGGCCAGTGATATAGTCATTAAAATGCATTCTTTTGAAATGCACATGATTTGTCACCTTCGCCGTGTTGCCAGTGTGTTGGTTAAGACTGACCGCTAATATTTGTAACCTTCCAATTTGGATCAGTGCAGGCTGAGGCGTCCCGCGGAGCGAGGCCGACACCGGCTCATCAGCACAGATTAGATCGGGGTGGTGGTGGGACATTGTGCCCTTGATCGGGGTTTTTGGCAGAGCATGACAGCAGCGTCTGGCAGCATCTCATTCATATCCCGTTTCATCACAGCACATGTTCAGCCATTCACCTCAGCAGTGTTTCTGTGGAAGATTTACTCATTTCCAGTGAGTAAAAGGACATAGTCATGTTTTCGTGATTGCTTTTAGTTTTGAAATGGTATGATTATCAAATTATCTATTGTCAGATCATTTGACTATTTTAATAGGACCACTATTACTGGGATCCTGAAGGGCCGCTGTCCTGCAGAGTTTAGCTCCAACTCGCCTCAACACATCTGTCTGGAAGTGTCTAGTATACCTAGTAAGACGTTGATTAGCTGGTTCAGGTGTGTTTAGTTGGAGTTGGAGCTGAACTCTGCAGGACAGTGGCCCTCCAGGAGCAGGATTGGACACCTCTGAAGAATGGGAAATAAGTGGTACAGTCAGGCCAATTCGCCTTTGGCTAAGCCCCGCCCCCCTTAGTTACTGTTGCTACGTCCGACAAACAAACTTCATCTGGGCTCTGGTATCAACATGGCTTATGCTGTGACAGCTCTTCCTGCTGAAATTAATCAAACTTTTATAAGGCAGCAAATAAAGTGTCCGATAGAAGTAGGCAAAAGGGGCTGCAATATACGTTCGAAGGCTATATTCACGACATACAGGTGAAACGCAAGGAACAACAAGGCATCCAAACAGAGGCAAAAGCATACCGGTCACAGTCAAAAAATGAACCACCGCATATCCTACTAATCGAGACGGAGGCTGGGACTAACAATATCAAGGAGCAACACTGTTCACGCAAAGCTGGGTAGGTCTCTATTCACTTCTATAATCGTTGTTACAAAGCAAATGGACTACGCGAGTATAACGTTGTATTTATTAGCAGCGTGTGCTAGACGACACTTGTCAGGATTTGACTTCGGTTTTGGGAAGGGAAAAAAACGGACACCCCCCTCCAACCTCTCTGAGAAACGCATATCTGTGTTACAAATGCCCCAGGCACAACGTTTAACCATATTTTAGATAAAACTACGACGGTAATAGCCTGCCGAGACCAAAAATATGAGACGCCTGTGTTAAAGTCAATGGAGCGCTGTGAAAAAGTGTCGGACCTCTGTGGGAGCTCGTTCTTGGCTGCGCTGTGATTGGTCAATCTACATTCTAGGGTGTGGCTTAGCCAAAGGCGAATAGCTAGGGTATCCGGGGCCCCAGTGCAGGTTGTTGCTGTCCCATAGTGTCAGCCCAGATCCTCACGTGATCTTGAGACATCAGAACCAGCCGCAAACGTCGGAAGGACCTGTGAGATAAAGCTTGGTAATCACCTGGACCTCACATCTCCAAAAACAAAGCAAATTCTCACATAGGCGCAATCTTTATAAATCGACCGCACAGTTGAAGTTTAAACAACAACATTATGACCTAAAAAACTCTTAAAGGATTAGTTCACTTTTAAAAAAACTTTTGCAGATAATTTACTCACCCCCATGTCATCCAAGATGTCCATGTCTTTCTTTCTTCAGTCGAAAAGAAATTAATGTTTTTGATGAAAACATTCCAGGATTTTTCTCCATATAATGGACTTCAATGGTAGCCAAACGGTTCAAGGTCTAAATGACCGTTTCAGTTCAGCTTCAAAGGGCTTTAAACGATACCAGACGATGAATAAGGGTCTTATCTAGCGAAACGATCGGTCATTTCAAAAATAAATAAAAAAGTTAAAGTGTTATAGGCACAAATGCTCGCCTTGCGAACTCTCCTGTTCGAACTCGTTCATCAAAATGAACAAATCTTTTTTCGAGTCAATGACAGATTCGAGCATATAAGCATATTCGGGTTTTTGCAGGTGTTTACATGGCCGTGCGCGACCGGGTTATTGCTAATATCCCGGTTTTGAACGGGTTATTGGCTGCTTGTAAACGTAGTCAGTGTGTTTGCTGCTATGACCTACATCTACTATCTTTTTTCAGCGCACATAAAAAACACAATTGTCAAAATGCGTTTCATCTTGCTCTATTTGTTTACCACTAGCACATGCTGATGACGTTTTATTCTTCTGTACTAACTTGCGTTGTAGCCTACGATTCAAAAGCTGTCATCATCATACAGTCTACATACATGTCATACCCAAGTTTATTAGATCCATGTCGTACAGTGTGATTTGTGTTGATCTTATAGGGTTTCCGAAATCTTCTGTTGCAGGCATTAGTCACTTCCTGATGCATCCTCGATACAAGGGGCGGAGCAAGAACACATCCACACATTGAACTGGACTTGCCTAGAAGTGAACTTTGGATTGGAACCGAACTTGTGCAGCAACTGAGTCCACAATAACACAAGTACAGACAAGAACGCATATTGATAAATGGATCATGTCTCTCTTATATGACACACTAGGTTTAGTTCATAGAGTTCTCTGGTAATGAGCTGATGATAACAATCTGGTGTTTTTTAAAAGGAAGACATAATGTGCAGTGCTGTGGGTCATTTCCTAAAATGACCATTTCACTAGTTCGCAAGCCCATTCAGCCTTAAAGGTTAATAGTAAACTAACTTGGCTTCCTGTCCTGTCTGCTGCTTATATAATATGCTCGTAATCGTGATTGACAGGACTGAACGTTTAGGCTCCTCCCAAAACTACGTTTTGAACTTCATTTATAGAAGAAGCATGTTTGTCTAAGGTATTTGTTTGCTAAGTTAGTTGTTGGTCTAAACTACAGTATATATCAAACTAGTATAGCACAAGACAAACTTGATCAACGATTCTGAATGTTCAGAAGTCTACTAACTGGAAAAGAAAAGGTGTCTATAAGCTCATAATAGCAGAGAACATTTTTGGAGACTTCAAATAGCGAGAGAATATAATGATGGCTTGGAAAGGTGAGGTTTGTACTTTATGCTGAATGATAATGTACAGACTGAGCTCTCAAAAGCAAAGAAAAAATTTGTTATGACAGATATAATACTTAGGACCTGGTTACTAGTGGGTTGGGCCTTCATCTGTAAAGGAGTGCTGGTTATCTTGAGGACTCATGTTTAAAGCAGCTGGAGATGGAGACGGTCCCAGATCCCTTGACCTGCTTCGAGAAACTAGTTCAGCAGTGCTGTCAAATAGTCTCACTGGAATATTCCTCACTGGTGAGGGATGATCTCTGCACTGGTCTCATCTCTGCACTGGTCTCATCTCTGCTGTCAGTATGTCTGACATGAGAGACCCAGGGACCAACGGCTCCAGCGGACAGCAAAGTTACATCCCCATAGTTCCCTTTTCCAAAATGGATCTCCTCTCACTAAATGACATACATACAGCCCTCGTCCCTCTTCCTTTAGCTCTCTGTCTCTTAGATTCTCAGAGAAGAACAGCCACACATATACAAGAGGTATTTGTAATCTGTGCCGGTGGAAAGAAATCAACAAAGCAAAGCCTAGCTAACACTGTAAACCCTCTACACCAGGGTTCCTCAAATCCGGTCCCGGAGGGCCACTGTCCTGCGGAGTTTAGCTCAAAACCCGATCAAACTCATCTACCTGTGGTTTTCTAGTGATCCTGAAGACCTTGGTTAGCTTGCTCAGGTGTGTTTGATCAGGGTTGGAGCTAAACTCTCCAGGGCATTGGCCCTCCAGGGCAAGATTTGAGGAACCCTGCTCTACACCAAATAGATGTGGGTGGAACTTACCATCAGAAACAAATGAGCTAATAGTGAGTGACTAAAATAAAAGTATGAGAAGTGGGAAAAAACAACATGCAAAGTAAAGCAGATACATATAGAATGACATAGCACATGGATATTAAAATACAACATTTTAGATTTTATGCAAGTTGGGTTTGTTGTCAGTCAAAGCATAATTTGACCCATTGCAAACAGAAATCACTTACGATGTTGGATGTATCTAAATCCTGGTCCCAATTTCATGCAAAGACTTGTATGATTTTTTGGTATCAGTGCTCAAGGTGAGATGTGGATTTTCAAGGATGATTATTTGAATCCATGCTTACTTGTTCCAACGTACAGGTCATTGTCAGCTACATTGGTTTGTGTGTGAATCACAAAAATGTGTGAATAAAAAATATATCAAAATCATAAAATATAGACTTTTTTAGGGGGGTTTGGGGGTCTCAATAGCCCAGGGCTACATCCATGCTACTTAACTTGAAGTGTGAGGGAGGAAGATGACCCGGGGCATCGCTTGTGCGAGAAAATAGGATTCAGTAAGTAATAAATTAAAACAATAGTCTCACATATTCTCTGTTGTGTTTTGGTTCTTTGAGTTAAGTTTCCTGACCTGTGTTTAATTGCCATATGGTCCAAACGAGAAATCAAGATATTATGTTTGCAGTGTTTAACACCAGACTGGAACATTCTTAAAAAAACACTCTAAAAAAGAAAATATTATGATGCTTCTACTTTGGTGTTTTGCAGTGTAGACATGTGTCAGATGGGTTAAGAGGTCCGTGTGTTGATTCTGGCAACCCGAGGTCTGTTGCTTAGAAAGTTCACATTGATGTGCCTAGACAGTTTTTCAGTTAGCTTCTGTGTATCTGACTAGCATATGTGTCTGATTGTGTTGAATACTGAGCTGAACTCAATAAACGGCATTCTAACACCTGATCTTAATGTGGGCAGGCCCTCGCTGCGTTCACTAAGGGCAACGCATGTCCCAGGACATTTAAAGGAGGGGATAGATTTGCTGTGTCTAACTGCAATCTCCAATCAAGAGTCGAGAGTGCATTCCCAGGTAATTCAGATGATCTGTGTACGGTTTGGCAGGGCTGTCGCAGATCTATTCGCATCGCAAGAAAACATGCACTGCAGGGAGTTTTTCTCGATCCGGGACTGAGAAGCGTCCAGTGGCCGAGAAGTCTTCTCAACACCTTCCCTCCTATCCACCTCATCCCGCATGTCCTGGTAAGAGTGATGGAGGAAGTTTTGACAATGATTTTAGTGGCTAAACCTTTATTCCACAAAAAAAGATATCATGGAGCATCCAGGTCCCAACACCAGAACCGATACTGAACAAGACAGAAGCGTCAGGACAGACCCCATGCTCCAAACACTAAAGGGACAAGCAACGGTGCGAGAGTACAGCTGCCATCCTGATCATTCATTTGATATAATTGAGTATACAGCTATGGAGCCAGAATTGGCTATTGTCATTTTTTTGTTTTATATTTTACTGGAGGACATGGGGAGGAAGTTTCAGCTCTGGCGCCGCCAAGTCATGTATTTTTGGCTTAACCCAGACCATGGCCAGAGCTGGTTTACTGCGTACCTATTCAGAGGATGCATCCTGAATGGCCGGATTACACTTTAAACTGTTCCAGTATTGGATGTTAACTTACGTAAATAATGTAATGAAATATGAAAAGAAAAAAAAAAACATACCAGGCATATATATAAAGACAATAGGCCTATATATAAGGTTAAATGTTCACTTATATCTTACACCTTTATGCGATTTTGTAGGCTAGCGTATTCTTTTTATTATGTACAGAAATGGACCGTGGTGAATATATTTACACAGGTTTTCAACCCTATTTGAATATAAAACCCAGCTGAATATAAAAAAGTCCAGTTCTCGTCATCGGCAGCTGTCAGTCACAGTTGCTAGGCAACAAGAACAACCCTCCGTAGGCTAGACCTGTCCGAGCGCTTCAGATGCGCACTTTGATATGGGACGCAGCTGTACTTAGCAACAATTTGTTAATATTGTGACAATAGACCTACATTTTGTTACTTTAATTTTCAAAATAACCAGTGGTGGAATGTAAGGAACTGCATACTTCTTTAAGTATTCAGGCACAAATGTGAAGTAGCCTACTTTTTCCCTCACAGGACAGCAACACTACAAAATTATGTTATTTTACAATATGATGCATTGTTTTACATTAAACTACACAAAAGTATATAATTAAATGTATCAACCTTGAAAATATTCAGAAGTAAAATGCAACATACGCAGTAATGAAGTAGCCTAGTAATATAAATGCAAAACCATCATAAAAACCCTGACAAGGAGTTTTTTTCCAGAAGAATACATACCTTTACTTTTACTCTTGATGCCTGTATATTAGAGTATGCAAGATAATTTTGCTTAACTAAGGTTTGAAATATATGACTGGTAGTTTTTCCCCCATGCGGTATTAGTGGTTATTAAAAGTACTTTAGCGTAATAAAGTATCTCAATATTTATTTCATAAGTCAGTCCTGCAAACCGGTTGGTAGACAACTTAGTGGATAGTGGAAATATGCAGTCAAACACCAAGACCATTACAAAAATAAACAATGTCCAGAGCCATGAGTTCTCTTTTATTTACACATTTAAAGTTGCATAAAAAGAAAATGTACAGAAATTATTATTTTTTCTTTATATATATATAAATTCTCAATCATTCTTTCAAGAAGAGAAAACAGCCTGTCCATCCTCTTCCTACTCTCCTGTGCTCTCCTGGCCTCTGCCTCCCTCTGCAGTCCCATGTCTTCTCTGATCAAGTCCAAAAACTTCCAAAAAGTCCTCTCTGTCTCGCCTTCTTCGTGGTGCTGGTGCTCCTGGTGCTCGTGCTGATGCTCCTGCTGGTACTGGTGCTGCTGGCTCGTCCTCTTCTTGGTCACACACTCCTGAACTCGGCCCTGGTCTGTCCTCAGGGATGGAGGCAATGAGGACAGGGCAATTGGTGTGGCTCTGTCCCAACACCGCATCCATGAGGACAAACCAGGGCCAAGTTTCAGCAGTGGGTTTCCCACTCTCTCCCTCACCTGTCCCAGGACACTCGCAGTCCTAAGGCAGAGCAAATAAAGCATGCCTGTTAACAACAACAACAACAACGGCACAATACATTTAAGCAAAGATGTGTCAAACTTTCCTACTTTATATATATAATTTTTAAGTTGTCCCATTTTTTTTTTGTCCTGCATGGGAGTCACCTTCCCCAGCAGGTCCATTTTCTCCAGAATTCTCCTAAAACAAAACGAAAGGGAAACACTTATAAAAAATATTAAGACATGAGTGCAATCTTAACATTATTGCAACCTTAACATTCCAAAATATGACACATCAGGACATGCATACAAAATACTTCAGAAATCATATTTCTGGATACTTAAATTTGGTTAAAACTTTTGTAGACATAGCTTGCATGACAGCACTACAAAAACACATAAAAGTGAAACCCCATTGCCTTATCTGCTTTTCTTATCGTTGTGGGCTTTATAGGGTGAGTGATATTTTTTATAATACACAAGTGAGACAGACTACTGCAAATATTACAAATAGGTCGTTGTCTTACCTCCAAGCCACGCTGGCAGAGTTTTTCGCCCGGGAAAGAAATGGTCATTTTCAGACAGCAATTTAATAAATTGAGCTGTCTGCTCCTTGCTCCCTGACACAATTATTACACTAATATTAGCACAAGTTTTGCCTCAAGCCACATGACAAATGAAGCCACGCAATGTTGACGAATGAATTAAGATGTATAAGAAAGAAAAACCTGTGGCTTTTAACTCTGGTTTCTCTAGCTATTTGAGTAAATGAAAACATAATACTTACATTTAAGTGTGAATTTGCCATCCATCACCGAACTCTCGGCCGCCCTCTTTTTTAAAATAAAAATGCTGTCGTCACCAGCGCAATGACTTATGGGGTAGGATAGGCCGATAAGGATCCATTTATGTATCCTTTCTTTCACGGAGAAAAGAAGGGTGCATTTGGCGTCACTTTTGAATCAGGGTAGCCTTCGTCGCGCCGCGATGACGCAACCGGCCTTCAAATACGGCCTTCTGAGGGTGCAGCCTTTGAATTGGGACATCCTTCGTCACGCCACTGTGACGCAATCGGCCTTCAAATACGGCCAATCGGCCTTCAAATACAGCCTTCGGAGGATGCAGCCTTTGAATTGGGACACAGCTCCAGAGACACTGAGCGTCTGTGGGCGGGACATAATCGCAGCATTTATCCAATGACCGTCTAGTTTCGAAGTACTGAAATTTTTTTTTCAAAGCAGCCCCATTGAAGTCAATGGACGCTCGGCTTCAACGGGGAAATGCCATAGGGAAATGCACTGTGACGCTACGGGAATGTATGAGAAGGAAATCGAGTCAGCCGACCTGCAATATGTATCTGATTCTGAACGAACTCGTCTTTGAGATGAACGTGTTCTAACGCATTTTTAGTCAATAAAATGTTAACACAATAGTACACATTTGACCATTATTTTTTTGACATTATCTTTAAGATCTTGCAGTCTTAAAGAAATCGCCACTGATACACACCTTTTCAGTGGGTGCTTAATAAACTGGTGAACTTTATATCCGTAAAACGACTCGCTGAGCTGTCATAAAGTGTGCGCTCTCACTTTAATTTCTGCCGTGATCGGTGACCAGTAACGTTAGGCCTATCTCCGGAGACTGTAAGCTGGATCACGAACAGTACAGATCCATCCCTGAGTAACAACGAGAGTAAATGAAGACGTGTTCATTCCTACATCTTGTCTATAGCTGCTCCGGTGTCGAAAGAATGGCGGACTGTGTTTAGCTCACTCAGGGTGGGTCTACGCTAAAACTGCAGTGTCAGTCAACAGTTGTGGCCGGGGCTTGTTCAAAAGTACGTCACATTGCCCCGAATCTGAAAACGGGAATCCCCAAAACTGAAAACTTGTTCTGAGGCAGTGCTTATGATTTATGGGGATTTTTAAAAAACCACTAGGTGGATTTTTATCATTATAGGGTGGTTGTGTACACACACTGCTAACACACATTTATGTTCAAACACCATCTAAAAGTGCATTTTGTATAATAGGTGCCCTTTAAAGGGTTAGTTCACCCAAAAATGAAAATTCTGTCAGTAATTACTCACTCTCATGTTGTTCAACCCCGTAAGACCTTCGTTCATCTTTGGAACACGAATTAAGATATTTTTGATGAAATCTGAGAGCTGGATCACTCCTCCATACTAGTCCATAGGCTTCTTCAGGGATTGAACTTGCCGGCCTCGAAAAGTTATTAAAGACATCGTTAAAATAGTCCAAGTGACTACAGTGGCTCAATCTTAAGTTTATCAAGCGACGAGAATACTTTTTGTGCGCAAAAAAAACAAAAATAATGACTTTATTTCAATTATTCATTTCCTTCGATGTGGGCCGCGAGTCAGTTCACTAGTGTAATAACGTAAGCTTCTGTTGTTGTACATCACACGCATCACCCACATGACCAGCGTCGGCCAATAGTGAGCCTACGTGTGACGTAGCTCTACGGAATCACACTACGTTAACTGACTAGAGGCCCAAAGAGAAGGAAATGAATAGTTGAAATAAAGTCGTTATTTTTGTTTGTTTTTGCGCACAAAAAGTATTCTCGTCGCTTGATAAACTTAAGATTGAGCCACTGTAGTCACTTGGACTATTTTAACGATGTCTTTAATAACTTTTCGAGCCCAGCAAGTTCAATCCCTGAAGAAGCCTATGGACTAGTATGGAGGAGTGATCCAGCTCTCAGATTTCATCAAAAATATCTTAATTCGTGTTCCGAAGATGAACGAAGGTCTTACGGTGTTGGAACAACATGAGGGTGAGTAAATACTGACAGAATTTTCATTTTTGGGTGAACTAACCTTTAAGACGCCATTGACTTTGCTAACATTCTCTGGATTGTGATAACACATCGTAGGCAGTTTATTTGTCCTGTGTGGAACAAATCCCTTGCTTGATGTGAGGTGAATTTTAAAGGAGTGGGGGCAGGGCAAGCTTTCACCGGCCCCACTTCTTTCAGAACATTGTATCGCAACCCCTACTTCTTCTTCTTTGCCCTTGGGGACTCTGCGGCTCTGGGGAGCGATGGCGGTGAGACGTGCCCTGGCCCATGCTGTGTTCTGCCCTGTAGTGTAATGAGGATGATCCGCCGAGCAGCCTGTTGGTTGGGGTCACTTAAAAGCCTTGTCCTTTCTTTTTCTTAGATTCAAGGAGGGATTATATGGCTTCAACTGCTGATCGGAAAAGTCAGTCGGGGGACATAGGTGTGTCAAGAAAATACAGAAATCCTTACCCATGTTTCTAGACAGGTTCAACCACAGATGTCTTTGCGCTGCTACCGTCAGCCTCATATGGTGGCCCACAACTTAGTTACTGCTCTTTGTAGTTCTCATTACAAAGTCCAGCACTGCCACGTAAGCCAACAGAAGCAAAACTGAATTCTGTGCTCTGGCCCCTTGTACCTGGGGTTTATAGGTCATGTACAAGATCTAATAATAATAATAATAATTCATTACATTTATATAGCGCTTTTCTAGGCACTCAAAGCGCTTCACATGGAAGGGGGAATCTCCTCAACCACCACCAGTGTGCAGCATCCACTTGGATGATGCGACGGCAGCCATATTGCGCCAGAACGCTCACCACACACCAGCTTACTGGTGGAGAGGAGACAGTGATGAAGCCAATCAGTGTATATATATATGGGGATGATTAGGAGGCCATGATGGACAGAGGCCACTGGGCAAATTTGGACAGGATGCCGGGGTTACACCCCTACTCTTTCAAAAGACATCCAGGGATTTTTAATGACCACAGAGAGTCAGGACCTCGTTTTAACGTCTCATCCGAAGGACGGTGCTCTTTGACAGTATAGTGTCCCCATCACTATACTGGGGCGTTAGGACCCACACAGACCACAGGGTGAGCGCCCCCTGCTGGCCTCACTAACACCTCTTCCAGCAGCAACCTGGTTTTCTCAGAAGGTCTCCCATCCAGGTACTAGCCAGGCTCAGCCCTGCTTAGCTTCAGTGGGCAACCAGTCTTGGGCTACAGGGTGATATGGCTGTAAAGATCTGTGCTGATACTCTTGGCTGTTTGTGCGACAGTTGTGTTACAGAGTTTAACTTTAGATTCCTCTCTGGGGCAAGGAATCACCTTGCCAGGTTCCACCAACGCCAGGTCTTTTCCCAGGTCGTTGTCACGTTGCAATCCTGAAACGCTGGAATCACCACCTTTGGAAAAGAGGATGTTTGGGCAAAAAATTTACCATCCAGTCAGATAGATGTTTGACACGGTCTATCTACCAGCCATTGAATGCCAAGACAAGCAGTAGGCCGACTACAGACGGCAATAAACAAACCCCCTGCTGTGCAGAATGCCACCTGGGTGGCTTCTGGTGCCGTGCTCGGAAGAGTGGTTTCCCCATCCTTCTCTGACTCCTTGAGATCTTCCTCAGGCCCCATCCACACTACTGCGTTTTAGTTTAGAAACGGATAATTAAAACGAATATGATCTCCGTCCACACCAGCGTTTTAGCTGCGTATTAGAATCGATCTCCGTCCACATTAAAATGACTGAAAACGCGGATCACGTGACCATTCACCAACACTGGGCATGCGCGTGCCGGTGTAAACACAACTTCATTGATAAAATTATCCCACCATGCTCTGGGTTAACCCCAAACCGACGCTCCATGTACGGTCAACGCCGCCGCTGCACACGGGAATTGTCACAGATCGCTCGAATAATAGCTTGACTCCGGCACATGTAGGCAGTTATAGCGTTGTAAAATGCAGAATTCACTTGTACAACAGCTGCTAGCAAAGATATACGCCATGACTGATGACACCCAATCATAGAGCAGAGCGTGAGCCTCTACTACGTCAACGTTTCTAAAGTCCTCCGTTTTGACCCGTCTACACTAAAACACCCTCCGGAGATTCAAAACGAAAAACGGGTCGGCAGCGTTTCTAAACTTCTCCGTTTTGGGTCTCCGTTTTTGCCGTTTTAGTGTGGACTGGAGGTGCAAACGTAGCAAAAGGTCTCCGTTTTTTAACGAAAACGCAGTAGTGTGGACAGGGCCTCAGAAGGCTCAACCTGTTCGGATCAGGGCAGAGCAAGTGTTGGCAGTATCATCTTTGCATTTCATTCAGCTGCTTGAGCCTCATCCTCTTCCCACATGACTAAGAAAGGGTCTGAACCAGGGCAACTCAGTTCCAAGTACACCTATAACAGTGTTTCTCAACCCTGTCCTGGATGACCCCCAACACTGCACATTTAGAAAGTCTCCTCTTTCTGACACCCATTTCAGGTCCTGGAGTTTCTTCTAATGAGCTTATGAATTGAATCAGGTGTGTTTGATTAGGGAGACAAAGAAAATGTACAAAACGAACTGTGATTGGTTGCGTTACATGTCAGTCAAACGTCCTCTTGGCGGTCATTGGCCAAGTAAAGCTGCGATTGAGACGCAGCATTAGTCTTACTACACTGATTAGCTGGTTCATGTGTGTTTAATTGGGGTTGGAGCTAAACTCTGCAGGACAGTGGCCCTTCAGGACCGAGTTTGGAGACCCCTGTTCTAAGGCAATAAGAACGCTAAAGAAGAAAACAGATAACTGTAGATTATAAGCAGTTTATATGGGTTGCACAACGTAAAACTAGCTCTCTTGCACCGAGAGTATACGAGAAGCTAGTGAAGAAACATCCAGATTTTTTAATCTGGCAAAAATGGGAAGCCCATCCTGCTACTGAGAAAATGTCCTCCATAGACATCCCATGCCCATGAGGAATCCACCTTCAGGACACCCCACATTATGTGAACTATAAGCCAGAGCTATTGTTTCCACAATCCAATCAGGGTTGAAACCTTAAGTATATTTAAACTGTAACAAATTAGCATGAACCTGTTCAAAATTGCTGCAGTTGATGGGTTCCATATGAAGAGTTTACATAATGGGGAGGTTTCTTGGTGATTTTTCAACTTATGTGAAATAACGTACTCGGTTACTAACGTAACCTCGGTTCTCTCTAGAGAGGGAACGAGTAATGCATAATAGCTTTACGCTAGGGGAAAAACTCTTTTCCACGAGATATTGAAGCCAAAAATTATCCTTAATTTTTTATTAATGTAAAACGCTTTGCAGCAGCAAGCAGACATAGGCGAAACAGCTCGCGCGCCTATTGGTTGCTCTTGCGGCAAATGCAGCAGCCTATCGAGAGAGACTCTGCGTGACGTAATGACCAATGGGGGCAATTCGCGCCCATATCGTCACGTCCCGCCAGAAAGGGCGTGGTCTCACCCTATAAATATGCTCGTTAGGCTGGTACAAGCTGGTTTTTATCGCTGAAGCGAACCAGAGCGTATTCCAAGCACGGCAAGATACGCAGTACTCGTTCCCTCTCTAGAGAGAACCGAGGTTACGTTAGTAACCGAGTACGTTCTCTTACGAGAGTATCTCTCGTACTGCGTAATAGCTTTACGCTAGGGGAACACAATGCAACACGCCGTGCGTACAGGGATCCAAGACCAAAGTCCCAAGGGCCGAAGCCCAGGGCTCATGTAGTGCATAATCACCATAAACTCACATAGAGTGGAGGAAGAGAGGCTGGAAGCGTCATTCCCTATAAAAAAGCACCCAGCGGGGCTATCATATGACAATAAAACGCGCAGCCAGGGTGAAAGCTTTCAGCATCTGGGCCGCACAGCGGGGCAGATAGCACTGAATTTTAGACCGCCAAAAGCTTAGCTTGTAAGGCGGGTACCTCCAGGTTATAGTATTTTATAAATGTAGACGGCGAGGCCCAGCCCGCGGCCGTACAGATATCTTGCAGGGAAACCCCGCTCGACCAAGCCCACGAAGAGGCCACGCCTCTCGTGGAGTGCGCTCTGACACCCAAGGGGCACTGTAGGCCCTTTGCAGAGTAAGCGAGCGCAATGGCATCCACTATCCATCTGGATAGGCTCTGTTTTGAGGCGGCGAGTCCCTTGGAACGCCCGCCAAACAAAACGAAAAGCTGCTCCGTCTGTCTGAAAACAGACGAGCGTGACACATAAGCTCTCAATGCCCTGACGGGGCAAAGGAGACTCGCGTCCTCCTCCTCACTGAGAACCGGAAGGGCGGACAGGGAAATTACCTGGGCCCTAAACGGTGTATTGAGGGATTTCGGGACATACCCGTGCTTAGGTTTGAGAATGACCTTCGAGTCATTAGGCCCAAACTCCATACACGACGCGCTTACTGAAAGCGCCTGCAAGTCCCCTATGCGCTTCACTGAAGCGAGAGCCATGAGAAACACTGTTTTGAACGACAGGTGTTTCATGTCCACCAGCTGGATTGGCTCGAACGGGGCGCCTTTCATGGCCTCCAGGACCGTGGAAAGGTCCCACGTCGGGACTGAAGGGGGCCTGGGAGGGTTCAGCCTCCGAGCTCCCCTAAGGAAACGCACGACTAAGTCGTTTTTCCCCAGCGACTGGCCAGACACCGGTTTTGCAAACGTTGCTATGGCCGCCACATATACTTTGAGCGTGGATGGGGTCCTGCCCTTATCCAGTAGCTCTTGAAGGAAGGAAGCACTTCCGAAACCCCGCATTCCACAGGTGAAAAGCTCTGGGCTTGACACCATGCAGAGAAAACAGACCATTTCGAGGAGTAGAGCCGCCTGGTAGATGGAGCTCTAGCCTGCGCGATCGTGTTTAACACTCCCTCTGGGAGGCTAGCGGGTACCCGTTGATGGCCCATGCGTGCAGGGACCACAACTCCGGGCGAGGGTGCCAAATCGAGCCCTCCGCCTGAGAGAGGAGGTCTCTCCTCAATGGTACAGGCCATGGGGCAGTGCTGGTCAGCTGCATCAGGGCAGGGAACCACGTCTGGTTTGTCCAGAGCGGAGCTACGAGCAGCACCGGGCAACCGTTCTCCCTGATTCGTTCCAACACCTGAGGCAGGAGCGAGACAGGAGGAAAAGCATATAGGGGGCAGCGGGGCCAAACATGAGCCAGCGCGTCCTTGCTTTTTGAGAAAAACTCCGGGCAATGAGCGTTTTTGTGGGACGCGAATGGGTCCACCTGTGCTCTGCCGAACGTTTTCCACAGCAGCTGGACCGTCTGCGGGTGCAGCGACCATTCCCCTGCTGGAACATTGTTCCTGGACAGTCTGTCTGGTCCCACATTCAGGTGACCAGGCACGTGCGCTGCTCTCAGTGAGAGCAGGTTGTGCTGAGCCCAGACCAGGAGGCGTTCCGTCAGCCTGTGAAGGTTTCGTGACCTGACGCCGCCCTGGCGATTTATGTATGCCACCACTGACATGTTGTCCGACCGGACCAAGACGTGGTGGCCTGTTACCTGGGGACAAAAACGCCGTAGCGCTTTGTCGACTGCTATCATCTCCAAGCAGTTTATGTGAAGGAGCTTTTCCCGTTCTGACCACAGGCCAGCTAGCGGTCTGCCCTCGAGCAGCGCTCCCCACCCCGAGGTGGAGGCGTCCGTAGACACCACCTTCACACTCGAAGCGGTCCCCAGACTCACACCTGACTGATACCAGTCGGTTATTTTCCAAGGTTCCAGAGCTGAAACACACTGTAGGTTGACCCTGAGGCGAAACAGACCCGCTGCCCATGCCCTGGGTGGAACCCGCGCTTTCAGCCACATCTGCAGTGGGCGCATGCGAAGCAAGCCCCACTGGAGTACAGAGGCCGCTGAGGCCATCAGCCCCAGCATTTTCTGAAACCTTTTGAGCGGAACTATCGAGCCGTGGCGGAAGGAGCTCTTCGCCCAATTGACTGTGAGGCCCAGCTCCTCGAGGTGCTCGAGTAATGCGGCCCTGTGTTCTATGAGCTCCGATCGTGATCGAGCTAGAATCAGCCAATCGTCCAAGTAGTTCAGGACTCGCATGCCCTGAAGTCTCAGGGGTGCGAGCGCCGCGTCCATGCACTTCGTGAATGTACGAGGTGCTAGGGACAGGCCGAACGGCAGGACTGTGTATTGATATGCCTGGCCCTCGAAAGCGAATCTCAAGAATCGCCTGTGATGGGACGCTATTTGTATTTGGAAATAGGCGTCTTTCAGATCTATTGACATAAACCAGTCCCCGTGGCGCACTTGCGCGAGGATTTTCCTGGTCGTAAGCATTCTGAACTGGCGCTTCACAAGCGCTCTGTTCAGCTGTCGCAGATCTAAAATGGGTCTGAGACCTCCATCTTTTTTCGGTACCAGAAAATATCTGCTGTGTAGGCCCCCTTTGCTCTGAGCTTGAGATAAAGGTTCTATAGCGCCTTTGCTCAGTAGTTTCGCTATCTCGGCTCGAAGTAGATGAGATACTTCGTTTTCCACCGTCGTCTCGACGCGCACCGTATAACGGCGGGGACGTCGAGCGAACTGTAGCGAATAGCCTCTTTTTATAGTGTTCAGCACCCATTCTGATACCCCAGGAAGCTGTGCCCACACTTTCGCGTGAATAGCTAGGGGTAGAATGAGA
This sequence comes from Rhinichthys osculus, assembly GCA_029959095.1. Lineage (NCBI taxonomy): Eukaryota > Metazoa > Chordata > Actinopteri > Cypriniformes > Leuciscidae > Rhinichthys > Rhinichthys osculus. The sequence goes on from JARWKJ010000007.1 coordinate 42,589,509, forward strand.
TCTGGGCTCTGGCCGAGACATCGTGACGGCAAGAGAGCTCCGGCGTGCTGTAACGCAGACACTGTGTTTACAGTGTGTGAGGCGGGGGGCGCGTCGATCGCGGCGGGCAGCCTGGCCGCGCTCAAAACCCTTATAGCAGTTTGCTGAGGGAGAGAGAGCGGGGCGAGCCCCGTGGGGCTTAACATGTCTGTGAGTGAATGTGGGCGCAGGACAGCGGGCACATTTACTGCACTGAAAAACACCGTCGGCCTGAGCTGACTGAATGCGTGTTGGTTTCGTTTTCACAGAACCCGTGGGACATGTGGTGTGTAGTGTTTGTGGGCACTGAGACGCAGGCACATTCACTACATTTAGTGCACAATCGACATGAGGCGATTTTGTTTGTGCGAGCCCTGCATTTTTGCGGGCCGTGTTTGTGTGTAGAAATGAGCCCTGGGTTGTAGGCATTTTCAATACACTCATAACACCATCGGCTGTGGCCGGAATACCAGAAAATACACCATTTATGTGATTTATCTGGGTCGCCGTGGGAACAGCATTTGTGTGCAGGCAAGCGGGCATGGTACTGGCTTGCTTACTGCAAAATACACTGGAACAGTCACATTTTCTGGAACTGAACGAGCGAAAATTTCAGTGGAAGTCTGGCCACGGCGAGACTGAAACACCGTCGATTTCCTAGGAGGCTAGGAAGACTTGTGTTGGTTTCGTTTTACAGAAACCGTGGTAGTGTTTGTGGGCACTGGGTTGTGGGCACATTCACTACATTTAATGCACAATTGACATGCGTCGATTTCATTTGTGCGAGCCCTGTACCGTGGCTGGCTGTGTTTGTGTGTAAAAATGAACACTGGGCTGTGAGCATTTTATTACACTTATAACACCATCGGCTGTGGCCGGAAAACCAGAAATACAATGATTACATGATTTTTCTGGGTCGCCGTGGAAACGGCCTTTATGTGCAGGCAAGCGGGCCGTGGAACCAGCTTGTTTACTGCAAAATACACTGGAACAGTCGCATTTTCTGGAACTGAACGAGCGAAAAGTTTCGGTGGAAGTCTGGCCGCGGCGAGACTAAACTTTTATCTGCTGCGAGAGCCGGGATCGAACACGGGTCTCTCGCGTGAAAGCTTCGGGTTCCGCCACTGGGCCACAGGGAGAACTACGCTAGCGCACGGAGATAAGAGAGCGTCATCACAGTTTTGTGTGTGTCGGCGTTTGTATGCAGGTGTGCGTGTCATACAACAGGCTCATTGCTGCAATAATGACATTTTCAGCCGCTCAAACTAGGAGCTGAGAAATGTTTGAGAAATGGAGATTAGTCCGGCCTCGGCGGGGACTAAAACCCACTCTTTTCTCATTTGCCGGTGACGCACGCCCATGGGGGGCGGGGTAGATTTCTTATAACGTAAAGAAAGCTAGCCGCGGTTTTAGGGCTCGCGGTCTTGATGCTGGCCCGTTTCCTTGACGACTTGCGGACAGAAGGCGGAGGTCCACAGAGCTCGCCTGTTGCGCGGCGGTTGCGCGGGCGCCTCCCAATCGAGGCCGATGCTTTCCACGGCCTGAGAGAGCAGACGCATCAGCTCAGTCTCAATGCCGGCTCTCTTACCAGTGGTCTGGCGGGAAACGCTAGCTGAGGGGAGGTCCACGGAGTTCGCCCAATCCTCGCTATCGGATGCCAGAAGAGAACACGCCTCGGTGGGTTCGTCGAACTCGTGGACGGACGCGGCGGCAGGCGGCGGCCGTTGTCCGTCAGTGAGCGACTCGAGCGAAGCCGGCGGGCGAACCGGCGAGCTTTGGCGGGCTGGAGAGAGCTCGGGAGCGCGCTGGGCGCGGCGCTTCTTGCGGCGCGGCACCACGGCGGGCTGTGGTGAAGGCTCGGAGAATGATGCCAGGCGAGTCCTCAGAGTCACCATAGGCAAAAGCTCGCAATGAGGGCATCCGCCGTCAGCGAGCGCGAGAGCCGCGTGATCCTCACCCAGGCAGGACACACAGATGACGTGCCGGTCTCCGTCGCTGAGCGGGGCGCGGCACGAGCCACAGGATGGCATCTTTAAAAAGACGCAGCTCTTTTGTGAAGAGAAGTGTGAGTCGCGTCAAGTAAGCGAGCAAACACTCTCAGCAGAGTAAAGATACACAGAGTATAAAAGGATATAGAACGCCGGAAAGCGCAGCAGGTACGGCAGTTGAAGGCGGCGAGGCCAGCGACTCCAGAGCTCGTCCCGCTGAAAGGCTTGCTTCGACGGCGCGGCTTCTCACTCCGGATCCAGCGATGCGTGTGCGTCGCTGAAGAGATAAAAATCAGCTTGTATCAGCCTAACGAGCATATTTATAAGGTGAGACCACGCCCTTTCTGGCGGGACGTGACGATATGGGCGCGAATTGCCCCCATTGGTCATTACGTCACGCAGAGTCTCTCTCGATAGGCTGCTGCATTTGCCGCAAGAGCAACCAATAGGCGCGCGAGCTGTTTCGCCTATGTCTGCTTGCTGCTGCAAAGCGTTTTACATTAATAAAAAATTAAGGATAATTTTTGGCTTCAATATCTCGTGGAAAAGAGTTTTTCCCCTAGCGTAAAGCTATTACGCAGTACGAGAGATACTCTCGTAAGAGAACCTTTGTTTACAGCCAGTCACAGTAAATGTGCTTCACATAGTGCCAATAACATAAGGTGCTTTGCCAGTAACATAAGGTGCTTTGCAAGAATAATGTTTACTCAATATTTCTCATATACTCTATAGTTCTAATTTAATATCAAGGTGGATATGAAAGACTCTTGGAAGGACAATGGGATAACCTTAGTCATTTTTTTCTGTTTTACTTTATTAGGGCCCAGACATTGAAAGTGAGAAGGGCCCTGCTGTTGTTCTAAGCATATTATTACAACTATATATTACCTTTCATGGTTTTAATGGCACTTAACATGCTGAATATGGCAAAAAATAATAATAATATTGGCACAGACATCAGTGTTCAGCCATTAGGCATAATAACTCTGTAGTTCCCTGACTAAAGTGGTGAGTCAGAACAGAAGTCAGCCATTTTGGATTCAATGTGGATTTTTTTTTTTTTACTGCAAGCTATGATTTTTGTTTTTTAAATACTTATGAATTCACATTAAAAAATGAAAGTTTATCTAATATTCAAACATTTTACCTTAGGGATAGCAAAGCAGTCGATAGCATTCTTCTCCAATCCTGACCTTATTACTGTTTGACCTTGAGTGAGATGTAGCCGCGCTCTTTCTAGAACAAACACACACACCTCCTGTCCGCTGGGAGCTGTGAGGACTGAGCCACAGTAACACACACAACAGGACAACACACTATCAAAAGCCAAAAAATTCTCAAGCTCTCTTTCACACAAACACACACGGACAGGAACTATAAATACAAACAGTTGGTAAGTGATAGCTGGAGTGGTTCTTGGCATGTTAATCAGGCTTTCTTTCGCCGAGGGCTATTTCGAGGATTCACCAACACTGCACGCTGAGTTCCCTCACTGCTCCATTCAAGGACAAAAGCATCTCAAACGGATATTTAAATTTGCTCTTGGCCAATATCCATACTTATTATAGCAAACATACACACATGGCTGCCACTGAATAAAATATTCATGTAAAATGAGACCAGAGTTATTAAAAAGGTTTCCTCTGTTAAAATGTGCCCTTCCAATGTTTTCTTTTATAAATTGGTATCTGATGCAAATAAATGGCATTGGTAAAAATTACATTTGTGATAAAAAAAGGGATATATTGAACACAACTTGCACTCAGTGAAGCTCAAAATGCAGGTGACATTTATGCTGAATGAAACAAACTAATGATGATTCATAAAAAAAATGTCACGCTATGTTGGCTACATGTAACTTGCTTACCATCATCTTCTATAAGTTCTGTGAAGTGTATTAAATAGACTAATAGCAGCTTATATCTATGCATATAGGTGTTGTAACATCCTCTTGCTCTCTTTTACACACATCACACCAGAGTAACGCATCCCATCATCCTCTGGCTCAGAGATTCACATCAAGGACACCATATTCACTACACTGTAACTAACACTCAATCTCATGCTCTGTCTCTCCGTCAAACACTCACAGCAAATAAACTTATATCAACATTGAGCATTTTAAACGTTAAAAAAGCATTGATTTTTACAATTCCTTTTTTTATCAAGCACCAAAAATGCGAAAACACTACCTTACATAAAATCTGCATCATGTATAATTGTATAAATGTATATCATGTAAATTCTTCTTTGCAGCACTCCACCACTGGTGTACAGTTCACATTCAATTTTGCAATCAAGTTTGTCAGTCTATAACTTCAACACAAACGTCTTTGGCTGTGCATTATGTTTCGTATTGCTGATTTTTCTGTCAGAACAATTTAAAGTCAAAATCATTGTTAACTTGCCCATTTGTGTTTAAAGTGATAAGATATGATAGGCGCAATTGGCACACATTTTTCCAGAGCTGTGATCAGGTGTGTGAAAGGTTTATTTGAGGTTCTCTAACGCCCCCTACAGGACACACTCACTCAGTTCAATGAAGAGTCACTGGTGTTACAGAAGACTCAAGGTGCTTTTTGAAAAACATTGATATACGTTACGTTATTTATTTACATATATTTCATAAATAGAAAATGTCAATGTTATGATACAGTAAAGTCAGGGTAGAGATACATTTTAAAGTATTGATTGATTGGATAATTTACTTTAATATGAACATGTTGGTTTACAAGCCAAAAGCAATGATATCAGAACTAGATATGATCTCAGTGATCATCAGTCACTATTACTGGAATACAGTTACACAAACCAATGCGCTTTTCAAAACAGAACAGATTAGAATACGATAATAAAGTTCGAATGTTTACTACGGATTTTTGTGTGGATTCATACACGGTTTCTGAGTAGATTCAAGCCCATTTCTCCCACATTGGCACATAATAAGTGTTTCCATGTTTGTACTGTATAGTTAGAATAAACATGTTGAAAAAAGGTTCTGGTTTCGCAGAGATGTAAAACACTGGTAACAAGCCTGTTACCGTCACGTCTGCGGCCCGTGGCACTGTGGCTGCGGCCGGCTCCCCCTGGGCCACCAGTTCAAGCCTCTGGTTGCTTTCACACTATTTATTTAGTGTGACACATCTCCAATTAAAGTGTGCAGAGAACTGCATTTCCCCCTCACTCCTCAGTCATAAAGAGAGAAAGACAGAAAGACAAAGAGAGAAAGAGAGAGGGGGAATACTCTGCCTTCCAGCACGACTGCACCGAGTCTCGCCCTGAGAGCTGCTGTGAATTATAATTGTCTGAATATTGAGTGAGATGAACAGAAGCTGTGTTGATCTTTATGATGGCACGGTTCGTGAACAGATTTATTTTTGGTTGCCGTCTTATTTTTGCCGTTTCTAACCCTCTTATCACAATGCAGAATGTCCTCTAACTTAGACACTGGCGGTCCAAATCGGATTATTTGTTTATCTCATTGAAATCTGATCTAAATGATTGACTGTCCACACCGTGTATATCAACTGTTCAGATTCAATTTGTGTGTCCTGTGGCACTCTTTCGTTTCCTTGGATATCTGCATTGGTTTCCATGGTAATGACATTGCTTTGGGAAATCCTACACCAAACACACAGCAGCAACACGGAGGGGTTTGCAGTAGGGGTGGCTCGATACCACTTTTTCATGTCCGATACCGATACCGATACCACAAACTTGAGTATCTGCCGATACCGATACTGATACAATACCATACCATATTTTTCTCCCTCTTAATTAAGCTGTTAATAACACGTTTGTCAGGAGGATGCACTGTGCTTAACCTAGCCATCTAAAAAGCATCATGCTCAAATAGTGCAATAAATGTTCTACTCCCCTAAAGGAAGAAATATGTCACAAGGTGACAAGTCTAGCGGAACCAATTTCCGCTAGGAGTGTGTTTCCCCCCGGGATGATTTCGCCGGCACACCGGGCTGGTTCACTTGTTGTCAGTTGCCATGACAGCGGCAGCTGATGAGGCAAGTGGTAACAGGTGCTGACGATTGCACTGAGGATCAGCGATAGGGCTTCGGGGCTGGAGGAAACATTTAAAAGGAAAGGGAAGAGGGAATTGGGTGTGGTACTCCCCCGGGAGAATTAGTTTCTTTGACTGTGGCTGAATTTGCTGGGATCTTTGGAGAGGGCTGTGAGGATTTGGCTGGCTGAAGGGTGCAACGGTGATTTGTGTGAATACACGCTGGAAACGTGAACTGGATGGAAAGTTGGAGAAGTGGGGAGATACAGTCAAGACTGGAGAACGCCATCATTCCTGAGAGGAAGTTAAGTAATAAAACATCGAATCTGTGTGATTGCATGTCCTGCACTGAGTTGAACAAGGAATTGTGAAGTGTATTGATCACGAGTGTAACTGTCACATAGGAGTGTGAACTGAGTCACCATTGAAATCCTGATATCTTCATCTTCTGAGTTGAATAAGGAATTGTGAAGTGCATTGATCACGAGTGTAACTGCCACTTAAGAGTGTGAACTGAGTCATCATTGAAATCCTGGTATCTTCGTCTGAGAGTGAGAGAGTATTGAAGACGCTGTTCTCCATGCTGTGAGAAGTCATCTGCATCTCTTTATCGTCTGAGTGCTGATTCAACATAACAGTGGAAGGATTGACTATTGGGTGAGTGCTGGCCTTATTGCACTGAGAGTGAGAGTGGATATGCAGTGCCTGAATTGAAGTGTCACACAGTATTGGACTTGACGTGAGGTTGCAGTGTGTGGGTGGATATGTATATTTAACTGCCAGTACTCCCCAGTGCCTAATTCTGCCCAGTGTTTGCTGAACAAAGCCTCAGTGCTAGACGTGCATGTCCCGCTCGGGCTATAAGTTCTTGTTCTGATACCGAAGAGGAGTGTGTTTGCCTTGTATAAATTGCTCTGCCTGTTTAACTAGACAAATTGTCGGTTGCTGTCTTGGGCGCTGCCCGTCTGAAGGAAGGATCCACCCTTGTCCCAGCGCTGTCCGCTTGGAGCCACACAGTCCAGCCGTAAGCCCGATTCTCCATTCTGCAGAGGAGCGTGCCTGCACCTGTATAAATTGCTCTGTCCGTTTAACTAGATGATTCGTCTGCTGCTGTCTTCTTGGGCGCTGCCCGTCTGAAGGAAGGATCCACCCTTGTCCCAGCGCTGTCCGCTTGGAGCCACACAGTCCAGCCGTAAGCCCGATTCTCCATTCTGCAGAGGAGCGTGCCTGCACCTGTATAAATTGCTCTGTCCGTTTAACAAGATGATTCGTCTGCTGCTGTCTTCTTGGGCGCTGCCCATCTGAAGGAAGGATCCACCCTTGTCCCAGCGCTGTCCGCTTGGAGCCACACAGTCCAGCCGTAAGCCCGATTCTGCAGCGGAGTGTGCCTGCACCTGTATAATTTGCTTTGTCTGTTCAACTGGATGATTCTTCTGTGCTGAGCATATTCGGAACGACCAACGGTCTAGGAACTTACCGACCTATCTACCCACCTGTCTTCCAGTGAGGCCCCTCCGTCTGCTCGCCTTCTTGAGAGGTACACGTACCTGCTACTCACCTGTCCGGTGGAGGAGTCTCCTAGTCCTCAGTCCCGGTCCTGCCCTGCCCGGGTATCTGTCCGTCTGCATCGTGGTCAAGAAATTCTACTTACCCCGACACTTACCTGCTGCTGGAACGGCAGACGAATCCCTCGCCTCCCAGGGTCCAAAGCGGTTTCCCCCTTCCTGGACAGAGACACAGACTCACGTCAAGACTTTTAATTTCCTTTTTACTATTCAATAAAGATTGTTCATTTTTAATTCTACTTGTCTGTCTGGTCTTTGGTACGCTCCTCAGAGTGGTCCTGGGTTTGAGGGGTGGGTGCAGTCTGGTTTGGCCCCCCCGACCTGTGACAAATACGTACTGCTTAATTTTTAAACAGAGCTTGTAGCAGCATTTTTAATTATTCAGCACCATTCAATTAATTCAATTTAAAGTCCAACTGTGCAAATAAAAAAATAGATAATTCCAGTGCCAAATACTGGATGTAACACAAAACTCTATGTAATCATAACTTAAATAAGTATAATCTACCTTAAAAATAATGGTATCTCCATTATAAAATGTACAATAGAACAGAATAGTACAATAAAGCACTCACAAAATAAACTCTACTAGGCCATTACACCTGATAAAGGCGAAAAACATTTTGGGTAGACAATCCAAGCTCTAAAGTTTTTCACATGTAACATCAGGGGTTCATAGGTGTAATTTGAGGGTGCGACATGTCCCCGACACTTTTTCTCAGGATCGATATTGCCCCCCACCACTTTTGAAACATTATGAGGCACAGATGTAATACAAATAAATAAAACATCTCCATTTAACAGAGCATTAATTAACATAGTTAGACGATCTAGCGCTTAAATGTTTTTTTTTTTTTAAATCAAGCTGAGCGCTCGTTGCCGCTGCTATCAGTTGCACGGATACAATTCTCTTGTGGCGCGCGCGCAGTCTTCACTCGGACGCGCTCCAATCTATCGCCGTTGCGGAGACTCACAAAACAGCATGCACACTTTTTAAAAATAACTCCACACAGCTGACATGATAATTGCTGACAGGTCTCACCTCACTCAGTCACGTTCTAGCTACTGTTCACGTGACGCCAGTGTTGCCAAGTCCGCGCTCCCTCTCACACCCCGAAATGCGATTGGCTATTTTTCTTAAATACAATTGGGCGGGTTTTGTTGTGAAAATCTGGCGACCCTGCGTGCAGCTGCAGCGAGACGCATGTTGCTCCTCTCTCTTTACGGCATGTCTCTCAGGTGTTGTTAAAAGCATCTGTTTGACAGTTTAGGACTAGGTCCGTGGTCGTATCGGATCGGAATATACTCCCGCGATTCATACAATATCCGATCCAGTGATTTTGGCCAGTATCGGACTAATACCGATACCGAATATCGGATCGGCGCACCCCTAGTTTGCAGTACAGATGAAGTCTTGCAACATGACCTGTGTGTGCTTGGCTTTGTTCTGTTGCTGTCTCTGTCAGTCTCAAAATTCAAATAAGTGGATATTGTATACACAATTTTATAATATACATGTAACGATGGGTTCTGTTTGTGTGATTGTTTTGGGTGGGTTTGCATTTAGTTCTGTTTCCTGTGTGTGTTCATTTCCATGGCTTCTCTTTTATTTGATTATGATTTGCACCTGTTGTTCATTTGATTGATTTTTTTGTTTTCTATTTAAATCCTAAAGTTGTTCAGTTCATTGTTCGTTCTCTTTGCATTTTACCGGTTGTTCAGTTCATGTTTTTCCCTGAGTGCTTTGTTTTTGAGTGTGAAATTAATGAAATCATTACTGACAGCAAATAGAACCAGCTTTTCCCATCTTTGCCACAACCGTACATGCCAGAAGAATGGACCTGACATGTGGATCTAGCGGCAGTAGGGGGATCGCTCTCTCGAGGAGCAGACACGGGACTTCTTGGATCTGTACCATTGTTAAGAGGGCACAGCTAATAAGCACACTCTTCACTGCGTGACGTCAGCTATTGTGTTAAATGTAAATAAATGTTAAATATTGAACAAATTACACGTTTATCTTCTAAATGCACATTTTGTTAGTTTAGGAGTGCATATACAGGTCCTTCTAAAAAAATTAGCATATTGTGATAAAGTTCATTATTTTCCATAATGTAATGATAAAAATTAAACTTTCATATATTTTAGATTCATTGCACACCAACTGAAATATTTCAGGTCTTTTATTGTTTTAATACTGATGATTTTGGCATACAGCTCATGAAAACCCAAAATTCCTGTCTCAAAAAAATTAGCATATCATGAAAAGGGTCTCTAAACGAGCTATTAACCTAATCATCTGAATCAACTAATTAACTCTAAACACCTGCAAAAGATTCCTGAGGCTTTTAAAAACTCCCAGCCTGTTTCATTACTCAAAACCGCAATCATGGGTAAGACTGCCGACCTGACTGCTGTCCAGAAGGCCATCATTGACACCCTCAAGCAAGAGGGTAAGACAGAAAGAAATTTCTGAACAAATAGGCTGTTCCCAGAGTGCTGTATCAAGGCACCTCAGTGGGAAGTCTGTGGGAAGGAAAAAGTGTGGCAAAAAACGCTGCACAACGAGAAGAGGTGACCGGACCCTGAGGAAGATTGTGGAGAAGGACCGATTCCAGACCTTGGGGGACCTGTGGAAGCAGTGGACTGAGTCTGGAGTAGAAACATCCAGAGCCACCGTGCACAGGCGTGTTCAGGAAATGGGCTACAGGTGCCGCATTCCCCAGGTCAAGCCACTTTTGAACCAGAAACAGCGGCAGAAGCGCCTGACCTGGGCTACAGAGAAGCAGCACTGGACTGTTGCTCAGTTTTGCATGTCATTCGGAAATCAAGGTGCCAGAGTCTGGAGGAAGACTGGGGAGAAGGAAATGCCAAAATGCCTGAAGTCCAGTGTCAAGTACCCACAGTCAGTGATGGTCTGGGGTGCCATGTCAGCTGCTGGTGTTGGTGCACTGTGTTTTATCAAGGGCAGGGTCAATGCAGCTAGCTATCAGGAGATTTTGGAGCACTTCATGCTTCCATCTGCTAAAAAGCTTTATGGAGATGAAGATTTCATTTATAAGCACGACCTGGCACCTGCTCACAGTGCCAAAACCACTGGTAAATGGTTTACTGACCATGGTATTACTGTGCTCAATTGGCCTGCCAACTCTCCTGACCTGAACCCCATAGAGAATCTGTGGGATATTGTGAGGAGAAAGTTGAGAGACGCAAGACCCAACACTCTGGATGAGCTTAAGGCCGCTATCGAAGCATCCTGGGCCTCTATAACACCTCAGCAGTGCCACAGGCTGATTGCCTCCATGCCACGCCGCATTGAAGCAGTAATTTCTGCAAAAGGATTCCCGACCAAGTATTGACTATTGAGTGCATAACCGAACATAATTATTTGAAGGTTGACTTTTTTTTATTGGTCGGATGAAATATGCTAATTTTTTGAGACAGGAATTTTGGGTTTTCATGAGCTGTATGCCAAAATCATCAGTATTAAGACAATAAAAGACCTGAAATATTTCAGTTGGTGTGCAATGAATCTAAAATATATGAAAGTTTAATTTTTATCATTACATTATGGAAAATAATGAACTTTATCACAATATGCTAATTTTTTTAGAAGGACCTGTAGATAACCACAACAAGGCATAAAGCTCTCATTTTGATTTCATTGTGTCTATACGCAACAGCCAACATTATTTATTTTACTGAATAATTTATGAAACATCTCATTTTCTGATGTCTTCTCATTGACCAACATCCACTTGAGACTCTTCAAGAAACAATAAGAGTTGAAGAGCTAAAGGCTGGAGAGCGCATATTCTGTCTTTACTTGCATGTGAATTAAGCGCTATTTTTATATATTGGTAAAATGTCAATATCAGCGTTTAATTCATTATCTATGTTTCCACGACTTGCTGTTCACTCATTAACAAAAAACACTCGACTGTACAAAAACAAAATGATCAAAAATATAACACAATTGCATAACCACAGTGAATAACTGTACAAGGTGAAAGCTGTATGTGCATACCTTTATATATACATATATTTAAAAAAAAAAATCTCACAGGTGTGTAGCCAATACTTGATTGTTTGATTTAGCTTCTACACACTTACGTTAAACTAAAGCAAAAACATACATATCATAGGCTAACTGAAGATAACACATTAGCAACCAGCTCTAATCAGGTACCCTACAAATACTAGACCCTAAAGCGCCAAATCGCTGCTTTGATAGCAAGTTTGACAATTTCATTGAGACTCTTAAGTCCACTCAATGTTTTAAAACGGCACCATAATTCAAACATGACTTCAATACAAACCACTACAGTACCAGATCGTTTTAATCAAATTTCAGCAAGACATACATATTTTAAATGGAACGTCCCACCTCCAAAAACAAAACAACAAGAAAAAAATAATTCAATACAGTCAATAAGCACACGGGACAACACTTTGAGCTACTGTTCAACACCTGGACTCAATCTGAGCTCTATTTGATAAAGCATAAAATACATTTATACATCATAGCATAGTTTTGAACCTGAAATTTAAAACCATTTCCCCCTCTCCGCTAGCCTTCATTCGCACCTCAGCATTATTGCTTCTCTGACATTTGCGGGAGAGGAGAAGAAAACAACAACAACAACAACACACAATGAATTTTATTATAAAAACAAAACACGTTCCCATAGCTTATGCACATTGCTGTGTGTGTATATGTTTATGTATTTTCACTGATTTTGTAAGTTGCTGTAAATAAGGCAGCTGTTTCACTTAAGGCATTGCTGCTATGAAATTGCTTCTCTTTTAAACCTAAAAATGCACATACGAGTCGACAGGAAATTCTTAAAATATGAACGTTTTCTTTCTTTTTTTTTTTTTTTTCTGTCAATTGTGTTTTGTGGCGTTTCACAATTAGATCACCTGTGCTGATATCGAGCCAATCATTGTTCAGTTTGTTCAAATGCTTGTGGCCGAATGAAGAGTTCAGTCTACATTAGCGGGGAAGATTCATCTCTTCATAGGCGATTTATAGAGATCTCGAGAGCGCAGTGGCCCGTCACCGGATCACACACAGCTCCAAATGGGAGACGCAAGGGCGGGCAGTCGAATCCTCATCATCTACTGCTGGTAGTTGCCATACTGCCCCTGTAACGAAAGACACAAGCTGAAGCAACACAGACTCGGCAACTGACATTGTATTAACTGAAAAGAGTCGTGTCACAATTGAAAATATTATTTCTTTTTCTTTCAAAGACATAATTGAGATGATTAAATGTTGCTTTAATCCAAAATATTTAAGGATTCCAAGACCGTGAGAAACAAATGTTTGAAAAGGAGTTGTTGTCAACACAGACAAGTACAGAGTACAGCCGCAATGATTCAAAAGAGAACACGAAGAAATAATGACTACATTAGTGAACATGATGCCGCCAGCAGATTACAGTCACACTGTAAACACCTCAGATTATCATTTAAAGGGACAATGTGTACTTTTTTAGGTACTTTATTATTTAAAATCAATGTTTTTATTCATAAATATGTCCTCAATGGTGTACAAATACCTCTGCCAATTATCTGACTTATCCTCGTAAACGAAAAATGTATTATCTTTATATACATGGGACGGGTAGGTCCAGGGAGGCTTCCATTGGCGCTTTTCCACTGCATGGAACGGTACGGTTCGGTTCGGTACGGCACGCTTTGGCGCTTTTCCACTGCATAGTACGGTATGGTACGGCTCGCTTCGGCTCGCTTTAAATGGTACCTGGTCTGTTGAGGTTCCAAGCGTACCGTACCTGTACTAAAATGTGACGTAAAAACACTGCAGATCACTGATTGGTCAGACAGAATCGTCACGATTTGCGACACGAGACACTAAACCCGCTAGATTTAAATAACCAGTAGACAACAGCCAACGCGGTAGCATCTGTTTTTTACTTTCTTGGAAAAAAAAGAGATCAAAACTTTAAAAAAGAAATGGCTAAATCGTGGTCAGTGGACGAGGTGCAGACGTTCCTCTCGTTGGTTGCCGAGGAGCGGATCCAGCGAGAGCTGGATGGGGCAAAACGGAATGAAAAAGTGTTCCAAGAAGTAGCTCAGCTCTTAGCCGCACACGGCTATCACCGGACCTACAACAGTGTAGGGACAAAATAACGATCAGTCCCACCCACTTTGAAGGGGTACTAACTGCGGTGGAAAAGCAACCGAGCTAAAGCGAACCGAACCGTGCCGTACCGAGTCGTACCACGCAGTGGAAAAGCGAAGCGAGCCGAACCGTTCCGCGCCGAGTCGAACCGTACCAAGCCGTACCATGCAGTGGAAAAGCGCCACATGTAGTTCCGCCAAAAAGTACTAGGCCAACGCGTTTCCACAACGCGTTTTCGTTCAGAGCCAGCGTCACGTAGCTGAAAGCGGCAGAAACGGAGGAGCAGAGCGGTGAGAGGCGCTCTGCCCCGGCAAGTTTCACAGTCAGTAATTCATACTGTAACATTCGTTTGTTCGTTGTGTCAAGTTGCCGTTTGTTTGAATAACAAACCTGTCCACCCAAAGGAACAGTCGACGAAGTGCTATTAGAAGACATCCTGTCATAGCTTTTTGGTACATAACGGCTACCGTAGATACAACACGCATTTGAAAAAGCGAGGCGCTGAGAGCACAATTCGTTTGAATGCAAAATACAATTTCACCGCTAGATGGGAGAAATTCCTACTCATTGTCCCTTTAAACGGTATTTATAAACAAATATCTCAAGTCAGGGCTCCAGACTGGGACCAAATGGTCGCCACGTTGACCAACTGATGAGAGCTGCCATTTCGGTTGCATATAAGAAACATCAAATGGCAAATGAAGCGAAAGCAGAACGAAAATCACGCTACTCGTTTGAGCTCAGAACAGGTTTACTCGCGGGCCGATCTAGATCACGCGACACTGTTACTGCACAGCGCTGGGAGATCCAGTGAGAAAGTGTGAAAATGAATAACATCACAGCGAGATCTAGCGAGAAGCTTTCAAGCTCAGATTCTGTTATAAACCAGATTTCAGATCTAACGTGGACACCAGGAGAAACACTGTGCCATGAACAAACAAGTTAAAGAAGGCTTTTCAATCCACAAATCACCAACATTCACCATGGATTTAATGTAGCAACCCTAACTGTAACCTAACTGCAACTAACTGGTATTGTGGCAGAAATAGTCGAAAGGTGGTTTTTTTACATTATTCATCTCATTTGAGAGTATAATCCAAGCACTTTCAAGTGCTTCACACTTTTTCCAGCACTTCAAAGCTCTAAATATCCATGTGATATTAAAACAAAAAGTTTAAAGATGTAGGAAAACTAACACTGTGGCAATAAAAAAAAAAGACATGAAATGCCCACTCTAACAGTAGATGGCAGCAGAGGACCACTTATAAGCCATTTCCAATCCTTAATATAGAACAAAGTAGGGTCACAAAGGCTCAATCCCAATTCACCCCTTGGCCCTACCCCTTGTTTTCGAGTGTACCCCTTGGCCTTTAAAACAGAGTTACAAGGGCCAAGGGGTTGAAATATTCCCCTACGAAAAGGAACCCTTCATGAACCCGATACGTCATCAGTCGTCGGCGATGGCTCTGCCGTTACTGAGTTTTTACAGGATTTCTCCATGACAACGACTGACAAACAGCGCAGCTGCTCTTAACTTTGAGGAAACATGATGCTTATAACGTTCCTTCCTCGAAATGTATGTCTTTTCTGTTTCGGAAAGGTAATTTATTATACAATTTCTTGATTTAAATGACTATATCATTATTATAAGAGTAAATAAAGTGCACGATGGTGTCATCTGGCGCTAAATTTAAATGTTTAACCGTTTGTGAAGCCTTCGGACTTTCTCGTAGCCCTCCGTTTGGAGTGTGCCTCTGAAAAATCTCCGTTTCGAGGGCCATTTAGCCCAGCCCCTTAGCCCTACCCCTCGATCTAAACAAGAATCGGGACACCCTACCCCTTGTAGTGAACCCGCAAAACGGAGGGGTAGGGCCAAGGGGTGAATTGGGATTGAGCCAAAGTCTCATGAAAAACTAAACCTTCACAGAAAGCTATAAAAGAGCACTCATTTTATAATCAATGAAGCTGTCAGTCACTTCATTATGATACTATAGAACAACAATGGTACATAAAAGCAGAATATTTAACTTTTCCCCAATAAAAATGAGGTTTTTGCACATTACTGTTGTTAATAAAAGTTAATTCTATCAGGATATCAATTCAAGGTCACTGCTTTACGGTTAAATTTTCAAAAAAACAAAAACAAACATGTAATGTTATTAGTAACTGCACTTTTTAACGCAAAACAATAGTAATTTTCTGATTAAATCAACTTTATGATAAATGTTGCCCCAGTGCTAGAAAATGGGTATAATCTGTAGAGTTTAGTGGCACTGGTGCTACTGCTCTCAAGTGGACATTTGAAAATGCTCTGCCTGAGGTTTCTCACCTGGTCAAACGCGTAGGGGCGCTGCGGCTGTCCCTGTGGTGGGCCGGGCTGTGGGGGTCTGTAGGCTGAATACTGCTGCCCTTGGCTCTGGGGGTAGTTTGGGTACTGACTGGGAGCGCCCTGAGACGGACCTGTTGGTATAAAAGGAAGTGTATTCATTGATGGGAATAAATGAATGTTCTTCGTATTCTTACTAGGAATGTAGACTGAACGTAGATTAAGTATATTGCTGACCTTCACGATTTGTTCCACGCTTTATTTTAATGGTCTACTTCAGACATTCGAAATCATTCAACCCCCATTGCAAATCAGGTTTATTGGCAACATTTACAGACTTTCAGCATTTTGTACAAATCAAACAAAAGTCATTGAAATAGCTCAACAACTAAAGTTTTAAGTGGTTTCCCCAAATTCAACTGAAAATGCAACTTATTCTCAAAATTATTCAGCCCCTTCAGCACTACAACACCTTCTGCAAACGAGATGTATAAGCAGACAGCAGCTTTTATGAGGAATCGTTAGCCCATTCCTCATGAACAATCCAGTTCAGTAATACACTTGGGTTTGCATACTGCAACCGCCTTCTTTAACCAGAGATTATCTATGGAGTTCAAGTCAGGTGACTGTGATGCCACTGTTTCTTCCAGGACTTCTTCTGCAACCAAGCCTTGGTGCAGAAGAAACCTGGTAGCATGTTGTTATCTACCAGCTACAACTGAGTTATCATCTACTTTATCTACCAGTTTAACGGCAGACGACCGTACGCAAGTGGACTTGCGCCACAAGAGTAGCGATATTCGCCGACGTTTAACGCCTCGTGACTAAACAAAGGGCGCCAATGTGAGTGTGCACACCGACACGGAAAACGGCACGCGTAAAAGCATCATTTTTTTAAAAACGCCTCGGGTTCGTTTTTTTGGTTTGAAGCGCCGCGTCAAAAACTATCCGACCAATGAGATTGGCGCTTTTGCTCACGTCTCTGGAGCGTCTGAAGTTACAGTAAAACACAACTTGGGGGCGCTCAAACACAAAACGGTCTTGCCGAGCACACATACGTAACGGCGAAGAAGATATACGCCAAGTAGCGTCTACACTGCCGGGGAGAAATAAGACGAGGAAGATGCAAGGCAAGATCAATGTAGAGCTGCTGGTCTCGTTGGTGTCGGAACATGAAGAACTATATGACAAACGCGACAGCGACTACGAAATAGGACTGTTTCTGTTGTGTGACGTAGATATAGGAGAATCGTAAGCTCTCGCGGTTCAAACAAACAGGGCTAGGCAACAAACTCAAGCTCCTCCCACATTTCTCTTTACGAATTCTCGTTTTAGACTTTTTAGACTCGTGACTGGTGTTTTGCACTATCCTCATTACATCATGCATCGGGTCAAGTGTTTCTCTTTCGCCGTAAATCGATGCGTACGGTCGTCTGCCGGAAGCTAGTTATTTTAGTCGATAAAGTTATGGGTATTTTTCTTACACGAACGCATCACTTCAGAAGGCCTTTGTTAACCCCTGGAGCCGTGTGAAACACTTTTATCATGGATGGATGCACTTTGATGGACTTCAAAACAGAAACAACCATTCACTGCCATGATAAAGCTCGGAAGAGCCAGGACATTTATTAATATAGCTCTGATTGTGTTCGTCTGAAAGAAGAACGTCATATACAGCTAGGATGGCTTGAGGGAGAGTAAATCATGGGCTAATTTTAATTTTTGGGCGAACTATCCCTTTAAAATGTAAGGTCTGCTCCTTCATTAGCCATTTTAAATCAGATCTTAAATCTTAATGTTCTCTCTGTCTTTTGATTAGATTAGATTAGTTAAAGGTTTTTATTTTTACTTTTTATTGTATTTTGTTTAATGTGTTAATATTTTGTAAGCTGCATGATTTCTTTTTATGCTTTCTTCTTTATATGCTCAATGTTTTATTGTACAGCACTTTGGTGCAAATTTTGACTTGACTTGGTGGAATTTCGTACTTCCGCTAAATTTTCATTTTCCTTCAGTACTACGTCTGGGCTTGTGGTGTATTCTTTGGTTTTCTCCGGTCATTTTTTTACCGGTCCAATCAGCGAACAGAGGGAGTGGCTGAGAACGATGACGTTGATGTCGTGCGCTAGTTTGAGTCGTCATAAGTCACGACCAAACGTCAGCGATTGGTTATGGCAGAACCAGAGTGACTCTGGGCAGATCCAATAGTTTTAAACTTCAACAGAGTACCCGCCTACAAGGAAGTTCACGCTTGTCAATGGAGCGAGGCCAGACTCTCTGTACAAATGAAATGTCGTTTTCTCCTAGGATTTCCTGATACTTCAATGAACCCATCTTGCCTTCCACACGCTGCAGGTTTCCAGTGCCAGAGGATATAAATCAGCCGCAGAGTATCACTGATCCCCCATGCTGAAGTCTTTTCAGCAAATGCTTCATTCTTCTTCCTCCAGACATACCGCTGATCCATAGGGCCAAAAAGTTTCATCACTCCACAGAACAGAATCTCAAAACTTTTTTGGCTTATTTATATGAATGAGCATATTGGAGCCGACTTTTCTTGTGCTTTAGGGTCAGTACAGTAGTGGTGTCCATCTTAAGAGTTTTGGCATGCGTTTAGTACGAGCTTTACTGTGCTTTTCTCAGTTGCCACCAAGTCTGGCTGCAGGTCTTTCGCAGTCACTCGAGGGATTTTCCAAACTTGCCTTCTCAGAAATCTGGTTGCAGCCGTTGATAGCGGCCTTTTTCTGCCCCGTCCAGGTAGTGTAACCACTGTTCCTTTAACTTTGAACTTGTAAACTATGCTTCCAACGGTTTCTCTAGGGAGATTTAGTTCCTTCGCTATCTTTTTGCATCCGGTTCCTTGTTTGTAAGGGGCGATAAGATCTTCTCTTAACTTTTTGGACCATTCTATGTATTTTGAGACTGTAGAAGGTGCATTTTCAGTTGGTTTTTGGGAAACCACTTGAAAGAATGTTTTGTGTTAAGCTATTTCAATTACTTCTGTTTGATTTGTTCATTCAGGGATGTGATTGTGTGAGTGAAAAAAAGCAGGGCATTTTTTTAAGACCCTACCCCAGACTTAATCTGTCAATGTGATGACATAATTCCTACCATAGGCCTGCTGTTGTCCGGGGTATCCCTGCTGTCCGGTGTACTGCTGCTGCGGCGGGTAACCCTGCTGCTGCGGCGGACCCTGCTGATACGCCTCTTGCTGCTGACCATACTGTGCGTTTCCTACAGAAAAAAAGACCAGGCAATTAACAGACTTTATTAAGGCTATCCGCCAAGTAACATGAACTATGTTTGCAGGAACTCCAGCACATCATGCACAACTGTTCGCCCTCCTGCACTACTACATTCAGGCTGGGAGGGTGGAGGGAAGTGCACAAAAAGCTACGATTTTATTTTATTTTTTAAATCAAAAGCAACAAAGCACAAAGCTTATTGTAATTATTGGATGGCAGACGCATTAATCTAAACTGAATATGAAAGATTGATCTTGGGATGTAAGAATCGATATCGGTTGATCAAAGATCAATCTTGTCAACCCATCCCTAGTATACACAATAGATTTTCATGATATTTAAGCACATTTCAACTTTCTTTTGAGCAAAATATATTTGTTATTTCTTTGGTTTGATTTTGGGGTGGAAAAACTCTGGTTTTATAATAGCAAGGATGATGGGCTTCAAGGTTGGGGTTGCATGGTCGACTTTAATGCTCTGCCATGACGCTTTAAGCTTGACGTCAACTAGTCGCTGATCATGGCCTATAGGGGGCGTAACAGGATAAGAAATCTTTGACGTCACCATTTCCAACAGTTAAAATGACAGATACTCCAAGCGCTCCACAAGATATGTTTGATAACCGTCTGGATGCTCAAAACTGATCGGGTGATTGCACGGTTTTAAACAGCTAATTGTACACATAAGTGAATCACCGTTCTGAACTAATGCGCTGCTGCATTGTGACGCGCACACACACACACAGACAGTAGCTCACACACCACGTGCAGATCACGTGCACAGAAATATTCAGCAGCGCAGACACTTACTGTCAATGATGTTCTGTGATTTATCAATGAAATAGCTTAGAAACAGAAAAGTTCCAGCATATATTTCGTAGTAACTAAAACCCACAGAGCTGCACTATTAGTGGAGAGACGCTGCCAGGAAGAATTAATTCACAAGCAATCACCGTCTCACCAACGCAATCATATAAATGTAATCTTTACTGTGCAACTTTGTCTGTGACTGACTTAGAACGAGCAGAAATCTGTGAGAAATATAACGACCCATAGACCAAATAACTGATAAAAATAGGCTGTCATGTAGGAGCAATAACCTTGTAGGCAGCGCTGGGTCAATATGCAATAGCTGTGCACAAGACAACACAAGTCTCTCTGTTCATTAATGACGTCATCAGCGACTAGTCGACTTTCATCACATACATGTCGACTTAAAAAATCGTTCAACCCCTACTTCAAGGTTCGCCTTTAAGGAGTAAACAAACATTTACTGCACTAACTACAGATCTAAATTAGGACAAACATTAAAACGGGTAAAAAATAGCAGGTTGCAAGTCAATGCATCCTACCCTCTGGTGCTCCCTGTCCTCCATGACTGTATTGCTCCGTGTAGTATTCCTCTTGACCAGCATATTGCTGAGGAGGTCCTAAAAATACACACACAGACACCATTAAAGAGGACCTATAGTGCCCTTCTTTTGAAGTCTGTTCTAGTAGAGCCCAAAAACAAAGTCCAGATTTTCGTGCTTGAATGTTCAAAAAACACCTTATTTTCCCCATTGTTGCGGCTCCTCTCTTCCCAGTCTGTCAGTATCGCTCTGTTTAGTTCCTGTCTCTATGAAGCCCCTCCTTCTGAAAAGCACAATGTGCTCTGATTGGTCGGCTGGATCAGTGCGTTGTGATTGGTTGAGCGCTTCGAGTGTGTTTGGGAAATGTCCCGCCTCTTACCATAACCGCCAGTTTCAACACACTACTAACTAACTCAACCAGGCCCCGCCCCTTTATTCTGCGTATTAATTATAATGAGGAATATTGTGACGCGGTCGTTCCCGGAAGAAACTCAAGACTACAATGGAGGCGTTTCAGGGAGTTCAGAAACACTGACACTGATATAGAGAAGAACTCCCGCTGGAGGGACTTTGCAGAGCTTTTTGATGCTCAAACAGCAACATTATACTCTAAAGAAAGTTGAACATGGACAAAAGCATAATAGGTCCTCTTTAAGACAGCCGACGATGATGAGTAATACCTCCTTCACATGACACTTCAACAAAACAAGTCGAGCATACCTTGATGTGGCGGCCTGTAGGGGGGCATGGGCCTCTGCCCCATCACGTGATTGCCTTGTCCCATCATGCCCATAGGGTTCTGCTGCCCCTGGTAATGCTGCCCACCTCCACCAGCAGGAGGCATGTTGTACTGTTGGGAAGGAGCTTGCTGGTGCATTATGGGCCCTAGAGCAAAAAATAAGCCCAAACACTTAAAAGTGAATTTTTTTTACTTATGTGATTGACATTATTATATAAAATCTATATATATATTTTTGTTTTAACATAAGACAGTGACTAGAGAGCAGATGTACCCTGATTGGGCTGCATGTTCATGTTGGGCCGAGGGCCGTAATTACCCATGGGCTGCCCCTGGCTCATGTTCATTTGCCCCTGTGACTGCAAGCCCTGCGAGGAGGGCACTGCGTGGTTATACGCCCCCATGGAGCCATGGCTGCTGGCCGGCATGTTCATGGAGCCACTGGGTATGCTGGGCGTCTGGTTGGGTCCGGGGCCCTGTATGGACATGTGGTTCGGACCTGCAGAAGCAGACAGAGATCCATAACATTTAATGTGAAAATACAAGCCAAACCCAAAAATCATAAGAACGTTACTCAAAGCCACCAACAAGAAGATACATACACATTAGATGCTTCACAAAAACCCTTGTTTTTAAGATGGTTATTTATATCTTTTGCTTTAGTGTTCCAGTAAAATTTTTGATTTTCAAATGTTAGGCTGATTAAAGGGTTCATTCTGGGAGTTTAACAGTGAGTGCACTGGTCTGAGTTTACCTGGTATCTGTCCGTTCATCTGGCTCTGCATGTGTGCGGCGGGCGGCCCCTCGGGGGGCATACTGTGGCCATGGGGCAGCTGAGGAGTCGCGCCACTTTGATTCATGGGCATGTTCTGAGTGGGCGGCTATAGAGAAACACAGAGAGACACTTACTCAACCACTGATGTCCGCTCTGGAGCACATATACCCCTAATGCACCTGGGGATGGGCGATTTTTCACTGATTAATTTGACTAATGTTTTGCCACCATTTTTTTATTTTTAAATCGAGAAATCACGGTTTTGCAATGTTTTGCAATGTTAGCAAATGTTACAATTAGACATGTTGACAATATGGCAATTATAACAGTTAAGAGAAGAAAATGATGCGACCACATGATGGCGCGCCTGATTAACCGCTCTTAGACGTGTGTGTTATTGCGTTAAAAAAAATGAGACGAGAGCAGTGAACACATGCTTGTGTTGACTTGGATGTTTGTTTTGGATCATTGTCCTGATGGAAGATCCAACCACGGCCCGTTATAAGATTTCTAGCAGAGGCTGTCAGGTTTAGATTTTTTATCTGTTGGTATTTGCCAGAATCCATGATACCGGTATGTATCTGAACAAGAAGTCCAGGACCTCCAGCATAAAACAGGCCCACAGCATTAAAGATCCAGCTAAATTGGGGTACTTTATATCCCCGTTTGCACCATCTGGTGGGTTTGAGGCAAAAAGCTGTTTTTTAGCTCCGTCTGACCACAGAATCCGGTCCCTGTTAAGTTCCAGTCGTGTCTGACCACTGAATATGCTGGAGTTTGTTTTTGGATGAGCGAGGAGGATTTTTTCTGGAAACCCTCTCATGTGGTTGTTTGATCTTTTTTGTTTAGGCTTTCTGACCCCAAACCCCAGCTAATCTCAGCAATTCTCCATCTGTGATCATTGGAGAGACTTTGGCCACTTGAACTCTCCTCCTCCCTGTGCATTAACACAATATAGTCACACGTCCTCTTCCTGGCAGATTCATAACATCTTTAGTTGATTGGAACTTATTAGTTATTGCCCTGATGGTGGAATATCAACTCTTTAGCTATTTTCATCCAGCTACTTTCTTTTTTGTGAAGCTCAACAATCTTTTGCTGCACATCAGAACTATATTCTGTTGTTTTACTGGATGATTAAGGGAGTTTCCTCATATTTAAACTCCTGTAAAAACAAGAAGTCATGGCTGGACAATTTCATGTTCCTAGTCACCCTGGTGTGCCAGAAAAATGTAAATATTATTGGTAATATACTTCAGAGATATTTTCTATAATAATATTTCATTATAATTGTGGCCACCGCGTGGGAAACGGGGAGTGAATACTCACCGCGGGAAGCAGAGACTGCATGTTCTGGTTAGAGTCTGCTATTGTGGCCAGATACACCAGATTTCTGTGTAACATCTGTTGGTAGCTGTCAAAAGAGAAACGAGAAAAACACTTTGATCACGGACTGAATCAGGAAAGGAATTATGCAGTATCCTAGATCATTTGTGCTTGAACAATATTGTATTCGAATAATTGGGCTCATAAAAATCGCATATTCGTTTATTCAAATGCCGTTTAACGAGAAAGCCGTAAAAAAAAAAAAAAAGTTGTCGTCACCATTTCTGAACAAGCTATTAGGCAATATACTCATCAAGCTTACTATATATCTTACAATTTTCTTTTAGTTGACAACATTAAACAATATGAGTAAACAAAAATATATAAAGAACAAAAGCATTTAAGCTCAAGCAGCTCGAACGGAAAAACGCAAATAAAGCAGACTGCGCAGTTATCGTACAGAACGTACGCACTCGAGTCGGCATGTGGTTATCGTGATTATATTGTTTGTATATTATTATATTTTTTATATATTATTATAGTATTATTATATGTTGAGAAAAACGATATCCACATGCTCGAGTGAGAAAACAAGCTGCGCTGACAGACGTTGACACAAAGTTAAAGGTTTGCTAAGCAAAGTTTCTAAAAGCACTTTGCGTTTTCTGCTCTTAAAGGGGTCATATAATGGTACATGCACTGTGTACTGTACACCACAACCATCATATAATGATAAAAATCCATAAAGTGTTTTTGTTTTAATCTCCTTGATATGTTTTCCCCTGCCTCAAATCGAGCCGTTCGACCGTGTGACGTCACACGCTCGGAAGCCCCTCTCACGATTGTTGAATGACAGCCGCGTTTCAACACAGAGCCGCCCTCGCTCGTGAGAGCTGTCAATCATAGTCTGCGCGGACCGGCGCGGTCATTGTTGATATGCTGGAGCACTGTCTATGAGCAGAATGGCGTCTAAGCGATTGTGGTGTTCTGTTCTTGGGTGTAATAACGAACACAGCAGTCATTTTAATGTTCCTAAATCCGAACCGCCGAAGACGCAGTGGCTGAGTTTGTTTTCGAAGGGAATATTCCCCACGAGCAACGTCAATGCTCATGTTTGCCGAATCATTTCTCACCAGACTGCTTTATAAAGGAGGGTCAGTATAAAGCTGGATTTGCTAAGAAGCTGCTCATGAATAAAGGATCGGTACCAGATATTCGTGTTCCTGCTGAACCTCCAGAAGAACGGAAGTGAGTGTAACGTTTTATTAAACTTTATATTAATATTTGCAAATCGCTAGCTGCACACTTCACGATGAATGCGTCTAAGGTTTACACTCAGGGTACATTACGGCATGTTTTCTATGTACGACGTTCTCAATATAATTCATAATCCCACGTTTATACTGAACAATGCGTTATGGTTATTGTGTTACAAACGTGTACGCACAGAACAGAGGGGCGGAGTGAGCAAAGCTCATGATCATTTAAAGTCATATGCACTGAAACGGCGTGCTGAAAACAGAGCTGTTTTTGACCAGTTAAAATAACTGTTTTCTTACAATACTTTTGAGAATTTTTAATTAAAGTATATTACAAACTTTTAATTTACACCCTAAAGAATCATATTAGCTTGTACAAAATGGCATTATATGACCCCTTTAAACCTGTCTCTCCCAATGAAACTGTATACGTCTCAAAATCATTTTGCTATTTTGGATTCACTGCATTAACGGCCAGCAAAGCAACGTAGTAAAATTCAAATAGTATTATATTTTTCGAATAATAATTACAGATCGAATATTCGAAAATGTGTGCACAAGCAAATTAAGTCTGTACACTCCAGACGAGACGCCACGAAATCAATCAAAGACTAGGGTTGCACCGGTTGACCGGCCATAAATCGGACAGGTTTTGCTTCTAACGCACAATCGTTTTTTGTATTCTTTCCGACGATTTTTCCGGCTACGTTGGAATCGTTCGCGAACATGTCTTTTGCGTGGAAGACGTATTACGAAATCTGTGAGCAGGACGTGAAGATTGCAAACTCATTGTCTGCGAAGGACGAGTTAATCGTGGAGGAACAACAGTGAAGACATTCGGCACAACAAACTTGATCAGAGATTTGAAAGTTCATCACCCCAAAAGAAAATGAGTATCAGAAATCTGTTGATAATGAAAAACAGGCAAGCAAAAAATGACAAATTATAGCCTTTAAGTTTTTGAAATTTGTATGTTTAATTATGCAAATTAGGCATTATCTCATTAAACATGCACAATTTTGCATATATTTTCGGTAGATAGATCTGAACATATGATAAAGCCAGGTGCAAAATTCTTTTTTCATTTTGTTTACACACAAGATCAAAAATAAATTCAGGATGAATGCTTTCATTACCTAGGAAAGCAAAATATACTGTCCATAGCCTTAAAAAATCGATTTTCGCTATTTTTTTTTTTTTAATTATTAAAATGGCACACAAATCAGGCCAGGAATGATTTATTAACAAATCCCTCTGAAAATATCTTCAGAATAAGATCTTCAGAATCTTCAGTGTATAACTGGAAAGTTTGGTGTTCATAGGTGCTACATAGGCTGAGAAGTTTCTACTGGAGAATGACAAAAAACTCATTTTGAGAAAAAGGCATTTAAAGATTTAAGTAGGGAATTTAATACATTTCTATTGGAAAAAATAGATCAAAAACAGAATAAATGCTCAGGCCCTTAGTAATAATAATATATAATATTTCAAGCTCATGAAAACTGATAATTTAATAACATGGCAGGCATATAAGTCCTACAACTGCAGTAACTCTGCAGTAAGTCCTACAACTCTGCACTAACATTGGGCATGACGCGTTGGAATCAGGGCTGGACAAAAAATATAGTTCCCTTATCGAGTCGGTCTCTCGACATTACGTATGGGGAAATCCATTTTCCTCGAATCATGAAGTCTGATAGAATAACTCTTTTGCTTGCAAATAGCCAATGGCGGTCCCGCCATCACCTGATTGGCTGACACTGCTCAATATAGGTGACGACGGGCGCCAAAAACCTCAGAATCTTTTTTCTTCACTCGAGTCTGTTTTCACCGTTGATGTACGCATTCAGAGCGGAGTATATTAAGGAGTTTTAATTCCCCTCTCGCGTTCCGGTGGATTATATTATGTCTCTTTGTCGCCCGTGTGGTGGACCCATTGAATCCCCGGACGCACACAACTTGTGTGCTGTGCCTGGGTCGGGACCACGCAGAGGCGGCACTCGAGGGATCGGGATGTCCCGCCTGTGAGGAGCTTCCCATCAGATCCTTCGTGCAAGGCTGGCCGTTACACGTAGCGACGACCTTGTGTCTCCTGCCTCTCCCCAGTCTGTCGCCTTCGAGCCGCGGACCGGGAGACGGCAGAGATCTCCATTCGCGGGTTCTGTTGAGGCGCTGACGTCGGCCCAAGGTCCACGCCATCCTCACGTGGCAGAGCCCGTGAGTTACTCGAGGCCATTTACCGCCCTCTTGAGGAAGCACGGGAATTATCTCGTTCGGTTATGACGATGACGACGCCAATGGTCCGAGTCTCCGTCTGAAGGCGCCCTCGCCTCTTTGGATGCGGAGCTTATGGCCATTCTCACTGAGGCGGTGGCAGATATGGTGCTGGAGTGGACAGCGCCCAAGGAGCTGCCGTCGGAAAGGTGGCCTCGGCGCGGGCCGTAAAGCTGAAGCGAGAGGCAGTTCAGGAAGTCGCTAAAAAGGGAGGAAAGAGCGCGGGACGTGTTCGTCGGACCGGTGCGAAGAGGGCGTGTTCCCGCCCAGAGTTCGACGAGAATGTGTTGTTTCTGAAACCGCTGTGTTCTGTTTCAATAACAAGGTACATTACATGTCTCAGCAAAAGAGCTTCTCTCCCCAACATTATTACCCGCCTCATAGACGGGAGACGCATCGCAGAGCGGAAGCTCGGGGAAACCCGAGGAGATGGCTATCTATGTCCCCGTGCATGATGCCGCGGACGAGCTATACCATTTCATATAGCAGTCAATGCTTCCCCGGTGGCTGGCGCCCAGCCCCCGCCGCAGCATTCATTGCCCTGTATGGCGATTCTGATTACTACACAGTGTGTATTCACAGTTGTTGCGCGATGCAACTGACGCTGTGTTACGTACACACCACACTGATATGTGTAAGGATTTATGCCATTATATATTGCCCTGTGTCCTTCAGTGCAATGGCTATTCTGGTTACTACGCAGTACGTATTCACAGTTGTTGCGCGATGCAACTGACACTGTGTTTATGTACACACTGCACACTATATGAATTTGCCGTTGTATATTGCCCTGTATCCTTCAGTGCAATGGCTATTCTGGTTACTACGCAGTACGTATTCACAGTTGTTGTGCGATGCAACTGACGCTGTACACACTGCACACTGATATGTGTAATGATTTATGCCTTATATATTGCCCTGTGTCATTCAGTGCAAATGGCTATCCTGATTACTACGCAGTGCGTATTCATAGTTGTCGTGCGATGCAACTAACGCTGTGTTTGTGCACACTACACACTGATATGTGTTATGATCTATGCCGTCATATTTTGCCCTATCCTTCAGTGCAAATGGCTATTCTGATCACTACGTATTCACAATTGTTGTACGATGCAACTGACGCTGTGTACACACAACGCACTGATATGTGTTACTATTACGCCGCTATATATTGCCCTGTATCCTTCAGTGCAACTGGCTACTCTTTTACTGTGTAGTCACAGTTGTTGCGCGATGCCACAGACGCTGTGTTATGTACATTGATATGTGCCTATGATTTATGCCGTTATATGTTGCCCTGTATCCTCAGTGCAGCCGGCTATTCCGATTAACTACGTATTTACAGTCGATGTCGCTATGCCTCTGACGCTGTGTTTTTTGTACACAAAAATGTAACTATGCATGTGCATAGTCTCAGTCGTCGCTATGGCGACTTGCATTGCATCTGTGTAGATATTGAAGCGTTATGCTGCCCTTCAATGTAATGGACCATTGTGTACGCATATTCATGCAGTTTCGGTCGCTTCAGCGACCTGAGCTGCATTATACACGCAGATGTTTAAAATGTGCACACTGATGGGTTATGCTGTTATGTTGCCCTCTATCATTCAGTGCAACAACCAGCTATCCTATCTAACTGCATATTCAGTTTGTCGCTACAGCGACTACACTGCACTTATGTACGTATAAGGACGCGTGTTGCTATTTTGTTGCTCTGTTTCTTTCAGTGCAAAACTAGCTATCTTAATCTACTGTGCAAACTCACAGTTTCTGAATGTATGTACGTACACGGATGTGCAATTTACCATGCGTTATGCTGTAATGATGCCCCGTTTCCGTGCAGCTAGCCATCCTGATCGAACTGTACATCTCAGTTTCTGTCTCTACGCAGTTCTGTCGCTACGGCGACTTATGCTGCGTTATGTACATGCATGGATGCGCTACAGCGACCGATGCAGTTACGTACATGTGCTATGCTGTTATGTTGCCCCGTTTCCTTCAGTACAACTGGCTATTCTGTGCTAACTCGTCTACTCACAGTTGTAGCTACGGCTATGTGTTTGTTGTTTACTGAGGTGCTATGCTATTATGGGGCTATTATCTACTGCGTATATTCATCAGAGCACAGGTGGTGGCAATTCCAGCATTTTGCCCGGATGAGGTCAGTGTTTCAGAGTCTCAGAAGTACGCTTTGTGCCCCATGCGTGCCCTGCGTGCTTATGTGAACAGAACTAGCCAGTTTCGAACTTCAGAGCAGCTCTTCGTCTGCTACGCGGGTGCTAAGAGGCGGCGCGCTGTCGAAACGGAGGCTATCTCACTGGATAGTGGAGGCTGTTCACTGGCTGGCTTATACTTCACGGGAAGCCGTTTCCCTATAGGGGTGCACGCCCACTCTACTAGGAGTTTGGCGATCTCATGGGCGTGGGCGAAAGGCATGTCTATTCAAGACATTTGTTTCGCGGCAGGTTGGTCGTCTCGTAATACCTTCGCGAGATTCTATAACTTGAATATCCCTTCATTCGCACCACATGTCTGTCAGTGCAGGGAGAGAAAGCTGAGCTGTCGTTGGACTAGGCTAGACTGCCCCGATGGCGCGCGCTCTAGCCACAGTTCGACTAGTCGTCAGACAGTGCGAGTTATTATTAGCATAGCTATCATGTTCACTATATTGTGCCCTTTGTTATGTCCGCATTCATAGCCGGCAGTATTTTCCTAAGCACCAATCACTTGCTGCAATCTCCCTCCATTCAGTTCAGCGTGCTTAGCTTGATGGGAGGGGCCTTCGTTGGTGCAGATGTCGAGTTGGCTCGGTGCCAATAGATGTTTCAACCAGGTCCGGTGTCTGTTCCTGAGAGCTGGGCGGGGTTTCTCCCACGCGGCGGGGGTTTTATTGTTCCCCATACGTAATGTCGAGAGACCGACTCGATAAGGGAACGTCTCTGGTTACTCACGTAACCGTAGTTCCCTGAGAGGAGGGAACGAGACATTACGTAACCTGCCGCGTGGGAGGGACTCTCAGTCACTTTACTCTCGTTCAGCTAAGATTCTGAGGTTTTTGGCGCCCGCCGTCACCTATATTGAGCAGTGTCAGCCAATCAGGTGATGGCGGGACCGCCATTGGCTATTTGCAAGCAAAAGAGTTATTCTATCAGACTTCATGATTCGAGGAAAATGGATTTCCCCATACGTAATGTCTCGTTCCCTCCTCT
This sequence comes from Rhinichthys osculus, assembly GCA_029959095.1. Classification (NCBI taxonomy): domain Eukaryota; kingdom Metazoa; phylum Chordata; class Actinopteri; order Cypriniformes; family Leuciscidae; genus Rhinichthys; species Rhinichthys osculus. The sequence continues at coordinate 42,619,747 of JARWKJ010000007.1, forward strand.
CAGGGAACTACGGTTACGTGAGTAACCAGAGACGATTTCTCGATATTAATCAATTCTCATTTTTATGAACCGATATCGATTCTTAAATCTCAAGAATCGATTAGTCATCCTGTTTTCATTTGATGAATGAATGGAACATTGTAACACGCATCCCATCCAATAAATCGCAATAATCTTTGTGCTTTGTTACTATTGATACTAAATAAAGTCTCAAATTACGTCCATTTTCTTACGAAATTCAAAAACATAAATAGCGTTTTGGCGCTGTGGCGTGAGATCGCTCTGGCTCAGCTCAAGAGAAGCTCATGATCTCCTCTTCTGCCTTAACACCAGTTACAGCGCGAAATAAACATGAATGAACGTCTGAAAGTGTGTTTAAAGATAGAGTACAACTTATCAAAATCCGTATCATGTCACATGGAATCACTCAATCAGTGTTTCAACCGTGGAAAGACGTCAGTAAAACAGCTTGTAAACAATGTCATGTAACGTCACATTTACCTCAGAAAAACCACATGTGACCATAAACTCGTTAGTCAGCTAGAAAAATTAACTCTAAAGAGGAGCATTTTGCTAAATATATGCACCATATTACATATTCATTATAATTTTTAATGTTTTTCGATATTTAATGCATGTTTGAATAAATCTGGAGTTTTTATGACAGCCACCATTTAAATGATTATATTTCATATAACTTTATTATTATAAAAAAAATAAAAGTGTAATTTAAGTGTTTGTATAGCTACAAATCAGTTAATTTTTATCTTCAATATTATAGTAGGCTAATGAAGCCTAGTAGGCTACAACTGACTCCCATAGTTTACAGCATTAGTTAAGAGATTTGTTTTCCTTGAGAGAATTTGCCATGTATTGTACCTGATATCCAAAATAATCAATATTGAATCGAAATCGAATTGCAAGCTTGTGAATCGAAATCGAATTGTGAAATTTGTGTCAATACCCAGCCCTAGTTGGAATGCTAACTTCTTGGTAAATTCGGGAGAAACTTACTGGCGCAAGTAAACAAAATGTAATAAAATAAACATCTTAATGTATATTTTCAACGTTTTCTTTATAGCAGCTTGAAAGAACACATACGGAAGGAGTAAACTAGCCCAAAATCTCAAAACTGATCACTGCATGAAAAATCAATGTTTTTGATCGCCTTAACTATCAAATAAACATCTTGTTTCAAATAATCATACTTTCATTATTTCTTGTTTGTTGTTTAAAGAAAGAAAGAAAGAAAGGAAAAAACAGAAATCGGTATCGGCCAGTTTGCTTGTAAAAAATCGGTATCAGCCATGAAAATTCACGATCGGTGCATCACTATAACCACAGCCAATCAGAAGTGTTTGTTCACATTGAGTTCGCAGTTTGAACGCTCGTTTCCTTTCCCTTATTTTTAATATGCAACGTCGCTTTCAGTGTGGCTATAAAGGTCAAGCAGAATGATATATTAGACGCTTTCAACATTAAATAAAGCACATAATCAGAACCTGAGATTGTCATCATACTCTGATAGTAACTCTGATTAACACGGAAAAGATCCCTTTATCACGCCTTACCCGAGGCTCATTCAAAAATAAAACACACACACACACACACACACACACACACACACACACACACATACACACATATAAAGAGATGAAGTGCATGTGAATCGTTGATGAACGAGAACTTACTGTGAACATTCAGCCGTTTTCCCTTTACTCTGGAAGTCCATGATGCACTGGATCAGCTGATTGTTTTCATCCAGTAACTGCATTTGAAATGTCACAGTGTTAATTAAACATGATTAAAGATAGACAAATAACTAAAAAAATGAGTAAAAGCCTAATAATATCTGATCTGAGTAACAGATCATCACATCGAAAGCAAAACTAAGGAGATCTACATTAGCTGGTCCTCTAATACAGCGTTTCCCATTCATTAAAGTCCCCCTGAAGCTTTTAATGTTGTTTATTATATGTCTATGTGGTGTTATTAATATGCTTTAAGTAGATTCATAAGTCGACAGCATTGCTGAGTATTTCCTCCTTAAAACTGCAGTGAACCAAAGACAGTCTCAAAAACACGGTGTGAAATCGCTGGTGTTTCTGACGTCACAAACGACCTTGTAACCAATCAGATCAACGTGTGATCGTCAACCAGTGGATCTCTGAGCTGAGTGAGTGAGTGGAGGCGGGGCTCATTTGCATATTCATATTCATGTGATCTTCAGCGAGTGGAAAAACGTTTAAATATTCTATTTTGGTGAATACTTAGTAATTACTAAATACATAGTAATTACTAAATCAATGGATAAAGCACAACAAATCCAGCAGTCCTTTTATGGTCGATAAATGTGCTGCTACATGAGCCGCTGGATGACACCTAAATACATATAAGATTCGACATGTATAGTCCTAAACATTAATTCAACGTGTTACACTGAGCGAACACTAAACAAAGCTTCGGGAGACAGGAGGAAAAACACCTAATGTGTGTGTGAAGCTTTCAGAGCTGCTCAACTACTACAATTACACGCCATTTCAGAGTAAAACTGACTCAAATTAATGAATATCACATGAAAAAATATTCAAAAAGACAAAAAAAAGGGCAAACAAATGTTAATGCACGCATGTGTATTTATTGCATACGGATTCAGATCATCATATTTCTGATAATGGAGGATGTGATTGTTGTGGATGCTGTTTGTATATGAGTCTTCAGGATTGGAAACCACTGATTTAGAGAGAGCAGCTCATAGAAAGACCCACACAAGAAGCAAAAGCTTGGCTGGCTGGCTCATTTCCTGTGTAATCCTGAGCTTTATTAAATAAAATATATATCATACAGCTGTTCTGTTGTGAAAATTTTATGTAAGACCATTTTGAATGTAATAAAACGTGAAAATAATAAAAAAAATACTCAAGGGAAAACAGATCAACTTAAATCAGACATGAGTAATAGAAAACCGAATTACAAATCTTCACTGACCAAATCAGACCCGATTAATGAAAATGAAGCACAAATATCGATAAATCAGACGTGTTGAATAAAAACCGCAAAACATACATCAACAAAATAAAGGTTTTACAGATCAAATCAGACATGAATGACGAAAAGCCGAAGAATAAAGGTGGACAGGTCAAATCAGACGTGCGTAATCGATACGGAGAACTCGGCGATTTAGCATACGTGCCTGAAACGATATGCGATTAACAACCAAATCAGGCGTAAAGTAACTTTATTAGCAACAATACGTCAGTTTTTTCCCCGATTGAACGTGTCCTCTTCGATGCTAGTAACGTTAACGTTACACAACAGCCTCTATTGTGAATGATATCCGAGTGTCGAGCGCGTAGCGGCTAACAAAGACACAGCAGAGCTGAGCAGATATTCATATATTTTATTAATATCAGAGATTTTCAGCTCTGCGTCATACTCGTGTCAGTCTCGTATGAGCGTTTAAATACGACGATAAACATGTCTCTGAATGTTTTGTTTACGGTGTTGTGGGAGTGTTGGCGGGAGAGATGTAATGTTAACGGCTAACTAGCCGAGCGCACTAACCGTTCCTGCACGCGCAATTCCGCTCCGCTTGGTAAATGATTACATGAAAATTACCTTTTGTATCCCGGCAGGCGTTATATCGCCCTTGGCGCGCTGCCGGTGCTGTGCGAAAGCCACAGACATGTTCGTTTCCCGTCGGTTGAGATCAGCGCTACGGTGAACCAAACACACACTGACCGGGGCGAGCAAACGCGCTGAGCTGCGAGACCGGAGCGATCCACTGCTCACGTGACCCACGGGGGGAGTCGATCCGCTCATCGCATGCAAAACAAACAACCAGCAAGACTGGGTCGAATCCAGGCGTTTGGAAAAAAGTTTTTAAGTGTTTATATTATCTAATAGTGTGTGTGTAAAAAAACTGTATCCCGGTTAACACCCAAATATAGGTGGCAGACTGGCGGCGTCACACCTGTTTTCGATAATAATGGTTCGTTCCTGAGGGTCACAGAGGGGGAATTCCAAATGGCGTTCGTTTCGCTGGTCAATTCAAGTTAAAATGCAATGTGTAAAACAGCGGTATGTGTAAAGTACAATACGTTTGTGCGGCTCTATGGTCAACATTGTTGTATTATGTGCTTTTTAAATACATTGGAATTGGAATATACTTCTCGAATTTACATTTCCCGTACCAGTATGTGCAAGCTTGTGCAACATATGGTGCAAGATGAAAATTATAATTAATTTATGTAATTTTCCATTTTCCTACACCAGCATTTACTAGAATTCAAGTTATATTCAACCAGAAGATATTGTAAAAAAAAAAAAAGAAAAAAAAAGCAAGATTAAAGCATTTATGTGCATTTACTTTTAAATTGTAACATATTTAGATATAGGTTTAGCATGTGCAGGATGATTATGATGCATCAGCCAATGTGTTATTATAGGAAATAAATAGAAACTTAGTTGTTATAGAATAAAATGTAAAATTATTCACAGAGGCCATCTTACCCCCCTACTGGGGTAAAAGCCCCACCTGGGCTAAATGTTATAAATGACTTTTGAAATAATTCTGATTAATTAAAGTGCCATTAAGGTAAAATACAAAATCAACTATTCTTGAATTTTGACAATTTAGCAGTTTAATAATTTAATAAATGATGACAGAGAGAGCATAATCCCAGAAAAAGATATTAATTTTGAAAGGTAAAATTATTCTGTGACTTATAGCCTATACACGCATATGAGTATTTACATATTTAATTGCCCATGTTTTAATTGAAAATATGTCATAGTAACAAGCAACACTATACATCACTATGAATACAAATTGAAGGACTTCACTCAACTAACCTATAGAAAATTAAAGCAAAGATGTCTGAAATGTACATCTAATTCATGGAAATACTGAATAATAACCCCATTAATTACAATAATTATTAAATTTAAAAATAACACTATAACAACATGTCACTTAATTGGCACCTTCTGTGCCAATTATGGTGGCTCATCTTACCCCAGGGTCTAACTTTATACCTTTTACTCCACAAATCCCTCATTAACAAATAGACACAAAATATTTATAAATTATATAGGCCTATTATAGACACAAAATTACATCAATTAACCTAAAAACTGCTTCAGTTGACTAAATCTCTCAAATGCTGATATTCAGATGAAATGACAAAATTATAAATAGTGTAACCATTCATAAAAAGTGCTGAAATGAGATTTTGTGTCATCAGGAGAAAAAAATAAGGTCCTAACTTACCCTAGACTGCAATTTTTTATTTTATTTTTGTGCAGTAAAAGCAGAAATTTTATTTAAATGCCTTTATTTTTTTTATTTTTTTTTACATTTCCAAATAAGAAAAAAAGTGTTTTGTCTGGTTTAATGCATTTACAGGAACTGAAAATTCATGTTGGTTTTTTTTCTCTCTGTTTTTCCAGCTTTTCTGATTCCCTTCCGAAAGCTAAACTGGGAGATGGAGGGAGAAAAATGAAAACGGACTAAATATAATGCCTGGTCTCCTCAACATTGGGAAGATCACCAGCAGAGGGAGCAGAGGTCGGACATGTGGAATCACATCATGACAAATGCAGTTTAACAAATACAATCCACAGACATGGTGTCACTCAGTATGTAACTTTTTTTGGTTAAAAACTGCATCCTAAAATAACAAAAGTGAGTTCTTGAGTAACCCAACATTACCCTGATTCACATCAGTAAGCTTATAAAACTGATTTATAGTTCGAGCTTTTGTCAGCTTGAAGTCATTCATCATTGTGTGTGTATACGTCACGTCTCTGAACAGACAGAAGAAGACCAGGCCACTTTATGGTGTGTGATGAGGATGCAGTTGCCTCGAGTTTAAACGCCATCTAGATGGCTACTTTTAATCTAGAAAGGTCTATCATCTGGGGAGTCACCTGAGGAATTAAAGCGACAGAGCCTGTGTTAAACCCAGAGTAAATATGGTTTTGTTGAGATCTGAAGGGGTTGAAGACTGACACGGAGAGATGGCTTGTTTTCCTGCTGAACAGTCGTTTCTGTGGCTCATTATAGCTGGATAATATGCAGCGTGTGATCTGATCTGACTGAGCAATCGATAGATATAAACATGGGACGTGAGTGATTTAGTTTTCATTTGGTCAAGAACAAAAGTGGCAGATATGTTACTTACTTGGTCAGATGAAATTTGTTGGGATGTATGCCTAGTAGTATAGTGAGATTACAAAACTCACGGTTCAGATCGGTTTATGGAACGGTTTATGGGTCACGAATCGGATATTTGTTTTGTTTAGGTACTCCGATACCATACTTGCATAACTAATAAAGGTAAAAAATTAGTGAACAGTCAGTAAAATAAATAAGAACAAATACAGTAATTACAAGCATAGAAATTACAATATAACAAAGTTAAAAATAAAGTAAGGTCTAACTGTAGTATTCATTTCAGGTACAGAAATGTAATAATTAAATGTAAAATAATATAGTGTTCAGTGTATAAATTTAATATAGGTTTAAAGTCCCCCTGTAGTCAATCATTGTATCCCTTCAAACTCATCTTTGATCACCAAAATTACATTTAAACGTTTTTTTCCGTGGCAAAAAAATTTATTCATGCCTTAAAATATCTTGAATGTAACGACACCCATGCCTCATTTAGTATACGCTGTTGAATATGCAAATGAGCCCCGCCTCCACTCACTCCCTCAGCACTCACTCAGCTCAGAGATCCACTGGTTGACGATCACACGTTGATCTGATTGGTTACAAGGTCGTTTGTGACGTCAGAAACACCAGCGATTTCACACCGTGTTTTTGAGACTGTCTTTGGTTCACTGCAGTTTTAAGCAGAAAATACTCAGCAATGCTGTCGACTTATGAATTTACACATGGTTTGTCTTACAGCATATTAAAAACACCACATCGACACGTACAAAAAAAAATTTACTTGCAATTTTATGTTTCAAACAGAGATGGCGCCAGAGATGCGAAACTAAACTAATACGCAACCACATGACCAGCGTTCATAAACTTGACACATGTCTGATATACACTGATAGGAGTGAACTGGGCGTAACTTGTCACTGACTCAGTGCGGGAAGTGAACAACACCTCTGAGTTCCCACATCTCTGCTTTTCCATCGTAGGTCTTCACCAACACACCATCCTATCATTACGATACGCCATGCAATCTGACTGTTGACGAGACAGGACTTGCACAATGACAAACGACACTCTTGTCAACTGTAACAGTAGAAAAATAAAGTCAGTGTCAATGTCAAGATGAGTGGGAAACAGTGCTTCCATTGAAAGCCTGCTGGAGCTCTTATCTTTACCAGTTGATTGAGAGTGAATCATTAACTTGTTGTTTAGAGAGATAAGAAACACATGGTGAATGTTTATGAGAGACTCCTTCAGAAGATCACAGTCTGGTAGCATTTCTCTTTTGTTCATCTAAAGTCTGAAATCAAAATGTATCCATGCACATTAACATACCAATGCCCTCGTAATCTTTGAAACATTAACTTCCCCTCTATATGTCTCCTTTAAATAACAGGAAAAGTGAATAAAGATGACAAAGACTTAATAATTTCAGTTATGGTGCAGCACAATTACAATTCTAAATTAAAATAAAATGTCATTTTCTTGTAAGAAATAGCCAAATCTACTGGATATCTCTCTTAGTTTTTTTTGAAGGGACAAGTAAAAGATAATTTGACTTGCCCTACTGGAGAAGTAGCCTGATTACAACGTAAATAACAAAAAAATTACTAGGGAATCATCAAAACGTGAGAATGATTCTGATTTTATTACATTTATTGTAAGTTTTGATCGACAGTGGATTAAAAATAAGGCTATTCATAGATGCCACCTACGTCACTACCAAACAGAGAGCCGCTATATTTACGCCCGATCTCGCCCGGTATGAGAGAATGATCTCTCTCATTCAAACTGCCCATTTGAATGAGAGAGAGAGACAGAGATACCTGGAGAAAATTTAAATTTTAGGCTCCGATCGACAACAGAACCGGAAGACAATACAATGCTGAATAAAGTCGTAGTTTTTGTTATTTTTGGACCAAAATGTATTTTCGATGCTTCAACACATTCTAACTAACCCACTGATGTCACATGGACTACTTTGATGATGTCTTTATTTCCTTTCTGGACAAGGACAGTATACCGTACATTTTCAATGGAGGGACAGAAATTTAAAATATCTTAAACTGTGTTCTGAAGATGAACGGAGGTCTTACGGGCTTGGGAGGACATGAGGGAGAGTCATTAATGACATTATTTTCATTTTTGGGTGAACCAACCCTTTTAGTCACTTACATTTTTTGTTCTGTTTCAGCAGCGAAAATAGAAAAACAGCAAAGACCACAGCAGAACCATCGCGCATCTATCAGCACTCAACCATGTTTTCATTAGGCTACTGAATGATTCAGCATTTTGAATGGATCGGTTGAGTCAAAGATTCAATGACCCATTCATAGGCCCTTATCCCAATACCCACACTACGACCTAAGGTCTTTCTCGAAGTGGACACTTGTTGAAAGTGCACTTAGCGGAGTAAGTACGTAAGGGCCCGAAGCCGCGAAGAGCAGAATTGGGACAGTTTTGCACACGTCACTTCTGTTGTGATCAGGGGAGCAAACATGGCGCTGGCCACAGTCGCGGTATTCACAGTTCTCCTGCTAAAGTTGATCACAACTCACCACCAGTTTCTTACCAGAAGAATTAGGAACCGCAGGAGAAGAAGGCTTCTACACCGGATCCAAACATGTATGCCCGACCAACAGGATTTTTTAATTTCAATGTACCGATCATTTGGCTAATGTGTGTGCTGCTAATAATAGCTGTAACATGACACAATCCTTTGAATGAAAAAATGTATATCTTTTTTTACTCTTAGCTACCAACCTTTCTGTTAAAGTTATTAATATTAAAACAGTTTTTGGCTCAGATAAATTGTGATATAACCTAAACTATGAAGTGATGTAAACTATGCTGCCTTATACTGAGAGCTTTTTGTCAATTTTGGTGAGTGAGTGTGGACAAAATATCACGAACAGCTCTCAGTATAATGCGGTGTAGTTTACATCACCACCACCACCACCACAAGTGAGTGTCCAAAATTACAATGAAAATAGACCAACTCCCTCTAATAAATTTAATTATAAAATGAATCTATACTTTTTCATGGTGTGATCTGTTTTCCTAAATCTGTCATTCAAATTGTTTTTTGTCTTTTTAAGTTTGGCAGACTGATCAGGTATGCCAGGCTGAATCATACCATGCCTGTCCTTCAGGTGTATTTTGATGTTGAGAGAGACCTTCGACCCGACTACCACCTTTCAAGAAAATCAATGGATGGCTTGATGGATATTCTGCACAGGCACCAGGACCACGGCTGGGGATCTTATTTGGAAGTCCTAATATGTGTGTATTGGATTGCCCATGGACTGTCTTACAGAGTCACTGCCCAGGCGTTCTCTGTGCCAAAACCCACAGTGTGCCGTGTGGTGCACAGAATTGCTCAGAAAATTATGGACATTGCAGGTAAATTATGGACATTGCAGGTAAATTATGGACATTGCACGTCATGATGAACTTGAAGAAGTTGGCCTGCGATTCGGACGCCTTGCTCGGCATACAGCATCTGACAAGGTGGTAGGAGCAATAGATGGACGCCATATTCGTATCAAGCCTCCAAATCGTAACAAAGAGGACTATTTTAATGACAAACAGTTCTATTCCATCCAAATGCAAGCCATCTTTGACTCTCAGGGACGTTTCCTCGACATCTTTGTTGGTTTTCCTGGCTCTGTACATGATACCTGTGTTCTTTATGTCAATGCTGAGTACCCCCCACCTGGCTGTTTTCTTCTTGGTGATGGGGGATATCCCTGCATACAGTCCCCCATAACCATCATCACACCCTACAAACTGCCACTTCAAGGACGAGTCGAGGAACGCTTCAATCACAGCCATTCACGTTGGTATGATGAAGGCACGCTGGAGCGCAACACTCTTGTTTATATTCTGTTTATAGTCTATATTTTAAATCTATGTGGCATCAATCATTTTCAAAATCTTTTTGTTGGAGGCTGGCAGCGTCTGGCTGGTGGGGTTTTGGACTGCCTGTCACAGTATAAATGGCAGATAGTTTTGTGAAGTGTGTTGATATCTTTAGCTTGATAAAGTGTCTAATTTTAGTAGAGCTGTTGCTGGAGCTGGTATAACTGCAGCTTTGAAAAACGAATTTCAAGCAGTCTAAACCAGCTTAGGCTTTTTCAGAATCTGTATTGCTTTCATATTGTTGTCTGTGTGCATTCTTTTAGTATGACAAATGTCATTGATTCCCGGCACACACAGAATAAAGGGGTGAGGCCTGGTTGAGTCAGTGTGTTGAAACTCATGGTTATGGTAAGGGGTTTGACCAGGCCGTCGCATGAGGGGAGGCCCTGCGTGAACCTGGTGTGCGAGGGGGCTGCTATAGGAAGTAGTATAGTAACGAACGCAACTTTCACGCGCATCTGATCGACAAATAATAAAAGTGGTTTTACCTATTTCAGATGCGGCAATCAGAATTTAAAATGGACTGAGCAAAGCTATATAGAGCTTACCGTGGGATGCCGTCCTCACTGACACGCATAGGCTACGCAAGAACCACAGTCACTGCCACGCTCATAAGAATAATAATAGAGCAGCCTAAAAATGTTATTAACCTGAAATTATTCTTTCTTTTTAATTCTTTTCCGTTTCTCACCCGACTCGTGTCTATGAAATTATTCCCACATATTTTTCTCTTCCTCACATGAACAGTTACCTAGAGCAAACACGGTCACCGTTTTTTTTTGCCAAGTAAGACATGGTCCTGGATCAACATTCCTGTCTAGCCAGCGGAGACGCAGGACGTTCGTCCCAAGTCAAAGCTGGCTTCTTGATTTAATCATATTTTTATATTTGGACTGGAAACAAGACAAAAATACTAAGAGGGAAAAGCACTTTTTGCAAAGTATAGGTGTGGTGTAAGCCTACCAAGCAGAAATGTTAGGAGACCTTAATGAGGATGAGGGAAGCGTCGGCCAGAGATCTTTCTCTTCGGACCAGCAAAGAAACGGCCAGAGCTGTTGGTCGTGCTATGGCAGGCCTGGTGGCCACGGAGAGGCATTTATGGTTGAATCTAAGCTCCATTAAAGAAATAGATTAATACTTCCTCATGGACGCCACACTTTCACCCCCTGGCCTCTTTGGCGACGCTGTCATTACAGTCGTCGCTAGGTTTCAGGAGGCTAATAAGCAAGCGGCGTCGTTCATGGGTCTCCGGGGCCGCTGTGCGGAAGCAGCCCCGAACATCTAAAGCCAGTTCCTCGTGTTACGAGCCTGGCTCAAAGCAAGCAACAGAGTATAGGGAAAGGCCACACACGGAACAGGAATATAGTAGATTTATTAAATTAATAGAATGTTAACAGAATAAACTTTGCTCAGCCAGTACTGAAGTTGGCCTTGAAAAAAAGAAATAAAAATATAAACAATCAGAAATGAATAAGCAAAAACAAAATCATAAACGGTGCGGGAGAGATGCAAACGGAGGCTGGTTCTCCTCCCGGTCTCATCTGAAGCGTCTTTAAAGGCCCAGACCAGGAACTGATTATTAGCACAACTCCAAACACCTGTGCCCAGCTCACCTGTAGGAGACAGACACAGCACACAGCCAGGAGGAGGAGCCAGGCAAGGCCGTGACACTTGTACCATGCGGTACAAAAGCAGAGCGTCGCTACCCATTCTCGCCCCAAAGAGAAGGAGGACTGGGGCGGCGCTCGCAACCGCAGTCTTCAAGGTGTAAGGCGGATCTGAGTACCGCTCTTATCGCCAAGAAGGCTACGGGAAAGAGGTCCATATGTCTACGGCGTCAGACCTCTGAGGAGGTAAAAACTCTACTGGGGAAAGAGGCCATAGAACGCGTACCCCTTCCCGACAGAGAAACCGGTTTCTACAGCCGATATTTTATTCTTCCAAAGAAGGATGGGGGGTTGCGTCCCATTCTGAATCAGTCGGTCATGCAGTTCAAATTCAAAATGCTAATGCTAACAGATCGTACCAAGGATCAGATCGGTGGACTGGTTTGTCACGATAGATCTCAAGAATGCATACTTCCACGTATCCATCCTTCCACAACACAGGACGTTCCTCAGGTTCGCTTTCGGGGGGAAAGCTTACCACACTGTAGAAAATAAAAAGTTGTGTAAACTTGAAAAAATAAAGCAACCAGCTGCAAAGCATTTTTGAGTTAACTCAACTTCAGTGTTCGAAGTTGTGCCAAATCATTTTTTAAAGTTCACTAAACTTATTTGATTAAGTTACTTATACCTTCCTCAGTAAGTTCATCCAACTACCAGTCTAACCCAAAGAAACGAGTAAGCACAACTACAGAGGTCCTGAAGTTCAGTAAACTCAAAAAAGCTTTGCAGCTGGTTGCTTTACTTTTTTAAGTTGATTCAACTTCTTTCAAATATCTCACCCAGATACTTGTGTAGCCTTCACATTACGAATCCAAATGCGGGGAGTAAACCATACAGTAAATAAAACACAATAAAAAAGACATTGCTATCATTACAGAACTTATTTATTGACAATTCTGCAAAACAGCTCATTTTCTATCTGCATTAGGTACACTAGGTGATGAAGTTCTCTTCCACTCTTCAAGATTTATTAAAAAAAAAAGACTATGCACAAAATTAGAGTACAAACTGGAATAAATAAATGCTCAACCTTACAATTATCCATATGGATTGCAGCTATTAATTTTAATACTTTAGGATAGTTCACATTAAAGGCATAAATCAAGCCAAGAGGACAAGGTCTTGCACATTATCCAGCCCAATCTGCTCTTATAGTACTATAGCGATTTGATCTTTTGTGAAATGATTAACATTAAGGATTTCGCCTAATATTTGTTTAAGTATACACAATATTTTTATCCACTTTCACTTTAAAACATACTGCACACATACTACCCATTATATTATTTAATATACAAAGCTAACATACATATTTTTAACAACATAACACATTAGTTTTGCATATATAGGCCTATATTATTGTTTTTTTCCTCTAACTTGTATTGAATTATATTGTACTACTGTAGAATGCCTGAGCCTCAACATAAGCATGTACAAATTGTAAATGACATTTGTATACATGCAAATAAACTTGAAATTAAATTGAATTGAACAGATTGCGGTCACTTTAAGAGCTCATGCATGGATCTATACTGAAACATCTGGGTTTCACCAAATTGGTTATGTTCAGTGTAAGACATTGCCGACTGTGTTTACTTGAATATTATACACACAGTGTTTTTTGTTGTTGTTGTTGTTGTTGACATAATTGTATGTGTATTTCACTATTGAATCGCAATAAGCCACGAAGCAGCTTTCTGTCAGGGTTCTGTCACTTCTGTCTGGTTTTAGGGTGACAGAGCTCTGACATTCCCGGTTTGTCATGTGTTTCCTTTGTGCCATGTGTTCTCCTGTCTATTGTCTAGCCTCTCCCATCTTGTTATCTGATTATTGGTTAATTTGTCCCACCTGTCTTTCTCGTTACCCTCCTTTGTTTGTTCCCCCTATTTAGTCTCCCTGTGTTTGCTGTCCTGTGCTGGTTCGTTGTCAATGTTTCTTGTTTCCTTGTGTTACCTGTTTTTGCCCGAGACCTCTTGTTTCCCCCCTCAGGGTTGTTTTGTTTATAACTTGTTTTATTTTGTATTATTTAATAAACATCATCCCATCCTGATCTTGTATCCTCGACTCAGTTCTGACCATTCCGTGACACTTTCTGTCTCTCAATCAGCACAAGCACTGCATTTTAGTCTTTATTCACGACTTACCGAGCTTAACATTTTTAACATCCTTATCTAGTCAATTCACTCTAGTCTAGGTAACAATAACGTTAAGTAGCAAAATGCTACGCGGATAATATCTAACAATAGAAACTTAGGCCTATCGTCACCACGAAATATATATTTTAACATAATGCTATATTTTATCAACATATGTGTGCAATTTATAGCCTATTTTCATTCATACAGCTTAAAGAAAATGTACCGCAATCAGATGAGATCCAGTCCCTTCGATAGCGTGGTTGGAGGAAACCCCGACAGTGGGACAGACTGCGCATGAGCGATGACGGGAAGTTAAACGTTCGAACTATGAAATAAAAATATCAAGTTTTCTCAACTTAATTGTTTGTGTTCATTGGACAAAATAGTAGTAGTACACTTGCAGTTAAATAGTTTTTATAAGTAAACTCAACATTGCACTCAAATTTGCCCACTCAACTTAAAATTTTTAACTGAGTTAACAATTTGCAAGTTGGATTTTTTAGTGTTACCGGGTTCTTCCATTTGGTCTAGCTTTATCACCCCGCACCTTTTAACCAAATGCGTGGCTGCAGCACAAGCACCGCTGCGTGCACAAGACAGACGCATTCTGAACTACATTGACGAATGGTTGATTTAAGCTCAGTCGCATCAGTTAGCATCAAGATGTGGTTCTCGTGCACATGGAAAGGTTAGGGTTGAGGTTGAAAGACTAAAAGAGTGTACTTTCTCCAGTTCAGAGAACCGCTTTTCTAGGCGTGAAATGGGGTTCGATCACTATGCAAGCACATCTCTCCTGCACGCATCGAGTCGATCCTGTCAACAGTAAACCGATAGACCAGTCACTCACTGTCAATCCGTTTCAAAGGCTGTTGCGGGTCTGATAGCAGCAGCACATTTGTTTAACCTGAACTCGGTTTTATAGAAATCCCTGCCACCCCCACACCCTCTGTGCAATGCCATTTATTCACACTGTAGCGGTAACTCTTGTCCTGCCACATACTTGCAAATCCTTCATTTCCAATCATTCTGGCCAAAAAGAGCACATAATGAGTCCACTGACTTCCTTTTGTGTGTGAAAAATTCAAGTGCTATTTCTTGCAGTTTTTGTATTACAGAGTAACAGTTGTGTTCATTTATAGTTGACAACAGAAATTATTCTGAATTTATTCAACATGTTAATGGTGATTCTTAGCCACACACTGAGAAAATGTTCATTTTAATTCTGTGGGTATTAAATTGTCTTTTTCAATTTGCAGTCTAGCTACTTAGAAATAATAAGAAAAGAATACAAACTAGAAATCAGGGGCCAGTAGGCTACATAAACTTTAAGTCAGTGTCTTAAGATCTAGTACGACCCACTACCAGTTAGTCAAGGGACGGTTAGTCTTACTTTTCAGTCCCACATTAAGCCAATGTACGCTTTTATGAAACTGAAACTGAAAAAAAAATCGATGACTAAGACTAGAATTTATGCAAACGCCCCCAGGACTTCTTTTAGTTGGATGCGGATGATAGGCAATAGTTTTATAATAAAAAGAAAAAAAGGTACGCACCTCAAGTGGGAAGATAATAATGTTTAGGGGCGGGGGATTAAAAAGTATGCAAGCAACCCCCTGTTTTATGAACTAGCCTACTGTCTTTTTCCAAGGAATAAGAAAGTCTCAACACACGATTTACTGCAAACTTGTCAGGGCACTGACACGAACATCCGAATATTACACAGAATTCCCACATTAAAGAAGATTATCCGAGTGTCCAGTGAGAAGATTGATTTAAATAATTTTGTAAGAGCTTGTATATTGGGTGTGACGGTGGACTGTCTCCCTCTCGCGCATACCCCGCATTCTTCCGCGCGCGCCCGAAGCCCCGCCCCCTCCCCCGCTGACCGTTAGTCAGTCCGTGACCGAGGAGTCAGAGTTCCGCGACGAGTAACGGCAGGAGCGGCGGCCGGAGAATGGCGAAGCTCTGCGGGATCGCACTCTTCTTGGTGCTGCTGAGTCTGGCGGTGAGCGAAAACATTCAAAAGTTGTTTCCAGTGTTCATGCTGACCTGAATATAAGCTTAAATCTGTTTATCCTGAAAGTTTTGTTTGTTTCATTTTGGATTGTTTTCTAAACACTATCAATAACGTTACTCTTTAATCAATCTGTGCTAATATAAGATAATTGTTTCATATATGATTTAAGAGCGTACATGGTTGTTTTCTGTTTATATTAACTTGTGTGTGTGTGTGTGTGTGGGTGTATGTTTGTTCTCTCTCCTGGTCATTCTTACACAGATGTGTGATAGTCTGAGAGGGGATATGACATGAGTGTCTTATTAATGAACTCTAGGAAAGAAATACACTGAAGAACCGTATATAGGCTATATGTCACACTCATAATCTGTTTATGGAGACAGACATTATTGGTAGGTTAAACTATTGTGTTAGCAGATTTCCAGAGGATAAGAGCATAATCTTACTCGGGGTGGGAATAACCGAGTTTGAGGAAGTCCAAACAAAAGGTTGGCAGTCTAAAATTTTGGCTATTATTATTTTTTCTTATGGCGAATCTTGGCACTTTATGTATCCACCAGGTAGTGCTGGGCGGTATGAGCAAAAATGCATATCACGGTATTTTTCAAAATTACACCGGGTGCGATATATGACGGTATTTTTTTTTTTCAAGCATGACTGGGTGTAAACCTATGTAAGCTTGTTTCCGCCACAGAATGAAAAATAAAAAAGGTAATTGCGACTTTTTACTCTTTTTTCTCACAATTGCGAGTTTACATCTCGCAATTCTGACTTTATTTCTCAGAATTGCGAGATATAAAGTCAGAATTGCGTGATATAAAGTCAGAATTGATTGATATAAAGTCGCAATTGTATGTTATAAAGTCAGAATTGCGAGATATAAAGTCAGAATTGATTGATATAAAGTCGCAATTGCAGGTTATAAAGTCAGAATTGCGTGATATAAAGTCGCAATTGCGTGAAATAGTCAGAATTGCGAGATATAAAGTCAGAATTGCGAGATATAAAGTCAGAATTGATTGATATAAAGTCAGAATTGCGAGATATAAAGTCAGAATTGCGTGATATAAAGTCGCAATTGCGTGATATAAAGTCGCAATTGCATGTTATAAAGTCAGAATTGCGAGATATAAAGTCAGAATTGATTGATATAGGCTAAAGTCGCAATTGCATGTTATAAAGTCAGAATTGCGAGATATAAAGTCAGAATTGCGAGATATGAACTTTTCTGAGGGGAAAAAAAGTCAGTCTTTTTTTTCCTTAGAATTGGCCTGATAACTCGCAATTGCGAGTTTATATCTCACAATTCTGAGAAAAGATGTCAGAATTTCAAGATATAAACTCGCAATTATGTGTTATAAAATCAGAATTGCGAGATGTAAACTTGCAATTGTGAGAAAAAAAGTCAGAATTGTGAGATAAAAAGTCTCAATTCTGACTTCATATCTCGCAATTGTGAGATAAAAAGTCGCAATTATTATTTTTTTTGTATTATTCAGTGGCGGAAACAAGCTTCCATCTGATTGAGAGATGGAAAACAGGCAGTAGATGGACTTAGAATGCCCTATTTTACCGTCATGAGTGAATATTGTAGAAAAAAATCCTAAATCTGCCATCAAGAGGCGCTTTATGAGTGGCAGAAACAGCGGTTTTCCCAGTGACGGCTGAACGCAGTGCTCATGAACGCTGCTTTATCAGGAGAGATAAAGAAAGATTAAATGAACATAACATCAAAACTTTTCTAAAGACGGTCATTTCACTTCATTTAACATTCATAAAAAACGTGCCGGGTTTTGACTTTGAAACGTGCAGTGCTCATGTTTATTCAACGATGTCAAAGCCAACCACAAATAGATTTTCCAAAAGGCGGTGTTGATATTGTGAACCAATGTATGGAAAACACAGTATAATTTGACATCTATCAGTTAAAGTTTAACATACTCCTTAGTAACACATACAGCTGTGCAATCGCTTTAGTGCCTGGTTACAAATCAGACAAAACTACGTTATAAAAACCATTAAATTATATGTTTCATAAACTAGTATATAACCAAAGCTATAGATTGTGAAATTAAACATTTCTCGTTCTTAGTGTTTTTTTTTTAGGTTTTTTTTAGTTTACATAGTAGCATAGCATACAGCTATGAAAAATGTATATTATGCCTTAGGCTATTGCTTAATAACAATTAACATGTCACAAAACATACCTAAAAATGTCATTTCTTTGACTGATTATTACATGAATTAAGGGTTACATTAAGAATCGCGAGAACGGCTTTAGATCAGGCATTAAAACTAACACAAACTTCATTTACACTAGTTTATTTATCTTTTTTTCATCATTTATATTTGCTACTTTCGCATTTCAGTGTAGCCTCAATCACGCATCACGTCCAATCGAGCTGTAAATTCTGTCAAATTATGAAAAAAATTGTAAAGTATTATTAATTGAATCTGTTTTGGATTCTTACATCTGTTTTACTCCTAGAAGCCTATCCAGTGTAGTTTATCGCATTATTTGGGCAAAATAGACACTGATGTGCTTTTGTGTTTGTGTAGATAGTGGACACTTCAGCATCTGGAGGACAGCCGAAGAAAATCAGACAGAAGAGAGAGTGGATAATCCCACCCCACAAACTGAAGGAAAATAAGGACTATACGGGGTGGGAATACATAGCCAAAGTAAGATCTGCAGTGTTTTCTGGGGGAATAAACCCTAGTGAAAAATAAATATACTTAAATGTATTTATTTATGCTAAGTATACTACAAATACATTACATACTTAATATAAATACCCTGCAGTTGTACTGTTGGTATACTGAAAGTATAAATTGGAACAAGTAATTTTGTACTTAATGCACTTTAGTATTTATTATAAAAGTATTTATCCAGAAATAGTGCTGAGGTCCAATTAAAGATA
Organism: Rhinichthys osculus; assembly: GCA_029959095.1. Classification (NCBI taxonomy): domain Eukaryota; kingdom Metazoa; phylum Chordata; class Actinopteri; order Cypriniformes; family Leuciscidae; genus Rhinichthys; species Rhinichthys osculus. The sequence continues at coordinate 42,638,583 of JARWKJ010000007.1, forward strand.
TACTTAAGTTTATTTGATTGTGCTAAAGTTGAACTATTGGTAGTATACTTCAGGTACACTTTAAATGTCTTACAGTGATCATACTATCCTTACTAATAGTGATATTAAACACTTAACACTTAAAGGTATTGTAGGTAGGAATTTTATAAAAAACTTTTTTCCAAATATGTTTAAACTTTCTGTATATATCAATGCATAATTAAAATGTAAGTACTCTGATAAAAAGAGTATAAAAATCGAGTGACTCTAGACCGTTTAATCTGCACTAAACACAGCTCATTATTTCCATTCGGGACGAAACAAAGGATTGGCTTAGGCGACTGTCACTCTCTCGCAACCATGGCAACCACCCTTTTGCCACACAGGACCTGCCCACTTGCGCGTACCCGTTTGATTTGAGGAATTCAAGAGGCACGGAACCTAGGAATAGCAAAACAATGGCAGAGAAAGACCAATCAAAATTCACATATGCAGTTCGCGAAGGCAAACCAGGCAAAAAAAGGAAGACAGTAACGTTACTAGAAAAGGTAATGAACAAAAAGTCTTTGGATAAACATGATTTATCTGTCCTCGAGCTGACGATGCGGTACTTGTCTCTGGAGAGTCCTCATCAGAGTCAACAATGCTTTCATCATGGAAACTCTTACATGCAGAACACCATAAATGTTATGAATCTTTCACGAAATTCATCTTCATCACAGTGTAAATGATGGCAATGGAAAAACGTGTATCATGCAACCTATTTTTAGCTTTGCCTTATAGATAACTAGCTCGTTAGCGAATCAATAAATATATATTTTAAACTTTACCAATATCAATATGCTAGCTTGATAGTGAGTACTAAAATACATCTTATTTGTTTATCTTCATAATGATAAAGTTAGATTTTTTTATTGACATGATGTCACAACATGCACTGCGCTCCTTCCTCTCCGCTCGTCTCAGGTAAATAATGCGTCTTCAGCTCAGCGGTCGGAGTCGCGCGTTCATGTGTTTTGGGGGCGTGGCTTTGGAAGGAGCCCAGAAGGGAGGGGGTGGAGTGAATGGAAATAATGAGCTGTCTTTAAAACAGTCGTGAGAGGTCTACAGACACTCGATTTTTATACTTTCTTTTTCAGAGTACTTACATTTTAATTATGCATTGATATATACAGAAAGTTTAAACAAATGTGGAATTTAAAAAAAAAAAAAAATTCCTACCTACAATACCTTTAATAATAAGTTTTTTTCAAATTGCTTACACACAATTTCTGAAACTATGGCTCTATTTATCTAAACTATTTCTTGAAACTAAACACACACACAACATGCAAAACATCAGACATCTCTTGCAAAAGCAAACACTTCATTCAAAACTATTTTAACTCTTTCAAAAATGGTGTTTTTGGATATTAACTCTACACACAAACATCAAATGAAATGGTGTTTTTACATAGTTTTTGTATATTAACTCTACACACAAACATCAAATGAAATGGTGTTTTTGCATATTAACTCTACACACAAACATCAAATGAAATGGTGTTTTTGCATATTAACTCTACACACAAACATCAAATGAAATGGTGTTTTTGCATATTAACTCTACACACAAACATCAAATGAAATGGTGTTTTTGCATATTAACTCTACACACAAACAACACAACAAATGATTAGCCACATAAACACAAAAATGTTGTGTAAAAATGTAAAACACTTCTATCCTGTGTCTTTTGCTTGTTCAGTGTGCGGTGAGTGTATAGGAGTTTGTCACACACATGTATGTGCCAAAAATACACTATACACAACAGATGCATTTTACACATATGGATCTGAGCTTCCGGCTGAAGCAGAAGTTGACACTCGGGACTGTTATCTGCTTGATAGACCATAAAGTCAATGCCATCACACTCACCAACTATCGGCTTTCAGAACCGAACTCGCTAGAGAGCAACTCTATTGGGAGTGTGTGTTGCAGATTTGGCACATTTGTCAGCAAATGTCGTTGCAGCAAAAGACACAAGTCTCACCATGTATTTCGAATCTGAGAATGATTTTTTTAAGATAATGCTATGTATTTAAAAAAAATATATATTGTAGATAAGACTTTATTTTTGTGCAAACCAAAGAAATTGTGAGGAAATTATTTCTGCTAACAGGACAGCATTTCCAAACACAATTTTTTTTTTTTTTTTTTTTTGCTGTCATTGATGGAAAAATCTGTTTGCTTATAGCAGGACTTGTAACAGTAAAGGAAGAACGTATGTAACCGAACGTGTCCGATTGAAAGGGAAACCCCAGTTTTGCGTGATACATACAACTGGTAAAAAGATCTCGTGTTTCAGAGACCTGGGTTTGATTCCAGACCACAGTGGTTCGTTCCTACATGTATCTGTTCCCATTGTGTCACTGATGTTCTCTGGATAAGTGAGTTACTGGTATATTGAGGATGTCAGTAAAAGGCAAATTCTTAAGCTGTGGCATTATTTATAAAGATAACTTTATTGTAGCCTATTTGAAGCACACTATAATGATGCCGTTAGCACACTTGTGAATCAAGTGAACAAGTGAATCAATCAAGTGAATCAATCACAAGTGAATCAATCAAGTGAATCAATCACAAGTGAATCAATCAAAACCAACTTTAGCTGGAAATAACATCAAAAATCGCTATAAAGCCAAAACAATCTATGTTACCGTAAATTGTATGTTTATCTCTGTAAAGCTGCTTTGAAACAATCTCCATTGTTAAAAGCACTATATAAATGAAGATGACTTGACTTGACTTCAAGTTTACTTCCATTGCAATGTTTTAAAATCACTAAAAGTTTTTATCAGTATAATAGTAATGTGTAATCGAATTGCAATTGTAATGTCACCAAAATACATTTGAAGTTCATGTAGTGAATTCTACATTTCAAAACTTAAAAACAAGAGTATATTTAAAGTGTACTTAAGTATACTTGGAATACTTCCACTTTAGCACAAACAAGTATATAAAATACAACTTCAGTTGAACTTCAGTACCTGCTTTTGTACAACTAAAATGCATTTAATACTAAATTAGTTGTTCCAATTTAGCAGAACAATTTATAGCATCATGCCACAAATACATTTAGTTATACTAAGTACATCCGAATAAATTGTGCTTAAGTACACTAGGGAACACTTCAGGGTTGAGCAATAGGAAATAATGAGAATCTCTCCAGATCACAAAATAAGCACTTTTCCAGATGCTCCTGTTTTTTTAAACCCACATTAAAGAATGACATGTATTTGATTTCAGATCCGCTCAGACGAGGAGATCAGGACCAGTATCCGATATTCACTGATTGGATCAGGGGCGAACCAGCCCCCCGTCAACCTGTTCATTGTTAACAGTGCGAACGGCCTGGTCAGGATCACCGGAGTGTTGGACAGAGAGAAAACTCCCGTTTATTACGTGAGCAGCCCTTTCATCTTTCATGCACGACTGTAAACGTTTATTGCATGGGTGTTTGTCCTCGCCTGAGTAATCTATGAAAGTGTACTGATGACTCAGTCTGAAAGATAGCAGCTCGCAGCAACATTTCACAGGAGAGCTTCATTGTCATGAAGTGATGAATGTCATGCATTCTGTCTGAATGACTAGATTACTAAATGAGGTGCGGCTCATACTAAAAAAAATATATCTTGCATTTTCTTAGCTTAGCTAAGCTAAGACTGTGCGTGTGCATGTATTTGTTATCACAAAGAAATCATGATACGTTAATAAGTTCAAAGTTAAGTTGAAATGAAACAAGAATAAATGTTGGGCTTGTTTTTGTCCATGGGGAATAGATTGAATGGTTGTGGTTTGCTATTGGTGGATCTCATTTGAGTGACAGGTTGCCTGCATTACGAGGTATAAAAACCCCCAGCATACTTTGGGCTTAAGCTGTGAGTTAAATATGTTGATTTACACAGCTTACAAGAACATGATCATCACTAGGCGACTAATGACTTGCTTATCGTAGTGTAGCTAGCTAATGTGAAGGGATAGAGAGAGTGTGTGCTTGTGGATCAGAGTTCACACACTTCAGCCGAGTAGATAAACAGCATGAAACTGAAAAGGGAGGTTTTACGATACTCTGATATTTTTAGCACACCCTGTTTTATCCTCCTGTTTATTATATCCCATTTGTGTTTATTTGAAGGGGTGTTTCATGTCATTTTGTGTTGCATTGTTCTCATTGAATGCAGTTTTGGAGGACAAGCATATGTGTTATGGGAGAAGGATGACAGAGTAAGGGTGGGGAAATATGAATGCCTGGCAATATATAAGCATTTCTACTGAAAAGTTAAAAGCTGTGAAATAGATGGTGAGAATATATCCAATTTCACAACTTAAAGCTGCAGTAGGGAGTTTTGAGAAAACGTTGACTTAGCCTGAAAATTTGAACAAGCACAACTTACAGGTCCCACCCCCTTGCTCTCTGCTGCGCCATAGCCCTCCCTCCACAGCAGAGCCTGTCGTGAACGCGCAGGCTAGTGAACAGGGCCACCGATAACAGCGGATAAAAAGTTATATGGCACACTCACTAATAGGGACTAAACGTCAATAATATGCTTTACATCAGGGTTTCTCAACCTTTTGCCTACTGCGACCCACTTTTCTTTTGTATGCCAGTCATATGACCCACTAAATAAATCAAGAATAACTGAAATGCCTCTTTAGATCTAGGCTACAACGCAGGCCTATATGCTTATTATAATTAATGATAATCACGAAAACACACAAACATTTTTAATAATTAGGCAGACTATGAGGCAAACTGATTTTTTTACTCACGTTAATGTGATAGCCTTGAGACTGCCGCTCTGGTCATATCCAGACTTAGTGGAATTTGGAAAAGTGTGACTCGTAGTGTCGCACACAAACTGTTGTCAGCCTATTCCTGCTTTTTGTTTTCGTTGCAGTCACTGTTGAAAATCCCGACTCACAAAGATAGGCCTACCATAAAACTTTATTTTCCCAAATCGTCGAACTGCACCGGCTTGTATATTTGAGACAGGCGTCTATATGAGACAGGCCTTTATAATTTAGTGTTGAGATGTTGTTCATTGAGATGTTGTTCCTAGAGTCTCTAAAAATCTCCAAATGCTCCACGTGAAACTGCGGTCTTCCAACCTTTTACTATCGTGTCAATTGATTTTGATTAATATGCGCGAGGGATAGAGAGCAAGACAGCGCTCATGTTGTTTGAAGACGTGAGTGCGCGCGCGCGGCCGGGGCGCTCTCTCTCTCTCTCTCTCTCTCTCTCTCTCTGCTCGTTATGCACTGTCAAGCGCAGCAAGCGGACGCTCTGACGGGTTTTAGAAGATTAAATACAACCCAAAACTAAAAAACAGACCCGGCTTCTATTTGAGACCGACCTTTATTTACCCAAACCTGTCGCCACACCAGGCGTGTAAAAGAGACAGGCGTCTATTCGGGACTCAGCTATTATTTGAAGTTTTACGGTAGTAGTGCTAAATGGGAAGAGAAACTTCGTTGCACAATCTGCGAGTTGTGGATATTCATTTCTGGTTTGAATCCAAGCAATGAAAATAGCCTATGATTCATCGGAGGATCGGCTACGTTTACATGCACAACTTTTGTTTCAATCGGACTGAATTAATTTTGATTGATGAATCTGAATGTAGTGTTTACATGAACGCTAGGGTTAATGTGCGCGTTTATATGTCACAAGATTCAAATCGAATTATATTTTTTTGACATGTGCACACTGCACGAATATACAGAGTTACCCGCTGTTTGCGCATACTAACTATTCTCTTACATTGGTTCTTTATTTGTTTTAAACAGCAGACTTAATATTTATCCATTGCTGGTCATAATTTGGAGACAATGAGCATGAACGTTGTGCCGTGCCCGTGCTGCTTATGCACGCAGTAAAAATGCCCAGCACCCAAAACCAGTCGTCTGTGAATGAGAGTCTGAAACAAGGACTGGTGGGATGTTGTCCTGCTCCACTTCACAGACGCTGAGTGAAAGGAGAATTTTAGAATGATGGTAGGCTACGCTCATTTATACGACACTTTACTCAAAAGGAAGAACAGCTCGTTCAGCGCGTCATACATCATTATGCTATGCGCAGTCCTTTAGTTTCGGTTTTCAATCCGATCAAGCGTTTATGTCCTCTCAGTTGGATTAGAAAAGGAATAAACCACCCCTTTCAATCGAATTGAAATTTTATTCGGATCGAGCTCAATCGGATCGATTAAGGTGTTTACATGAAGGCTTTTTAGTCCGATTGAACCGTCAATGCGTTTACTAACGGATTATTTGGATTTGGTTGCATGTAAACGTAGCCTGTTGCAATGAGCCTTTTGTGAAGCCCACTTATTGGCTGTGCCGGTTAACAAAGAGAAAGTCTCGCGACCCCCTATAGAACGAACAACGACCCACTACTGGGTCGCGACCCACTGGTTGAGAAACACTGCTTTACATTGACTATGGCCTGCCCATACTTTGACTACAAACTTGGTCCTCAAGTTATAAATAGCTAGTAAGATAACGTTAATATAACGGTAACTAACGTTACAGTATGTAAGTAATTATTCTAGCGATATATAATGCTAGATAAGGTGTGCTAGTACATTATTTCAGCAACATGACAAGCCAGTGAATTAGCAGGTTTCAATTGTTGCTTAGCAGAGTGCGTGACATTTTATCTACATGTTATGCGGCTAGAGTTTTGACACCGACTCAATGGGCTCTGTGTAATTCTTTCTTTTTCGCATGTTTATCGTCATCAGTCTTTTTCCTTTTACCTCTTTGTTTTATGAGTAGGTGTCACTCGAGAATTGGCAGTTTAGGTTGTTTCTCCGTCATAAGCATAGACAGTAAAAGAAATGGACAGAGCCATCTCATTGGAACTCAGTTGAGACCGTTGAAGCCCACTTTTAGCGATTTTTGAGAACTTCCGTTCCTGACGCGCAGACTCAAACCGACTCAAACTAAGCTTGATGACGTGAGCAACCTGTCTGACAGACGTTAATCTTCTAGTAGCTGTGCGTGAAAATTGCCAACGTTAATCTTGCAGAGACGGGGAACTTGAGCAAAGAGTTCTTTGGCGTGAGTGAGCAGGAGTAAGTATTCCGTTGCTCTTATGGACTCATTATCTATGGGCTTCTCCCTTGACGGGACGTCCCCCCGATTGCCTGCGAGCTTCTCCTCCTGTCTGTACGGTCATTTCTGTACAGTGCGACAGAGAGTCGAGTGGTTATGACGCAATCGTTAGCCTATTTTTACTATATCTGTTTCTACGGGGCCATAATGTAACATAGAAGGTAATGGAGCCCTTTATACATTGTCGTGTTTCTTTAGAAATAAATAATGGACAAATGGAGTCTTTAAACGCCTCAGATGTAAAGTTATTCGCTGTCAAAGTGACGCCAAAATGAATGGTAGTCAATGGAAATGCTAACGCAAGTGAAGTTCTGCTACAACATGGCGGCACCCGGCCGGCTTCAACTTCCGGTCGATGGATTACCCCCTTGGTCATAAGCACAGCTGCAGCACGCCGGCAATCTTGAGTTTGAACGACGGCTCGCGCTGTGCAAGAGAGGGGTGTGATCAGCGCGTACACGAGCGTGATTGACACTGCTAAGACATTCCTCCTGGCTCTGATTGGTTGTTTCTGACCGGGAGCGTATATTTCTGCAAATGGCAATAGGAGCCAGAGGAGCTTGATTTTTACACAGATTATCTGTCTCATATTCTACTGTCAGGACATAATGACAGTTTTAACAAATATGTAAAAAATATTTTTTTTTACAAAAGTTACCTACAGCAGCTTTAAGTAAGTTCATGCCAAAACCCAGTTTGAACATGTTGAGATGTTTGGTGATCTCCTGTCTTCCAGCTTCGAGGGGTGGCAGAGTTTCTGAATGGGAGTAAAGCTGAGAAGGATATTGAGTTAAGAATCGTGGTGCAGGACGAGAACGATTGTACTCCTGTGTTCAACGTGACGACTGGATCTGTTCCTGAGCTGAGCGGCAGAGGTACTGGGGTCATTCATGAAATTGCCTCAATCATTTGAAGTTTTTGTACAGCTGACTAAATGAAGAGTTGCATTATATTAGATTCTTGATTTGTCAGGCTAGTGGTCTAAGCTTCATTTAGAGGGGACGTGGGTTTAAAAAACCAACCTAAATGCTATTGCTGTCAAACGATTGAAATATTTAATCGCGATTAATCGCAATTAATGTCATAGTTAACTCGCAATTAATCGCACATTTTTATCTATTCTAAATGTCTCTTGATTTCTTTTTGTCCCATTATTTTTTCTCATTTTAATGCGCTTATCAACATGGAAAAGTGGATCGGCTTGCTTTGTGCAAATGTTTTTTATTGGAAACAACATTGGCATATACAGTGTTCAATTTCACACTAACATTCTCACTTGGAGCAAATAATCTCTCACACAATTTAACACTGTCCATCAATAAAAGGGTGAAAGAAATACTGACGAGGTCCTGATATTGACGAGGGGGCGGAGAATTCGCATCAGCTGTGTGTGTGTGTTTGTGTGTGTGTGTGTGTGTGTGCTTGGCCATCATCAAGTGGTATTCAGACTGGAGGTGCTGCGATGACGATAGCTCAGTTCACAACGACAAAACACACAGATCACTTTGGTCTTGTCAATGGAACCATTTGGCAACTTTTTAAAAGTAAACTTTCAATTCAGAATCTTATTGGCATCCATTTCGGCGTCTCGTGCTCGTCATCCACTCAAAACGTAACGTTAACCAACTATTTGCGTCGTGCCTATTGTTTTGTTTCCGGTCTAGCTAGATCCGCTTGCGCTTAGGTCGTCGAAGCCATAGATATCCATAATAAAGGCTAGATGACTCGTCCGCGCTGCTGGCCAATGGAGGTCGACGTCCGCACCTGGCGGCCATCTTGTCACAGGCAGCTCGCTCACTCGTAACATTGTGTTTTAATGGTGTATGCACTTAAATAACCATAACTTGCTAATTTTTCTACTGATTTTCAAACAGTTTGGTTTGTTATAAACGTCAGAGATGTAGTTATGACACTGCATACTTATGAATAATAAGTGTATAAATAAATAATCATCCAGAATTATAGCCACGTTAATAACGTTTGTAAGAAACCAAACCGTTTGTAAATCCGTCAAGATTTCACTGAGATAAGAGTATTTGTGTTCGTGCTGATCACTCATCTTACATCAGGTACCACAGAGCCCGCCAGAAAGCTTGCCTGTGACAAGATGGCCGCCGGTGATGACGAAAGAGACTCCGCCATAAGACATCTAGCCTTTATTATGGATATCTATGGACGAAGCAACAAAACGTCTAATGCCGCGTCCTGCTGCAAAAGCATGTAAAAAAAACGGCAAAGTTTGCTTGGCCAAAAAGACCGTTAATCACGCGATAAAAAAATTAACGCCGTTAAAATGGGTTTGCATTAACGCCGTTAATAACGCGTTTAACTGACAGCCCTACTAAATGTGCATGCAACATTACCATAACTCATAAATTTGGCAGAAAAAGTCAAAAGACCAAAGAAATAAAATATACATATATATTTAATGAATTGGCTTGGTGAATGAATTGTTAAATTAATCGCTCTTTTGAATTGACTCTTTAAAGAAGTCCAAAAACACACATTCACTGAATTGTTTGGGGCAGTTTATCTCTCAGTAAAACAGCAACAATGACATGCACATTTACATAAAAGCAGTTGATCATAATCTGCATCATTTGCTAGAGATGAAAAAGGTCTTGATTAAAATAAACACTTGCATGTGCAAACTGTGAATGACCACGCGGTTGGAGAAGTCAGGTAAAGACATTCTCCAATGTCCAAGTACACAAATGCATGGCTTGGCAGGTGCTGGAAAAGTTTTAAAATGTCTTACATTTCTTTTTTTCGAAATGTACATATCCTAAATAGTATAAAAAGTGTCTTAACTATCATTTACGGAGATAGTTTGCTGTATTGTTTGCTTGGAGATGCTGTAGCACTGTTTTCACATGTTGAATAGCCTATATTCAGCTCTGGAAGAACATGCATAGCAGTAAAGCATGCCAAGAAGGCCATTATTCTGGAGCTAGTGAGATACGGGCTGTTAGGGAGACCGTAGAGTATAATCCCATACTCGTACTCGACAGTCAGCAGGGGGTGTTAATTATTCAAGCTAGCCAAGACTTGGTCTTAGTTCAGTGTTTTTCAAATCAGTCAAATCAGTAAATGATTGATCAGCCACACCGTTAAAACCACTGAGAGTTGAAGTGAATAACAGATCGTCGTAATGGCAGCTGTCAAAGGGTGGGGTATATTAGGCAGCAAGTCAACAGCCAGTTCTTGAATTTCATGTGTTGGGAGCTGGAAACATGGGCTGTTCCCAGTATGCAGGTGCTTTTAAAGTTGTGGCTGATCCGTGTACTGTATGCTATATACTGGTCACTTTAAAAAGTAAATACGGACCTTTAAATAAACACTAAATCTAATTTAACATCAGATCCTCCTTTATAATTAACAGCAATTACCATTTGTTATATAAATACTTACCTGAGCAGATAATAAGTAAGGAATAATTGACGACATGCCGTTGAATTATTAGAAAAATAATGCACACCCGAGATGGTAATGCGTTTATTTATATATTCAGTTTCATTTTCTATTGATTATAGATAGGACTATATACTTTATTTATTCAAATTAAACTGCATGTTTCCATTGATTGTGAAGTTAGACAGATCAAGCACATGCTTTGGGCTGCATGTTTTTTCTTGTTATGAATTGTATCATTTTCCGTTATTACAGTCAACTACGTGCAGTGATATGGAGCTGTAATGCGGTCGAGACCTGCCGGAACTACTTTAGCCGTGCGTTTCCCTGAAAATAAGTGCACACCGTAATGCAGTTCGTTGTTATGGGAAGAAGGAGGCGGGAACCGGCGAACATTCAAAGACTTTTAATGATAAATAAACAAATATAAAAATGAAAGTAAAGACTGCAGTCCCTCACGGTCGTCTGCCGCCAATCAACCAAGTCAACCAATCAGATTCAAGCATTCAACGGCCCTGTAGTATAAGAACCACACATTCTGTACTGCACATATTTATGCATCAATCATCAGAATGCGCATTGTGAAACAAGACGATTCACTGAATTTTGAGTTTAAGTCAGGAATCGTCATGCTTTGGACATGTAAGCACAGACACACAGGTAAAGTCTTGCCCACATGTTCATGCTCTGATGGTGCATTAACCCTGGTGCCTATTTCACAATAGACGTAGCAGGAGCTTCCACTCTACACACACACACACACCTTATACACAGCTTCCATTCTGTGTATGTGTCTAGTGTGAAACAGAGGATAGATTATATCTTTACAAAAACATATGATTGGCTGACTACATTTGAAGTCCAGTGTTTCCACTACATTCATTCTGCCGTGGCGCGCCGCCACACCTAAAATCATCCCGCCACGGCTGCAGCTTTTAAGCCCCACTAAAGGCATACAAAACATTGTAAAGCACCACAAAGTTTTCGCACTATATTCCAAGACTTCTAAAGTCATTCAATAGCATAATGTGAGGTAAAAATGTATATTTAAGTCGTTAAGTTAAAGTTAATGGAAACTCATTTCTCCTCAGTCATTTAGCATTCAAACAGCGTCGCGTTCGGTTACGACAGTAACACGACGACACTCTCTTCAAGATCAATGTTCCCATTATTATACTTTATTTGTAGATAAAGGTCTATAGTTTGCATAAAATTACTTTATCTTGCTGGAGTTTATAGCGCTTTCTAAATCATATTCCTTTCTCCCGGGTGTCTGTTACTACAGCACTAGAGTAGAGAGCACTATGAATTGTTCTTCATGCGCACTGTAAGTTAACTGAAATTTTAAACTGTTAAAAGTAAAGGCTCAATAAACTGTTGCATAGATATAATACATTAAGCATAGATAGATATAATCTCTTCACTTTGAACTTTTCAATGCGAAGCGCTGCACGCTGTGACTTTGCGTTGCTTCAAGTGCATCATTCTGCGCACGGGATGTGCATAATCGCTTTGCCGCTCATGTTAACGCCTTTCATGTTATAATGCTCAGGGGAGGTTTAAACACCTGGGATAAGGGGGCGTGGTCAATATCACTCATGGGCCACGCCCCCTCCCCCTGGCGAAATGGGCCTGCCACCACGGCTGGAAAAAATCCTAGAGGAAACACTGAAGTGGATCAAAAAAGTTCATCAAAGTTGTCCTAAGACAAGAACGGGTATTGTTAAAAAATGTATGTAAAACTTTGTGAAATATAAAGGAATGTATAACTTTTTGAAGTAATCAAAAATCACTTCAAATGTTGACTACTGCTTTCGCACCGGAGGAACCTTTTCTTAGTTCCTAGATATAATGGCAGAAGCACATGCTTTTGGGCGTATTCGCACCCAAGGAACTGGGAACGATTTTAGTTTTAGGATAAATAAGCTCCTCCTTCAGAGTGGGGTCTAAACCAGCACTATAGGAACTGTACGCTGACTGGCCGAACACACGCGAAACACAGGCTCTTTGCTTTTACTTTCATGTTGTTTATATTTATTTTATTATTAAAGTTATGTTTACCATTCGCCGGTTCCAGCCTCCTTCTTTCCTTGTGAATAAGACCCAGGATGTATTCAGGATACTCCCCAGTGAAGGGCATGAGGCTGTACGAGTTCTCGTGCACCAGCATTGTCGTGTCTTTTCCTATTTTCCTTGAATTCATTAGGTTAGGTTAGGTTACTTTTATTGTACCCGTAGGTAAATTTGTTTTACAGTGCAATGACATTCTATGGCATCCAGTACAAAAACACACAACACAGAACACTCCACAAACACATAAAGACAAGAAAATAAATACTCATACTTAGTAAAGTGCTCTCAAGAAAGTGCTCTCAAAACATTACATATGGTCTTTGTAAAATCATAAAACCCCTAGTACAACATTTCTGAAAAACCACCTCTACAATTTGTTAATCCTATTAATCGCATTTGGTACGAAGCTGCTCTTAGGGCGTTTTCACACCTATATTGCAACTATATTGTTATTTTTATGGCATAATTACCTGCAGCACCAACTATACACAAGGCTACTTCAAATTCGCCAAATGAACGTCCTCGTCGTGCGAACATTTTATCGTCGCCGGCAGGAAAGGAGGAGAAGACTGCAAGTTGACTTCTTATGTCATCAGACCATACTTCAATTAAAAGCCTCGTCTCCTCCTCTCCTCATGTGCCACGGCTCATTTTTCCTGCCAGCTTCTGTTTTTTCGGCTATGCCGGAACCACCGGAACTTCCTGTAAAAGGTCTGAAAGTCCGAACCATACAGAAATACTTTCACACTAGAAACGAACCAAACCTACTTTGATCCAGACAGAGACTACCTCTTTTCCTCGGACCAAATTTCATCTGTTTGGTCCAGACCGTGGTCCGGGGGAGGTTTCACACCTGTAATTTTGATTCGGACCAAACAAGGTGGGTGTGAAAGGGCCCTATATCTTTTCGTTCTACACCTTGGGACTTTATACCTCCTCGCAGATGGCAATAACTGAAACTCACTGTGCAGGGGGTGAGAGTCATCATTTAAAATTGAAAAGGCCATCCTTTGTAACGGTTTGGTATAGGGATGCCACTCCTGGTTTTGACTTGCCTATCAAACGGCCAGACCATTTTATTATCTGGTCTAATTGATGTTTTGCCTTTAAAGATATATGACCATACCATACTACAGTGGCAAAGGACAACACAGATTCAACAAAAGCATGATAAAACATCTTTATTATTGTTCGGTCAAGATTAAACACAGATAATTTCCTTAGGCAATACAAACGCTGGTGCCAACAGAGCCTTACAATTCTCTCCATAATTCAGTTTCTCATCAATAATAGTCCCAAGGTATTTATATGATTGTACATACTCTATTTTTTGGCCTTTAATTGAGGTAGGTTCACTTGGATGAATACTCTTCCTAAAATCAATGAGCATATCCTTGGTCTTTCCTATATTAAACTGTAAATAAGATTCCTCACACCAGTTGGCAAAATCCTCAATAATTGGGCCATGTGAGGTCTCATTCTCCTTAAGCAAACTCAGAATAACTGAGTCATCCGCATATTTTATGATAATTCTGTTCTCATACATGCTTTGACACATATTTGTATATAAAATAAATAAAAGTGGGGAAGGCACACATCCTTGAGGAGACCCTGGAACTCCTCTGTTCCTCTCTGTGTTCTGTTAGTTAAGAAACCCAAAATCCAACCCATCAAATTACAAATTTCATGGAACATTTAGCACTCTCATTCATCTCAAAGCTCAAAGACAGCATGGAAACTCTGCTCATACGCACTCAGTTGTGTCTTGATGCAAATGCCATGTGACTAATCTCTTTGGAGCTGCAGGAAAATAGGCCAAGATGGCACTGACTGGCTGATAGCACCACGAGGACACATACAGTGGTCAGAGGTGTGCCATCCTGGCCTGTACGATCTTTAACTAGTATTAAAATAAGTAAAAGACAAACAAAATACATTTCCCACTATATATTCAAAAAAGAGCTCATACAGGTTGTTTGAACACTCTTTTCACAAGTTTATTTGTATGTAAGGTGTGCTATATTTACCCTTGTATGTCATCTTTCAGACACGTATGTAATGAAAATCACAGCAACTGACGCAGATGAAGAAGGAAGTCTGAATTCGAAGATTTCCTACAGCATTGTTCAAGAGAGTCACGCTGACATGTTCTACATTGATCGAGAGACTGGTTGGATACACGTCATGCACAACACGCTCGACAGAGAGGTATACAGTCACTAACATGAGTTTAAATGATTAAACCGCTTAGCATACAGACTCATTTAAAACTGATTCTGTTGGTAATTTCAGACTTTTTCGAAATTTCTTCGATTAAAGATTGAAAATTTCCCATCGACTGACATTCAGAACATTGATTTCTTCTACTTTTCTGGATCGCTTTACCACAGATATTAACTAAAGGTTTTGAAATGAAGCTTTCAGAATTCAACGTTTGTTGAAATGAATCTGTATTGTATTGCTGATATTTGTGTTCCTCCTGAGACTGAAGTTTGTGCTTTTCTCACCGCAGAAAAAAGACACATACACGTTGACCATTAAAGGAACCGATATGGATGGAGCTTCAAACGGAAATACAGGGATGGGGACAGCCATCATCAAAATCCTTGACGTCAACGACAACATTCCTACTTTGGAGAAACACTTTGTAAGATGTCTTTTTTTTTTTTTTTTTGAGTATCACTACATCTCAGGTCCAGCTAGAGCCACCGCAACATATACCAAATTACATCTTTATTTCATGATGTGATGATAGATTTATGCTGATGTGAGCTTGTAAAATGCATATATTATATTTTATATTACATATTTAAATTACACTTCACAAGCATTGAAAGGACAGGGCATTTAATTGATATGAAATGTTTTCTAATTTAAAGGGATAGTTCACCCTAAAATTAAAATGAAGTCTTCATTTACTCACCCTGCTGTTGTATCCCGCTCTTTCCTTTTCTGACCACATAAGGAGAGTTTTTACAAATGTCCCACTCGCGCTCGTCCATGTAATGGCAGTGAACAGCGACAAGCATCAAAAAGACGCAAAAGCCTCTCAGAATGATCCCATGCGACATGTGTCATATATTCCAAGTGTTCTGGGGTTCACGATAGGGTTTGGTGAAAAATGAACAAAAATATAATGTATTATTTAACAAAAATCCTGACCTTGGCCGTTGGTCTTCTGTGGATAGCACACGTTCATGACACTCTGTTAGTGTCACTCTATGACAAAAAAGTATCCGTGTAGTTTTCTTCACCAAGTTGAATATCCCTGGACCGGAACAGTCAGAATGACGGTTGACAGATGTGAACACGGTAATAACATGAACATGGGCGAGCCATTATTTAAAATGGGAATTTCTATTAAATTAAAAAACTTTGGGAACTTTTGGGATATTGTTAGTACACAACTGCAGGAAATATATCACTGTGCAAGTCATTTTTGGATATTTTATTACAAAAATATTACATATTGTACCTTTAAGGCATGAAGAAAGGGCATTAGAACAACACCAGGGTGAGGTAACGATGACTTAACCCTAATTATTAACATATGTGGAATCTTTTTGATTGGTTTGTAGTATGAGTGCAGGGTGGAGGAAAACACTAAAAATGTGGAAGTGATGAGAATGCAAGCGATCGATGCCGATCTGATCTATTCTGAGAACTGGCTGGCGGTCTTCACAATCGTGTCTGGAAACGAGGCCAGTTATTTCTCCATAACCACAGACAGCAAGACCAATGAAGGCATCCTGATTCTCACTAAGGTAAACTGACCAAAAACTGTCCTTTTTTTTCTGTTTTGCCTTTACAAACAGTGCTTTGTTTCCCCTTGTCCACTAGCTGTGTCCAAAAACGGGGTAGAAATGGCCGTTTATTTTTTAATTTCTGATTACTTTTGATGTAAAAATCTTACCAGCATTATAAGTGGACCTCGTGGGACAGGCATAAATGTGAAGCAGTTCGATCGGAAGCGTCCTGCATTCTTGCACCCCCCATTTCCTGCTTTTCACCCTTTGTTTCGCTTTGAAGGAACTGGACTATGAGGAGCTGAAGGAAATCCGGCTGCAGGTTTCTGTCTCGAACAAGGCACAGTATCACTCGTCAGTAGTCATTACAGAGAGCAAGACGTACACCATCCAAGTCAGTGTGGTCAACCAGCCCGAGGGCCCTCGCTTCAAACCCGCAGTCAAAGTCATCACCATATCTGAAGAAAGCACCACTATTATTTTAAATAAAGTCATAACCAACTACGCAGCCATCGACAGCGACACACTATTAGTTGCTACTAACGTGAGGTGAGACTGCAAACATTGTGTGAAAATTAACATACTCAAGATTGTGGTTTTGTTCAGATGTTGTAATAAAAGTTCTCATTTCATTCATTTTAGGTATGCTAAAGGACAAGACGTCGACAACTGGCTGATTATAGATGAGAGGACGGCTGATATAAGACTCAATAAAATTCCAGATTATGAGTCCAAGTTTCTAGTCAATCGCACATATTATGCCCACATAATCTGCATCACCAATGGTAAGTCAATCTCATGATACGCATGTAAGACAGTTAGCATTAGCAAACATTAAAAAAGAAGAAGCAATAAATAATAGGGGTGTAACGATTCCCTCATGTCACGATTCGATACATATCACGATACTGAACTCACAATACGATATTATTGCGATACTTCAAGGTTAACACATTTTTTTCTGTTGATTAAAATGCTAAATTTGGTATTACATTGTGGGTGTAAATGAATATGCTTGAACTTAGTACTGGAAACCCAAAGCACAGGACAATAGAGACACCAGAGGCCGGTTTCACAAAGCTATTTTAGACCGGTCTATAGGGTTAGACAAGTCTAAAATGTGCTCATAGACTAGTCTAATACAAATTAGACAGTTTCACAAAAAAAAAAACTGACTTAATTTAGACCAACAAAATTAGACAGCTTACCCCCCAGGCTAACTTAGGTCTAAGACTCTGTTACCTTGGCAACCAGCAGTAACAATCAGTTACAGTTCAAACAGCCGAAAGAAAAGGGAAAATGGCCCTTACCAAATATATTCATCACCATTTCAGTGATGTCTTTAAGTTTCTCTTGGGGCCCTCCTCCCGTTTTTGGATATTTCCTCTTAGATATTTATTTTTTGGCGTCTTGTACCATGTTTTTGTATCTTTTCTGTATGTCTTTAGCGCTCCGCTCAACGGTCAGATTAACGCTGTTAACTGTCGTAGCAATTTTTGTCCAAATTAAACATTTCTTCTTGTTACTATATTCTCCGCTAAACTTCCCAAGTAAAATGTCCTTGTAACTGTTATACTCCTCCAACAAACAGATATTTTCCGCTGGGGTAAACTGCACTGAGCGGTTGAATGCGCTTACTCGATCCGCCATGTTTTCTGTTTTGAAAAGTGTCTTATTTTACCCAGAATGGATTGCAGTGTAGTCCTACTTAAGATAGTCAGAGTCTTAAGTGCTTTGTGCAACGGTCTGATTTAGATGTCTATCTGAAGTCTGACTATCTACTATATCTAAGCCATAGTCAAAGTCTATCTTTGTGAAACCGGCCCCAGAGTAACAATATTCACGATTCTGAAGCTGAAAATACACAATTATTGTCGACGAATATGCTTGCTCTCTTTCACGGACGAGATATATTTAATATAATGTAGGCCACTTTTTACTGGTAACATCAGACATTTGGCATCATCAGAACCCCACCCATTACATATTATATTCAACATTATATATAGTAGTTTAATGTAGTACTGACACTAAACATTTTTTTCTTTGGGTGAACTATCCACGATACATATTGTTGCATTTTTGTATTACGATATATATTGTGAAACATATTGTTGTGTTGCAAACATTTAAATTCATGGGAGGAATATATCACTTCTGTTCCAGAAGTTCCAGCTAAAACTGCTACAGGAACCATTGCCATTCAAGTGAAGGACTTTAATGACCACTGTCCTGTGCTGATCCATCAGTCTCAAACACTGTGCTATGAAGAGCACGTGGTTTATGTCACGGCTGTGGACGAAGACCATTTCCCCAACGGAGCCCCCTTTGGTTTCAACGTGGACAACCAAAGAACAAAGGAGTCATGGCGTGTCGAATATCTCAACGGTAATGGAAAACTAGGACTGAAACTTATTGTCTTGTGTGTACATTTTAAAATACTTTAGTATTAACCATACTTTCCAAGATCACTCCAGCTACTGTAATCATAATCGTGTTTCAACAATAATACGATGGTGATTGTAGCTGTCAAAATCAAACACCACATAAAAGTAGTCCATATTATTCATTCAAAAAGTATATGCACTCGTTTGAGTCGGGATACATTTTTTATCGGATAAGAAAACATGCGCATAAACTATAATGGAAACATGTTTTTCGGTTGTTCTGAAATGCCTGAACAAAGTCCCAGGACTGACTTACACGACTGCGCTCCCAAACAGCAGCATTCGCCTCTGAAAGCAAGATTATTAGCCTGGGAAAACCCAGACAACTTCCGGCAAATTTAGATTTGCTCTGAAAGTTAGTCTGGCAAAGAGCTCATTCAAGCCCATTTCCAATCCGCCGAAATCGCGGCACCAATCAGAAACGTTGGGGCGGCCTTTACACGATGACGACAGCGCTGGGATCTTGAAGCAGATTTTGTAGCCTACATTACAAAGATGGATGCCGCCGTCGAACATCACTCGTTCGAATCAGCTATCGCGTCTGTTTTAAGCCATTTGAACGTTTCCTTTTAGTTAAAAACCGAGTAAAGAACAACACTCGGAGATGTTTCTCTGCATACGTCATCTCCTTCATCGCTCTGATTGGGTTTAGGTCTATCCGCGACGTCCGTTGGTGACGCCCCTCTGGAAATGATTTGTCTATGACGCTTTGCCAGACCATAACTCACTTACAACTGAGAATGGTCTGGTTTTAACCAGTCTACAAGATTATTGCGTTTCTTGTGTTTTTTTAGCACGTGTATTGCATTTCGTTTGCATGCTCTGAGACACAATTAATTATATATATATATATATATATATAAAAAAAATATTATATACAGTCAGTCAGTGGCTTCTCCTACTTTTCTTAGTTATATTCAGCACCTGTGTATCAGGAAGTGAAGATTTTGTCCTTTTCGAGTCCCTGGATGGAAACGGTGTTGGAAATGTTCTGTGTGATATTCCAATTTCGCGCAAAAGTTTAATTCCTAACTTTGGATGGAAACCGCTACTGAGAAGGGTTTGCCTCCTGCATTTACACAATGCCATCACTTGTTTCTGACCTATCTCAATGTATTTAGCTGTTCTAATTTATTATGCAGGAAATATTCAAACATGATCATAAATCAAAAAATAAGCCTGTAATCACCCTCCCTTCACTCTATTCCAGTCATAACATTACATGCCTGGGCACTTTTTTCTTTTTCGTAACCAAAAGAAAATACAATCGTTTCTTTGTCTCTTATGGGGCTGACACAATGTCAACAATTTGAACATTTTAAAATGAATTTAAAGTTGAATGACTCTTAAACTGTATTACCTAATGACAGCATAATGAAATGCTTGAGAAAAACATGCTTCACCTCCTTAAGTGCTTACTGTACTTACAGTGTGCGCGAAGGGACGTGTTCAGTTTGTTTAGTTTTGTTGCGGCCAGTGCCACATTATATTTATGTATACACTACCGTTCAAAAGTTTGGGGTCAGTGAGAATTTTATTTTTATTTTTTGGAGGAAAGAAATCAATACTTTTATTTATCAAGGAATAATTAATTTGATCGAAAGTGACAGTAAAGACATTTATAATGTTACAAAAGTCTTTTGAACTTCCTATTCATCAAAGAATCCTAAAACAAAAACAAAAAAAAACTGTACAACTGACAGATCAACAACTGTTTCAACATTGATAATAATAATAAATGTTTCTTGAGCATCAAATCCTCATATTATACTGATTTGTGAAGGATCATTTGACACTGAAGACACTGACACTGGTGATGCTGAAAATTCAGCTTTGATCACAGGAATAAATTACACTTTACTATATATTCACACAGAAAACAGCTGATTTACACTGGAAAAATATTTAATACTATAACTGATTTTTGTTGTATTTTTAATCAAATAAGCGCAGCCATGGTTAGCAGAAGAGAATTCTTTTAAAAGTATTTAAAATCGTACCGACCCCAAACTTTTGAACGGTAGTGTATATATATACACAGTTATTCTTGGGAACGTCAAAGCCATGAGGTATTATTTATCATCATGAATCGCCCCCTAGCGAAAGACTGAGAAATGACTTGAAATCAGCATGAGGGGCAATAGGGTTTGCCTCATATTTCTTTTACAGCACTTTTCATGGGAATAATGCTGTAGATGCAGATGCATGACAGAAGTGTTGTGTAAGCATTGCATTTAGACTTTCCATTAAAATGGAAATCATCAATAAGTAACTGATTGTAATTAAAACCAAGAAACTGAGAAACACAGGGGACAGAACAGAGCATGTAGAATTAACATGCATGTATAAACAAGACACATGCACAAGAACTAATAGACTAAGACACACCTGGACAAAAGGACTGATGCGGAGAAACATTAGAAACAGAACAGACCACAAACTGAAAGTCCACACAACAAAAGATAAGCACAATGGACACATTTCACTGGTGAATAAATAACTGGATGCAGTCGAGTGCATCAGCAGCCTGAGGGCATTTTCAAGGACATTTATTCACAAGCACAAGAATGCACTGTTCAGAAACAGTCCCAGAATCCCAGACAGTAACATAGTTTCAGCCAACACTGTGTTGCTGTCTGGGATCCTGGAGAAGCTCTGGTAATTATCACATTATCCCACATCAGAATAGGGCTAAACAGACGATAACGTTTTCTAAATGATCCCCGTTCACACAGATCTGCCAAAATGACCTAAAAGGCTGTATTATGCATGCCAGGCCAGTAGTTGGCGATGTCAAGAAACACCCCGCGAACACGTAATACACATGCGTGCAGCGTGAACATGTAGCATGACGTCACTTTGAAACCCGTTTTCAAAAAGCTTGTGTTTTCAGGCCCCCAAAATTTAAATGAAATGTGTAATGAACGGCAAAAAAAATCTGTTTTCAGTTAAAAATGGTGTCGTGTAAACATACCCTGAGACAGTAAAGTAAATGTAAAAATGTTAGAAACTAATTTTAGTACTGAATTTTAGCCTCCAAACTGGTCATGTATGAATCTTTTTATGTCTTCTTGTTTTCAGACACTACAGCGATATTCAGATCTCAAACCACACTTTGGCCCGGTGTGTACCATGTGTTTGTGGACGTGAGGGACCAGCAGGGGAAGATCTGTGCTGCTCAGATGCTGCGCATAGACGTCTGCACATGTGACGCGTCGAAAGTTTGCCTGCCAGGAAGAACGGTCTCTAGATTTGGGATATCTGGGGTTTTTCTAATGTTGCTGGGACTGCTGCTCCTTCTGTGTGAGTAGCAATGTCAACCTCTCTCTTGCTGTAAGAAACATAGAAATGCTTGTGTCGTGATTTAAAAGTAAAATGTATGTTTTTCTAGAAATATTTTTTTTTACTGCTTTCACACAGGCAGTTTAGTATGGAAGCTTGTTTCCGTCACAGAATAAAAAATAAAAAAGATATTTGCGACTTTTTATCTCACAATTGGAGTTTACATCTCGCAATTCTGACTTTTTATCTTAGAATTGAATTATCTTAAAATTATCTTTATCTTAGAATTTTATCCACAAAATAAAACATTTTAAAAAGATAATTGCGAGTTTATCCCACAATTGCTGACTTTATTTTTCAGAATTGCAAGATATAAAGTCAGAATTGCGAGACAAACTCACAAGCGTGTTATAAAGTCGCAATTGCGAGATATAAAGTCAGAATTGCGATATATAAAGAAGTGATAAGTGATATAAACTCGAAATTCATGAGTTTATTTCTCGCAATTGAGAGTTTATATCTTGCAATTCTGACTTTATAACACGCTTGTGACTTTATATATCGCAATTCTGACTTTATATCTCGCAATTGCGACTTTATATCTTGCAATTCAGAAAAATAAAGTCAGCAATTGTGGGATAAACTCGCAATTATCTTTTAAAATGTTTTATTTTGTGGATAAAATTCTAAGATAAATTCAATTCTAAGATAAAAAGTCAGAATTGCGAGATGTAAATTCCAATTGTGAGATAAAAAGTATCATTAGTTCTACATGAATAGGGAGACAGTGGTGATGATTTACCTTGGATACGAGTGAGAGTGAGCAGCAGCAAATGACTGGCTCTCAATCAGCCGTCTGTCTTTATCAATTATTTTATTATCAATTATGACATTTCTTCGTTACACTTTATTTCGATGGTCCACTCTACACATTCTACTAACTATAAGTGAATTTCGACTACATGTCAACTAGCAGTCATTAAAGTACTAGTTGACGATTAGGTAGTATAAGTTGACAAGTAGTTGCAAAGTTACTTATAATTATTAGTGGGCCATCGAAATAAAGTGTTACCTATTTTTTTTAGCCCTACATCTCTGTCAAACTAAAGGCCACTATCCAAAACTATTCAAGTAATAAGCACTTAAAATTACAAAATACTAATTACATCTGGTCCTCCATGTACACATCCTGGATTTTGAAATCTCAGTATACCTGTATGTACATATCAGTAAAATGTAAGTGCTACATAAGAACCATGTGTGGTTGTGGATATGTGTAAAGATGATCACAGCTGAATGAACACGGCGTGGTCTGTGTCCGCAGTGGTTCCTCTTCTTCTGCTGTTCTGTCTTTGTGGAGGTGCAGCAGCTGCAGCAAACTTCAAGACCATCGCATTTGATGCTAAAGACCATCTTATAGCATACAACACTGAAGGACAGGGAGAGGACAAGGTATGTGACACCACAGTACAGGGCAGATTACACTCTTACACATGCCCTAAGCTGCCGTGGTGCAGTAGAGACACGTGATAAAAGGCATTTCTGTTATGTTAATGACAGTTTTTGTCCCAATGACACGTGATGACCAACACTACTTTTTTCCCGGTTGCTTGGTTTCTGTTTCTGCAGTGTCAGTAGAGCTCCTCATGTACAGTCAAACCAACATTTATTCAGACACCTTCAACATTTCTCTCATTATCACAGTTTATTCGCTGTAGTTTAGAAAATGGTGATCAAACATGAGCAGAACTCAGTGGATATTTGACTGGTTTTGTCCGTCCTTCTGTTAGACTCTCACACATGAATTATGTTGAATATCTGTCAGCTGGTAAATTTAACTACACAATTAGATAATACCAGTTTAGCTCAACCAGTGACCAAGCAATGCTTCATGTTGTTCAGTCTGTGTGTAAAAAGAGCATTAGCAATTACAGAAAACACACTGAAGAAAACATGATCAGCTCAAAGTGGAGGAATAATGTTTGGTTCCAAATTTGTATACGTTTTACTGGTAGTCACTGAATGAAGAATTTTTGGGTTTTATATGTCACAGCTTACTTTATTTTGCCCTCCTCACTTACATAAATGAACAAACTAGTAAAAAAAAAAATAAAAAATGATATCTGGTGTCTGAATAATTTTTGGTTTGACTGTATATGAATCAGCAAACATAGAAACAGAGACTGATAGTGGCAGTTCAGACTCAGATATTATATGTCATGTCTTATCTTCTGGAGGGCTTGGGTTCTGTCTCACTTCTTTCAGGATGTCCTTTCCCAGGGAGACTAGCAACAGTCCAGAATTGATATAATAATATCTTATCATGGATGAACATCCAGGTCTTTAGAAATGCTTTTGTAGCCTTTTCCAGCTTTGTGGGCACCTGTGTAACCCACGCTTAAGGGTTAAGGTTATGGTATACTTTATTGTCCCAAGGGGAAATTTGTCTTGGGCTCAAAAATACAACCACTTTCCATCTCATCTACTGAATTAACTCCAATTAGCTGTGGGAGGAATGGTGTGGGGTTCCCGCTCGACTGAAATCAATTCCCTAGGCTACTGACCAGGGCTGCGTTTCTTAATACCATCGTACGCTAAGTTTATCGTAGAGACCATTGGTGGCAATCGCTCAACGATCTACTTAAGCTTATGATGCTTTTTAGAAATGCTGCCCTGGGTCGTTAGAATCGTCCCAAACTTTGGGGTTACGTAATCGGGGAGGGCAACCCTAATCAATCGCCAGTCATATCCAATCAGACAATAGAAATGGCTGCCAACAGCCAATCAATTTTTAGTATGGCGGCAAATCAATGCCTAAAAGAACAGAGCGCACAACTGATGGTGGCACACACCTTTTTAGAAATTTTTACATTTTATATTTATAACGCTATGATTTGTGTTATTGGCATTAAAATATCTAAAAGAAATTGGAGAAAAATGGGAATGAGAAAAATGCAAAGTCATATTTGCTGTAGTTCACCACTACATTACCACTATACTCTAGGGGTGTAACGGTACATGTATTCGTATTGAACCGTTTCGGTTCGAAGCTTCCGGTTCGGTACGCATACAAACCGAACGATTCCTTGGACCATTTTTCCTGCCGACAAAAAACGTTGCGCAACATCAAATGGCAAACGTAATGAAACCGGAACGAAACTGCGCTATTGTGCTTCACGGATCGTTTATCAGTTCAGAGCAGAGCAGCAACATCTGTGCAGCGCGAGCCGATCTCGATCAAGCGACACTGTTACAACCATTACAACACAGCGCTAAGAGATCCAGTGAAGAAAACATTTGAGTTCGCCACTGAAGTAATAACATCGCTGCAAGATCTAGTGAGAAGCATTCACATTTCTCCATTATTAACCGTAGATCTCTATTAGATCAAACAGCGCTGACGTGGAAACCAGGAGAAACATTGTGCCGTGAATGAACTAGTAATACTTTACGTCCACAGACCAGCAACATTCACCATGGATTTAATATAGTAACACTAACTGTAACCAGTTTGGCTGGAATAGTGAAATGCTTTCAAGTACTTCACACATCTTTTTCCAGCACTTCAAAACTCAAATATTATATAAATAAATATATGAAGAGTTCAGATGCAAAAGCCTCTATAAGTGCCATTTGAAATTTTCTTCTAGAAATTAGAATGATCATTTCTATGAAGCTTGTATATTCAAGTTCAGTAATTTCACTCAAATGACAATTAATAGGTAATCTTCATTGCCATTTAAGTGAAATTACTGAACTTAAATATACAAGCTTCATAAAAATGATCATTCTAAGAAAATTTCAAATGGCTTTTGCATCTAAACTCTTCATATATTTAAATGTTATTTTTAATGTGATGACCAAAACATTATTTGTTCATCCTTCAAATATGACCCCCATTTATAAACCTGAAAGTTTCAAGATGTAGGAAAACTCACTTATTTAAAAAATATTTTTTCTTTTAACAAATAGGAAATTTCTCTGGCATTTCTTACTTTTTGCTGTATCGAAAACGTACCAAACCGTGACTTTTAAAACCGAGGTACGTACCGAACCGTGATTTTTGTGTACCGTTACACCCCTAATATACTCCTATTCTCCACTATTTACGTTTACCCAACCGAAAATTTGATTGGTTCTGAGAACCTCAGAAATGTGAAAAGTGTCGATTAAATAGTTGTAAATATAAAAAGGGCTTTTGATGAAAGACAATAATTACTGTACGGTTTTGTGTTACATAAGTAAAGAGCGCTGCTTCAGAAATGTTTACTCTTCACTGTCACAAATTGTTAAACCTAATAATTACACATGCCTATTATTTATTTAGTTATTTATTAATCTGAATAGCACTTGCCCTGACAAAAATATGCAATAGATTGTATTTTTCGGCTGCAGTCTGTTGAGGTTCATCTCATACAATTGTCCCAATTGTCTTTTTAACAAAACGCGGTTTTCTTTTGGGGATCTAAATCTAAAGAGGCTCAAGAAGCACAATGTTCCTCCACAGATGATCTGGAGATGTGGAGATTTTGTCCCATTTTTGGCTTTATGAAAGGGATATTCCACATGTAAGGAAGGGAAAAACTTCAGACGTCCTAGATTAAATTTAGAGCAAACTTCTGGTTGTATGTTTTAGTTTCGGATGGTCTAAAGTTTTGATGTTTTCTTTAGTAGAAAGTTTTCTTTTTGTCTTTTATTTAAATCATGCACTTCGCTTACATCTGCAAGGGTCAAACTATCATTCTTATCAAGTTAAAGTGATTTGGTAATATCATTGATGATTCGGCATTAAGCAAGTGTTATTTTAAGACCCTGCGTGTTGCTCATATGTGAATATTGTATCAGGCACTGTTAACAGAGGCATAAAAATATGTTGTGCTCTGCCCTACAGAAAATGGCTCTCTTACAGATGTCAAAAGAGCATGATGACATCATTAATGTGGACGCTTTAGGAGGAGCTCATAAGGGGAGTGAGGGAACTGTTGGAAAACATGGTGGAGTGAGAGCTGACGGCTCACATTGGTCCTCTTTCTACCAATATGACCAACGTGATGGGGCATATCATCACCACAAGAGTCAGACTAATGGGGACTACATGTATACAAAAAGGAAAGACGAATATAGCAGATTTGACAACTATGATGGACTTGCACTGTCTGACGCTTTCTTAGGCAACTACTACTCTCAAGTAAGTATGAGTTTTACACAGCTTAAGAAATTAAATATCAATGCCGTATTGAGTTTAAAGGGGTCATGACCAATAAAACACCAATGAATATGTGCTTTAAGTTTTTCAGATAGGTCTATCTAATAGTAGTTTTCCGGTAAGAATCATTGCTCTTTTGCTGTTCCACATACATGCTGTGGTCTCTTGCACAGTTTCAGCTCCAATTCAATTATGATATTGTGTTGAATCACAATTTATGGGATTGTGACATTTGCAATACAATGCAAATTTGCTTGAAACCACATTTAGTTTAGACTTTATTGAGCTATACCATGACAAGCAATAAAATCAAACTACCGGTATTAAGGGAAGCAATACCACTGAGAAAGTAATAAAACATGCTACTTTACAGATTAAGAAATAATAATAATAATAATAAAAGATTGAAGGATATGGGCCCTTAGCACCCAAAAACAAGGCATTTAAGAGTGACAGTTTAAACTTAGAAAAATTGTAAAATGAAAATATTCTTTAATATTAGTATGTACGGTTAGAACTATGTTTTTTGGCGATGTATTTTTGGGTGATTGGTGTATTTCTGTCATGACAACTCTCGGGAGATTGGTATGGTAATTCACAGATATCGTTCAATTTTAATGATTCCGATTTCGATTCTAATCGATTTCTAAGTTTGATTCCAATAAGGTAAAAAAACAAAACAAAACGTAGATATCATTCACATTTAGTCTTATAGCAAAACATTTAATTGTAGCTGAATATCATGAACATAGGTCAACAGACTAAAGAACACTTACACAAGGGTTTTAAAATACCATAGAATAACAACTAGCCCAACTAATATAAAGTTCAAGCATTATTAAAGACAAGTAAACACTCAGTAATTAAAAAGGGAAAGAAAAAAAATAGCAATCGCAACAAATAGATACACCTGAACAAAGATACGACTGAAATCAAAACAGTGTTTTAAGATTTTCAGGTGTTCAGGTACAGAAAATTGATCAAATGTAAAATAACACTGCACTTTTTACATTAAATATACATTACAAATATAGTTTTAAAAGTTATTCAGGCAAGAACGAGTGAATTTTCTCTTTGTCTTTTGATGTTTGATTAGTGTTATTATAGAGACGGCAGCAGGAATATTAGTGCTGTCACTTTAAGAGTTGCCCAGTATAGTTAAACATGCCTGGGCACTAAAACAGCTCGCGAGTCATCTCGCGGTTGAATGGTTTAAAATCATATTGAAATGCTCACAAAATGAGCATCGATAAGAGGAATCAAAATTTACATTTTATAACAAGTATCCGAATCCTGACCTCGATTCCCAACCCTATTCACAGACATTGTTGTGACATGCTGGTGCTGTACATGTAACATACATGAATGAACCCCCATAGCAGTTCTATACAGGTGGAGCTGGGGAAGTAGGAGGGTTTCTGAAAGCATAGCTTTACTGCTACCAGTATTTGAATGTTGAGCTGCAACTCATTACAACAGCAACCAATCAGCTGCGCCACGTAGATAATGATGTGATCGCTACCAAATTGAGTTGAGGACCTATCAGCCTGTCTAGAGTTTCATGACAGAACTTGGTATATGAATGGGTCAGTAAATGCAACATTATTTGTGTGTTATTACAGAAAACAGGCTATGTGTCTAAGCAGCAAGAAATGGGAGACTGTCTGAAGGTCTATGACTACGAGGGTCAGGAATCTTGCATGGGCTCATTGGAGGACATCTGCAGTCTCTTGCATGAAGAAGACGATGACCTTGCTTTTCTTGATAACCTTAACATAAGGTTCAAAACCCTGGCTGAGATCTGTAGTGGTTCTACAATGGAGACTGAAATTAGCACGACCACCCATGTGACCTCCAAACCTGTCCTGTCCACCACACACAAAGATGGCAACGTACACGGGACGGCTAGTCTGCTACACTCTCAGGAGAAAGTACACGGGACGGGTAGTCTACTACACTCTCAGGAGAAAGCTAGCTCTTCTGCCACCATTCATACGTCAGGAGCACAACAGACAAGCAGCTCGTCCTCTACAGGAGTGTATGTCCATGAGAAGGTGATGGTTCCTAACCCAACTCTGTTAGTCCAGCAGCCTGCGTTGTACTACTCCTCTGCCTCCCCCATTTATGTGGTTGAACCCCATCCTACTGTGTTGGTGACGCCTGGCCCATTCCTAGGCATTCAGGAGAACATGCTAGTAGAGGAGCAGAAGAGATCCGATGCCGCCTTGCGTGGATCTGCCAATCGTGAAATGCAGCACTACCAGAGCGTAGTCCTCGTTGAGAAGCAGCCGATCACTAAAGCGTCTGTTCAGGCTCAAGGGAGTGTCTCCGGAGGGGTTCAGATCGTTAACACTGAAGTAATCCAGTCCTCAGAGTCTCGTGAGGTCAGACGGGCCGTCCATCCGGTCAGAACGGGGATGTCAGGAGGGGCCAGAGAGAGGGACGTTATTGGCTCGCTGGATATGAGGTTTCCTCAGAGTCTGTAAGAGTCTCACAATCTGATATATGTCGGATTGATAATTCCCTCCCACATCTGTAAGTTCATCTCCGCTCGCTGCTGATTTATAATGATTGATGGATGGATTAACCAGGCAAGCCACTAAAGAGCAAGTTCTTATTTTAAACAACAGCCTAGGTAGGAGAGTTCAACTCTCCTGAAAGACATACTAGCATATTACAATACACACACATTTACATTCATTTAAAACATTTACAAGCTGTGATTAAAACACTCCCTAATAGTTTTTTTGAATGCAGAGATTGAAAAAAAATGACTTTTGTAGCACATTCCAATCATTTGGAGCAGCAAATCCAAAAGCTGAGTTTTCTTTATAGGGATAATTAAAGGAATATGATTAGATGACCAGGTTGAATGTGTACTAACATGTGGTTGCAGCAACTCTTGCAGGTATTTGGGTAATATACCAAACAGGACTTTATAAATAAAAATACATCAGTGTATTTCCCATCTAATATGTAATGATGTCTAATTTAACAGGTAATTCAGTTCACAGTGATGCGTTCTGTAAGGTGCATTAGCGATCAGTCTAATAGCTGTGTGATATAACACGTCTAATTGTTCTAAAATACATTTATGTGCATACCTTATACAGGTATGCACATAAACACACCATAGTCAAATAACGGTAAAATAGTGGTTTCAACAAGATATCTCTTGGCTGATGTAGTAAACGTAGATTTACTACATATAATATACAATTAAGACTCTGCGATGGTATCTCTCTCCTACAAGTAGCTTTCCTTTTCAAATTCAAGACTCAATATTCTGGAGTGTATCTGGATCAGCACCGTCCTGTGGACCCTCAGTGCCAGAGAGCGAATGGTGTATGATTTACCTCCACAACCAGATACAAAGTCACTTACTGTACTAGAACATTTGTGTCCTGTTTACAGCCGGTGTTAAGATGTGTTTCGGTCGATGGGATCACTAGTGGACGACACTAAACACAGCTGTAAACGGGGTTTAAGAGGCTTTGAGCTCGTCCACTGTCGACCACTTCCAGAGGAAACACGTTCGACCGGATTGCTCTCGTAGTGTAAACGCTCAGGTGATCGAACGTGTTCAAACAGCCACTAAAGAGCGTCTTCTCTCCGTCTACTGATCTAATGCGTGACATTATGAGAAGAGCGATAGCCAGACGGGGTTTAACTGTCGGCTGGAGACCCAAGTTTGGTTTGAAGACGAAAAATGTCCCAAACACAATGTTCTCTCCATTCCTGATCTCTAACACACACTCTCAGCGTTCGGCTGGTCTTGTGTCTGTCAGAGGAGAAACTAAAGCTCAAGCTCTCGGTGTGTGTTTCTGTCGTCTCCAGTCGTGTTCATTTGTAAATTGCACGAGCTTATTTTGTCTGTTAGATTGAGAGATCTGAAGAAACCCACACATTCACCCGGCCATAGACCCTCCCCTCGAAGAAATCAGGACAGAAGTGTGTGAAAGTGGACAAAAGACGGATTAAAACACCAGGTGTGAACGGGAATGTGTCTCTCGTCTACTTGTGGTCCGATCCACCAAAACGCATCGTAATAGCGAGTGTAAACAGGGCCATACTCTTTCCCACTGTGGTGAAACGAGTCTTCAGCCTTCAACAGACCTTCTGAGACCCTTACACAACTCTTCTATGAGCATTAATTCACAACCATAAATAAACGCTTCTTCTTATCAGTAAAACAAACTAAGAAACAAATATTTTTGTTGCATTTATATTTCTTCGCTAACTTTGTGCTGTTCTGGTGGTGTACACATTTTATATCGCAGCACTGCTAATAGACAGTTTTTTATGAAGTTTGTTGCTTGTGTTTTTGTTTATTTGTCATTTTCGTTACTTTTGATAAAAGCATCTGTTATATGAATACATGTAAATACTTCACCTAAAGGCTAGCATCCGTTGATGAACTCCCGCACAAATTACATCGTAATGTTTGTGACGGTTTTGTTTGTGAGGATTTTGTTTGTCAGATAGTTTTTTTTTTTTTCTAATCTAGAAAGAAATCTAGAATAATTAGCAGCTCATGTCTGTCCGTGTCTTAATGAACGCCAGCTGTTCACTACTGTATACTTCAGTTCACATTTAAACTACATCTGTTCAAACACCTTTATCAATGGCATGCGTAAATGGGAATTAAAGTCATTTGTCCAGAATGACTGTAAAGTGATAGACACTGTAAAGGTATCAATTGCACTGTAGTTTTTTTCCACCTTTTCTTGGTGGTATGTAACACTGTATGTATCAGTATGATCTTATTTGTATGCGTTTATGTGAATTAAAAAGTATATTGCTTACTGTGGATGTTCGAAAGAGTTTTTATTAAAAATCATCTTTAAGAAACATTTTCAGTTTATTGTATTAGTTAGGAATGATGGTTTGATTGGTATTGTCATTAAGATCTGACTGTTATGAGGATAGCAGAAGAACCCAAGCGCAGACAGTATGTAACACTCAACGTTAATTTATTGACAAAAAACAGGGAAAACAAAACCCACGAGGGGGCAAAACAAGACTGGAACAGGAATGACTAAACTAGACTGAGACTTGACAAATAACTAGACAATAAACAAAACAGCAAACATAGAATCAGGATTTCTCTCTGGACAATACTCTTGACAAATACTCACAGGGACTCACAAAGTTTCACACGCAGATAAGAAATCACAATGAACCAGCACAGGACTGCAAACACAAGGGGATAATAAAGGGAACACTAATGACAAAGACAGGTGAAGCTGACTAGACAAGGACAGGTGAAACTGACTAGACAATAATGACGAGACGAGGATAACAAGGGGGCAGGGTAACGTAACGAGAACACAAGCACATGGCACAAAACCCAAGACCATGTGCTTGCACACAAAACATGATTCTGTCATGATCCTGCCTCAAGACTAGAGAAAATCAAGGACACGAGGGCAGAATCATGACAGAACCCCCACCTTAAGGAGCGGCTACCAGACGCTCCTCAAGGGGACATCAAACACGGGACATGACAGACTGAGACATCGACACAAACCAACAAAACATCACAAATAACAGTAATGGCAAACACGAAAACACAACAACCGGGTTAGGATGAAACATTAAAAATAACAAACAAGGAAGAGGTGGCGGAGGAAACACAGAGTTCATGGGGGGTGGTCCAGGGTGGATGGGTGTGCTGGGGGTCTTAGGTCCACAGGATGAGGGCGGGGAACGAGGAATCCGGGCAGGCTTGGAGGGGGACACACGAGGGGGGTACTCGGGCGAAACAGTACGGGGTTTAGTGGCGACAGGGGAAACAGTCCGGGGACTAGTGGCGACAGGGGAAACAGTCCGGGGACTAGTGGTGACAGGGACAAACGGGGAAACAGTCCGGGGACTAGTGGAGACAGGGACGAACGGGGAAACAGTCCGGGAATTAGTGGAGACGGGGGTACACCGAGAGGTAGAACAGGAATCCGGACGGGGGAAACAGTAGAAGGCATAACAGGACTCATGACAGGGGAAATAGGTGACCGTGGAGGTGACACTGGGACAGAGCTCAAAGAAGATGGCTGGGATCCCATGCTCCACATCTCCGAATCTGGTATGGCGCTCTCGGCAGCTGACTGGGGTACAGCGCTCTCTTCAACAGTGGGCATAAGACTGGGGGACACAACAGGACTGGACGGAACTTCTAGGATCTTTGCAAGACTAGACAAATAATCAGAAAGGGTCTTAGCCGCAATGAAGACCGGCATCTCCTGACGAGCAGAAACAGCCCGCAGAACCTCCTTAGCAGCTAGATCGGCCACAACTTTCTCATCAGTTACTGGGACGGCGCTCGCAGGAGCGGGCTCTGGGACGGCGCTCGCTGGAGCGGGCTCTGGGACGGCGCTTGCTGGAGCGGGCTCTGGGACGGCGCTTGCTGGAGCGGGCTCTGGGACGGCGCTTGCTGGAGCGGGCTCTGGGACAGACAGAGACAGAGGATTGGAGACTCCCTTCCTTCTCTTCTTTCTCCTTGGCCGCGGAGCAGATGCCATTGTTGGACTAGTGACTGTTTGGGGGAGCTCAAAAGGAGCGGTGACTGGGGCATGGAGGACAGTCTCAGACAGGGCTATCTCCGTCGCAGAGGATTCGGATGCAGACTCCCATGAGGTCCGTCTATCTCGCTTGCCGAGGAGACTTTCGGGTACGGCTGATGCCTCGGGATTGGAAGTGGAGCCAGCTTGATTCCCCAGGGTAACCACAGCCAGGACACGACCCTCCGGGATCACTGACAGCTTGGGTGATGGTGACGACAAGGTGGAACCCCGCGACTCCCTCAGTGACAAACAATCCACCATCTCACCAAACGGGCAGCAGACCAGCTTCTCCCGTTCAGCCAGGGGTGGAGGAGCGTTGAGACCCGCAATGAGGTAGCGGTTGAGGAGGATATCAGGTAGGAAAAGCCTCCTCTCGTTTGCAACCTGGGCGTACTCCCTCAGGGACCGGTCTACCTGGGGAGGAATTGGCAGCTTGCCATTACTTGCATCAGAAATAGTCCTCCGCCACCATTGTGCAAGGTCATCCGGGTTATCCTCAACAAAAGAGGACATACTGTCTGCTGGGTTCTTTGTTGGCTGGTTCATTCTGTTATGAGGATAGCAGAAGAACCCAAGCGCAGACAGTATGTAACACTCAACGTTAATTTATTGACAAAAAACAGGGAAAACAAAACCCACGAGGGGGCAAAACAAGACTGGAACAGGAATGACTAAACTAGACTGAGACTTGACAAATAACTAGACAATAAACAAAACAGCAAACATAGAATCAGGATTTCTCTCTGGACAATACTCTTGACAAATACTCACAGGGACTCTCACAAAGTTTCACACGCAGATAAGAATCACAATGAACCA
Organism: Rhinichthys osculus; assembly: GCA_029959095.1. NCBI lineage: Eukaryota > Metazoa > Chordata > Actinopteri > Cypriniformes > Leuciscidae > Rhinichthys > Rhinichthys osculus. The sequence goes on from JARWKJ010000007.1 coordinate 42,673,261, forward strand.
GCACAGGACTGCAAACACAAGGGGATAATAAAGGGAACACTAATGACAAAGACAGGTGAAGCTGACTAGACAAGGACAGGTGAAACTGACTAGACAATAATGACGAGACGAGGATAACAAGGGGGCGGGGTAACGTAACGAGAACACAAGCACATGGCACAAAACCCAAGACCATGTGCTTGCACACAAAACATGATTCTGTCATGATCCTGCCTCAAGACTAGAGAAAATCAAGGACACGAGGGCAGAATCATGACACTGACAGTACAATGTGTTAAACAATTATAATAATTGAATACAATAAACAAAGAACATGCAAGTGTCCGGTCATTTTGTCTTAATTTAAAATTTACCTCAAGTAAAGTCAATTTTACTTGCATATCACTTTTCACAATATACATTTGTTTGAAAGCAGCTTTACAGAAATGCGTTATTTTAAAGCCTTGAGCTGTGAGGTATGAATTAATCATTTGTATGCTTAACTAAAAAAAAAGTATTTAATCTTGACTTAGAGCGAGTGAGAGTGTGTCTGACTCCTGGACAATGCTATTCATTAGTAAGTTTATTTCAAATGTATGTATAAAAAAAAGAACATCCGACAAGAAAATGAAAATCAAGTAAACAAATCAAAATGATAAGAATAACACAAAAAAATGAATTAACAATAGGACTTTTTTAAAACTATTGTCAATGCCCATTACATATACGAAAAGGAGTGGGAAGAAGAAGAAAAAAATTTAATCCCACCCTCTATCCACAAATTAAAAGCTTACACATAATCGACCCTCCTTCCAAATATTTACACATCTACTTTGTTTTACCCCAAACCAATTCAAAATGTACACCAATTATTTAAACAAGGAAAAAATAAATAATAGGAAAGAATAAATTATAAAATTCAAAGTACAGAAATAAATGAAGTAATGATAACAACACAATGAAACTGAAGATAATTACTAACCCCCAAAACACTCTGTGATTATTCACCCCTACTTGATCCCTGTATCCCTTGAAAACCATATCTTTATACCTGATTTTAAAGGGATTTATGTTTGGACATTGCTTTAGTTCCTCATTGAGACTGTTCCACAGCTTTACTCCACAGCTTGAAATGCTAAAACTTTTCCAAGTTGTCCATTATTCTGTTTGTTTTGAAGTTGTGTTTCCCCTTTAACTTATAACCTCCCTCCCTCTTCCCGAATAATATTTGAATATTTCTCGGGAATAGATTATTTTTGGCTTTAAACATTATTTGGGCTGATTTATACTTCACAAGATCTGAGAATTTTAATAATTTTGACTGAAGGAATAATGAGTGAGTGTGATCCCTATACCCAGCGTTGTGTATTAATCTTATTGCTCTTTTTTGGAGCACAGATGAATGTAATCAAACTTTGTTGTTGTGTCCCCAAATCTCAGCACAGTAAATAAAATATGGTAAAACTAGTGAACAGTACAACTAGTGGTGAGATTTTTGATCCAGAACCTGCTTTGCTTTGTTTCATACTGGAATTGATCTTGATAGTTTGGATTGTACATAATTAATGTGTGATTTCCAACTGATTCTGTCATCTATAATTACCCCAAGAAATGTATTTTCATGAACTCTATCAATTATAACCCCATATATTTATATGTTCACCTGAATATTCATATTACAATTCCCAAATAACATTATTTTAGTTTTATTTAAATTTAATGATAATTTATTTCTATCAAACCATATTTTTTATTTCTTCATTTCTTTAGTGGCATCCTTCACTAGTTTTGTAAGTTTTCACCTGAACAGAATATATTTGTATATATACAGGTCCTTCTCAAAAAATTAGCATATTGTGATAAAGTTCATTATTTTCGATAATGTAATGATAAAAATTAAACTTTCATATATTTTAGATTCATTGCACACCAACTGAAATATTTCAGGTCTTTTATTGTTTTAATACTGATGATTTTGGCATACAGCTCATGAAAACCCAAAATTCCTATCTCAAAAAATTAGCATATTTCATCCGACCAATAAAAGAAGTGATTTTAATACAAAAAAAGGTCAACCTTCAAATAATTATGTTCAGTTATGCACTCAATACTTGGTCGGGAATCCTTTTGCAGAAATGACTGCTTCAATGCGGCGTGGCATGGAGGCAATCAGCCTGTGGCACAGTGGCGGAGCCAGGGGGTGGCCAGGGGTGGCCATGGCCACCCTTGGCTTAAGCTTGGCCACCCCTTTGGCCACCCCTCTCACAACTGCTGTTTCTGTCTCGCTCTAATTTTTACAAGAATTTTGTTTTTAAAACACAGAACCGTCGCTTTAAGACCACAAAAAACGTGAGACTTTTCAGACGCGCACTCCAACTTCACCTCAGCGCCAGGCGCAAGTCAAACGAGTGCGGAGATGTACGGGTACCGAATGAGCTTGAGCAGTGATCGGAGCATAGTAAATATAGATTCGATGTTTCTCAACTGGTGGGTTGTGAGACCGTTTTGAGTGAGTCGCATATGTCCAGTCAAAGAAACAACTCTCTTTCTACTTTTATTATGAAAGATCTGTGTGAAAGCTTGTGACACTTCTGTCAGATGCGGAGAAAAGCGCGTTGTCCTGAATCAGTAACTGTGGTAAGATGAGATGTTGTAAGGTCAACAAATGTCAGTAAAACTAACTTTCCTGTCCTGACAGCCGTTGTACTGTACTTGCACATCACGCGCAATGTGGCGTGCTGTAGCAGTAATTCTCTCGTCAATTAGCTAACTCATGAAATAATCAAAAAGGCGATCAAATCTGTGTCAAAACTGCATGCATGCATGTATTTGTTATATATGCGTCACATATTCCTCGACTAAAATATTCTGCCATGTGAAATCACAATTTAAGGCACATCACAATTATTTTTTTTAATGTTCAAATAAATGTGAGCACTGTGCATTTGTAAGCTACTAGAAGATAGGCGGTAATTTTGCGTTAATTTGTAAAGGCAAAACAAAAAATTATCATTTTTAAATACATAAAATAACTAATTTTACATTCTGGTATTTATGTGCTGTTTACTTCCGCCTTGTTCACATTCTTGGACATAGAGATTCAAAAGAGATGTTTTCCCCCCTTTTTAATTTAGGTATGATAGAACGGATTAGATTCTTTATTTTGACAACTAATATAGAAAGTTGAAGAGTTAATTGATTATATAAAATTCAATGAAGGTTAAATAATCTTCGAACTACAGTAGTTATCTGCATGTCTCATCCATGAGGGTGCAACAATGTTGGGGGTTTTGAGAACTAGAACCAAGCTAACTGAGCAAGTTGAACTTTATCTATAGTGTGTTTACTCTTTATTAATATGCCTGGAGGTAGTAAGTAGCTAATAATAATAATAAAAAAGATCAAATTCACTCAGTATTCCATGATTCCTTCACTACTATCTCAATTACAATTAAGTACAAATGAACTGTATTCAGTTGTGTAGGAAGGCACTAAAACAGTCCAATACATTATTTAAACTAATTTTTATGTTAAAATAATTAAGATTTATATGCCACCCCAGACTGTTCGCTGGCCCTTGCCTGGCCACCCCTATGAAAAAATCCTGGCTCCGCCACTGCTGTGGCACTGCTGAGGTGTTATGGAGGCCCAGGATGCTTCGATAGCAGCCTTAAGCTCATCCAGAGTGTTGGGTCTTGCGTCTCTCAACTTTCTCTTCACAATATCCCACAGATTCTCTATGGGGTTCAGGTCAGGAGAGTTGGCAGGCCAATTGAGCACAGTAATACCATGGTCAGTAAACCATTTACCAGTGGTTTTGGCACTGTGAGCAGGTGCCAGGTCGTGCTGAAAAATGAAATCTTCATCTCCATAAAGCTTTTTAGCAGATGGAAGCATGAAGTGCTCCGAAATCTCCTGATAGCTAGCTGCATTGACCCTGCCCTTGATAAAACACAGTGCACCAACACCAGCAGCTGACATGGCACCCCAGACCATCACTGACTGTGGGTACTTGACACTGGACTTCAGGCATTTTGGCATTTCCTTCTCCCCAGTCTTCCTCCAGACTCTGGCACCTTGATTTCCGAATGATATGCAAAACTGAGCAACAGTCCAGTGCTGCTTCTCTGTAGCCCAGGTCAGGCGCTTCTGCCGCTGTTTCTGGTTCAAAAGTGGCTTGACCTGGGGAATGCGGCACCTGTAGCCCATTTCCTGCACACGCCTGTGCACGGTGGCTCTGGATGTTTCTACTCCAGACTCAGTCCACTGCTTCCACAGGTCCCCCAAGGTCTGGAATCGGTCCTTCTCCACAATCTTCCTCAGGGTCCGGTCACCTCTTCTCGTTGTGCAGCGTTTTTTGCCACACTTATTCCTTCCCACAGACTTCCCACTGAGGTGCCTTGATACAGCACTCTGGGAACAGCCTATTTGTTCAGAAATTTCTTTCTGTGTCTTACCCTCTTGTTTGAGGGTGTCAATGATGGCCTTATGGACAGCAGTCAGGTCGGCAGTCTTACCCATGATTGCGGTTTTGAGTAATGAAACAGGCTGGGAGTTTTTAAAAGCCTCAGGAATCTTTTGCAGGTGTTTAGAGTTAATTAGTTGATTCAGATGATTAGGTTAATAGCTCGTTTAGAGACCCTTTTCATGATATGCTAATTTTTTGAGATAGGAATTTTGGGTTTTCATGAGCTGTATGCCAAAATCATCAGTATTAAAACAATAAAAGACCTGAAATATTTCAGTTGGTGTGCAATGAATCTATGCCCTTGAGGTAAGCTAAAAAATAACCAAAATTAATTTCAAAGTAAACTATCCCTTTAAAGGCACACTATGTGATTTTTAGCTGCTAGAGGTCGCTTATTCAAATGAAAGGCGCATCTTGATGACGCTGTGATTTCGGCTCAAGAGCAGTGGAGCTTTTATGATGCCACAGATGACCTTTTTGGCTTCTTCCAGTCATATTAGAGGGGTAACAGTTTAGATACATTTGAGTGTGTTGAAAGTTGTTTTATTTCTACTCTGTGCATTCGCTCGACGGCTACTATGTGAGACACAGTGTTGCACACTGCAGTGAGTTAGATCGATATTAGGCATATTAAAACATGGGACTAGCGGTAAATCAAGAAAATGAGATTTAAACAAAAAGACTAACTGTGTTGAGCTGTATAACAATGATAAGTCTTCTGTCTAATGATTAGATTAATGTATTCAAACAGTTGCTCGCCTGTCTAATAAAACACATCAAGGGTTACGCGGGTATGATGTCACTGATAGGCGTGTCCTGGTTAAAATTGCTTATTTTTCTGGATTTAAATGTTCTTAGAAAAATTTGGAATAATGTAACCAAACAAATCAACTAAATATATAACATTTTTCTAGTGGTTTTTGTATATTTTGAAAAAATCGTACATATTGTGCCTTTAATGAACATGGGATAACAATATAGACTGTGTTAGATGACCCTGTGATACTGATAATACAGTCAGATTGAATATTCTACGATTAGCTGTCTCTTCCCTGGAGACTCAATCAGGAAACAAAAAAGTGGGCAAACGAGACATCTGGCTTTTCCGTCGGGTCGTTTGTCCAGTTACAGATACTGTACGGACAATCTGACCCAATACGGATCAGTGTTTGTGTTTCTATGTATCTTGCTCTGTTGAGCGGCATAATTGATTCTACGTAGGCCATACTGGGTTAACACCATGCTTTTCCAATCAAGGATTGTTTTCCCCCAAGCTATGACTAGACACCGAACAAGTCAATTGCATTCGGACCGAATGCAATGATTGGACGAGCATTTTAAAGGTGTTTAACAAGTTATTTAAAGGTGCAGTGTGTAATATTTAGGAGGACCTGTTGACAGAAATTCAATATAGTATACATAATTTTTTTCAGTGGTGTATTAAGACCTTACGTAATGAACCGTTATGTTTTTATTAGCTTAGAATGAGCCATTTCTATCTACATACATCGTGGGTCTCCTTGAAAAAGCCATTTTGCGCCGCCATGTTTCTACAGGAGCCCTAAACGAACAAACTGCTCTACAGAGCAAATTTCGTCACTGTGTTGTTCTTCATGCAAAGAAGCTAGCTAAAGTCAGCGAATAAAACACTGACACAATGATAACAAGTAACAATTATATTTGCAATAACATATCGTTTTACTGAATAATTAAGTATATCATTTCTTACTTTTTCTTTGTAAAGAAACCTCATTGCTTAACTGGCTACTCTCTGCTCACTCAGACGACGATCATCTTTTCCTGTCGGACACCGTAACTTCTGTTGGTTGCAATTCGCAACCTCACCACTAGATGCTGCTAAGATTTACACACTGCACCTTTAAAGTCCCCGTGAACCGGAAGTTGCAAACGACTTTTCTCCAGTGTTGTGACGTATTTCCGAGAGAAACGGAATACTAAATGAGGCAAAATAGTGGGCGTGGCTTTTTTCCCAACTAGCACCTGATTGGATCTAAAAAAGTAGGTGTTTTCATTCAGCCTGTCTACTGTCAGTTGGAGGGGCGTGGTTACGGATGTTAAGCAGACACCCAAACCGTCAAACCTACGTCATCAGGGAAGCTCCTCCAACGCAGAGGGGAGGGGAAATTTCAGATTTTGATTAAAGATTACGAAGCCAAAAAATTTTTTTGTGTGGATTGACTTGCATGGATGAATTGTTTACCACAAAACGATCAATTTAGGCAAACAAAGTAAGTATGGTCAATTTTGAATTCATGGGGACTTTAATATTTAGACCACTTCTATTGTTGATTGCCACCAGGATATGTAGAGAGTTCCAACCTACCAAAAAGTGTTTATAAAACAATTGCCTACCCTACCTTTAAACTACAACCATAATTAAAAGCACTTTGCAAGATAAATTCTATTTTGGTGTCCAAGCACAGATTTGTACTTGTACATTTCATTTTCTGCCCATAAGTGTCTAAAACTGTAACTCTAGAGATCTCAGACTTTAATTTTAACTTTAAAGATTTTCTACAGGCTAACTACATCTTTTTGATGGTGTAGTGAACACTCTTGCTGTATGTATTACAGACACGCCCCCACAGCGGCAGCACACTATAGTGGTGTGTGTGTGTGTGTGTGTGTGTGTGTTCAGTGGGGTTCTTCTACGCCAGTGGACACGTGCCATATGGGGCCGGTCGGTTCTGGCTCGGATCGTCGGTCTCGTGCAGAGCCCGCGGTCACGTGATCCCCGCCGCAGCTGAAGGAGAGCGGACAGCGATTCAAGGAGAACGTCTCATTCACCCGTCTTTATTTGACAGCATGCACTCCATAGAGAGTCGAAACAATATTTCCAAAGCTATGCATTAACCCGCTCGTGTGACGTGTGTGCTGCAGATGATGTGTCGCGTATGAATATGATGCGCTTTATCCTAGACTGCCTGCGGCCGGCACGAGCGCGCGCTGCAGCCGCTGCCAGGTACGCGAGCGCATGATCCTTATCTTTATACATGTAAGCATCTGCACGCAGTCTTAGTCTTAAAATGCGATTTAACCGACATCCTTGAAAATACATCACCTTGCACGTCGAGGTTAATTACGTACTGAAATGATAATGCCATAATGTGTGCATGCACTGTGATTCATCACCCTGACATCATACGTATGGATTGCATAATCTTGAACGTATGTCTGCAGTGATCTTGTGTTTATATCTATGCGCTTAAATCGGAGCCGTGGAAATCATACTGCGGAAGTATTGGCTTTTCAGTTTGATTTATTACGTGATTTATTGTTTCAGGGACACGGAGCTTCAGGCTCAGGGTATAGACTCTCCCGATGATAACGAAATCAAGGTACTGTGTTATTTTCTGCTCTAGATACACAGACACTGTAACGTTAGGTAGACTGCACTGATGAGCACTAGCTATAATTCACTGACACTTAGTGCTTCTCTGCGTCTGAAACGCGCATCTATCAGCGCATGCTTACTCTTGGTGGAGAGCCATTCGTTGCTATTTGTTTTGCATGGAAAGACAATGTGATGATGATTCTACATTTTTAACCGGGACATCCCAATATTCTCAAAATAAAAGTTCCATGCCAGTCTTCTTTATTCGTGTGTTAGTGTTGGAGATCAGCAACATGTGTGATACCATGAGATCATAAATGAATGTTGTAACGGGCTAAAGACACCCCTTAAGAAAGATGAGCCATATGATATGATATGGCACATTGATACCAGTTGAAGTAAAAAGCCCCTGGTAGTGATTTAAATACGTTACCTAAAATAATATATTTTGAGCAATTGGGTTTGTTCAAAACATATCAGCAACAGTTGTTTTATTTTGATGAATAAAATAATAATTAATTCAAAACGTACACACGTAATAAAATAAGTGTTTTATTGCCACCACTGTCATTAAAATAGGTTATAAATACATTTTTAAAATACAGTAAAAAGTTATTAAACAAAATTAGGTTCTGGAAGCTTTTTATATATGCCGGACAGCAATCCCATGATAATTTAATATGGAATTACTAACACTAAATTCAACATTTTAACAAAAACACACACACACGCACATATATATGACTTCAAAATCAAGGTATGTGCCGAACCAATATGTTTGTGTACTGTTACACTCCTAGTAACCTGAGAGCTACATTACGCATTAACAAGTTTAAATCATGGACCTACATTTCTCTCTCAGAGAATGTGTGTTTGTCAGTTATTTGAGAATTGCGTCTCTGTTTAAAAACACTCTGTTTGTAATAGAATTCTGTGTCAAATTCAGACCGGTTTTCACAGCACTTTTGGGGAGAGAACATATCAACTTGTGGTAACACTTTTTTTATAGTGTCCTTGTTACACATGTTATATGCACAGTAATAACTACAAATTATTCATAATTACACGCAATTTACCCTAAACCAAACCATAATCCTTAACCTAATCCTATAGGAACTACATGTTGTTAATTATTAATACGTCATAATTACACTGTAACACGGACACCTTAAAATAAAGAGTAACTTGTTTTGCGCTAGAGTAGACTTTGGGTACACCCAAGTTTTTTGACAAGTTGTAGGAAGTTGGAAAAACTTTCTCTCATAATCTGCACAAAAAGTCATAGGACTTATGTGATAGAAGATGGCATACAGTACGACTGTTATCAATGATATGAGTTTAGTGATTTAGATCAGGTTAACTCGTGATATATCCTCAGGGTCTGAAGGATGAGGTGCATATGGAAGAGGAGACTCTTCAGACGGTCAAGGCCTTGTGCCGTAACACACAGGAGAGCATGGAGAAGCTGGAAGAGAGGAAGACACAGCTGAAGGAAGAGCTGAAGGTGATCTATGACCTCCAGAAACAGGAGAGAGAAGTGGTAAGCAAATGTTTAAATGATTTCTGACCACAGAAAGTCATTCTACTCACCCCTCGAATCATTTTCATTGTCAATCTACAGCACACGTGTCAAACTCCGCTCCTGGAAAGCCACTGTCCTGCAGAGTTTAGCTCCAGCCAACTCCAACAAGTTTGAACAACACCTAAAGACCTGGATTAGCTGTGTTTAATTAGGGTTGGATCTGAACTCTGCAGAACAGACTGGTTGCCCACTGAAGCTAAGCAGGGCTGAGCCTGGTTAGTACCTGGATGGGAAACCTCCTGAGAAAACCAGGTTGCTGCTGGAAGAGGTGTTAGTGAGGCCAGCAGGGGGCGCTCACCCTGTGGTCTGTGTGGGTCCTAACGCCCCAGTATAGTGACGGGGACACTATACGGTCAAAGAGCACCGTCCTTCGGATGAGACGTTAAACTGAGGTCCTGACTCTCTGTGGTCTTTAAAAATCCCAGGATTTCTTTCGAAAAAGAGTAGGGGTGTAACTCCGGCATCCTGGCCAAATCTGCCCAGTGGCCTCTGTCCATCATGGCCTCCTAATCATCCTCATCTAAACGTGTATATCTGATTCCCCTCGGATTCCAAGCCACCGCAAGGCGGCAGCGACACGGTTCCCACAAAGATCGCTTTTTAATGTCATATCATGAAGCAGATGTGCCTGTATGTGCTCACACTAAAACTCCCCCCCCCCTTTTTTACTGAAGTGAAAACTTAGTTAACTCGTTCCCCGCCAGCTTTTAAAAAAAAAAGTTGCCAGCCACCGCCAGCAATTTTGATAATTTTCACAAAATTTCCAAGGCTCACCGAAATTTGTTGTATGAATATCTGAACATGCAATATATAAAAAGAAAAACAGAGCCCCTGGTTTAAAAAAAAAAAAAAAGCTTCGCTACTGAAAGCTTCATTATAGGCTGTTTCTCAGCTGTTTTTTGCAAAAAAAAAAATCAGCTGTTTTAGTAAATAAACGACCAGCTTCACTATTACATACCGACACATGCAGGTAATTCAAACTCACACCCTTTCTCTCTCTCGTTAATTCCTTCAAATTCATTCCAAAAAAAATTACTGTGCTTCTAAACCTTCAAATAAACATTACCACTATTTTCCAGTCTATATCTGTTCAGTCAAATTTTGCACTGCAAACATCCATGACAGATTTGAACAATCCACCCGATTGGCCATGATTGAATAATAAAATAATTTTAGTAAAGCCATTCAAAACCCGAAGGTCAACCATGTCGCATAATAAAGCGATCAACAACAGAATCGTTTAGGGCGTGGATTAATGTAAACACAGATATCGGATAGCAGTCGTGTCTAACGTGAGTGTAAACTGGCAGGACAAAACCTTGGATATGATCCAATTATAAGATCAGATCTGTCCATTAAGACTTGCCGTGTACACGCAGGCCAGGAGGGGTGTGATGTCAGCTCTTCTTGGTTGATTAAAGACAGAAACATTACTGCGTTCTGAACCATTGGCGGAGTCATGCTGGCTGGAAGGCTGGCCAAGAGAGCACTGCAGTAGTCCAATCTTGAAATTGTAAGAGCTTGGATGAATAAGATGGGAGTACTTAAAAAGAAAGGCCGACTTGGCGATGTTTTTGTTAATGTTTCGCTTAATGCAGATACTCCAGTTTTCTGAAGCTATATGATTAGAGATTGACCCATTACACAACTAAAACACTTTTCTACTGGGGACATCTGGCGGGTCTCTAATGTCATTACAGCACAGTGTGCTCACAGGTAAAGTTAGTTATTTAATGCATATTTTAGTGCTTTTATCCAAAGTGCTTTTACTTACAAAAGAGGGACAAAACAAAAGCAATTCATTAGAGTGCCAAAAATATTTGTAATATACAATGCAAGGTTTATTTGACAATTAGGAAGCAAGCTAGAGAAGAGGAGAAATGCTGTGTCTTCAACTGCTTCTTGAAAACATTGTAACAAATTAAGTCCCTGTTTCGGAACAAAACAAACTATCTATGGGTGTGAAAACGTCCTAAAACGCACTTTTTTTCTTTCTTTGTTTTACTGTTTTACTATTCTGCTTATTGATTCCAATTCTCATTGATTCCCAGTTTCGAAATAAGCTAATTATCAATAGCAAAAAAAAAAAACATCTTAACAAAGTTCAAAATTTTTAATCAAATGTAAAATAACACTACATAGTTTTCTTTTTAATATACAATATAAATGAATCCTTATTAAAGTTATGCAGTCAAGATCATTGAGAGATTTTCTTTTGTTCTTTGATTAACATTAATGACATAGACGGCAGCAGGTTTATTAGGCTGCTGTCACTTTAAGACCTAACGCACGGATCCAATATACTGTTACACATGCTTTCTTTCTCAACTGTTCACGTTCATTTAAGACTAAACCGACTGTGTTTACGAGGATATTTTGACATAATTTGTGCGAATTGAGTTCTCTTTCATGTCTTATTGCTCTTGAATGGTTTAAAACCACATTAAAATGCACACACAGATAATCGATAAGCGAAATCAAAATCAAGTTTTCGATTCCTGAACTTAAGTATCCAATTCCAGAATTGGAATCAATTTTCGTTTCTTAACCCTAATTGTGAATAAACAACAAGGCGTTGCTCATTCACTGGCCATAGCTGGTGGGAGGGCGCATACTTGTCGGAGTGAAGTGAGGTAAGGAGGTGTTGTTCCAGTGGTAGTTCTGAAAGCCTTAAATTTGATTCTGGCCACAACTGAGAGCCAGTGGGGTGAAGTCAGGATGGGTGTGACATGGGTTCTCTTCGGCTGATTGAAGACCAGACATACTGCCACGTTCTGGATCACCTGCAGAGGTGTAGTCGTACTGGCTGGAAGGCCTGCCGGCAGAACATTGCAGTTGTCCAGTCTTGAAATGACAAGAGCTTGGACGAGGAGCTTTACCCCATGTCCTGACAGCAAGGGTCTGATTTGTGGACCTGCATGTCCATTGCCGTTGTTATTGTTACAGTGTTGTTATTGACCATTGGGAGGCGATATAGGCATGGGGATAAGTAGCAAGTTGGTTCGGGTTAGTAACTGGGAAGATTTGAAAGGTAACAATTACCTTTGGGTGGCAGTACAGAGAAGGTGATTTTGAACACCGGGTTGTATTCATGTTTTGTGTGTACATGCTGGACCTTGTTTGAAGAAGTGATGACAATAGGACAGTGGTGGTGTGTCTTTGAATATTTTTGGAGAATAAAGGAAGGCACTGAGCAATATTAAGGAATTTGAATTTATTGAAGTTAAGTCATATAGTCATACGCCCACTCCCCAAGTCACCTCTGAAAAGGCATTACACATGGTTTTAAAACAATGGTAACTTACTAGAAATACTGCAGTATCCATTTAGTAACCATAATTGTGATTGCTATGGTTTTACTACAAATACTGTTAAAACAAGTATTGTTAATTTTTGTAGGTTAGAGTAGGGGTTTGGTGTGGAGTTTCTTTTGTATTCGCAAATACAGTTTACACAGAAAAACACAATATACATATTGCAGTGACGGCCATATACTGTACGTTAGTATTAGAATTTGGGATACAAATACAGTTGACCACAATTTACACCAGGTTTGGGGTACAAATAATACGTCACTAAAATATAGTCTTAGGCCGTATGTCCAGCAAGGTGTTTTTCCACGCGCCTGGCGTATGTTTTCAATTGTTTTCAATGGGAGCGCCGCGTTTTTTAAACCCCATGAGCGTAACGAGGCGCTGAGCGTTTTTTTCACGCTGAAGCGCCGAGCGCCCGGCGTTTTTTACTGGTCTCCGAGAGTTGAAAAATGTTCAACTTTTGATAAAACGCAGCGCTCATCACTGTCAATTTTTACCCAGCCGTCCAATCACAGTGGAGGAGGGGCGGGACTAATACCACACTGACCAACTGTCACAACATTCTTTCTGTACAACAACGACATCAACCAGCAGAGCAAACTGAACAAAATGGATGAAAAATTAATTTTTAGTATGAAACAAATTATCTGCGAAATCAGTTACAAGTAAACTGTGCTGCGGATATTCTGTATCATAGCAACGAAACGTCTCAACGGAAAAAACGCTGTGTTGCCAAAACGCTCTCAAGCCCACAGCTAGGCGTCTTCAGCAGAGCGTCTAGCGTTTTCAGCTGGCTAAAAACGCTTTGGTGGACACACGGCCTTAAGTCGCTGCCATCTGTTTGTGTGTTTCCCTGTGTGTGTGTGTGCAGTTGCAGTGCCTGCAGGAGGAGCAGCAGGACTTGGAGCAGACAGTACAGCAGTACGACACCGAGCTGTGTGCTGCGGCTGAAGACCTGCTCCAGATCCAGCGGGAAGTGGCGTATGCCAAAGCACACGCAGAAAGCCTGCATGAACAGATCTCTCCGCTGCAGGACGTATTCGAGGAGATCGTAGAGGTCCTAGTTCAGTCACCATGGTCTTAGTCTTTTGCATAGTTTTGGTACCAGTTCAAATAGACACTTCAAATAATTAATTAACTAAGTGAAATTATGCTTTGGTATACAGTTTTATAAATTTAGAGTCTAGCTCTTTTCTACATCTAAGGTGTGGTGTGGACTCAAAATAAACAGGAACACAGCAAATATATGTATATAAAAATGTTGGTTTTGCTATACCAATATATAGAGGCAATCACTCAAACAAAAATTAGAACAATTTAAAATGGTCAAGCCCCATTTATTGGACCATTTGTGATGGATTGACCCATCATTGATATTGCTCATGAATCTCTTACTTGTTTACAATGTGTACATTTAATGTGATGTTTTATTTTTTAATTCTTTTTTGTTGTTGATTAGGTTAAAAAGAAGCTGGGTGAGCTGGTTGCTGGCCTCATAACAGGTGAAAGTGCAATGACTGAGATGACAGAAGATGCTGATTGTGTGGGTTTGGACCAGGAGTTGGTTGGAAAAGCCGATGTTGTAGAAAGCGAGTGTGATCATGTCTACTGTGAGAAGATCGTGTCCAAACAGGAGAGAGAGGAAGTAGATTATGTTGAGCAGGAGAGCACCCCAGAGGAGCTTGATAAAATGCAGTATTCAACGGAGAACTTGGTATGTCCATTGGCATTCAATGTGCTCCTACAGTAGTTGTTTATAAGTTTGAACTCATGTTCTGTTATCGATTACAGAAGAGCAGTGGCTCGTCGTCTTTTACTGAGATCACACTGACGGAGGTCAAAGAGGAGGATGTTATGTTCAGGTCAACCACTCCACAGGTAGGACACACATACACTGAGCTTGTACCTGCTGTTTTGCATTGTTGTGGCATTTGTTCAGTCAATTCTACTTTTGCCATTTAATTCATTTTCAGATCTGTTGATTGCCTTAAAAGTGCATTGCTTGTTTAATTGTTTTCAAACTGCAGTTTGCATTCACACAATGTAAGTATTTCTAGAGCACATTTCTAGAGCAAACGTCACAAAGTGCTGTACATCCAAATATAAAAAAGAAAACAAAATAAGAGTGAGATATATTTTATAAACAAACAATCAGATAAAAAAACTGAGTAATACAAAACTATTTTGACAAAAGTAATTTTTAAAAGTGTCCACAGATCTTTAGTCTATAGGGAGAGCATTCAACAATTTGGGAGCAACAACCTCAAAGGCACAGTCATCTTTAAGGCCCGTTCACACCAAGAACGATAACTATGAAGATAACTATTAGCGTCCACACCAGAGGACGTTATTGTTCTATTTATTCTAAGCGCACGCTTGTCTGTCACTTTAAATGCTCTTTAAAGCAGGATGGATTCTGATTGGCTGTCAATGTTTTTATTGTTCATCAGCTGGATAAAATCGTTCTGAGAGTGATTCCAATTATGTTTCTCTGTGCCGTTATCGTTATAGCTGTGGTGTGAACTCTGCTATTATTTAATTTTGTATATTTTTTGCAGATGAACGCTTGTTGCCTTAAATCTGCTTAGCACCCTGTGCCACAATGTAGTCATAATCGCTGTTTCCAGTTTATTCAGCTTTCCAACGAGTGCAGCAGTGTTTCTCTAATTGTCTTGTAGTTTTCATAGAGAGCTTTTGTGGAGTCGGCCCTACAGCTCCATCTTGTGGCACACAGATTTAAAAGTCAAACTAATGTGAATGTCACTGTCATGAATATCCGATTCCAGCGATGAGTGGATGCACTGCAAAAGGTATAAAGGGATTGTAAAAAATCGAAAAAGGATGTGAACTCCTCACAACAATCATCTATGCTGTTAACACCAACAAGATTCAAAGAATGACCAGCACAGGGCATGTAGTGAATTAAATGGTTTTGCATTTTCAGGTGCGCTTGAAGTCCGTTATATTTACCGGACATATTACTCGCATTATCATAGCTTTTCCACGGCAATTTGACAAGTCCAATCCCAAGTCTCGCAATTTTTTTAGTACACACTCAGGAGGTTTTCACCTGTGTGGCTATGGAGGGGCTCAAATACAAGCAATCCTTCAACTACTTTGCCCTCAGCACTATCAAATCTAAAAATAAATGTCAACTGGTCTACATGAGAAAAAGATCTGGTGTTGAATCTACAATTACAGAGAAATATTTGGCCTGTTGGATTTCAGCTGCTATGATGTTCTTAGTTTTCTTGCCTATTAATGAGATAAACTCTTCACAGATTCGAGAGGACAATTAAGAGGGCTTACCTTTGCCCTTCTGCCCATGCTTCTTAAAATGATCTTGTAAAAAGTGGTCAAACTCTGTAATCAGTTCAAGCAAGCCAAGGTAATTCCCGTTGTGTGGTGATCCCAGTTTTTCGTCATACCCTCGGAATGCCCCTTCTCTCCCAAAAACTTGACAACAGCTACTAAATGCCTCAAGACCTTCTTCCAATAGTTGTATCTCTTTTTCTCTATCTGCCGGCAAATTGAAGCATCCACTGTAGATACAGTACGTGTTTGGCTCTGTTAAAGTCTTAAAGTTAGATACAGTTCGATTTCATGAACTGGTTCAGCGGTTACTCTTGCTCAAAAGTCTGAAGCATAGCCTGAAGCCCTACAGAAACTTGCCAAATCATTGGCTGATGGAGCTAAAGCACCACTATAATAGCTGCACCCTTAGTGTGCACTAACAGGCTAGTTGTATGAGAAACTCCAGATAAAACCTTCTTAGCAGGAGCCAAACCAGGTCATAAAACAAAGCAACCAGTCGCCATAGAACTAGACCCATAAAGACACGACACTCCTAGCAGAGTGGGCTCGAATAACCAGAGCCGAAGGTAATCTACATGCCTTATAAGCTTCAGATATTGCATCTTACATCCAATTCAGATCAATTTGATTAACTGGGTCAACTGGTTACTCATGCTCAAAAGAACAATTCGTTAAAGAATCACCATGGGGTTGACCGCATGCCCCCCTGATGGTTTAAATAGGACATCACCGGCATGTTGTCCTTCCATATCAGGACGTGCTGGCCTGAATATCTGGGAGGAGGAATCTGAGTGCCAGGCACATTGCTTCTATTTCCAGATGTCATTTACCACGTCCTTTGAATCTTCAATCGGCCCTCGACCATCGCATACAAAGATGCATCCATGCATTTTGTAAATGTGTGAGGAAACAGTCCAAACAGGAACACGTAGAACTGGTGTCTAGTGATTTTACACAGCAAAGCTTGTTCACTGGTATCCCGCAGCTTTGTCGTTCTCGACTGCTAGAGGTGCACACTGTGAAATATAAATAGATACTTTTCTTGTGTGTGGCTGCTGCATGTCATTGACCAATCGGAGATTACATTATTCACAACCACTATGTTCAGCAATGCTCAGATTAAGGAAAAACAAAGTGTAAAAAACAGCGAGTAACTATAAAATGCACTCTAAACGAATCTTTGAAAAAAAATCAGTTTGTACTAAATCAGTTGTAAAACTGAACAAGAAATGTTTTTTTTTCTGATATGGGCACTTATGGTTTCTCTCTTGAAACAGTCTGATTCTTCTGATATGGAGAAGGAAGACTTTGAGATTATTCAACCTAGTCAAGCAACAAACAGACAGTTTGACTTCTTCCATCCAAACCCCTTCACTTATGGTGAGTGATTGTTATGGCATGATTGTTTCTGGATTGTACATTTACATGTGTCTCACAACTTATTTTTTTTTAAATTATTTCCAGGTGATGTATTTGGAGAAGACCATTTTCCAAAGGTTGATGTGACAGGTTGGTAACTTTGTTTAAAACCTGACTTTTTTCCTGTAATGATGTGTACATATTTAAAACAACGTTTTGAGTAAGTTTTATTTAAACTGCACAATAACAAAAATGCATTAGTGTTAGGGAATCTTCTTTAAAGCTATCTTCCAATGCTACCAACTAATTTAAGGAGCTAATATAGTTACACTGCAGTTACTTTACTACAGTCATTTTTGCAATCAGAACAGTTTTTATAAGCTACAAAACAATAAGGAACTCAATTAGGATGAGAGCATTAAACTAGAACAAACTAATTTACTCAAAATTTCTAATAAAAAAAAGAGTAACAATGTAATCTATGTAACAGAATCAAGTTTATTATGTCAAATATATCACTACAATGGATAATAATGGGGCTTTTCACACTACTTAACCATGAGTTATCTTTTAGGAAAAAAAAAAAAATCACATTAATTTTAAAAGGGTTATAACCGTTACGAAATCCTGCTCCCTGATATACTTCAAGTAAAATCGAAGAATGACCTGATGTAACGTCATTTTAAACCAAATCAGGCCAAAACTAACTTTGTTTGGAGTTTGTTTTGGGAGTTCGAAACAGTTTGCCAAAGCAAACCTTCCGGAAAAGTTCGCTATGGCTGGTAAACACCTTTGTACTACCATTGGTCAGGTTTTTTTTTTTTTTTACCCCTAAGCAAGGAACGAACAAGAACTTCGCCTTGAGTATATCGGGGCCTTAACACTGCTTTTGTGGGGTAGCTCCACATTGCTGTTCCAAAGTGTGATGATTCTTACATTTATGGTGAAAACTTACAAACTGGGTATAGACAGAAATATAAGAGCCCAAATGATGAGTGTAACACAGTATGTTGTAATGGGAAGGAGGCGGGAACCGGCGAACATTCAAAAGACTTTAATAAATAAATAAACAAATAACAAAATGAAAGTACAGGCAGCAGTCCCTCACGGATGACCTACATTTTACAAACATGCGTACAGTTTACAAATGTACCGTGCAAAACTTGAATTCCCAGGATTAATTACTATCCCAGGGAAAAGAATGAAGTGAGTGGAAAAGGATAACCCAGGATTCCGTTAACCCAAGATTTTAGAAAAACCCAAGGTTAACGATTTTAAGTGTGAAAAGCCCAAATTCTGCACAGGCATATCTACTGTACATGAGAGCAGGTTTGATTATCACCTTTGTTTGCTCTGCTGTATAACTGCATGTGCAATACAATTTAACTTAGAAATCATAAATACTTGTTTAAAAAATTTGCTTGTTACTGTAAAAGTTACACTGCTTTGAAAAGAATTTAGCTGATGATAAATGGGTATACGTTTGTTGCACTGCTACTTTTAGTTAGCTATCTCCCAACACAGAAATGCACTAATTGCAGAGAATAAGAGAGTCAATCCATTCTCAGACAGTGACTAATATGGTGCTGTTTTTCTCAGAGCAATTACCAAGGGACCCGTTTAAAGGCACAGACCCTTTTGCCTCTGACACTCTCCTGGTTAACATGCCAGAGGAAAAGCATTGTCAGGATGACTTCATCACTGCAGAGAACAGTCTTCTAGACACTGTACACTACCCTCTCCAGTCCTCTGTAAAAGACTATGGTACCTTTAACACTCCCATCAACATGCCACTAGTTGCTGACTTCAAACAGTCCACTGGAGAGCTTGATTGTGTGTCCATGTCCACTGAAAATAGGAGTCTTGAATCTTGCAGTGACGCCAATTCTGGTGTACAAATAAATGCCACACAAGACCAAAATCACGATGCCGTGCAACCATATCTATCAAAAGAAGCTCAGTTCAATGAAGAGTGTGTCCATGAATCTGGCTCTAGTCACAGTTCTACGGTGTTTAATTCTTTTGATGCCGATTCCAGTATATTTGCTGAAGCTGAAGAGTTGGAAGACAGAGTTGAAGTTCAGGATGGATCCAGTTTTATTAAAAGATCTAACTCACTGTGTGGTCTACAGAGAATCATTGCAGGGTCCTATACTGGGTTTCCTCTAAGTCCGTGTGACCCTGAGCCGCTCCCAGGCATAAGTGATATTGAGAAGATTTTTGAACATCATATCTCTTCTGAACAAAATGCTGTAAATGACAAAGATTGTTCTCATTCAGAACTTGGAAATACTGAGAGTTACTTCACCGATCATAGTCCAGGTCCTCTGTGTGAAGAGTTGCATGATATAAATAGTAATGCCTCTACTTCTCCTTCCATTTGTGATCCTCAACCCTCTGCTTTAGATGTGAATGACTACAAATATGGAGATATGTACTTTTTCACTGTGAGACTAGATCCTGGTAGCCCAGAACTACCTAATCATAGCCCAGTTTGTCCTGAGCCAAATAAAATAAAGAAAGATGAGTCCCACGAGCAGTTGCCTTGGAAGGATCCTGCTTTGAGCCCTGAATTCAATGATATAGATGAATTTGAATGTTGCAGTCCAAAGCCTGAAGACACAGAACAACACAGCCAGATTACAGAACAGAATGACCAGAACAATTTTGAGAATGTGGAGCAGGAGATCACGACAAACAGTGACCCTCCTAAATGTAATGAAGTATTAGGGTCTGATTCTGAGAGGGCGGATTTACATATTCCATGTCTTACATTTGAGGATTCAGATGCTTGCCAAAGCCTGTCTAATTCAGAGTGGAATGACCAATGGAAGGCAAATCTCACTGCAGCTGAACATGTTCCTGATACATCATTCCTGGATAAAGATATTAGTACACCAAATTCTCCAGTTCAAGACCTCTTTTGTCTGCAAAGTAAGACAGATGCATCAGCTACTGACCAGGTTTATGTCTGTGAGCAACTCGTCCCCGAATCCAGTAGTTCACAACAGCACAGCCCGTCTTGCTCTGAAACCTTGGCCATGAGTAAATTCGAACTCCAGTATTTTGACCCATTCAGTCCCATACCCGCTGAGCCAGTCGATTGTGTATCTGAATTAGAAGAATTCATGAATGTTGTTCATGAAGCTCCAAGACTAGATTCTGGTTATCATGAAGTTGATACCCCTGCCCCTTTTAGTCCAGAACCTACTTTCAAAAGCAAATGTAGCATTGACCTTCAAGGCCAAGGTTTGGAAACCAGTAAGCAGAGCAACTCTGAAATCCATGTCCCTGATCCATTCAGTCCTGAATCAGTTGATACAGGGATATTTGACTCAGAAACAGAAAACTGTGATTCTGGTAATATTATTACAAAGTGTCACTTCTTCAGTCCTCAACAAGTTTATACAGAGTTAAATAATCCAGAGGACAAGCAGATGTCTTTCATCAATACTGTGTCCTGTGATATGCTAAGTGATCATCTCAGTGGATCCGAACTTGATGATTGTTACCCCTTTGGTTCTTGCCCATCTAATGAGGAGAGCTATGCTTATA
This sequence comes from Rhinichthys osculus, assembly GCA_029959095.1. NCBI lineage: Eukaryota > Metazoa > Chordata > Actinopteri > Cypriniformes > Leuciscidae > Rhinichthys > Rhinichthys osculus. Next base: position 42,694,188 of record JARWKJ010000007.1, read on the forward strand.
GTAGTGAGGAAAATGTAATTACTGGACCCATCCGAGATGGATCTGATGTTTCTGGACAATACAAACCTAGCTCCATCGTGTCAAATGCTAGTCATTTTAATCAAGTAATCCACAGCGGTTCTGAATGGAGTACCTCTGAAATGAGGCTTCCCAACCCTGAGGCATTTGACCCAATGAAAAACAACTTTTTTGATTTTAATACAACTGATGTTGGCTCATTTGTGACCAACATAAGCCAAGAAGCTGAAGAGGCTAATCATTGTGCTGGAAAAGTCACTAAAAAGGCTGACCTTACTGAAATTGACTATTTCTGTACTGAGCTCAGTAAAATGGTATCCTCAAGTTCATCTGATTCTGTTCAACAAAGTGTTGCTGAGATGTTATTTGGCTCGGATCCGGACACCTCAAGCTTTTACCCCTGGGATTTTGAAAAGCAGCAACACAGTTGTTAGTTTTCACTCACCATGTGCTTTAATCAATCTAATTAAATCAGAGTTGCATTTACATTTGACTTTATCATGGTTATATCCAGTCCAAAAAAAAAAAAAAGTGTAAATGTGTTTGTAAATGTGAAAATGTCTAACCTTGGACTGCAAATTGGCGGTCAACCTCATGTGTCTCACTTTTGTAGCTACATTTCTAATTTCTGTTTAGTTACAGTTATGTTTACATTATTTATTTATTTTTATTTATTTTTTTCAAACGCCAATAATAATCAAATACTAACTGCTGATATGTAGCATAATAAATATGTAACATTTTGAACGTCCTCTGCTGGACTTTGGAGTTATGTCCATTCAACGTGAATTTCCCATGGCATGCTTAGTAAATGGACAGATGAGGAACAAAATCTTCCATTTTAAGGGAACTTCGACACTGAGTCATTACGTTAACGCAATGGGAACGTCTTGTCTGAATCATGTGTGCACACATGCCAATCCCTTTGGCCACAGATGAAGTCAAGTGACACTATACGCACCCCATGGTTTGGGTCCTGTGTCTGTTGAGGCAGCATGGCGACTCAGATCATAGGGTTTGCTGATGGAGCTGCTGGATGAGCCTAAAACAGGCGCTGGCCTTTCTCTTGCTCTTTCCATAGACTCAGAGGGTCCCGTTCTGGACTTGGAAGCTCGCTTTGTGATTTCTTCCGGTCTGGACAAGGACCTGCCTTCTATGGGGTCCTCTATAATGATATCCGCATTGCTGTTGTGTGTAGATCAGTGTCGGAAATGGGGACTGTGTTGGAATTGAGACACTTCCTCCCAGATCTCAGTATAGCGGTGTGGGTTATAATGTTCCTAAAGCATCAACGCAATGACGCAGTGTTCCCTCGATAGGGAACGTCTCAGGGTCACTAATGTAACCCGGTTCCCTGAGGTGGGAACGAGATGCTGCATGGTGTTGCCATACACGGCTTCTTTAGACAATTGAATCTGGTGATGCTGTATTCAGGCACCATTTTATAGATGCAAGTGACATACTGTCTAACGTCTTCTGACTTCATCCATGGCACGTGTGTACACTTGATTCCCTACAGAGGACAAAGCAGGTATAGAAGAGAGATGGATGGTTTCCTACTGAATTAACTGATTTTTAAAAATACTAACTGAAAGAAAAGTGTGTTATGGCACTAAATGTCTGTTTACATGTCATAATATCAATAAAATGCGACTAGCTGTTGCAAAATTGATCACATTACAAGCTTGGAAAATTTATAACTTATGAAAACCAGAGTAATAAGAAACACTGTATCCTCATTTTCATTTTGAATTATATATACATTTTGCACACAGAATTTGAAATTCTTTCAGACAGTGTGGACAATATAGGTCTAGAAGATAAATCACCTTAAAAAAAAACACATCTCTTGAGGGATTTAAAAGTGTGTTTCTGATCAAGCTAACAGGGGAATGAAGACAACAGCACAGGTGAGAATATATTCCCCACAAAACAAGCCGGAGCTAAAGATGGCGAGTAAACAGAGTGGAGCTTTGACGATGGGGTGGGGTGACACATTACAACCAATTACATTGGTTTATAAAACAGCAGAGTATACGCATTTATTTTGAATGCTGCATTTGTTTTTGTTATTGTTTTATTGTATTTTATTGTATTGTATTGTATTGTATTTTAGCAATAAACGTTCACATCACTTCTCTGCTGAATATTTTTATCCAGATTTTATTTTATGCCTATTGCAGATTTACAGCTCCAAGTGATTTTTTATTTGCTAGTTAAGCAGCTATATGGCATAAGTGTTAATAATTGAACCTAATTTCATCCTGTACATAAGTAGATTAAGAATTGTTTACACACATGAACTAACAACTCTGAGTCCAGACCTTAAATTCATTCAAAGTCTTTGGGATGTGCTGGAGGAGACTTTACAGAGTGCTGGACCCTTGCATTGTCAATACAAGATCTTGACCAAACATTGATGCACCTCTTGATGGAAATAATTAGCCTGACTTCGTCATACTCATATTCTAGTCAGAATGTGAGTCTGATACTGCTCCATAGGGCTTTGATTATGAGGCGTGTCTTAACCGAACCAGGAAAAAAAAAAACTCTGCACTCAATTGGATAGACCTACAACCAATGAGAGCAACGCAGTAAGTCAACTACTTTGCATAGCACAGTTGTCAACTACAGAACTCAAATGCACACACGCTGGAAGAAGTAAAATAACGAGTGTTGCTTCTTTTACTTGGTCCTCCATGAGTGCGACCAAAGGAGAAACCACAACGACCACAGGGTTTTCATTGCGTCCCATCTTCTTAGTGACCATCGGAGCCAGCTGATAAATTAAACTTTTGCCGAATCCCGTAGTAAGGACGGCAAAAATAACTTTCCGATCAACAAATACCTTTATTGCAGTTTTCTGTTCGTCTATTAAGATGAATGCGCTGTCGATTTCTTTTACAACAGACGCAATAGCGGAATCTATACATCTCAATTCTCCAGCTGCGGCCATCTCTGAGGGAAACCAGTTCAACCCAAGCGCTCTTTGATAACATGATGATTACGTCCCTGCAGATCATCTGTCCATCATTGTATAAAGCCCGCCCTGGCAATTTGATTGGCCCAAACATTTTTTGACTGATCATAATTACTCCTCAATGGAGAAAGTCCAGACCGAACTTCCCGACCAAAAAATGTTGTGGGAGGGTTCGGGCTGGCATCCAGGCTAGGAAATAATATCACAACATTTATTTTACAATTTGAGCCTGATGAATCTTAACATTGTCATCCTGGAATAGGGCCATGATGTGTCTTCCTACATGGTTGTTCAAGAAATGAAAAGCTACACACTCCATCAATTAGGTTAAGAAGAAATGTTGCCAAAAATATAACATGCTAGAAACATAATAATCACTGCAATAATGATCCAATCATATTAAGCATTTGCCTATTTAAATCCAAACAGCAACTTTATACATATACATAATGACCCATTACAGGTCAAATTCTCATAATAGTTTCATTATTTAGCTCAGTTCAGTTCAATGACAGTCTAAAGTGCATTTATTATGAAAGAAGTTCAGTTCAGCTATATAAGCATCTTTTAACAAGTGGAATTAGGCACTGCGCCTTTAAGGTGGAACGCACTCTGTTACTCCCTCACTAATGAGTGGGCAGTCGGTTTGAGGAGCTCAAGCTGTGACCATCGCATGTATGCGTGCAGTGCAAAGCCCGTTTTATATTCCTGTTGATCTAATCCTGTTTTATTTCTATTCAGTAACGCAGTTGTTAGTGGAGTGTTTTGCAAACTGGCCCATGTGTGTGGGATTGACGACGCTGATAATAAATGTGGAATATCAGTTACGCGAGTCTCTGCTTACACTTGGCTACAACCATTCAGGCAAGCTGGTTAAAGCGTTACTAGCTATACAGAAGACAATAGTGTCGCTTTTATTTTGAGTCAGTTAAATATTGATTCAATTCATTTTAATAACATAGTCGATGCTGCAAACTTTATCCGTTTTGAAGAAAAAAGATTCAGCTATAAAACAGAGGACAATAGGCTCAGTTCAGTTCTTGTTCTATAATATCAAGAGATATTTTACACAAAATATCTCATCCACTGCATCAGGTTTTTTTTCTTTCTCCAATTCTGATGGGGTTTGGGTTCCTTGCCACTGTCCTCTCTGGTTTGCTTATTTGGGGACCCTTAATTTCCAGCAATATTACTAATTAACTGCATTAACACTACTGGATGAGTAAAAAAGAAAAGAAGTTTTTTTGTGCATTTGCAAAGAACAGATTTCAAGCAAATCATAAATATGCAATATCATAGTTTTATTGTTTACAATATCATGTTTTTTACAGTAACTTTATCAGCACTGTGCTCAGTGGGACCAACCACTCTATGGCTTATACATTCCATGGAAAGTGACCGGAGAGATGATTTCAACTTCCGCCCTTGCAATCTCAGACAGGTCCTTGGCATTCAAGATCAGGCAATATGTTGGTCTCTGGGCTCCAGGCGCCACCACAATTGTCATTAGGATACCTGTTAAGCATCAAAGCATTAAAAAATACACACTTGACAAGACATAATATTTGTCAATATGGCATGTCTCACTCACCATCATCCTCATCCACCGCATCGGGGTTTTGCACAAAGAGCGGCTCTGAAGGGTATGCGTCTGGCTCCTGCCATACCCAGGTCTCCTTAGTCCTCACATTCAGCTTGCAAATCTATGAATCATCAAAGACAGCCTAAAAAAGCACATTCTTCAACACTTGTTATAAAACACTGAACAGATGATGTGTGATTATTCATACCCTGTCAGGGACAAAGTGGTTGAGGCCCAGTCCATAGGCATAGGTGTAATTCTTTGCGTTGTTCATTTTGTAGTTGATCTGGGGAAACTCGAAAGCTTTGAGATTCAAACACATGATAAAACATGTCAAAACTTTACCTCAATTTTTTTATGTCATTTTAATAAGCTTTCAGGAAAAAAATAATGTTATTTGAGAAATTAAGTTGTACCTTAAACAAAAAGGAAGCAAAAGTTCCCATAACAACTATCAATTAAGTTTGTTGTACCTTGTCGTGGACCAGAGAAAAGCACCTCAGGCTCAAGCCAAATGGTCCCATCAACACGCATTGTGGCTGTGGCTGTGGTGTACGGCAGAGAGATCAGATTTTTGCCCTGCTCCTCCTATAAGAAATCAGTGTTAAAGGGTCCTCAATCCTGAAGGATCAGTATTTTTCTCACAAAAATATTAATCCTATGTGGCTTGTTAACACTTTACAATAAGGTTCTATTAACGTTAGTTAATAAAAATACAACTTTTCATTGCTCAGGTCCAATAAATAATATTAAAGTGCCCCATATATGCTTTTTTTTTAAAATATTACCTCTCATGTAGTGTAATATAATATAGCTGTTTGTGAATATAAAAGGTTGCAAAATTTCAAACATCAAAGTATACATAAAAGGAGTTTTTGTCTCCCAAAAGAAAGAAGCTATTCTGAACTGTCTGAAACGATTTGCCTGTAATTCCAGTCTTACTTCCTGCTTGAATCTACGTAGGATTGTAACAAATTTGCATAATGACAGCCTATGGTCTTCATTGGAACAACGCCATTGCTAATGTTTGTATGTGTATCAAGTGCTGAGGAAGCCTCCGAAGCTAATATTCCGATATACATCTGACCAATCAGATCAAAGTAGACAAATCACAACAGACTGAGCCATCTGACCAATCAGAACAGTGTAGACCAATCACAACAGACTGAACCATCTGACAAATCAGGGCAGAGAGACCAATCACAACAGACTGAGCCATCTGACCAATCAGGGCAGAGTAGACCAATCACAACAGACTGAGCCATCTGACCAATCAGAGCAGAGTAGACCAATCACAACAGACTGAGCCATCTGACCAATGAGAACAGTGTAGACCAATCACAACAGACTGAACCATCTGACAAATCAGAGCAGAATACCAATCACAACAGACTGGGCCATCTGACCAATCAGAGCAGAGTAGACCAATCACAACAGACTGAACCATCTGACCAATCAGAGCAGAGTAGACCAATCACAACAGACTGAGCCGTCTGACCAATCAGTACAGAGTAGACCAATCACAACAGACTGGACCATCCGACCAATCAGAGCAGAATACCAATCACAACTGACTGGAAAATCTAACCAATCAGTGCAGAGTAGATCAATCACAACAGACTGGGTCACCTGACCAATCAGAACAGAGTAGACCAATCACAACAGACTGAACCATCTGACCAATCAGAGCAGAGTAGACCAATCACAACAGACTGGGTCATCTGACCAATCAGAGCGGAGTAGACCAATCACAACAGACTGAGCCATCTGACCAATCAGAGCAGAGTAGACCAATCACAACAGACTGAGCCATCTGACCAATCAGTACAGAGTAGACCAATCACAACAGACTGAGCCATCTGACCAATCAGAGCAGAATACCAATCACAACTGACTGGAAAATCTAACCAATCAGAGCAGAATAGACCAATCACAACAGACTGAACCATCTGACCAATCAGAGCAGAATACCAATCACAACTGACTGGGAAATCTGACCAATCAGAGCAGAATAGACCAATCACAACAGACTGGACATCTGACCAATCAGAGCAGAGTAGACCAATCACAACAGACTGGGCCATCTGACCAATCAGAGCAGAGTAGACCAATCACAACAGACTGGGCAATCTGATCAATCAGAGCAGAATAGACCAATCACAACAGACTGAGCCATCTGACCAATCAGAGCAGAGTAGACCAATCACAACAGACTGAACCACCTGACCAATCAGAGCAGAGCAGACCAATCACAACAGACTGAGCCATCTGACCAATCAGAATAGAGTAGAACAATCACAACAGACTGAACCACCTGACCAATCAGAGCAGAGTAGACCAATCACAACAGACTGAGCCATCTGACCAATCAGGGCAGAGTAGACCAATCACAGCAGACTGAGCCACCTGACCAATAAGAGTAGAGTAGACCAATCACAACATACTGGGCAATCTGACCAATCAGAGCAGAATAGACCAATCACAGCAGACTGGACATCTGACCAATCAAAGCAGAGTGGACCAATCAGAGCAGAGTGGACCAATCACAACAGACTGAACCACGTGACCAATCAGAGCAGAGTAGACCAATCACAACGGACTGAGCCATCTGACCAATCAGAGCAGAGTGGACCAATCACAACAGACTGGACCACATGACCAATCAGAGTAGAGTAGATCAATCACAACAAACTGAGCCATCTGACCAATCAGAGCAAAGTAAACCAATCACAACAGACTGGGCCATCTGACCAATCAGGGCAGAGTAGACCTATCACAACAGACTGGACATCTGACCAATCAGAGCAGAGTAGACCAAGCACAACAGACTGGGCCATCTGACCAATCAGAGCAGAGTAGACCAATCACAACAGACTGAACCATCTGACCAATCAGAGCAGAGTAGACCAATCACAACAGACTGGGCCACCTGACCAATTAGAGCAGAGTAGATCAATCACAACAGACTGGACCATCTGACCAATCAGAACAGAGTAGACCAATCACAACAGACTGAGCCGTATGACCAATCAGAGCAGAGTAGACCAATCACAACAGACCGGGCCACCTGACCAATCAGAGCAGAGTAGACCAATCACAACAGACTGGGCAATCTGTCAGTTATTGTGGCTGCGGTGTGTCACGTGACAATCATGACGCGTCGCCATGGAAACAAGGTCAGTTAAAATTTATTTAACTTACGCTTGAAAGTGTTGATTTAAAAAATATATATTTTAAGTAATCAACAATAGCCCAAGTTTAGTAAAACATTTTTTATTAAGACTATAAAAAATAATTCTGCATCCATTATTAGGTGTGCCAGCTGCCACTGTGGGTGGCACCGGCACACCCTGGCACACCCGTGGCTACGCCAGTGTTTCAAATAGCATAATAGGGGCACTTTAACAGAAACATTTATTTTAATAGTGTATTAGTAAATGTTGAAATTATTATTAACTAAGACTAATAAATGCTTTGGAAGTGTTTTTAATTATTAGTTCTTGTTAACTAATGGTAGCAAATAGCACCTTATTGTAAAGTGTTTGTTTTTTATTTACCTTGTAGGGATCCAGAGGAATGACGTATCGCCTCACTTCTGGCTGAGGGGCAATCATGGCATTTCTTTTAACTTCGTCCCAGTTGGCACGGAGGTTTGCCAGCCACAGATAGTTGTAGACAAATTCAAAGCTAAAGAGGAAAAAAATAATACCTTATCTTACCTGAAACCAGTGGTTGTTGTTATACATGAGTATACGCAATGTGATGATGAATAAAAATAAATGCGCATACATCCTATAAATGTTCCTACTAAAGGTGGTGAATGGCTTTAAAAAGTTCATGCAAGTAAATAATTCTGTTTTACTTACCCTTTCCAGGCACACAGGTCAAAAACAATGAACCCTGAGTCCTCGTAGCAGTTGATGTGATGGAAAAGACCCATTGCAGAGGTTCTGAATTTATAGTCAATGTATTCCCCTGGATGCTTCCTTGCAATGTGTATCCACGTCTGTATGAATGGACACAACAGATCTAAGGAAAAGACTCAAAGCCTCCTAAAGTTCTGTCATGTCATTTAACTCGTATATTATCCTTAAGTGATAAATAAACAAGAACATACGCCTTTCTCCTCATCAGATTCAAAGCAGTCCATATAGTTGGATCCTCGAATACTCCAGGCGCTCAGGAATTTCAATAGGTTGATTTTGACTGGTGTTTCAACAAAGACAAAGTAGTTCTCGGTCATCCCAAAACTAGTAAGGGAAAAACATATAGGGAAAATGGGTGTTATTGATTATATTATGGTACTGTTCCTTACCGTTCTTAGAACCGTTCGGCCCGACGGTGGAAAAGCGGCTTTTTACATTTGCGACAAAACTTTAAATTGAATGACTCAAATGTCTTGTGGTATAATCACACTTAAAACATTATACACCTTTATTGCATAGGAGTGTACACATCTAATAATTTTTGTCAAATGTTTTTAAAAAATACTGTATATATAGGCCTATATATTCGTTGCCTTTTTGGGCAGTTGAACCACATGACATTTTCAACCTGAACTAACCTTGACTTGTTACAAAATTGTCAAATTATCTGATGAGACTTACTGATCTTGACACAGGTTTTGTTGTTGTTGGCAGTTTTTTGCATGTTGGTTGCACCACAAGTCTTCGATTTGGTTGACAAATGTTTTTCAGATATTAAATAAGTGAAGTTTGAAAGAAAAAAAATCTAAGAAATAATAATGAAAGATCTTGCCAAACTATGTTTAAGTAGGTTATCTTTTCAAGACTTTCATTCATTTAATGAGTCTTTTTCCATTATGATATCAGGACAGTTGCACCACCCTGACATTATTTTTTTATTATTACTTTATGTCCCCCAAAAAATATCAGAATGAATTTTAATTTAGAAATGTTCTGTATGAATTGCATTTCAATGAGCTTTTGAATAAATGAATAGGACAAACACATGAGCATCATTTCATTGACCCCTGTACTGCATTTTTGAGCATATAACACAAGCCATGCTGATATCCAGAGTCAGACCTTCATATTGAGGAACTTACATTTTAGACACTATGGCCTGGTTTCACATACAGGATTTAGATTAAGCCAGGATTATGCCTTAGTTAAATTAGGTCATTGAAGTAGCTTTTTTTAAACATGCCTTTTAAACAGGAAAAAAAAACATTTCTGGTGTGCATCGTGAGACAAAACAATGGCACTGACATATTTTAAGATATGCTTTCAGTTAAAACAGCTCAAACATGCATTTTAAACTGAGACTAGGCTTAAACCTGTCTGTGAAACCGGACATATATTGCCAACATTGTTTCTCCAACAACGGAAATAGTTTCAATTGAAGATAAAGCAGAATAAAACAGAATATCTGAGCAACACACATTAGTGGTGTTTTGCTCTACATCGGGGTCTTGATCGACTATAGATGATCCTTTACTCGTGATCTACACAATAATGTTTCTTTGGCCAAAGTACTGTAGTTATATTTAATTTCATCATTGTTATTACCTGTAATAAATTAGAGTTAAATGACACATTGATTCTAAATATTTTTATTTATTTTCTCATGTGTTTTTGGAGGCATCATCGATTTGATGATTAATCGATTGACTATTACCTGTGCACGTAGGATGGCTTGAACCTTTCAGCACTTGGGAACTGCACAACCACCTTGGATTTTTCAATGGGGTCAGATTTGTCTGAAAGATTTTGTTGGCATTTAACCAAATGAGTTTACTGAGCATTAGTCATCGTTTAACCAACTTCTTTAAATGATTCTCAATGATTGTAAGACCGCTTACCTTTTTGTTTAGGTGGGATTCGGACAATATTGTAGGCCAGTGAGGCTCCCTTCCCCATGCAGTTCCCAATGTTGTACACTGTACCATCTTTCTCAATGTGGGGATGGGCTGTTACTCCATTTATGTTGACGTAATCACACATGTCAACCTTTTGGAATGATTAAGTTATATTTCTTAAGATGCTGGAAAGCTATTCAGGACTACAAAACATTCAAATCAATATACAAGAAATCTTTGCATTACCTTTTTCAAGGTTTCCAAGGTGTCCACATTTACTTTGGTGATATAATTAGTCTCTGTGACAGCATAATAATCCTCTCCGATAGGGTAGACGTTCACCAGGCAGTTGTCTGTCACCTCAACACCTTTGAAATACGAGAAGAACCTGTCAAAAAATGACAAAATGTAAAAAAAAATGCTGATGCACCAAACCCATAAGCATTATGCCATGCATGCTAAAGCTTTCAGTTCGTTGAACTACAACAGTTTGTCTAAAGGCCTGTTCACACCAAGAACTATAACCATAACTATATTGCGCCCACACCAACAGACGATATCGTTCTGTTTATTTTAAGCGCATGCTGCAGTTTTGTTGTCTGTCTCTTTAAATGCTTGAGCTCGTTCAAGCAGGATGGATTCTGATTGGCTGTCAATGTTTGTATCGTTCATCAGCTGGGAAAAAATCGTTCTGAAAGTGATTCCAATGATATCTCTCCTCTGTCATCATTGTTATAGTTGTGCTGTGGACTCTGCTATTCTTTTATATTTAGATTATTTTTAAACTATATAGTTATCTTATAGTAATCGTTGGTGTGAACGAGCCTAAAGTCCAGTCAGACCTGGAGAAGATATTCTTGCAGGGATCTGGATAGGCGCAGGTGCCGAACTCAGTAATGACCACACGTTTCTCTGTCATAGCACGCACGTAAGCGTCCGTTTTGACAAACCTGGGAAAACAAAACACCATGGTCAATAGGTTTTGTATTATTTTCCTTTAAACAGAGAAAACAAAAAGATTATTTGACATACTTGCGGAAATATGTGACCTGTCCATTGCTGAAATCAAACTTGTGCATGAGGGCCTGGCCATCAAAAAGATGGTAGAAGGGCTCAGATCCAGCCTCAAACAAACCGGGACCCAGACGGAGCAGACTCCCTTTTATAAACGAGGGGATGCGCCCTAAAAAAATGCACATTATTCACAAGCGTTCTTGTTTTATTCTTCTCAGAACTATACACTAGAAAATGGTGGTTAGCACATAGTATGTTGCTCATGTGAGCAACTCGAGTTCAAATGCAGTACTGAGTAGGTACTACATTTGAATTTACTTCACACCCGTTAAAAAAGTATGTTCTATATAATATGTAGTATGAATGGAATTCGGATGTACTACATCCACCATGTTGTTACTGTCACATGACCCAGTTGCATCGCTTCACTTCCATTCATAAATCCCCTCACGGGATAGTAAAGTATCTATCGAATGCACACTTCAGAATCTCGCCAGAAGTAGGAGGTCATCCGGGAACTTTTCGCCTACTGTTTTTTTAATACTGCATCTGAAATCGTAAACTTCCCTACTATATAGTAGGCGATAAACAGTGGTGATGGGGACGAGACCGCCTATGCCGAGTCCGAGTCTTTGAAGGGTCGAGTCCGAGTCGAGACCGAGTCCGTTGGTTTTCAAATACAGTCGAGTCCGAGTCAAGACCGAGTCTTTGAAGGGTCGAGTCCGAGTCAAGACCGAGTCTTTGAAGGGTCGAGTCCGAGTCGAGACCGAGTCCGTTGGTTTTCAAATACAGTCGAGTCCGAGTCAAGACCGAGTCTTTGAAGGGTCGAGTCCGAGTCAAGACCGAGTCTTTGAAGGGTCGAGTCCGAGTCGAGACCGAGTCCGTTGGTTTTCAAATACAGTCGAGTCCGAGTCAAGACCGAGTCTTTGAGGAAGCAAGTCCGAGTCGAGATTTTGTCTCGACATGCCAGTTTTGATATTCATGATTTAATATCACCCCAGTAAATAATCAACAGTTAGGCCTACAGACTAAGCTAGATTGGGAATTGTTTAGAGGAGCAGTCTTAACTAGTGATGGGGACGAGACCGCCTATGCCGAGTCCGAGTCAAGACCGAGTCTTTGAAGGGTCGAGTCCGAGTCGAGACCGAGTCTTTAAAGGAACAAGTCCGAGACGAGTCCGAGAAAGTAGAAATCGGTCTTGAGACCGGTCTCGGACTCGAGTACTACATCACTAATAAACAGTATGTGACAAAAGAAGTATGTCTGAATTCACAGTACACATAAAAGAGTACCCGGATGACCTACTACTTCCGGTGAGATTCTGAAGTGTGTGAATGATGGACACTTTACTATCCCATGAGGCCACAGGAGAGGATTTATGAATGGCAGCGAAGCGATGCAACTGACGCTGGTAGGTCACGTGATAATAACAACATGACGAATGCAGTACGTCTGGATTACATTCATACTACACACATTCATACTATACAGAACATACTTTTTTTAGAGGTCACAAAGTAATTATTTAAAATAAGTACCTACTCAAGACAGTATGTCATTTTGGACGCAGCCTATGTATGCAGACATACTACTCTTTTGGGATACTGTTTTTCGCATACTATAGACCTTCTGTACTTCTGCCCATTTTCAGCACAGTGCTCGCTGTCTATATTTCCACAGCATGAAGGTAAGATCTTACGGATTTATCGGCCGCTCGTTTTAAAATCGTCTACTGGCCTTTGTTATGAAGTCCGCTTAAAAGATTACAATGCGCATGATAACTTTCGTTAACTCTACAATAAGTAAATCCACTTCACCAGCTAATTACTCTTTGACAGTGATGCCTAAGGAATATACAGAGCTGCCGCAAAAATGGTGGTTCAAACACAAAATACAAAAGATAGTTGCGCACTTGTTTTTTCCGGCGCATAAGATCTATACAGTAGAGAAGTATGCGATTACAAACGCAGCGAGGGTCTTTGGCAGGTCAAACAAGCAAATCTTTTTCTCCTTAAGTTTTTTATTGGAGGAATTCATGTAGTGGAATATAATCACTCAAATTTTTTTTTTTTTTACAAATATTTACCAATACATATAAATAAGTCAAAGATTTGTGAAGATTAAAGAATGAAGGAAATACCAGTGACTGTTGCTGGAAGAGGTTCATTCAGCTCCTCCACGGTCTCAAAGATTTTCTTATAGCCTCCAGCAGGGTGTTCAAAACTGAAAATAATATTTATAGATTTAAATTAAAATTATTAAATACAAAGGATGGCAAATTTAAGAGAATCAATGCACAGATTTTAACCATTTACAAAAAATAACTACAAACATATTTTCCAATGACATAAAGTAATATAAATCCAAAACATACTGTTCATCCAGATATCTCAGGTATGTTAAACTATCAAAACCACAAAAGAAAAGTCACTTACCGGCTAACCATGATTGCTGCTGGGACAGTGAATGTCTGAGACACAGCTTGTTCTTGTTGGTTTGTCAGCGGAGCCCTGAGTTTATAGGTTTTATACTTTATCCTCTTACACAGTTTTTGCGCAGACTAACTTTGACCCCCGTCACAGCCAATGGCAGTTATTTGCTAAACAACAATCCCATTGTACAAAGATCCTGAGATGCAAGCTACAAAAGCCATTCTTCAAATAGGATTTGCTTGCCCTGATTTGAGGTTTTCACGCAGCTAAAAGCTGTGATGCAATCAAGGTAGACAAAACGTGATTGTAAAACGTCAGAAACATAAATAAGCTAAAGTCAGCTGACAAAGCCCTCCAACAAAGACTTGTTTCGGCTAATAATAAAACATTAGCCCATTATAAAACATAAAAAGGACATTCTACATAAAGGTTTTTTATAACAAGTCTATCTGAGGTATGGAGTATTTCCTCACTGGGTTTTAGTTCTTTTTTCAAACTTTTTTTTTTTTTTTTTTTTTTGGAAGGGCATAATAAAAATGGATTGCATGAAAAAAAAAGTGTTTAGATACATGTTTAGATATAGCCTTACAAAATAACCCTAATAAATATCCCTCAAACAAAACCCTAACACGTGTTTTTGTCCTCAAACAGCCATTCTTTAGGAGAGAGTGTGTAAGCCATATTATGGCAGAACAACCAACACATTGTTTGACCAGTCCGCTGGGAAAACAAGACTCACAATAAATGAGTCCAGCAAAAGCTGATGTTTTAGACAAAATATATCTCATAGTGTACTGTAGCACAAGTGTGCAAACTGTCTGTCTTAATGTGGTGTGATTTGACAACTGATTGCAATAAAAATATTGATGTAAAGTCCCCATTAACTTTAAACATTTCTTCCTCCAAGAACATATTTTTCTTTTATATCTGGATTTTCTTTTCCTTGCCTCATGCATGTCTCTTAAAAGCTAGTGCTGCTTATTTTATTTCCCTAGTTTTGCAACCTCAGAGTTCACCAAGGCTTTTTGCAGCACACAAACAAAGGGCTTTCAGCGTTTATCACATTCCTCAACAGATTTGCATTAACTCTGGAGAATGTTTGCTTTCGCATCACAGGCCAAATGAAACAAGCACGTGTTTGCAAAGGAGAGTACTGAATTTAAATAAAATGTCTTATTCTGCACTAGTGCCTTATATAACATTACAACATAACATAAAAATGATACAATTATGAAATGATGTCCCTCTACCCATACGTATAAAAGATGATGTCATGTTTGAGTAACAGTAATGTCATATTTTTGAAGCAAACCAGTGATGCAGAGTTTAAAAACTCTAATATATACAGTGTGTGTATGAGAGAGAGAGAGAGAGAGAGAGAGAGAGAGAGAGCACTAAAAAATAATCCTGTAAAAAAAACCGGTAAACTATACTGGCAGCTGTGGTTTCCAGCATCATACGGTGTGTTACTGTTTTTGAAATTAACAGCTAAATACCGTATTGTCAGCTACAGTATAAAACTTTAACTTAACAGCTTTATGCTCTAACAAAAAAACAGTAACACACCGTATAGTTACGGTATGATACTGACAACCACAGCTGCCAGTAGTTTACCGTTTTTTTACAGGATTATTTTTTACAGTGCATGCTAGTAAACTTTTACATAGAAAACCATGATTTACTTAATCTCACTTCCACAAAGCAAAGGCATTCACATCCAGTAACCAGTTTTCTCTTTTTAATGACTAAACTTACACATATTTGATCTTGAAAGAGCAATAAGGACTCATAAGAAGTGATTCGCAAGCACTGATGCAGGTGTTGACTTAAAACAGAGGAACTCTTTTTTATTTGTAACATATTTTTTTATTACATTCATATACAAAAAGCTTGACCTCACATGTGTAAGTTGTAGCAAGCATCGTCAGATTGAAAATGGCCAACCTTCTGGTGTTTGGCAACTGGGCCAAACTGCACAAATCCCCTAGATTGAAAAACAAGCTTCAAATCAAATTACTTTAATTGCAACAATCCTTCATCGGGTGACGTGAGAACTTCTTTGGCTCCTCCCGCATCAACACTAAACATGTCCTTGATACTTTCACCTCCGGTCACTTTTGCTGAGAACTTTCCCACAGTGTAAGACACACTGGTCAAATCCGTTACAAACAAATCCCTTTGTGTTGAAATGCATCATTTTACCCGCTTAGTAAATGCACAGTAACTCGTTTAGGGGGGCATGGCCCGCGAATGCCCTTGGCACCGGCCCTGGAGAGAAGTGTTACTAAGTGCTAATGTGGATTTCTGTCTAGATTTGTAATAAACATTTAGCAAAGGAAAACCTCAAGATGTTTATTATAGATAAAGTAAGACAGAAACTTTTTCCTCAGCTGTAGGCAAAGGCAAGTGCGTTTCAAATCAGTGCTTCTCCCGGGAGACTAGCGCTAAATTAATCCCCTATTTTAGCGCCATCTGCTGTTTTAGAAGAGGAAGTTATTCAACTGCATTTGTGAGAAAATCTGCCTGGACACATTTGTGAGAAAATCGAGCCGAGAGATCTCACAATCATAACAGACAGATATGCATTTGTATGCACTAGAGTTGGTATTTGTTCAAAGGTTACATGCAATTTGTAGGATGGTTTGTATTTATTTGTGAAATAGCCTATAGGCTCATTTATTTATATTTGTAAAACACAATATTGGTTACTCCACTGCATTTTCGCTCAAATTGACCTTTGTTTTTGCACATTGCTTTCTGCTTGTTTGCGAGTCAAGTTTCCTTTGCAAAGCAGATCGAGTTTGTTTGCAAAATGCTGGATTTGTTTGTTTAATTATGGCACATAATTCGCTCCATAGAGTAGTCACGCTAGAAAATAGTAGTCACACATTCTCTGGGTTTTAAAACATTTATTTAGGTTAAAAGCAAATACCATTTAAAAAACCCATATCAATTAACACTTAGCACTTAATAATGCAGTAACCTTGTTTACCTTTAACAAATTGAAAGTTTTTTTCAGAAATGTAAAGTGACCTACAAAAAAGGGTCAAAAAAAGAAAAAGAAAAGACCAAATTGGCTGAATTGCAGTTGTATTTTTATAAATGGAATTAACGATGCAGTAATCATATTTACTTTTAATGCTCTTGCTGACGGGATCTAAAAAAAAATCCATTCAAAGTCTGCAAGGTTTCGCAGAAGTTTCTTTTCCTTTATTTGTTTTTGATCCACGTTCAGGATTGATGTCAAGAAAGCGTCTAAAAGGCAGAAAAGAAAAAACATAATGAAAATATTACTGACTGTGTGTATAGAGAGAGAGAGAGAGAGAGAGAGAGAGAGAGAGAGAGAACAGATAATGTGTAAATAGAAGATGTCTAGATAAAACTGAACAACATGAAAAAAATGCAATGTTGGATGTTATGATCATAAATGATATTTTTTATGGACTGGTTACACTCCATCAATTCAATGTGTCTGTTTACATGCACACTGTCATAATAAACACTGCACATTTTATATTCTTGTAGCGGTTTAACTTTTGGAAGTGGAAGTTTTGGAAGTTTAAACGATTTAAAGTTTTATTCTACAACTTTTTTGTCTACTTATCACCCAGCTTATTAACAATATCATCCTCTCATCAGGTCCTGAATCAGGCCCCTTTAGAGTATCAGTTGAAAGGCAGACATAAACTCTCAGTCCAAACCTTTGTGACTTCAATAATGTAACTCAATTGCAAGCCTTGCAATGTGTTTATTGCATACATGACTACATGATAATGTTAAACGACATTTACCAAGGCTAAAATGCATGCTTGAGCTGTTTTAACTGAAAACAACTTGCACTGACATATCTTAAAATATGTGAGTACCATTGTTTTGTCTCAAGATGCACACCAGTAATGGGACATTTATATAGGACATTTTTTATAAAAGCTGCTTAAATTAGTTCACTTTAAACTGAAAATAAGCCCATGATTTACTCACCCTCAAGCCATCCTAGGTGTATATGACTTTCAATCGGACTTATATTAATAAACACCCTGATGCGTCCAGGCTTCATAATGGCAGCGGATTGCAACCATCAGATTGAAGCTCAAAAAAGTGCATCCATCCATTATCATTTAAACTTTGCTTACCACTTCCCTCTCCTGTTTCTGGAGGTCATAGATCACCTTCAGCTCTTCCTTCAGCTGTGTCTTCCTCTCTTCCAGCTTCTCCATGCTCTCCTGTGTGTTACGGCACAAGGCCTTCAACCAGTCTTGGGCAACAGGGTGATATGGCTGCTGGCTACAAGTAGTGTCAGAGATAGTTACAGCTGGACTTCACAACCACACAATTTTGCTGAACACAGTTGATTATTCCATACATATGTTGCCAATTAAAATCTGTTTTATATTTCTCATACCATCACCACTCTCTGCCTGAAAAAGTCATACGATATTGGAACAACACCCCACTGCAAAACTTAATTAGTATTTTTACTTGATTCTTGATGTAAGAATTTGTAAATATCTGGACTGGAAACCAGAAAAAAATACTAATTAAGTAAAACTTTTTTTGCAGTGGGGTTATGATGACTTTCTTTTCATTTTAGGGTAAAACTACTCCTTTAATGTTTACATACCAAGAAATATAAGGCGTGGACTCTCTGGCAAATGAAGAGATTGCTGGACATCAGATGGAGTTACAAATGCCTGAAATTTTTTTTTTTAAAGACAGCACAACCATGATCAACAGAACCAAAACATAAAACAAATTGCAGATAAATGAGATTTGTTGAATAATCTCTTCTTACATCTGCTGGAAGGAAAACACCATCTAACTTATCTTTGAAGTGCGCAAGGAGTAGTTGTAGGACCATGGCATCCACATCATTTTCACCTCTGGAGAGTATGCTTCGAATGTCATCATCATTGGTTGGTTTGCTTTTAAAAAACTCAATTATGATTTGTCCACACTCATGAATAGACCATTCTAAAAATATGGGCACTTTTTTGTCAGTGAGCTGTTCAATATTTATATGCCTCTGTGTGAAGAGGTATGGCCATTTGGTTTTTATATCTGCAATTGTAGGGGATGGGGTTGCATCGATCATGTGACGCTGAAGCCAATAGCTTCCCTCCATGAGCTGGCAAACGTCTCCTCTTTCTGCTCCAGAGATTCCTTCATGAAGGTGTATCTCCTCCATCTTCTGACGTTTCACTTCAAGACCATCATAACCAGTGTTGGTCATCTTACTTTTAAAAAAAGTAATTAGTTACAGTTACAAATTACTTCTCCCTAATTGAGTTAGTAACTCAGTTACTACATTGTAAAAGTAATAAGTTACTCAGCAAAGTAACTGTGACGTTATTTTTTATGTTCTATAACGCTATTACGGTCTATAACATCTTTAACGCCAAAGATGTTTATATTAACTGATTGAAGAATAAAAACACTATATACCGTATTTTAGAACATTTGGTATTTATTATGAACTCAATAGATTGCAGCCTGCCATATGATATGCATAGAAATAAAAACATATACAACATAAATATTGAAAATAAAAGGCCAGTGCAAAATTAAGACACGCAAATGTAAACTTGGGTAAAAATAAACAAAGGCAAATCTGGCCATTAAAGGTGCAGTGTGGGATTTTTAGCGGCATCTAGTGGTGAATCCTGCAAATTGCAAACAGCAAGTCACTCGCGGCCTATCCCTCGGTTTTCAAACTCGAATGAGAAGCTACGGTGGCCGACGTAAGACAAAATATGTCGTCGTCTGAGTCTGAGTCAGCAGCAGAGAGTAGTAAGTCAAGCAATGAGGTTTCTTTAGCGCTGTTTGTTCGCTTTCGGCTACGGTAGAAACATACCTTCAGACCTTCATAGAAGGGGATTCCCGCGCCTATGTAGATATAAATGTCTCATTCTAAGGTAATAAAAACATAACGGTTCATTAAGTAAGGTCTTTATACACCACTGAAAACATAGTTATGGATTTTATATTGCATTTCTGTCAATAGATCCTCAGAAATATTACACAATGCACCTTACATAATATAATAATAGTAATCAGCTGATTGTCTCACGAGCGTAACCAGCACATTCTCCCCACAAAGCAAACCCATAATACAGCGAGGGAGAAGAACCACATGAAACTATGCAACTATATATTTTTTCTAACAGGGTAGTAAAAGTTTAGCTGGCTAATATGAGCTGTTACTGTGGCTGAGCTGGTTAAAGCGTTAAGCCTTGTTTAAACTCGACGCGTCCGCATGAGCCCAAAGGTGCAAAAATGACGTGATTGTGACAGCGCGCGCGCCTCCGCATCCCCTAGACACACTTACTACACACAATAGGCTTTTTTTCTCTGATTTTGGAAACTCTAAGCGATCGACTTAAAATGCTTCCAAGATCGACGGGTTGGTGATTCCTGTAACTGTTTTACGGTCAATGACAAGAGTAGCCTACTAATCAGCTGTCTCACGAACTTAACCAGCACATTTATCCCCACATATCAAAGCCATAACACAGCGAGGGAGAAGAATTAAGTTACATGAAACAATCCAACTACATATTTACACCACTGACAAGGGAAAAGTCACTACTCACGGTGTTTATGACTAGCTTCTTCTAGCTTCCTGCGGCTTCTCTTTCAATGTAGTGACGAAACGCGCTCTGTAACGCTGTGTGTTCGCGTTCGGCTACTGTAGAAACATGACGTCACAATATGGCGACCTTCATAGAAGGGGATTCCCGCGCCTATGTAGATATAAATGCCTCATTCTAAGGTAATAAAAACATTACGGTTTATTAAGTAAGTTCTTTATACACCACTGAACACATAGTTATGGATGTCATATTGCATTTCTGTTAATAAATACTCAAAATTTTTACACATTGCACCTTTAAGTAGTGCAAATCTCTGTAAATGTATATTAGGCCTACTGCACAATAAACAGAACACTATCCAACTCTTAAATATTCAGTAAAGTAACAAAATTAAATATTGAAAATAAATAATGTTCACACACTTTGCATTCAAGTGCAAAACGAACACACACAACTGTAAACTTGGGTAATAAGAAACAAAGGAAAATCTGGCTTTTAATAAGTGCAATTATCTGTATAATACTGCACAATAAACAGAGCACTATCCAACTCTCTATGTATATTAACATGTTGTTCGTTCTCAGTGAAAATGAACAATACAGTAATCTATAGTAAAATACTCCTCTCATCTAACGACTAAACCAGTGGTTGTAACGTAGGAGGAGAAGCTTTTCAAATCTTTTGTCTGACAGTCTGTTCCTCTTCGGAGAGAAGACAAGCTTGCCCAGGCTGAACAGTCTCTCGACAGGAGCACTAGATGGAGTAGCAGCATTGTAATGTAGTGACATTTTCTTGATGAGAGAAAATCCACACAGAGAGTTAAAATTTTGTGCTGAAGATCTAACATAGTCTGCCACCTGGTTTTCTGCTGAAGAGGTGTCCTCATCCTCCTCAAAGGAAAATAAATCGTTCTCTTTGGCTGAATCTGTGTGATGTGAAATGTACTCTAATTCCTCAAATGACTTTTTGAGCTCAATATTAATTTTTTTCGTATTCACTGTCTATGAATTTAGCAAAAGTGTTTCGGCAAGGGGGGTGCCTTTCCTCCTCCTTGTATTGGTATTTTATCAAGGATAGCTCTGAATGACTCAGACTCCACAGTGGACAGGGGTAGCATGTTTTCAACAACATACCTTGAAATCAATGTGTTCAGCTCGGGCTTGGTCACCAGTTGCTGACCCGAAAAATCGAGCGTTGCTTGTTTTTAACAGAGTGGGAGGTTTCCTTCGCTGGAGCTCACGCTAGCTGCATTTGGGCTTGGGGTTGGGTTAGCAGTAGCAACAAGTGTCGTGTTAGCATGCGTTGATGTGAGATGCTTCATAATATTCGAGTTGCTTGAGGCAGATGTGGATAAAGTCTTTTTTCCTGGGCATAGTGTGCATGTCACATAAACATTCTTCCCTTTAATTTCAATGAGCGAGAAGTGGCGTCGGTACTTCCAGTTCGAGAATGCTACCTTTGAATTTCCCTGGCTCGTAGTCATTGTCACTGTCTTATGTTTACGAGTGGTAGTCTGAGCGTGCAGTGAGACAGCGTGAGCAGGGCATCCGCCCACCCAGCCAATCATCATCGCATTTACAACGGTGACATCATCCCCACCCCTGCTCTCTCCAGGCAACTGATGGGTAGCTAAAGCCCAACACCTCGTGCTTCATTCAACCAAATTGTAGTAACACGTCACTTTACATTGTCAGTAACGACAACGGCGTTGCAATAATGGGAAAAGTAATTAATTAGATTACTCCATTACTGAAAAAATTACGCCGTTATACTTAAGTATACTTGGTATACTCCCAACACTGGTCATAACTTTCACCAGGTGGAAGAGAAGGCTGCCATCTTGTACAACCATACGAGTCAGTGGAACTTCGTTTTCTAGTAGTTCCAGTGTCACTTCTTTGGATCCTATGATGAATTAGTGTACTTGTTCGATTCAGATGCTCTATGCGTACTTTTAGCTGTGAAAAAACAGATTCATATCCACCCCCAACCTGCTTGTCACCCAACATGTCAGCAAAAGACTTTGGATACTGGCTCACTATTTTGAGAGTAACAGTAAGACACTGTGATCTGGTGGGGTTTGTGTCATGTTTTCTGATTTTGTCAGCAAGGATTCTAATCGTTTGTCTATGGTCTCTGTCCATTCTCCACAGCACTCTTTATGCCAGCTGGTATTAAGTTCCAGGGAACTTTGAAATTTTCAGGCCATGAATGTGAAGCACTGGTTGATGCTAGACTGCTTGATGTTGACCTTGAGGAGCTTGATGGAGGTGAACCAAGAGTAGGGTTTGTTTCAGGGCGAACCAAGGGGAGAACCTTAGCAGGTTGCATTGCCACTGTGCAGTTTTGATGTTCTGTATATATATATATATAATCAGTTATTGCCTCATGAATTACACCGTAAACAATACTAAAATGCATTGTAACACAGTTAAAAGGGATAGTTCACCCAAAAATGTACATTCTGTCATTAATTAATCACCCTCACGTCATTCCAAACAGTAAGACTTTTGTTTACTTTGGTACACAAATGAAGATATTTTTGATAAAATCCTAGAGACTTCTGTCCCTCTATAGACAGTATACGCAACTTGCACTTTCAGTATAGTTACCCATATGACTCCAGTGGTTTAACTTTAATTTTAAGAGGCGATGCAACTGCTTTGTTTACCCCCAAAAGCTAAATATATAAAGTACCACATTATTTACAAAATAATAATCTCCAATGTGCATTCACACAACAATGTCTGCTCTCATGTCACCACAGCACGGCATGCATCATGGTGCTTTAGTGAACATGCCTTGGAGATTCATATTGTGCAAATAAAGTTGTTGTTTTTTGGTGCAAACAACACACTCGTGTTGCTTCATAAAATAGATGTTACACCACTGGTTTAACATCCATTACTTTAATGTCTATGGAGTGACAGAAGTTCTTCAATTTAATCAAAAATATCTTCATTTTGTTTTTTGAAGATGAAAGATTGTCTTGCTTGTGTGGAATGACAAGAGGGTGAGTAATTAATGACAAAGTTTTCATTTTTGGGTGAATTAACCCTTTACATTATCATATATATATATATTTTTTTTTTTTAAATCAACATTATCTTTACCTTGATTTTTCCAGTAACTAATAAGTTCGTATAAACTCCAAAATGTCATCTTCTTTTACATAAACCAAATCATCCAGGCCCTCAACACCTTGGTCCATGAGCTTCTCAACCAGCTGGTTGGTTACATCTAGAGATAGGTTTGGCAACACCGACAAAACAGCATCTTTCAGGACTTCTTTCATTCCAGACATGATTCTAGAATTGGGAAAGAATGATGGAGAACAATTACTGACAAGCCACACATTGAGTATTCAGGCAGAGGATAGTAATCCAGTAGCCTGTCTTGATTTATGCAATGGTAGCCTTGATCTTGTGACGTCAACAATGAACTCCCTGGTCTAAAAGACAAAAAGACTGACTTTTCTTTGTGACAAAATACACATTGCAATTGTCATGTACAATAATTAACTGAATGTTCCCAAATAAAATTCCCTCATCATTCTTCTGCAAAACAACATGCATGTTTTTTTTGTAAAG
Organism: Rhinichthys osculus; assembly: GCA_029959095.1. Classification (NCBI taxonomy): domain Eukaryota; kingdom Metazoa; phylum Chordata; class Actinopteri; order Cypriniformes; family Leuciscidae; genus Rhinichthys; species Rhinichthys osculus. The sequence goes on from JARWKJ010000007.1 coordinate 42,718,215, forward strand.
TGTTCCCTTTACAGTCACTTGATTAGATGCTACTGTATTCCCTGGCTGAAAGTTAAGACAGGCAACAGATCCTCGAATGTCATCATTGTAGTCATTAACATGGGACTCTATTCCCCTCTCTGCCACAACATTTTCAGGGAAAGGGCTTCCTGCATTTAGGTAAGCCTGCAGAAGTTGATGTCTTTCTGCCAATGCAGCACTCAGGTTCTTGAAATTGTGCAATTTTCTCACACACTGTTTAAAGTTTGAGTGCTTACTTTCAAAGCGTAGCTTCCATAGGCGAATAAGTGGACCAAAACAATCAGTGAGCTCAGGATAATGACACAGGTAGTGGTGCTTTGGCTTAAGTGGATGATTTGGAAAAGCAACCTTTCAAGTCTCAGTATACTCTTCTATTAGAACTGATAAATATCCAATGGTAAATGGTAAATGGACTGCATTTATATAGCGCTTTCACAGACCCAATGGCCACCAAAGCGCTTTACATTTTGCCTCACATTCACCCGTTCACTCACTCATTCATACACCGACGGCAGTTAAAGTTAAAGTTAAAGCTTTTTTTTGCCATTTGTACCGGTACAGCTATACAGGTACATAGGAATTTTTTGTAGCAGAGCTCGTTGAGTCAGCATAAAAGATAAACATTAAAACAAAGAAAAAAACAGCTAACAAGCTACACAAAACACACTACACACAATAAATAGACTTTAAGAAATACAATCAAGACCTTAAAAAATACATTAAACGAAGGGCACCTTAAACCCATATCAAGCAACCCCCCACACTTACAATTGTTAATTTAAGATTACGATAAAATTTAAGATTGCTCCACGCTGAATGAAAGAAATATTGCACTGTCCCAAGATACTGCGTGACATAAATATTTAAAAACAAACTTACTGTAATAAACATTGTCTATCTAACAGAGACACATGGACATTTCATTGGCTTCCTGTACCACCTCTATACAAAAAGAGATAACACCTGTCATTTTACAAAAAATGAGGCAGACACATTTGTTCCTTCTGCCATGTCCTTCGCCATCAGTCTCACAGTGGCTGGAAAGTGGTCTCAACTCTTTCCACCTCAATCCCCTTGATGATCAGTGGCTGTAGAATGGATTTCTTTCTGAAGTCCATGATTAGTTATTTTGTTTTATCTATATTCAGAATGAGATCATTGTCCTCCCCATAAGCCAGAATATTATCAATCAGCTCCCTGTAGCCAGTCTCATCCCCACCCTTAATCAGGCCCAAGACAGTTGTGTCATCAGCATATTCTGACCAATATTAATGGAAGGAGCACAGATGAGCTCTGCTATCTGTCTGAGTTGAAGTACTAACTGCCATACCTCATTTTCAGTTGGACTGACAATCTTTTCCCCTACCAAAAGAGGTAAAAGCCGGAGAAGGCACCTATTCTGAACTGAATGTCCGGTTAATTTCCCAGTACAAGGAGTCACCTCAACTGGTTTATCACGCACATCATTCCCAAGATACTTTAAATGGTTAATGCGACGATTTAGTTCAGTGTATGTGAACTGTTTCTCCTGATTCACAAGATGATCGATATAAAAAGCAAGGTCAAATGACACAACACCTTAAAAAAAATCGTGCCCAAGACAGGGAGGTAATCCTGGCTGGCAAACGTGAAAATATTTCAGGTTATTAAAGGGAGAATTACATTTGTGTAATTACTATTACAGTGTCTCCCTCCTGTTACTACTCTGTCCCAGTGTTTCCCTCCACGTCCAGCATTTCTGTCTCAGTGTCCCCCACCTGTTACTACTCTGTCCCAGTGTTTCCCTCCACGTCCAGCATTTCTGTCTCAGTGTCCCCCTCCTGTTACTACTCTGTCCCAGTGTTTCCCTCCACGTCCAGCATCTCTGTCTCAGTGTCCCCCTCCTGTTACTACTCTGTCCCAGTGTTTCCCTCCACGTCCAGCATCTCTGTCTCAGTGTCCCCCTCCTGTTACTACTCCGTCCCAGTGTTTCCCTCCACGTCCAGCATCTCTGTCTCAGTGTCCCCCTCCTGTTACTACTCCGTCCCAGTGGTTCCCTCCACGTCCAGCATCTCTGTCTCAGTGTCCCCCTCCTGTTACTACTCCGTCCCAGTGTTTCCCTCCACGTCCAGCATCTCTGTCTCAGTGTCCCCCTCCTGTTACTACTCTGTCCCAGTGTTTCCTTCCACGTCCACCATCTCTGTCTCAGTGTCCCCCTCCTGTTACTACTCCGTCCCAGTGTTTCCTTCCACGTCCAGCATCTCTGTCTCAGTGTCCCCCTCCTGTTACTACTCTGTCCCAGTGTTTCCCTCCACGTCCAGCATCTCTGTCTCAGTGTCCCCCTCCTGTTACTACTCTGTCCCAGTGTTTCCTTCCACGTCCAGCATCTCTGTCTCAGTGTCCCCCTCCTGTTACTACTCCGTCCCAGTGTTTCCTTCCACGTCCAGCATCTCTGTCTCAGTGTCCCCCTCCTGTTACTACTCCGTCCCAGTGTTTCCCTCCACGTCCAGCATCTCTGTCTCAGTGTCCCCCTCCTGTTACTACTCTGTCCCAGTGTTTCCTTCCACGTCCAGCATCTCTGTCTCAGTGTCCCCCTCCTGTTACTACTCCGTCGCAGTGTTTCCTTCCACGTCCAGCATCTCTGTCTCAGTGTCCCCCTCCTGTTACTACTCCGTCCCAGTGTTTCCCTCCACGTCCAGCATCTCGGTCTCAGTGTCCCACTCCAGTGATTACTCATCCAGCATCCCTTGTCGAGTGCCCTGTTGAAACAAGGAAAATAAATCTTGTAACAGTTACAGCCTGTTTCAAGGCATACTATCTACTATCGAAATTACTTCAGAATCACTGAGTTTACATTTAAAATAATTTCTAAAGTGTCTCTATTTACATTGTTTCACATGTTTTCTCAAAGCAAATGGAAGACTTATTTGGGAAATGTGGAATTGGGAGTGCACCATCAGGCACAATATGCTCAACTCCTCTGTTCAACACTACCTCATCCCAGACTACAGTGCCAAAGTCCTCATTTGCACAGGCCACAAGCTCCCAAGAACAGTTTCACACAGAAGAGCAACCAGGTCCTTCCACTGCTATGCCCTCCACAGAAATACACAGAAGGAGACAAACAAGATCCACATTCTGTGAAGTTTTTGAAGCGCATTCAGAGAGGAAAACAGCTGCTCTAGAGTCACTAGTGCGGCCTGACTTAGAGCGCCGAAGAACGCTTAAAGAGAGGCGGAGAAGGGTGTTTGAAAAGTAATCTCTTACCTGCCTTGGAGAAATAATTGAACAACTCAAAAAAATCAGTAAATCCCAAGAAATGATAATCGATCTATTAAAAAATAAAGTTTAACTTTAAAGTCCATTCCCATGTGTATCACATCATTTTTATTGCTCAACACATCATTATTATAGAGATAACACAAAACATTCCTCCCTAGACAGGGGACAGTGGTTGACTGGCAGAATACTCTGTCAATCATTTGATATTAAGTGCTTAATATCATTCTGTACAATCCCATCCACCAGCTCACAAAACAGTAAAATAAAAAAGCTTTGTTCTTAAGATAAGTTTAAGGCAAGTGTTGGATGTAGAACAAGTCATTGTGATGTTCACAGGCGGACACAGATTGCATCTCTATGATGTGATGCATTTTTGTGAATGTGGGTTTCTGGTGGGTATGGGTCATCCTCCATATCATCTGCCTGCATATCCTCCTCAATGTGGTCATTGGATTTTAAATGCATGCTCAATGACTACACAAGCAGAATTCAGTTTCCTATTGAACAATCTCTGCCTGACAGTCAAGTGGCCATTGTCTCTGTATGGCTTCATTAGCTGAAGCAAAAGAGGGTATCCAGAATCTCCAATTATGTGCATGCCCTCAGGAACCAGGGAATGTGGATCTTCCTCAAGAAGTCTACATCTGACAAACGAAATGCCCTTGAAACATGCCAGCTACCAGGGTGACCCACACTGACATGACAGAACCGCCGCTGACTGTCACAGAATCCTGTAAGTATAACAGAATAGAACTTTTTCCTATTGCTGTAGGCCACAGGATTCTCACATTGGGGTTCAACCATTGGAATGTGGCATCCATCAACGGCACAGACAGTTTTAGGAAACCCAGCTGTTTCGAATTCTAACTGGGATATATGCAGGGCTTGTCCTCTGGGCCAGGAGATGTAATTCAAATTTTGATTGTCCATAATGTGACGAATGCATTATTACAAAAGAACAGAAATCATGCAGGTGTGTTGAAACTGTAGATTTGGTTATGTTAAATCTGTCTGCCACTCCTTTATCGGACTCTTGGTTGGAAAGAGTCCATAGAGATGCAAGTATACTGTTTGTCAGCGGCACCTTAGTCTGCTGTGTATTCATGTAGAAAGGACCAAGTGTATTTATAGTTATCATATATTAAAAACATGGACACATGTATACATCTTACATATGACAGCACAAGAGTACCCAGGGCTTAAGCCAAAAATGTAATGACTTTACATTTTCCCAAACTATGTCCCCTTAGGTACATTTCTGAGGTTTTCTTTGTTATGGACAATTTTATGTATTTTCATAGCATGATATTCTATCGCCCTATGTTAGATATTTATATGTACATGCTGTTTTTTGTTTGCTTGGGGGGAAAACAAAATGGTCAAGTTAAAATGTATTTCAAATTTGATAATGAAGAAAAAATGTTTTACACTGTACAGCATATTCCTAATAGGATGTATTGCTTGCTTCTCACAACATGTAGGCCTACATTCCTCCACATGCCCCCTAGAAAGTCTGAAATTACTTTGAAACTCAGAAGGACTGTACAAATGGACCACATTCTCAACAAAGTCAGGAATTTTAGGGACATTCCTAGGAGAGAGAAAACATTTCTTATGACCTCTCTCTCTCTCTCTCTCTCTCTCTCTCTCTCAAAAGCAACTTGCTATTGGCTTCATTTACGTTTTAATGAAATCCTTTAAACCTTTCTTTTATTTTGTGCTGAATTATCTGCAGTCTGGGTGTTTATTTTTTACACAACATAAGTTTCATTAGATGCAAGTAGCCACATACCACTCTAGACCAGATAGATTTATATCCCTACCATTTACTCAATAAGCCATTTTAAGTAATGGGCACTGTTACCTTCTGTGATTCTCCTCATCATAACCATCTTTGTGTAAAAACAGTGCTATTTTAATTGCGATAAAGAACGCGAACGCATTCTCTTCCATTGCTGACGTTTGGTAGCCTGACTTCGTCATACTCATATTCTAGAAAGAATGTGAGTCTGAAACTGATCCATTGGGCTGTGATTATGGGGCGTGTTTCAACCGAACCAGAAAATAAAATGCCTCTGCATTCAATTGGATAGACCTCCAACCAATCAGAGCAACGGAGTAAATGCTCAAATTTAAATGTTCTTCATTCATCTTTCCGACCGACAAATGCCTTGATCGCGGTTCTCTGTTCCTCTTTTAAAAGCAATGCGCGGTCGATATCTTCTATAACAGACGCGATGGCGGAATATACACATGATTATTGTTATTTCATAAACAAAGTTCGGGAGGAGCACGTTCAAATAATCAATCCAATCAACTTGTCATCAAACAATAACATGTCTAACGTTACCCTATCAGCATGAGAGGAAGCATATTCACTCTAACTCACCTAACACTCCTCGACAGTTTTTCAGCATCCCTCCACCACCCCGAATCCTCACTCTTGGCTTGTTCTTTCACAGCCAGGAATACGGGGAGTACTCTGGGTTCGGGCCGAATACCGATCACGGAGCCCTCTCCTCGGACAGCACGTCATGTACGCATTTATTCTATCTGACTTATTTGTAAGTGTGAACTCGTGAAATCTCAATTCTCCAGCGGCAGAACTTTGTTGTAAACGAATTCAACCCAAGCGCTCTTTGGTGACGTGAGGATTACGTAACTGCACCTCATCTGTCAATCATCGTATAAAGCCCGCCCTGGCAATTTGATTGGTCCGACCATTTTTTGACTGATCATAATTACTCCTCAATGGATCAAGTCCAGACCGAACTTCCTGACCAAAAATTGTTGTGGGCGGGGTTCGGGCTGGCAGCCAGGCTAGACGTTTGCAGTCCACAACACAGATTCAGGAAATGTCCGGCTTGCCTGCACTTTTTCACTCCTCCCCTCACTGCAGCCGCCTACTCTCGACTAAATTTCAGACGAGGCAAGTTAAGTCATTTTTATTTATATAACGTTTTATACAATATGGATTGTTTCAAAGCAGCTTTAAAGGGATACACAGGGAAATAATTATTTAAATATGCAAAGAGAATTCTATTCATAATTCCTCTGTAAAGCAGCTGTAAAGGAGATACGACTTTCGATTTTCCACCACTAGATGTCGCTGGAAAACTAGAAATCACTGACTTGTGTAATTGTTTGCTCTTTTTCATTTATGTCTATATATTTGTATGTATATGCAAACAATCCCCTGTAGATGGGCTTAATAGCTACTGAACAAAATTAATTTAAAATTCTATACTCTGCATAACACATTGCCAAAAACTGTGAATGTGTTCTTAAGGGTGTAACTGCAATTTTTAGATGATTTGTAGCCATTTTTTGCCTCATACATTTATATATTTTCACATAAAAAAAAGTTTTAAGCCAGTAATTTATATCTTTTGCTGTAGTGTGTCAGTAAGAAATATCAGCTTACATTTCCAAACATTCCTTTTGCTATTAATTGTTATAATCCAGTGACATTTTTGTATGCACTAGGAGTCTGACAGTAGCGTCTGATCCACACGGAGATCTGATCTCAACATCATTTGAGTCTTTATATGATTACATGAAGAAACAGAAAAAAAGACCATAAGAATTGTGCCAACAAATCCAAGACGCTTTAAGAAACCTTCCTGCAAAGTTACCTCAAAAAAACTACAGAGGACAAAAACTGTTTTAAACACAAAGGCTGGTCACACCAAATATTGATTTAATTTAGTTAATATAAGTTAATTGATAAATAAAATCTGTTTATGACATTATTTTTAAAAGCATCCTCACTTTAAAGCAAGTGTAAAAGCACAAGTGCCGAAAAATGTTCACTGTACTGTAGCTTTGTCTCAGTTTTTTTTTTGTTTCTTCATGTAATCAGAGACAGACTCGATGATGGTGAGATCAGATCATACCAGCTGCTGTCAGACTCATTGTGCATACAAAAATCTCACTGGATTATTACAATTAATGGCAAAAGGAATGTTTGGAAATGTAAACTGATATTTCCTATCAGACACACTACAACTGTTATGATGCAGCAAGGATGAAGCGGAGAGTGAATCCAATAGCAAGCACTTTAATTAAACAAACAGGTAATCCAGGGAAAATTAGAGATGGTCCTCACTGCAGAACATGAAATCCACGGGGAGGAGTCGGATCCAGATCCAACTCCTCCCACCTTACATATACCTAAACCTACCCATCTCCGCCCCCTGATCCCTAAACACACCCCTAATCCCTAAACCCACCCCTAATCCTACCCATCTCCACCCCTCGGATCTTGATCCGACTCCTCCCCGTGGATCTTATGTACTGCATTGAGGTGCTACTGGAAAATTACATCACAAGGAACTCAGGACAGGAACAAGGAACATCTACAGCAAACAAGCTAAACAAGATAACAAGGGGGCGTGGCTAATCAGAAACACATGGGGAGACTAATCAGCAAAACGGGGAACAGCTGAACAAGAAAAGACAGGGGAACACATGACAGACAAGAACAAGGAACAAAACACAAAACCCACACCGTGACAACAACAAAAGTTATAAATAACTGTCTCAAAACCATTTTTTTTGGGTGAAAATCCTAATGTTATATTTATATAATATGAATATATATAAATATGAATATAGGGAATTGCGGATCAGATAACTTCTATGTCCTTATTTTTGAAAACACTTTAACACCTAAATCAAAAGAATATTATGATGATGTGTTTTAGATTGATCATGCTGTTGCCAGACTTCTGAATGAAGAGGAAGTGTCTAAGTACATCCCTCGATATGGTGACAGGGTCTTTGCAAAGAACTGGATGCCGATAAATGCAGAGGATCATGGGAATGAAGACAGAAAACAGAAATTGATTAACCAAAAAAGATAAAAAAATGAAACTACCAGCAATTCAAAATCAGAAAAAAGTATGGAGTTGGCAGTAAGAATGCTGAAAGCAAGACAAGGAAAATTGAGCTTGGTTCGATGAGCTACCAAGATGGCAGTTACAAACAAGTTAGAAGACCCAAAGGTGGTGGAACATGAGAAATTGTTGTTAAAAAAGAAAACACTGTTTCAAATGTTCTGGATATCGGGAGAAAACTTTTTTTCCCTGATGGTGAATCAGCAAAAGGGAATGCTGACGATTTCAACTTTATTGTTTGTGTCAGTGGGTCTGAAGAACCACTCAAAGAAGTTCAGACGGCTTGTACGAGGCAACACATTACAAAGTTCTTAGACTGTATGTGTGCACAAGACTGAAAGATCAGGATTCTGATCAGTGATGAAACTGACAGGAATCTGACTCTAAAGAAACCCCGGCTTACTTCCGGTGGCGGTTTCCCGGGTAATGATGTGAACACATCTTTTGACATGGTTTCTGACACACTTGTATATTCACCTGTACATGTTGATTATGTGGGGAACAAAACATTTGTTGAAACCAATATTGGAAACAGTTCCATTCGAGTCAGATTCAGTCTTCATTCCAGGAAGCACATTCAATGAAGTTACAGATGTTGAAGGAACGGTTTCAGAAGTGCCACAAGATCCACCACAGGCAACTGATTCCCGGGAGCCAACGAACAATGACTCGTTCTTTGAAAATCCAAGACATGTGACTGAAAGTGAAACAGTTATGATTCGCAGAGTTCACTGTGTAATAGGGGTGTAACGATTCATTCGTTTTCTCGATGCATCGATTACAAATCCTGACGATGCATATGCATCGATCTTGAAACATGTATTTCGAATTGTGAATCGTTTACTTCGGTCAATATTCGATTTAAAATGCTAAGAATCGAATAATTTGCGATTCTATATCGATTCAGTGCTTTAAAACATAAAAACAGTCATTAAATGACTACATGCGCAAATTAATGAGGCGTTGCAGCGGCGTCATTTCGCGTCCTCACAGCTCTCACATACTCGCTGCACTCTTACCATCTTTCACTGGATTTCGCTCGCGCTCGGTCCCATATAGCTCTCATCTGCAGATTTTTGAGCAGTCCGTGTTTGAGCTCTCCTCAGGACAGCCATTGGTGTTCACATGAGCAGATGACAGCTCTCTATCGAGAAAGCAAGCCATTGATAAAGCTGCCATATCATTGCGCGGTCACTGCTATGAAACAACGCGTTCGTTGCGTGGAAACGTCACCGTTATTTTCTTTAAGTTAAGATACTGAAGTTTTACGGAAATGGGTCATACCCGTCCTGAGCAGTTAAAGTAAAACCCCACTTATTCAAGGGTGCGCATTTATTACATGGAAAGAGAAAACGTATAATAGGTGTCTAAAATGTACACCGATTAATCATGAATGATGAATGAAATGTAACTGATGAAATAACTACAACATTAATTACACTGAAATAAGAGCGCGTGGTTTATCCATCAATCAGATGCACATTAAAGTTGCATTCGTAATCGTTAATATAGCACAAGTAGACAGCCGGCGCGTTTTCTTTCAGAATCACAAGGAAAATGTTCAGTCGGATAAAGAGAAAACAAAGAGTAGCTATTCCATGAGGAAACGTTAGTTAAGGTTTTAGTTAGGAAAGTTCATGGTATTTTTAGTCTCACAATGGAAGGATGTTTAATGTAGGAACACTTTAAGGTTGTGTATCCATTCCTACAAAATAGTTAGCATGACCATGATGAACTATACTTTTAAAGCCTTTTTAAATCTTGGTTTACATTTTTACAAATGCTAATTTATAGGCTTTGGAAATATTTTTTATAAGAATAGATTCATTAAAAACTAACATGAACTAACGTTAACAATAGACAAAATGTCGTAGTTTTTTTTTTCTTTCTTTTTTTTCCCACTCTCTGACCCCCGAAGCCAGCTGTATAGTTCACACCCTGACTAAGACCCATTTGGGGAAGCATTTAAATAATCCTATGAATGCATATAAAAAATTAAGAATCGAATCGAATTAATCGAATCGCATCGAATTTTAATGTGAATCGCATCGAATCGAATCTTTCTGAATTTGCAAAAATCGTTCTTGAATCGAATCGAAAACCTATGAATCGTGAATCGAATCGATTCGCTGCCTACCCAAAGATTCACAGCCCTACTGTGTAAGTGATATGATTCAAGCTTCCTCAGACAAAAACATTCTGCATGCAAATGTAATGCAAACATTCTCCATGCAAACGGGTACTCGAAAATGGAGAGGAGGAAACTGGCATCGGTGATGTTTTCCAGGTTTTCCAGGACTGTATTACTGAATTCTGGGACACATTTTTTTGTTACAAGAACTCGTGGACCAACTTACAAGATACCTACTCTGCATCACATTTTCCAAGAAAGTGAGTGGGAAGCTGTTGCACGTATTTTTGCCATTGGATGGCTGCGTTTTGGTTACTTGCCAATTCAGCTGCTGGCACCCTCCTTCACCAATCCCTGCTGGCAATCCCTTCCTTCACCAGAAACCAGTCTAATGGAGGTGTTTTTCAATTACATTAGTCCAACAGAGAAGGATGTTTTAAGTGAAGCGCTCCAAGACTTCCAAAGTGCTGAAATAGATGAAGTACTCAAGTGTTCTCAGCCGTCACATCTGCACAGTGCTACCTAATGAAAACAATCTCCAGAAAATACTGGAAGGAATTGCACAAAGAGATCGTGTAACAACCAGCCTACATAATAAAATGATGGAAACCCATTCTGCGATCTATTGGGGAAACCATGACTGCTGAAAATCTGGACAAGATAACTGAAAATCTCCAACCAAAGGCAAGAAATGTGGCAAAATCCATTAAGTTCCCACAATCAATGTCCCGGTCCGAAACAATCGTATCAAATCATCTCTTGCGATTCATTAGGAAGAGAGACCAGAGAGAGCTTGGTCTTTTTCTCAGATACTGCACAGGGTCTGATTTAGTTCTCTCTAAGACAATTGAACATTTAAAGAAATGAGTGAGTTTTCAAGAAGGCCCATTGCCCACACTTGTACACAGCACCTGGAACTGGCAAGCGACTACAGCACCTATGCAGAATTTAGGGCAGAGTTTTGTCAGTGGAGTGTGGGTAATGGATATGTCATAGACATATGAAGGTTAAAGTTGAAGTGCCTGCATAAAAGAAAAAGATATCTATGAGTTGTTAAATTATCATTATAAACTCAAAGTAATGTTTTCATGTTTAAATGGTATATGCCATTTATGAAGTTGAAATAGGAGTAATTTTAAAAAGTACTGGTAATTGAATAGAGGGGTTGTCGATGAATTTTTACAGAAATTTAAATTTAGTTAGTTTGAATGGGACAGTTTGATGTTCTCCTGTCAGGTTTTTATTCCATATTTACACATTTTACCATTTATACATCCAACACTAAAACTAAATTTAAATCTATGGTTGAAGCAATATTGTTGCACATTAATTATTTTATTTGCATCAACTGATTCATATATTTTTGTAAACAATAGTGTACTACATTATCATTATAAATTGAAAGTAATGTTTTCATGTTATATCCAGTTCATGAAGTTAAAATGGGAGTCATTTTAAAAACTATTGTGAATAACATAGAATGGTTGCCTATGGGTTTTTCAATTTTTGCATTATTTCTAATAGAAATTTAGTGGACTGATTTTTATGGGACAGTTTTGTTTTCCCATGAGGTTTTTCTTCCATGATTATTTATACATCCATAATAAATAATCTGTTGTTGAAGCAGCAGTTGCACTTAAATAGTTTTATTTGCATCAACTGATTCATTTATTTTTCTACACAGTTGTATGGATCTTTCTATTGCTGCATATTAAAACAAAGTTATTTGACTCATCCTTTGATGTTGTTTCTGTTCCCTTTCGAAAGGGAACTCGCACTGCGTCGATTGAAACTAAGGGGAACGCCTCAGGCGGTACAGGTGTCTGAAATCACAATCAAATCACAGCAATCCTATTGACCGGTGAAAGCCCATGAATCATTAACATGCGACCTGGAAGTATATAAGGGCACCTTGCAAACATGATAATCATCTTTTCGTCTTCAGGGACTGTTCTGTCTGTAAGCGCTTGAAAAGCAGGTAATTATGAAATGCACTGAGAAGGTTGAGTGCTTTCAGAAGTGTGCAGACCCGTGCTCAAGGTATTTGACGCCGAGTGACACACACGAACTGTGCGTTTTCTGTCTGGGAAGGAAGAGACAGGCAGGTCTCGAGGAAACTGGCTTAACTTAACTGGCCTCGGCTTGGTTAGTGAGACTGCCTCTTTCAGGCATGTAAAGGTGGTAGACCCCATGTAGCAATGTAACATGTATTTGTGGTTTTTTAAAAAGTCTTATTTTTCATAAATTTCACCTTTATTGTAAGCCTCTTTCTCCTCTGTCATGTGAACGACCGGTTGACTTCCTGATTCTATGAAACCACTCCCTCAGAAACAGGCAGTGGGCTCAGATTGGTTAGTTTGGGCCGGTGTGTTGCAATTGGCTAAACTGCGTAGCGCACGTTGTCCGGAACCGTCACGCCCCTTACCTTTACGGGCGTGAGTTTCATGTGCTCCGGTTAATGTAAATAATGGTGTCGATACTGCGTATCAGTTTGAGCCCGAATCAGACCCAGAAAGCGGCGATGAAGAGTCAAACAGAACCTCCCCAAACACGGCTGTTACAAAACGTTTCTGAATGGTACGTTTTTGAATTATTATTATTCTATTCTTCTATTATTACATAAGAAGTTTGATACCCTGTTATACTTGAAAATGCTACTGCTGCTTGTTAGCTTTTTGAGATACGTTTTTATCTTGATTAAACATTTAATACAAATGATTACATGAGTAATACAGTTTTTAGCAACAGTTTCTTGTGGAATCCGGCATTGAATTGTTGGAGATTCTGGAAGCTGTCTTCAGTGAAATGTGCTGCACAAAGAGCTAAATTACGATTGTAATCGTCAGAAACATTATCAAACATAAATTGTAGCCATTGTTGACGAACTACAGCGTCTGTAGTAAGCCCGAACACAGAAGACCTAACAGCTGAATGAAAATAACACACTTTTGACGGCATGGCTAGCTCTCCCCTGTAACTCTTCCTCTTCGGCAAAGCCGCAGAAATATGGCCATGCCCTTTTTTGCGTATTCCGGAGGGAGGGTTAATGCAAATGTATGGGTTAGTGACGTCTAAAACCCAGCTGTAGTCCCAATCGAGTCGTTTTTGTAGGCATTTACACTTCCTGATTTTTAAAAGACGATATCTCTGCTTACATTGAACTTTCAGCGCTGCAACTTTGCAGATACTGTTCATGCACCAACAGCAACATTACACACTATTTAAAATGAAAAAAGTGAAATCGCAATCAACCACCCCTTTAAAGCGAGGTGTGCCACCACTCATTCTAGTTGTAAAACTATGTTTATAGCTTAGGCTTCCTCTCATGGTAAAAGCATTTGAGGCCGCCGCTCATTCATATGAAATATGTTATCGGCGGAAAGTTTTGCTCAATTTTTTTCACATAGAAGCAAAATAGACTTAAAATACTCCGTCATTTATGGTCATACATACTTAAGAAATATGAAAAAATAAACTGTAAAATGTCTACTTTTTTATGTGTCCACTTACAATCGAAACAAAATATTGTGCTTTTGAAAAAAGAGAGAAAATAAACAGGCTGTCACGTGTAAGGAGAGAGGACCCAAAAGCAAAAGGCAGTTTGACAATACTTAATAGATGACAAACAGTTCAGGAAAAAAAAAACACAGGTGTCCGCAAGGCATCTAAATCCAACAGAAAGTCTCTCGGTATTAAATCCAACAGAAGTCTAAGGGAACAGAAAGTCTCTCAGTAATAATGGAACAGAAATACGCGGTCAGGACTCGACAAGGACAGAGGCTGAAACAGCAGGCAAACAGGTACATAACGTACGGCAATAATCTGACAAAGAACAAAAGAAAGGAAAGCCTAGAAATAGAGAGTCTAATCAGAGAAAGTGGGAAACAGTTGAGGAGGAGAGAGAGTGATGAGATGAGGTGATGAGAAACAGCTGAGCGAATGAGCGAATGAGATAATGAATGAGAATGTGTGTGTGTAAAAGGATGTAATAATGAGTGTGAACAGAAGAGGGAGGAAGAGTGTAAGAGAAGAATACCAGGATCATGACACAGGTTGTGCTTTCTGCCTCTCCATGAACTTTTTTTCTGGAGCACGTCTCTAAACTTAAACAAAACTCAGCGAATACTATTCACCCAGGCATGAGCAATACATCTTTATGATCATTTAAGTGTCTACTATTAAATTATCTAATTCAAAACGAAAACAAATATTCTCTGTTTATGTAATCTGTATGAAAAGAGAGATATCAGTCGTTCTCATTATCGTTCTCACACTCATTATCTGTTAATGTGAACACGCCCACGGAGAGCGTATGCTATTCAGATGCAAATGTTCTGAGTCAATCCATGCAAACCTGTGAACCACATCAGCTTGATAAAACACATTAAGTTTAATCAGATTCATGTACTTTACGTTCTCTTGCGACGCTTTAAGGAATAATACTATCGTAATAATAATCCTGGAAAATTTACCTCAGAAGTGCTGGTTTAGTTTTTATTCTTAAGTGCTTTGTTCTACTCACAATATGGAATAGTGTCTGTAAACCGCAAAAAGACTGTTTAACTGATCCAGAGGAACAGAAAAAGCTGAAATGAAGAACAGGGCTCCAGTAACCTTCCTTTCCTTTGTCTTGACATATAATAATAAAATGAGACCTCTTGGCAAAATGACTGGTGCCGTGATTCAGGGACAAAGCTTAATTGCCAAGTCTACACTAGGAAATGCCTTGCTTATGGAAAACAATGCACAAAATGCAAATCACTTTTCCAAACACACTTCTCCGTGTTTCTCAAAAGAAAAAGACAAAAACAGAAGAAGTATGCCTTTAGTGAAAGAGACTGACTTGAATGAAAAAAAATTTTGTTGGTGTGATAACATGAGAAAATATGCCGTGTGATAATGCAGCGAATACAGATCAGTCCTTTTTAATGCAAAGTGATAAATCTGTGAATGCTGTGACCAATGATAAATTGATTGTGCCAACTGAAATTGATGGGTCAGGGATTCCAATGATATTGGATATTGGAGCAAAAGTGAATTTGAACCTTATGAGTGATATAAAGTCAAAGAAGTAATAACCACACATCCAAAACAAGAGTGTACAACTAAAAGCATACAATGGACACACGATTGATATTAAAGGGGTGTGCAGACTTAAAGTGGAAGTGAGAAATAGAATTCACATTTGATGTTTATCATTGTACCAGAAGGCCATGATTCCCTACTTGGAGATCAAGCATGTGAGCATTTGTCAACGGTGTCATGCCTAAATCATGTGATCATGAAGTGCTTTGAAAAACTGGTCATGGCTCACCTCAAAGCATTCATTCCATCCACACTGGACCCTCAACAATATGCATACAAACATAACCGCTCCACAGATGATGCTATCGTATTCACAATTCATCGGGCCCTCACACATCTGGAGAACAAAGACACATACTTTAGAATGCTGTTTATTGACTTTGGCTCAGCATTTAACACAATCATCCCATATACACTAATTGAAAAACTGTCAGCACTTGGATTAAGCACATCAATGTGCAACTGGATTCTTGACTTCCTGAGCAACAGACCACAGGCTGTCAAAATCAATACACAGACATCTCAGCCCATCACACTGAGCACAGGTGCACCACAAGACTGTGTAATGAGTCCACTGTTATACACCCTTCTGACCAATGACTGCACTGCAAAAAACCAAAGCAACAGCATTGTGAAGTTTGCAGATGACACTACAGTTGTGGGGCTTATCATCAAGAATGACGAAGTAGCATACAGGGATGAAGTGGACCAACTCATGGCCTGGTGTGACTACAATAATCTCGCCTTGATTGTCAACAAGACAAAAGAAATGATTGTTGACTTTAGACGCACCAAAGCCCCACACCAGCCCTTATCCATCAAAGTCACAGAAGTCAAAACAACACAGAAGTTTAAATTCCTGGGCCCAGTGGCGTATCCAGGACATTTTTACTGGGGTGGCCAAGATGGGACACAAAGCTAGTGTGGGGTGGCCATGGCATAGCGATGTTTAATGCGTATACATACACAGCCAACCGCGGTTTCGAATCACGGTTCTTTGCTGCATGTCACATCCCCTCTCTCTCCCATGATTTCCTGTCTCGTAACTGACAAATAAAGGTGTCTATGCTGTTAAAAAAAATACATCTTTTAAAAAGTCATTTTTTTATTACATTTCCCCCTTTCACAGTCCTCAAGTATCTCTGGTTATTTTAACATGTTTATTTTTAATCAGTAATTATGTTCAGGATAGGGTACAAATTTTCTAAGAGCTAGGCTATTTCCTTGTAGTGGATTAAAGTCCTCGTCTCTTCACACCTTTGTTTGTGCGTGTGTGTGTGTGTGTGTGTGTGTGTGTGTGTGTGTGTGTGTGTGTGTGTGTGTGTGTATTTATGCATTATGAACATTTTATTATTGTTCTTCTGTCTTTTACAACTGTTTTAACTGTTGTTCTTGTGTAGTGATGTTTCAGACAGTTGTAATTATATAACTGGAGTGACAAACAACTTGAATCTGAGCCTACATGGTAAATTCAAACTATCCAAGCATGACTTGCCATCCTGTGCAGGAGGAGCTGACTGCTCTTCATCACTACTGCTGGACCTAGTCTGACTTGACTGAGCCTTTTCACTGCTGCTGGTAGAAGCTGTGGCTGGGTCTAACTCTTTTCTTTTTTTGAAGAAGCAGCTCTGAATGTCTCTGCTTCTCTTCATATTCTCTTAACCCTAACCCTGGGGGAAATGTAATTCAATCAATCAATCAATCAATCAATCAATCAATCAATCAATCAATCAATCTGTCAGTCATTTCACTTTGAAGTAACAGCTATAACTACAAACGTCAAGCAGGATCATTGTCAATTTGGGTTAGAATCAGTGTGCAAAATACAGATGTTCGTGGGGCTCTGGAACCCCTTAAATAACAGCTTTGACTCCATTAAAATGTCAAAAAGAAAGGAGGTGTCAACAATGTGCCTAATTATGTCTATTTATAGCAGGGTTCCTCAAACTCGGTCCTGGAGGGCCACTGTCCTGCAGGGTTTAGCTTCAACCCTGATCAAACACACCTGTTAGTTTCTAGTGATCCTGAAGACCTTGATTAGCTTGCTCAGGTGTGTTTGATCAGGGTTGGAGCTAAACCCTGCAGGACAGTGGCCCTCCAGGACCGAGTTTGAGGAACCCTGATTTACAGGATCTACAAAGGTTTATTTTTACATAACTGCATAACTAAACTATTTTTATAACTACTCTTTCCACTCACTTTTAATAACACAATTAACACATATTGCATCTCAAGCATTTGTGTCATTTGAATGCAATTTGCTCTGCCCCTGCCTATTTAAACATCTACAAATATGTGAACTGTGAAGATGAGCTTATTGATACAAACAAAAAGTCCTTTATCTCCAAGAGAAAAAAGTCTTTAAACAGCCCTTAAATCACAGAACAAATAAATAAGTCACAGCTTGTTCTTGTGTTATAGCTACTTTAATCTAGACTGTCACACTATATTTCACACACTGGTTGGCCAAAAATATATAACATTAGCTCTATTGAACACACACATCTACAAAAAACACCCTCAGTCTTCAGTCCAGAAAATAACGTTTAATATTTTATGGCGGTATCCATATAACAATAATAAAAGTGCTAGACAAAGTTTTTCTACACATTCAGAGGGAACTACGATATAACTAAACATTAAATTACCAAATCTCTCAATCGACAGATTCCAGCGTTTTTATCGTTGTTGTATTGTTGCTGTTGTAACTGTGACCGCCCTCCTGTTTCACGGACCAGCAGCAGCAACAGGTGCAGTGCGTGCTCGTCTCATGGGTCACCTGACCTGCATGGCTAAACGTCCGCTGAGCAGAAATCAGCTCTCACAGCCTCAGTATGACCATTACTGTGTTAGTTAAAAATGTTGATCAGTTGATCAGCTGTCATCATTGATTGAAAGCATTTCTCTTGTTTCTTGTGTTGACGAACTTGACCAACTACCTATCAGATCTGGGGTGGCCACAGGGGTGGCCAATGAGCTTTCAGGGGTGGCCCTGGCCACCCCCTTAGAATCGCCAGTGCGGGCCTGCACATACTGTATCCAGTGATCTCACATGGTCATCGAACACCTCCTCCTTAGTAAAGAAGGCCCAACAACGCCTGTATTTATTAAGAAGGCTGATGAGAGCAGGCATGACCCCCCTTTATCCTTACTGCTTTCTACAGATGTGTCATTAAGAGTGTACTAACCAGCTGTATCACAGGCTTTTTTTTTTCTCACCACCCTCAACAACCCCCCAGAAAAGGCACGAGTATTTATCATACCAAAGATGTTATTATGAGAAAGTGGCTCACATACTGTAGGAAAGAAAACTCACTGTACTGCACAGTATGTTTGGTATATGCAAAGCCATCTGCAAATGAAAGTGCATTCATTAAGGGGGGAATGACAGCCTGGAAGCATGTACATCAGAGAATAGAAGAGCACGAAAGAAGCCACGTTCACAGAGACAGTGCAGTAGTGTTGCTTTCGTCAACGAAAATTATGACTAAATATCGTCGTCAACGAACCTTTATCACGTGACGAAAACGAGACGAGACGCAACGTAAATGCTGGTCATGTGACGATGACTATAACTAAATGTATAATGCAATATCGTTGACGAATAAAAACGAGACTAAGGCCCCGTCCACACTACTGCGTTTTCGTTTAAAAACGGAGACCTTTTGCTACGTTTGCACCTCCCATCCACACTAAAACGGCAAAAACGGAGAGCCAAAACGGAGAAGTTTAGAAACGCTGCCGATCCGTTTTTCGTTTTGAATCTCCGGAGGGCGTTTTAGTGTAGACGGGTCAAAACGGAGGACTTTAGAAACGTTGACATAAAGGCTCACGCTCGGCTCTATGATTGGGTGTCATCAGTCATGGCGTATATCTTTGCTAGCAGCTGTTGTACAAGTAAATTCTGCATTTTACAACGCTATAACTGCCTACATGCGCCGGAGTCAAGCTATTATTCGAGCGATCTGTGACAATTCCCGTGTGCAGCGGCGGCGCTGACCGTACATGAGCGTCGGTTTGGGGTTAACCCAGAGCATGGTGGGATCATTTTATCAAGGAAGTTGTGTTTACACCGGCAGGCGCATGCCCAGTGTTGGTGAATGGTCACGTGATCCGCGTTTTCAGTCGTTTTAATGTGGACGGAGATCAATTCAAATACGCAGCTAAAACGCTGGTGTGGACGGAGATCGTATTCGTTTTAATTCTCCGTTTCTAAACTAAAACGCAGTAGTGTGGATGGGGCCTAAATGTGGTTTACAAAATAAAAAGTATGCTAAAATGTCTCTTCATTTTCGTTGACCAAAACGAGACGAGACGAAATGTTATTTAACGTTATTTCGTCTCGTTTACTTGCATTATTATTATGCAGCATTTCTGTTTCGTGTTCAGGGGCTGGATCAGATCGCACTGCGCAGACGCAGGCGACTTCACATCCTCAAGCCCCACTCGCGGCATTATTTAATTTTAGAAGATCCAGCTGCGTGAGTTATGGCTGTTTCACACATACTCCGTGTGTAGTGCGTATGCGGTGCGTGTTGCGGTGTGTATGCAGGAGCAGCACGAGCTATTTTGCTTTCACATGTGCTCCGTTTGCAGTGCGCAACTGATCTACGGCTGTACCACAATCACAACATTTATTCTCTATTTTTTTATTTCAAATCAATATTTTTAGCCTACATCCATTATGTCGCGTTGTTGAGGTAGCTACTGTGTAGATCTCTGCTCTGCTGTTATGCACGCACGCTCCTGGAGCGCATTGACGGACCGCATCCGCGTGGTGTGAGTGCTCTAACCATAGGCTCTACATGGGTGCGGGAAAAAAAATTCGGAGTATGTGGGAAACAGGCATTAGCATAAACGACAACAAACAAAGTTAAGTCTGACACAGAGAAAGGGATTCGTCTTTGGGAGAAAAAGAAGAAATGACATTAGGAAAAACTTTCATTTCATCATGTGTGTAGGCTACTTCTAACATGTTTGGTTGGTAAAATAAATATTTTGTAAATTCAAATCAGAGCATTTTCCGTGTCTGGAATGGATGTATTCTTGAGTATATAATGTAACAATAATATAATAAGATAACAGAAGATAAGATTGTTTGAAATGGGTTTGGCTAAAAGAAAATTTTGGTTTTGTCTATACTATAGGTATAGGCTACTATATTGACAGGGTTAAATAGAATACTAAAAAGAGACTAAAATACTATTTTCATTGACTAAAACTAGACTATGTCTTTCGTCGACTAAAACTAGACTAAAATGTCATCAGTTTTCGTCACTAAAACTAGACTAGACTAAAAAGAGTATGAATGTGACTAAAACTAATAAAAACTAAAATGACAGCTTGACACAAAGACTAGACTAAAACTAAAATTAAAACAGGCCGCCAAAAACAACACTACAGTGCAGAAGCATATTTTATGATGGCCAGTCAAGCAGACATAGCAAGCATACTAAGTGGAAAACAAGTGTCTCTTCAACGTGACCAAGTCAGAAAGACATGAAACTTAAACTGGAATGTCACTGTTTCTGTCACTGCGACTTCCCGAACAGGCGCACGCACGCACACATCACTTTTGATGTAAAATTTAAAATTGAGGATGCGGTGCATCGTAATGCATCGTGATATCAAATTGAACTGAATCGATGACATGATAATCGTAATCTAACTGAACCATGAGACCAGTGTAGGTTCACACCCCTAATAGAAAGTGCATCCCTTTTCTCCATTGTGAACGATGTTGCTTTATTTATCAAGGACTCATACAAGCGTATGAAAATGTGGGAAGAAGTGAGTGATGACAAGCCACACAGACGGCTGTCTTCTATCGGGGAGACAAGATGGTGGGCCAAGGACCAGGCCCTAAGCAAGATATTTAGCTGTTTTGGTAACCCAGACAATGCTTTGTTGATTTAATCATAACACTGAAAAGAATAGTGGAAGATATGTCAATCAAGGCACATGTCAGAGCAAGAGCTAAGGTGTACATGGAGTCCCTACTGAAGCACGCGACGGTGCTGACAGTGCAGATATTCTTGAGAATCTTTGAGATTACCTCACCACTCTCCAGATACCTCCAGACCAGTGGCATGGACCTAGTCACTGCTCATCGACTAGTTATGGGGGCCCAAGACAGCCAAAAATCCTGCAACAGGGACATGGATGGTGTCACAAAAGCTGCAAATGTCTTTGTTGAATGGGCTAACAAGGAGCTAGAGGAGAATGGATCTAAAGAGGTGGTTCAGGGGGCTCTACCTGAAAAAAAAATCAGAAAGAAGAAGTCCATGCCAGGTGAAGTAGCAGAGGAAGAACATTCGTTGAATACAGAGGATAAGTACAGCATCAAGGTCCACAATGTCATTTTGGACACAGTGACTCAGAGCATTCAGACTCGCTATTCTGCAAATGGAGCTCTTTATAATGATTTTGCATGCCTCAACCCAAGGAATTTTGGTACACTAAGAGATAGGGGGCTTCCATCTGAATCACTCAAACACCTCAGTAAATGCCTCGACGAAAGAGCAACATCTGGAAGGCTCAATGCCGAGCTCTTTCGTCTTGCCAACCAGTGGGAGAGACTGAATAACACCAGCTGCACCTCCTGTAAAGACTTTGCAATTTGTTTTTTATCATATCCTCTCCAAATACAACCTCCTCACTGATGCCTATTATGTCATTGGACTGGCCTACAAGTTCTTGCCTACACTTTCTTTCAGTCAAGTGACCTGTGAGAGGACCTTTTCTACACTCAAGTTTGTAAAGAACAGACTGAGGAGCACCCTGACACACGAGCGTCTTGAGGCATTCATGCTAATGTGCACAGAGAAAGAGATCCTAATAACTTTAGACAACGATAATATATAAATATATCCAAATATTTGCTTTGATAAGCTAATTGTTTTTATTTTCTATTATTGCACACATACACGCATACACACATGTGCTACATAATTTAAGAGCAGGAGAAATAGGAGAAGCAGGAGAAGGGAGAGGAAGAGGAGGAGGAGGATCAGCAGGAGGAGAGAGGAGGAGGAGGAGAGAGGAGGAGCAGGAACCAGGAAACAGACAGGGAGAATGACAGTGTGCAGGGCTGGGTTGGCAATCATATTAGGCATATCAATCAATCAAAGCTTTATTAAGGACACACACACACAAATAGAAAATAAAGCAATATATTACATATTTACATATACTGTAGGATAAAATACCAATAGTTCCACATACTAGATAATAACCTGACTGAAGCACAGATTGAATTAGAAAATGTATTATTCTTAGTCATATTTATTACCAATGTTCTGCTCATGCATATGTAGCTCTACAATCAGTAAGCAGAGGCAGGGTCCAGCACAGGGGAAGCTGAGCCAGGGAGAGTTGAAAGTGAGGACACACACACACAAAAATCTCTATTTTATGGGACTGCATTGAGGCAGGTGTCATCCTAAAGTTTCTTGAAGGTCTTCAGCGCAATCTGATTCTCTTTATACCATAAAAACACTATTAGAATTAAAATTACTGCAAAAAATCCTTCTGCTCGTGCACCAAGGGCACTCGCGTAAAAGGTCTCTCCATCTTAAAGTACCGGGCTGAATTTCAGTCCCAGTACGTCCCTGGATGCACTTATCCTTTGCTCTGATTCCTTGATTCTGTTCTCAAGACTTTTAACCACCTCCTTAACTTCTTTCACTGATGCGTCTATTCTCTCTAGCTTAAAGTCAACATCTTGTCTCAAGGCCCTCATCTCCACTAGTATTTCAGCCGCCATATCGGCGCACACTGTAGCGTCCTTTTCCGACAAGCCAGTGTTAGTTTCCTCCTTTTTGTTATTAACTATTAACATAACATGAGCAAAGTGGGTTGAGTGTTTTTTTTAGGTGAAAAAGGCATATGCTACTGAGGGAGCTCAAGAAATGATCTCGTGATAATGTTTCAGTTTGTAAAACAAGGAGACACAGAGTTGAATTGGCTAAATGTTGAGAATACATTTGAATCAGTTATTTGAACTAAATCAGATGATAAAACCCAAGATAGAGTAACTATTTCTAAGAAATAGCAGGATGTCGAGTAGACATGTAACATATTTTGTTGCAAAGACATCTTCAGCTCGTAATACTTTTAAGTTTGTGTCCTTATGTCAGCTCATACGAGCTGAAGATGTCTTTGCCACAAAAAGTGTTACATGTCTACTCGACATCCTGCTATTTCTTAGAAACAGTTCCTCTGTCTTGGGTCTAGAGAATGAGACTTTTTTTTGTCTCCTTATATGATGTACTGTAGATCTCTCTCAATTAGCATAACAGGAAAACAGCAGAATGAGGTGTGAGTGATGTATAAAAAAGCAGCCTGCACTAGGCGAGGTTTCCCTTCACTGCAGACAACTCTGATGTCTGTATGTGAATGGCCTTCTTGCAAGAATAAAGCACTTCAAAGACAAGTAGGTTTGGATTTCATTGCAGTCTCACCACTAAATAGATAATTTAGTATGAACATTCTATTGTCTTACATGATGATATCAACTTCAAAACACAACTATTATGACCAGATCATATTTTCTCGCCATAACAAATGTGCTTTACAAAGTTGGAGCAGCCAGAGAAAAACTAATATTAAAGGTCCCCTGACATGAAATTTTCACTTTCTGAGGTTTTTAACATTAATATGAGTTCCCCTAGCTTGTATATGGTCCCCCAGTGCTAGAAATTTCAATCGGTTTAAACCGAGCTTTGGCTATCTTTCTCTGCCTTTGAGAAAATGAAATCTCAGACGGGCTGATCTTGAATCTCCTCTGTACATCTAAAGTAAAAGATCAAGTATAGTATACAAATTATTTTAAGTTACTGGGATGCCAGAGTCACTGTCGAGCCCTCTTGAGGTGTCGTGGGCTAGTCGACGAAACACTGAGGATGGAAGGTGCCCACTTGAAGACCCTAGAGATGTCCCCTACTCAGCTCAATCCAGACTGTTGTCGTGCTGGTCCACTGGCGAGACCACACTGTAGTTGCAGCCATTGTGTGTGCTGACGCGCCAAGTACACTGCAGCCGTTAACGCCGGACAGAAGGAGATTCACATCACCATATGGAAGGAAGCGTAAATGGATGGAGAAGCATAGGTTACTGTAAAGCTACGTCTTAGTTTGTGCTTATCTTGGCGAAAGCTGAGTACAAATCAGCATGAAGTTTTAACATCTACTCTCGTGTAATGGAAATAATTTATAAAATAATAAAATAACACCATGTCAGGGGACCTTTAAAAAGTCAAGGGGTAAGAGCTCAACTAAAGCAAACACCGATCACCATCATGGTGACTTCAAACAAAACATAATTAAAACATCATCTAAACCTCTGTAAATTCTCAATAAGAACTTTTGTAGATGTATGATAAGTGTAATAATGTGTAATAGCTGGAAGTCAGTAGTAGTTGTTGTGTCTCTTTTTTCTGTTCTTCTTGTTTCTCTTTTCTTTAGTGATTCTGCTTATTAACATCAGGGGTCACCACCAATAGTCAATTATCACTCAATTAATCCCCTAATTATCTCATGAACTTCAACACTGCTTCAGTGTTACTTTAACACTCTGTAGTGTGGACATATATGTACATGTCACAGCTCCACCAGATCTACAGACTCCGCCCACTCGTTCACTCTCCTCTGATTACTGATTTTCCACACCTGTACCTTGTCACCTGTTCACCATATAACATTCACTTGCACCTCACATCCTTGTCTGATCTCGTCTTTCCATGGACACACAGACATACCTCAATCCTTATCTGTTCCACTTACCTGTTATCCTCGTCATCCGCTCCCGTTCCACAGACCTTCGACCAT
This sequence comes from Rhinichthys osculus, assembly GCA_029959095.1. Lineage (NCBI taxonomy): Eukaryota > Metazoa > Chordata > Actinopteri > Cypriniformes > Leuciscidae > Rhinichthys > Rhinichthys osculus. The sequence continues at coordinate 42,743,438 of JARWKJ010000007.1, forward strand.
CTCCAAAGACTGTCATCAGTGTTTACCATCCAGCTCGTTCCGATCTCCACCTGTGAACAACATTACCGTTATTCATCAGCTAAGTTTCTTTCATCTGATCATTATTGTGTTCAACTTACCATTTACATCTGCTGGCATTTACATCTGCTGGCTTCCGTGCTTCAGTTCAAAATAAACATCTGTTATATTTTACTCACCTGTCTGCTTCGAAAGATTCAGCCAGACGACAAGCGTTTATTTCCTTCACAGAACGCACTCCGGATCGCTGCCTGCCTGGGAGTAGTGCTCCCTAATGACAAACGCTTTCTATTAAAACTAGTGCCTGCCCATTCTGTAAGAGGCCAGCGTTCAGTGACTCTACAAGTGCTACTTAAGTAGCCAAATCTTTCGTCAGTCAGGCTCGTTGGTCTAGGGGTATGATTCTCGCTTTAGGTGCGAGAGGTCCCGGGTTCAAATCCCGGACGAGCCCAGCAGTTTCAGAACAAGCAACCAGTCGGCTCTTTCCTTTGCAGCACTGAGCCAAACTGTCGTGGTTTTGAAATCCTTTCTGCTGCTTGTGTTCATCTGTACGACAACTTGGCACAGATTCAGCCAGATGACAAGCATTTATTTCCTTCACAGAACGTACTCAGGATCGCTGCCTGCCTGGGAGTACGGCTCCGTAACGACAAACGCTTTCTATTAAAAATAGTGCCTGCTCGTTCTGTTAGAGGCCAGCGTTCGTTGACTGTACAAGTGTACGCAAGTAGCCCTATCCTTAATCAGGCAGGCTCGTTGGTCTAGGGGTATGATTCTCGCTTCGGGTGCGAGAGGTCCCGGGTTCAAATCCCGGACGAGCCCAGCGGTTTAGGAACAAGCAGCAGGAGCAATCAGTTGGCTCGTTCCTTTTGCAGCACTGAGCCAAGCTCAAAACTGTCGTGTTTTTGAAACACTTCCTGCTGCTTGTGTTCATCTGTACTACAACATAGCCAAGATTCAGCCAGATGACAAGTGTTTATTTCCTTCACAGAATGTACTCAGGATCACTGCCTGCCTGGGAGTACGGCTCCCTAACGACAAACGCTTTCTGTTAAAAATAGTGCCTACTCATTCTGTTAGAGGCCAGCGTTCGGTGACTGTACAAGTGTACGCAAGTAGCCCAATCCTTCACCAAGCAAGCTCGTTGGTCTTGGGGTATGATTCTCGCTTCGGGTGCGAGAGGTCCTGGGTTCAAATCCCGGACAAGCCCTCTCACCTTTAGTAAGGGTTCTCTGACTCTGTATGCAATTGCTGCTTTTCTTTATCAACCACTTCTTATCTGGCCATAGTACTTGACATCACGTTCTGCAGCATCAGAGGCTGATGCTTTGGCCAAATTAAACTTTTTGAAGGCCTGTAGATGCTGTAGTGGGATTTAAACCATTTCTCTTAACTGAATTATCATGGCTCTTTTGTGGAATCGCTAAGCACAGATATACTTGTTGTTCTGTGGAGTTTCTTTGAACAAATTATCATTGACTTTTTGCAGCATCGGCTTAGAGCTAGCTCAACAAGCACGCCCTAGGTGGGAGGCTGATGCCTTATAGTTCAAAGTCAAGCCTACGGCATAACCTTTACGCAGCTGATTACATTTAGAGCCCGCCATTTCTGTTCCATGTGTTTTTCTCCAATTACACAGCCATTTTGGTTATATGGACAAAACAAACGAATCAATGATGTTTTGGATGACTAGATTCATTTATAGTTCAGGACTCTTTCCCACCTGTTTTGTGTGTAGTCTGCCTCTCTGCTTTCGGACGTAAAGCCTTCGTCGTAGGTCCAGTGCGAAAGCAAGAAGTGGCCTTTTCCCCTTAGGCCACTGGGCCTCTTGCGCACAGTGCTTTGTGTAATTTCAGCCTGAAAGGGCACATGCACGGGGATGCCAGAATGATTCACACGAAAACCCACCACAGCTATCAGAAGTTTTGACGGTTCTATGCTAATTCAGATCTTGCGGTCATTGTTGTTTTGAACAAACCATCCTTGATTTTGTCCAAAAACCAACTTAAACAAAGCCCATTAAAGACACCCCAGGTGGGACTTGAACCCACAATCTTGAGCTATGGAGGCTGATGCCTTATCCATTAGGTATTTGGGCCTTGTCTGGCAAGCTTTGCCTTTGATCTGTAATATGCCTTCAAATGGTTTCTAAATCTCAAAGTAGTACACTTTCGTATCTCGACGCCAGGTTGTGAGCCGTCTTTGAGGTAGGCTTCTCTGAATTTCTGACGCCTCTCGAAAGACTTACCGTTGAAGAGGCTCGTTGGTCTAGGGGTATGAATCTCGCTTTGGGTGCGATAGGTCCCGGGTTCAAATCCCGGACGAACCTGGCGATTTCAGAACAAGCAGCAGGAGCAGCCAGTTGGTTCCTTCCTTTTGCAGCACTGAGCCAAACTCAAAACTCTTTTGTTTTTGAAACCCTTACGGCTGTGTGTGTTCATCTGTACTACAACATAGCGAAGATTCAGCCAGATTACAAGCGTTTATTTCTTCACAGAATGTACTCAGGATCGCTGCCTGCCTGGGAGTACGGCTCCCTAACGACAAACGCTTTCTATTAAAACTTGTGCCTGCCCATTCTGTAAGAGGCCAGCGTTCAGGGACTCTACAAGTGCTACACAAGTAGCCAAATCTTCCACCAGTCAGGCTCGTTGGTCTAAGGGTCTAAGGGTATGATTCTCACTTTGGGTGCAAGAGGTCCCGCGTTCAAATCCTGGACGAGCCCAGCAGTTTCAGAACACGCAGCCAGTCGGCTCCTTCCTTTTCAGCACTGAGCCAAACTGTTGTGGTTTTTAAATCCTTTCTGCTGCTTGTGTTCATCTGTACGACAACTTGGCACAGATTCAGCCAGATGACAAATGTTTATTTCCTTCACAGAACGTACTCAGGATCGCTGCCTGCCTGGGAGTACGGCTCCCTAACGACAAACGCTTTCTATTAAAAATAGTTCCTGCTCATTCTGTTAGAGGCCAACTTTCGGTGACTGTGTACAAGTGTATGCAAGTAGCCCTATTCTGCATCATGCAGGCACGTTGGGTATGTCACATAACCTGCTTTCTGGAATACACCCCTGAACAGGTACACTTTGATTCAATAATAAACTCTCGTCACCAAGCACTCATTTCTGCATACCATTTAAAATAAACAAATAAATAAAATAGAAATAATAATAAAGAATAATCATGTCGAAAAGTAACCCAAAATTAACCCAGGGTTACAAACATGTAAAAAAACGGACCACTCCGCAAAAAAGATGAAACCCAGTGTAAGACAAGGGTACAGGCATCTAAACCACGGATGGACAGACGTGTTATCAAAAAATGGATGAAAAAATGCACTGTGTCCTCTCATTTAACTACAACAGAGTAAAGCTACAAAAATCAAGAAAACAGCAGTCTCCTTTTTGGAATGGAAAGGCGCATTGCAAATTTCATGGATGTGCATTTTTTGTATATGTAAGAAACCAGCAAAGGATGTGCCCACAGTACCAGTCACTGTGAGAGTGTATAAGGCAACATTTTTAAGGAGGAGGACAAGTAATATGGAGAAAGAAGACCTCAAAAAGATGCTTGGGGAATTCATGCCTATGCATGTACATACAAAAAAACGTGCTGCTGCAAAAGAGGAATTCATGCCTATGCATGTACATACAAAAAAACTTGCTGCTGCAAAAGAGGAAAAACTTGTAATGGGCAATTCAAATCAGGTCCCCCCCCCACCCCCACCACCACCACCACCACCACCACCACCACCAATACTTCCAGTGTGTGGCAATATAACCCTTTACACTACACATGTACACTACTACACAGCTTCAGCTCTTAAGAGATTTACAAAAGGACACAAACCTTTTTTTGTATCTAGATGCCACAGGAAGTGTTGTGACAAAACCACAAAGATGCAAAAGTGTATTTGTATTATGCACTTTGCTGCTCAGCTCAGTCTACTTCAGCAACAACAGTTGCTGTAGCCGAGATGCTCTCATCAGATCAGAGCACACCGACAATTCAGCACTGGTTGACCTTCCTGTCCCGTGATTTTATGTACATGTACAAACAAAGCCTCCAACCACAAAAAGTGGAAACCGATTTTAGTTGGGCAATCATTCATGCAACCCTACATACGTTCTGTCAGTGTAATATACACAAGTATCTGCAACAGTGTCTTGAGGTATGTCTGGAAGGAAAATCATGTGCATTCACTGTTGTGGACGTATGTGCTGAACACATGATAAAATTGCTGTGCACTAAAATTGGAAAGGCTAAGTGCACCAAGGAAACAAAGACCTTGTTTCTGCATTTATTTGCACTGTTGCAAGATATTTGCATAGTTTTTTCCCAAATATATGCTTTGTCCAACCTTGATTGTCTGAAGACACTGCAGACTAAAATACACAATCAGCCTGTCTTTGCTGATGTTGATGTTGATTTCAATGAAACACGTCTGGAAGGATTAGTTACTGAAACAACTCCAAAAACAATTGTTCATGACTCCCCATTTGCAAAACTCTTTGAAAAAACACTAGTGGATGCACAAAACGAACAAGGCAGTGGTACAGCTCAAGCCAATCCATATTACTGTCTAAGCTTGATACAAATTCTCATACTTGGCAACAGTGCCACTTTGGACAGGCATAATGTTAAAACATCTGGGAAAAACTCGAGACACAAATGCACAGGTTGAGAACTGTTTTCGAACAACAAAGCGAATCGTGCTGAAGAACAAACTCCACAGAAGACCAGGAGACTTTGTACAAGTTATGTATGAATTTATTTGTGGTAGAATGCGTGGTGTCACTGTTTCTGCAATTCGGCAAAACACAGTAAATTAGAAGGAAACAAATGACAGCAAAATTGAACTACCTCTTAGTCCAGAGGAGAAATGGCAGAAAGGCAGACAGAAAAAGAAGGCAAAGTACTACAACCCACCAACAAATATGACTGGCATGGAAAGCATCTACACTTCCACTCCCTGGTGCGGGAAGGGACAAATAACAAAAAGAACCATAGAATTGGCTAACACCTGCACAGTTGATAACCTGCTGTACTTCATTTTCTTAGCAATGAAGACCAGACCTTCACTCTTAAGTGAAATTGAGAGTAAGCAGGCCCATGACAAATGCTTCAAGCTATTATTGAAGGTCTATCACCATTTCATGCTTCGACAGTGGTCCCAGGGGAAAATTGGCTTCGAGAAACATCAAACTGTTTCTATGGAAAGCAGCAGTGGGATGTGTATGGAACAGAAACCGAATTTAAGGTTTCCCATCTGGACTACGTACATCAGACCAAAAGACAATATATATGTGATGGCCATGATTGTCCTAACCCGACAAAAGAGTACCCAGATGATACTGTTGTTGCTGTCCTGTGAGTACTGTGAAGTGTACATTTAGAATGAATTGTAAAAGCAGTCTACAGCACTGCATTGACATTTGTCATTTATATTAACAATTTATTTTGCCATTATAGGTGCAATGCCTTCTCTACATTTCAACAGTCATTAGAAAACTGGTCTTTGCCAAGTCGCAGTTTTCCATGCACAGAATCAAGATAATACAAAACTTAAAATCTGTACAATAACTATATTAAAAGAAAAAATTGTTATTGTTTACAAAAATGTAAACTGTTTATGTGACATTTTAATGTGGTGAAAATAATGTCTGAAACAAATGTATATGTTTTCAACAAACCAAAAATGTGTTTTCACAGGCAAGAATTGGTATGTCCAGGTAAAAGGGCATACACTCTGCGCCAAATTACAAATGGAAACCCCGCTTTTATGATTGTGGCAATAGATTGGACTGTGCTCTGTCATGATCATACTGAAATGCAACCGACATTGATACCATCAACTTTGTTCAATGATGGCAATAGGTAAGATTGTGTTTTTGTATAATGTCAGTGCTTCTGCACTTTTTTTTCCAATTGCTTTTAATTGGTTGTGTGCATTTTGTATGAGCAATTTCAGAAAGTTTGATTGTTTTTACGGGCGCTGGCTGAGGTGCTGAAATACCATTGAGCATACAGCAGTGGTTATAGGCTAGTTAACGTTACTGTAAAAAAGATGAAAGAAAGAAAGAAAGAAAGAAAGAAAGAAAGAAAGAACAAGTAGGCTATGTATATTTCACAGGTACAATCCAGTTGCCGTAACATATCATCAGAGTTGAAAAAAAATATTTTATTGGATTCCATCGACTCACTAGCGACCAGTGGAGGCTCTATGATGGGATGAATGAAAAACTGCATCCAGACTTTGGTGATCAGTTTGCAACAGTCCAAGTTATGAGTACTGTGTTCTCAACCGAGTGTACTGTGGGTCATGTTCTCCTATTAAGGGTAAGCCACACATTTAATTAAAAAAATTAACAGATATGCTATAGCCTACTTTTTATTACACATTTCCAAACTACCAATATGCCGTTCCATTAATCACTGTGATCATAAAGGTCACTAAACTGTTGAAAATGTTGTGAGATAATGAATGATTTTGTAACTTTTCAGGAGGAAAAGGAACAAGATGAAGCTGAACAAAAGGTAATGTCAATATAAGAAGACGAACATATAAGTGTCAATTTTGCATTATCTTAGCCTATTAACTTTATCATGACATAAATTATGTATTAAAGGTCCCGTTCTTCGCGATTTCATTTTTCAAACTTTAGTTAGTGTGTAATGTTGCTGTTAGAGCATAAATAATACCTGTAAAATTATTAAAGCTCAAAGTTCAATGCCTAGCGAGATATTTTTATTTAACAGAAGTCCCCTTTCAAAGCATACAGCGAACGGCCGGTTTGGACTACATCCATCTACTTCCTTTTTTAATGACATAACTAGAACAGTTTTTTGACTAATCTCCGCCCACAGGAACACACAAAAAAAGTGGGCGTGGTCTTGTTGCGCTCCCACAGAGAAGAAGCACTTCAGCAGCGCATGGTAAGAGGCGTGACCTTTCCGGGCAACGTGCGATAAGCTGGACAGTGAAAACAGCGGTATACAGATAAGTAAAATTGTGTGAAAAATACTGTTTTTTTACACGCGAAACATGAACTCATGTTATATTGCACACTGTAAACACAATCAAAGCTTCAAAAAAACATGAAGAACGGGACCTTTAATTTTGAATATAGGCTTTCTATATCTTTGATTTTAAAGGGGAGTTCTGGCAATGGTGATGCAGCCGAAAAGTTAGCACAATGTACATTTTTGGAAACGCTTTTAATTATCTTTCAATATAAAACAGAAGGACATTTTTTTCGTAATGTGGCAAAAGTGAAACCGAGATATAAACAAAAACTGAAAAATGTGCGATAATAAATGTGTGCATTTCCTTGTAGGCCTAAATGACCAATTTAAGCCTAATCTGAGAAATTCAAATTCATACTTACTAATTTTAACTTAAATTGTTTTGATTTGTGTGGTTATATTGGCTAAATCGATCAATTACTTTTCAAAACCACAAAGAACATGACGTTTCTTTTATTTGTGAGAGTACATCTAGCATTTTTTTTAAAGTAAAGATGTATGATTAACATACCATAAGTTAGAGCATGAACATATTAGGTAGAAGCGTGATGAACAATACCAGTTTTAGTTTTAAATGTATTTGCAAAATATTTCAATATGTTTTAGATTAGTTCATATGAGGAACATGGAGACACAGTCCTAAAGGTAATTAAAATCTATGCAATACCATAAAAACATTTTATAAAAGAAATCGTGTCATATTTATTACATTTATAAATCAATTAAATTACAGTATAGCCAACTGTACACATTCAACTTTACCAACTAACAAAGTGAAATGACTGTATTTGTATTTGTTTTATTTGTGTGAATAATATCTCAGACTACATTAAAGTGTTCTGTTTCTTCTCTTAGACTACTATGGAAATAGAACATGAAAGTGACATAATGGTAATGATAAGCCTACAAACTTATAAACCTAACAATGTAAGCATTAATTAATTGTATAAAACTAGACTATTGGTTGAATTGAAATGAAAACACTTTTGTGAGATTTTTTAATGTTAAAAATGCATTTGAATATATTAATGAAGAAAAACGTTGAAGAGGTGAAGAGTACTTCTGAAGAGGAAAAGGTTGACATGACCACAAAGGTAAAGGTATTCGGTTTTAGATTTGTATCACAATTGAAGAGTAAAAAGCGCACAACCATAGTACATGTCTCTACAGTGCAATATAGAAAAGGTAAATGTAGTTTCCAGGCACCCATTTCCTATTTCAGATACAGTTTTTTCTGAATATTACTTCTGTCATATAGAACAATTATGCCCCAACGAAGAACAAGAAAAATTACATCACAAAGTTTTAAGGAGATGTTGATGCTGAACTGTGAATGTTAATCGATGGCAATATTCAAAAGATGAAAGTTAAAAGACTGACATTTGCAACTCAAATGAGATTTTTTTTTTTTTAAGAATACATATTTTCATCATCGTTCTACACATACAAAGGCCGAACCAGAACAATGATGCATGGCACTTCACATGACTTTGATGCTTGTTGCTACCAAATGACCAGAAATAAGTAATTTATTATTATTATTATTATTAATTATTAGGGCTGTGAATCTTTGGGTAGGCAGCGAATCGATTCGATTCACGATTCATAGGTTTTCGATTCGATTCAAGAACGATTTTTGCAAATTCAGAAAGATTCGATTCGATGCGATTCACATTAAAATTCGATGCGATTCGATTAATTCGATTCGATTCTTAATTTTTTATATGCATTCATAGGATTATTTAAATGCTTCCCCAAATGGGTCTTAGTCAGGGTGTGAACTATACAGCTGGCTTCGGGGGTCAGAGAGTGGGAAAAAAAAGAAAGAAAAAAAAAACTACGACATTTTGTCTATTGTTAACGTTAGTTCATGTTAGTTTTTAATGAATCTATTCTTATAAAAAATATTTCCAAAGCCTATAAATTAGCATTTGTAAAAATGTAAACCAAGATTTAAAAAGGCTTTAAAAGTATAGTTCATCATGGTCATGCTAACTATTTTGTAGGAATGGATACACAACCTTAAAGTGTTCCTACATTAAACATCCTTCCATTGTGAGACTAAAAATACCATGAACTTTCCTAACTAAAACCTTAACTAACGTTTCCTCATGGAATAGCTACTCTTTGTTTTCTCTTTATCCGACTGAACATTTTCCTTGTGATTCTGAAAGAAAACGCGCCGGCTGTCTACTTGTGCTATATTAACGATTACGAATGCAACTTTAATGTGCATCTGATTGATGGATAAACCACGCGCTCTTATTTCAGTGTAATTAATGTTGTAGTTATTTCATCAGTTCAGTTTAACGACATTAAGTTACATTTCATTCATCATTCATGATTAATCGGTGTACATTTTAGACACCTATTATACGTTTTCTCTTTCCATGTAATAAATGCGCACCCTTGAATAAGTGGGGTTTTACTTTAACTGCTCAGGACGGGTATGACCCATTTCCGTAAAACTTCAGTATCTTATCTTAAAGAAAATAACGGTGACGTTTCCACGCAACGAACGCGTTGTTTCATAGCAGTGACCGCGCAATGATATGGCAGCTTTATCAATGGCTTGCTTTCTCGATAGAGAGCTGTCATCTGCTCATGTGAACACCAATGGCTGTCCTGAGGAGAGCTCAAACATGGACTGCTCAAAAATCTGCAGATGAGAGCTATATGGGACCGAGCGCGAGCGAAATCCAGTGAAAGATGGTAAGAGTGCAGCGAGTATGTGAGAGCTGTGAGGACGCGAAATGACGCCGCTGCAACGCCTCATTAATTCGCGCATGTAGTCATTTAATGACTGTTTTTATGTTTTAAAGCACTGAATCGATATAGAATCGCAAATTATTCGATTCTTAGCATTTTAAATCGAATATTGACCGAAATAAACGATTCACGATTCGAAATACATGTTTCAAGATCGATGCATATGCATCGTCAGGATTTGTAATCGATGCATCGAGAAAACGAATGAATCGTTACACCCCTATTAATTATTCCAGGAAAGTACAAAACCTGGATGTACCGACACAGAATCCTGCCGAGGCTTCTCTGGCCCCTTCTTGTATACGAGGTACCCATGACAATGGTAGAAGCACTGGAGAGAACCATCAGTCAGTTCCTCAGGAGGTGGTTAGGACTCCCACGGTCCCTGAGTAACATCGCCCTCTATTGCCATTCCACCAAGCTGCAACTTCCCATCAGCAGCTTGTCCGAGGAATTCAAGGTCACACGTGCCGGGAGGTCATGATGTACCGAGATTCCTCTGATGCCAAAGTCTCATCAGCTGGAATCTGCGTTTAAGTGTATATTGCAGGTTAACCACCACAACCAATTAATGTGTAAATTAAAGTGCTCAATATGTATATATTAAAAAATGTCTGTCTTAAAATCCGTTAAAATAACATTTATTGGGGTTTCTTCAAAGGCAGCATGTTTTTTTACAGTAGCTGGGTGATGACGTCATAAGAGGGAGCGCGGGCGGTAATGCACTCACTCTGTGTGTGCGGGTTGAGGGAGATTAAAACGATTCGCGGGACTCCCGCAAACTAGAAATATCTATGAATAAAACATAAAAACTAATACATTTTTATTCATCTGTTGTAGAAAAGCAACAAGAACAACTAAAACAAAATAGAAACGATTTACAGACCAGAGTTTCTATTTATAACATGTTTGCAGCGTTGAGCGATGTAGCCAATCACAGACATATGTGTTGATTTCTTGAACGCAATAATGGACAATCAGAAGCATTTACTTGAAAGTATTTGGAGGTGCAGAAAAAAAAGTCTTTTTGCGGGCGGGAGCGGGACAAAACAAATGTTGCGGGCGGGAGAAAGTTACATAGAAAGTAGTTGAGAACGTCAGTTATAATAATGACGTATTAAAAAATGGTCGGGTTTAAATCGGGCTCGGGCTCATAGTTACAGTTCCGTTCGGTGTACGATCTTCTACCTAGCCCATCCAACCTACACTGCTGGGGCCTGGTAGACTCACCAACATGCCAACTGTGCCAAAGGAGTGGCACACTGGAGCACATCCTCAGCTGCTGTCCAAAGTCTTTGGGGGACGGGCGGTATCGCTGGAGACATGACCAGATCCTCAGGGCTCTTGCGGATACTATCACCACAGCAATTCAGAGCAGTAAGAGTCAGCAGCCCTCCAAGCAAACCATCTCCTTTGTCAGAGCTGGGGAGAAAGCACATCAGCAGAACAAAATTAGTTGTTCCAAAATAGCACACTTCAAGTTAACTAATCATTAACACACTTGAAGTACTGATAAATAGTCTGGCTACAAGTATACTAAGTATATATATATTTTTTCACTTGGGAAGGAAAATCAAATGAATAAAAAGTTGGCAAGTTTTAATCAAAAGAATCATCACTGTCCACTGCTTTAGTTTCCATGGACCGGCTCAAAGGACTGTGCAGTTCCAGTGAAAGCAAAGTTACAAAAGAAGGGAAATAAAACTGAACTGACTTACACATGTCTTGATCTAGGCGACTCGGCAACATTCTGCTCTGAGAACTGATGAGAGAAGTGAACGCTTCTGGAAGAAGATGGATGGACTTTTAGAAACAGCGGCTCAGGAAAAAACAGTTTCTAGCTACACAATCTCTGGACTTGCAGTCACTGCACTGAAGGGAGACACTTACCTGACATTACATCACCGTTTAAAGTCCACAGATGAAGAAGAGGCAAAAGCTTCCACAATGACCAGAGGAAACACAGGAACAAACAAACTCAAATACGAACAGCAGCCAAACTCAAATTGTGTGAACTGAATTTGGCAATAATACAGTGAATATTTTTCATAAATAAAAACCATAAAAATTATACACAAATATGTTATTCCCAAAATAAGTGCTGTAGTATAAGCATGAGGACAGCAGTGGTGTGTGAACTGAGTTTGGTGACACTATAGTGTGTGACAGTGAAGTTGTTTCGCTTTTCGGGTTTTGCACTTCGGCTCTGTCTCTCAGCCTCTGCTCTCCTGCGCATAGAGATCACTGGATTTTGTCCACTGCTCATATACATAATATATATCCTGCCATGTTGATTAGATAGATCCTTTTAACGTGTTCCTCCCAAATTGTGTTAAAAAAAACATAATTTAGTGTTTGTGACAATGGAAATTGTCCCTCATTTCATTTAATTTTTGCAACTAATTTTACTTGAATACTTGTTAATGCATGTTTTATCACGCTTCTTCTAATGGCAATGTTATACAGGTATAAGAATAGTTGTTTACTCGTTTACTGTTTAGATTGCATTTATGTCCGCATTCATGATCTTTCTCACAGAGCTATAATGTGTGTTATGGGTTAGCGATGCAAAACATGGTTTTTGAAAAGGGCTGGGCTATAAACTATATCATGTGGAGATCACGATCAGATCCTAACATTGAGCTCTGGTCATTTTTACTCTATATGGATTAATCTAACAGCCGATCACACAGTATCATCATGAGCACAGCCAGTCAGTGCATGTTGCTGATAAATCTGCATGTTCTGCAGTTCTGGACACACACACACACACACACACACACAGCAGCATCTTACATTCTCACTGTATGAGGACAATCCACATGATCTTCATCTCCAGCTGCTGGAGCTAACTGAAAACTAACTGAAAAGTAAGTTTTAATTCATTTCAGAATCAGAATGGAATCAGAATCAGAATGGGGGTTTTAATCGCCTTGAATATTTACAGACAAGGAATTTACTTTGGCAGGAGGTGCATACATATAACATACAACATATAAGGTACATGCTATAATAACACCACAAATGTGCCCACATGGGGTATCCAATAAAGCAATGGTGCAAATATGCCAAAGTGCAACAATAGCAATAAGTTCAAGTTTAAAGCCAGTGTCACTGAGAACTCAAGGCCTTGTTAAGGAGACCAGTAGCAGAAGGGAAAAAACTGTTCTTATGACGTGAGGTGCTGGTCTTAACGGACTGCAGCCTTCTGCCAGAGGGGAGTAGCTGAAACAGGGAATTACCAGGATGGGAGGGATCTGCCACAATCCTCTTCGCCTGTTTCAGCGCCCTTGAGGAGTACAAGTCCTCGAGGGAAGGCAGATTGCAACCAATCACCTTCTCCGCAGTGCGGATGATACGCTGCAGTCTGCTCTTATCCTTGGCCGTGGCAGCAGCATGCCAGGTGGTGATGGAGGAGGTAAGAATGGACTCTATGATGGCTGTATAAAAGTGAACCATCATTGTCTTCGGGAGCTTGCATTTCTTCAGTTGCCGTAGGAAATACATCCGCTGAAGTGCTTTCTTGGCGAGGGAGCTGATGTTCAGTTCCCACTTTAGGTTCTGGGAGAGGATAGTGCCCAGGAAACAGAAGGACTCTACAATGTTTACTGGGGAGTCACACAGGTTGATGGGAGTAGGTGGGGCTGTACTCCTTCTAAAGTCCACTACCATCTCCACTGTCTTTAGAGCATTGAGCTCTAAATTGTTCTGACTACACCAGGACACCAGGTTGTCAACTTCCCACCTGTAGTCAGACTCATCCCCATCAGAGATGAGCCCAATGAGGGTGGTGTCATCCGCAAACTTCAAGAGTTTGACGTATGGGTGACTGGAGTTGCAGCTGTTGGTGTATAGGGAGAAAAGCAGAGGAGAAAGGACGCAGCCCTGAGGGGAGCCGGTGCTGATAAACTGGGGGTCAGAGACTTGTGATCCCAGCTTAACGCACTGCTTCCTGTCAGACAGAAAGTCCGTAATCCACCTACAGGTAGAATCCGGTATATTGAGCTTTGTGAGCTTGTCCTGTAACAGGGCAGGGATGATGTTATTAAAGGCGGAACTGAAGTCCACAAACAAGATCCTGGCATAGGTTGCCGGAAAGTCCAGGTGCTGGAGGGTGAAGTGCAGAGCCATGTTGATTGCGTCATCCACAGACCTATTGGCTCTGTAGGCAAACTGCAGGGGATCCAGGAGAGAGTCTGTGATAGATTTGAGGTGGGCCAGCACCAACCGCTCAAAGGACTTCATTACCACCGAGGTCAAGGCGACGGGTCTGTAGTCATTATGTCCTATAGGCCTTGGCTTTTTGGGCACAGGGATAATGGTGGAGGACTTAAGACAAGCTGGTACATGGCATGTCTCCAGAGAGGTGTTGAAGATGGTGGTAAACACAGGAGACAGCTGGTCCGCACAGTGCTTAAGGGTGGCTGGAGAGATGGAGTCTGGCCCGGCTGATTTTCGTGGGTTCTGCTTCTTGAAGAGTCTGTTTACTTCACCCTCTTGAATGAAGAGAGCCAACGCTGTGGTATGGGGAGGGAGCTCTGGTGAAGAGGGGTGTAGAACAGGACTGCCCAATTGCCTGTCGAATCTACAGTAAAATACATTCAGGTCGTTAGCCAAGCGAGAGTCATTAGTGGTGTGGGGGGCTCTAGGCTTATAGTTTGTAATCTGCCTAAGCCCTCTCCAGACAGAAGCGGAGTCGTCAACAGAGAACTGGTGCTGCAGCCTCTCTGAGTACAGTCGTTTAGCCTCCTTCACGGCTTTTTCAAACCTGTTTTTCGACTCCTTGAATCTATCTCTATCCCCACTCCTAAATGCTTCCTCTTTCTCCACCCTCAACCTTCTGAGTTTGCCTGAAAACCAGGGCTTATCGTTGTTAAAATGCACCCTGGTGCGTGTTGGAATACAGCAGTCTTCACAGAAACTGATATATGCTGTTACAGCCTCTGTGTGCTCATCCAGGCTATTGGAAGTGTACCTGAACATATCCCAGTCAGTAAAGTCCAAACACGCCCGCAGGTCCTCTAAGGCCTCGCCAGTCCACTGTTTTGATATCCTCACAGCGGGTTTACAGAGTTTTAGTTTCTGCCTGTACGCAGGAATCAGGTGGACCATGGCATGGTCAGAGTGACCCAGTGCTGCACGAGGAACTGCGTGGTAGGCTTTACTGACCGTAGTGTAGCAGTGATCCAGAGTGTTATCTTTTCTGGTAGGGCATTTGATGAGTTGTCTATATTTGGGGAGATCATGGTTGAGATTACCTTTGTTAAAGTCGCCAAGAATGATAACTAAGGAATCCGGATTTTTTCGCTCCACACTTAGTATCTGATCGACGAGTAAGCGATGGGCTTCTTTAACATTAGCTCCCGGCGCTATGTAAACACCGACCAAAATAAACGACACAAACTCGCGAGGCGAGTAGAACGGTTTACAATTTATAAAAAATGATTCCAAGTCCGGTGAACAGTGTTGCAGAATCACTGTGACATCTACACACCAGCTACTGTTAATATAAAAACAAATACCTCCACCTTTCGTTTTACCGGAAAGAGCCGCGTCTCGGTCCGCTCTCAGCAACCTAAAGCCGGTCAGTTGTAACGAAGAATCCGGGATCAGATCGCCCAGCCAAGTTTCCGAGAAACATAGGACAGATGCTGCAAGAAAGTCTCTGCTTCTCACCATCAGTAGCTGGAGTTCATCCATTTTGTTTTGCATAGTGAACGAACATTCGATAGAAAAATGCTTGGTAGTACTGTACGGATACCGCGTCTGCGAAGTCGCACAAGAGCACCCGCTCGCTTTCCCCTTCTCCGCCAACGTTCCTTTGTTCGCTCAAAGCCGAGCCCGGCTTTCACTAGAATGTCCACTAATTCTGCCGCTGGGAGCATAAAAGTGGGAAATAAATCCGCTGGAATTGTTTTCCTGATGTTTAGAAGAGCTTCTCTTGTTAGAGAACGCCGAAAATCATGACAAGACACTGAGTTAACAAACAAAACAAAACAAAACACGACGCACCATCCGACCGTGGCTGCCATGTGCGGCGCCATTGAGCAAAGGTAAATGAGCCTTTGAAGGTGTCATGTCATATAATTTCATATAAGACACCATATTTGATGATACATTTGATTTAAATCATAAAACATATAAACATAAAAAACACACTTTACGGAAAAAATAAATAAATGTTGGGCCCTAAATTAAAAGGTAGCTTACTCTGTGGAGTTTAATCGTGAACAAACAAATTATGATGATGTTTTTGGCCATATCTCCCAGCTCTATTTTTGAATCATGAATCATATGTGTCCTAATACAAAACAAAAGGACTGAATGTAATACAAACCTCAGGATGTCAGTCATTTACAATATCCAGCATCTTAGATAATAGTCCAGAAACAGGGAATATAGCAGATGCACTGTTGAAATGCCTATTTAAGAGGTTTTAAACAGGATTTAGAGATATATGTGGTATAATATCCCGCTCCAGTGCAGTAGGTGTCGGTGTGACACTGTTCAGCTGTTCCAAACCCTCATGTTGTCACAGTGTGAGTGTCTGCACCAGTATGTCTTCATCTGCACTACACTTCCCAGAATCCTCCTTGTCTCCACACCTGAACTTTGTGGAATTAGTAAAAGTTTAAATTGTACTTCGGACTCATCTTGCACCACACCCGTGACACTTGTAAAACACACGAAGAGCAAAACAAAAGGAACAACACCTGTTGACACCTAAACCTGTCGCTCACTGGATTTGATTACATCTTTGATCCAGAAAACATGTCTACAGATGTCAATTTAGCACAATGCCTACCAAATCTAATAACACTCGCGGCCATTTATGTGTTTAATCCACAATCCATCGAGACCAGCGAGAGATTCTGAGAACGACGCGCGCGGACTGACAACAAGCGTTACTGAGTTTACAATACTGATAAATTCTCTTCTTAGTGGACAAGACTGCAAGTAAGTTTATTACATTCTCCATATAGAGTACATGACAAATACAGTAATTTTTTTTTATTATTAGGAACTGCATATTGTATATTAAGCGAGATTTAATTGTGAAGTTACAGAAGGCTGTTCTTCTGCTACTCGAAACAGAAGAAGAATCTGCCAGAAATTACAATCTTTTGAAGTAAAAACACAAAAGTTTTATTGAGAAAGGTTTATTCAACACGAATATGTTTCTAATACGAATATGTTTCTAATAAGTTTCTCCCATTTCCTCTTCCGTGTTAGGCTGTTGTTTTTGTAATGTGAAATCGAAAGTATTTTTGAAGCAGACATTTACAGTAGACAGACAGATGAAGCCTAACCTAAATCAACAACAATCTGATATTATTAAACTGAATATTTCAGTTCATATATAGCAATTATGATTAATAGTATTACAGTATGTGTATTATAATTCTGGTTACTTTTGCTTAATCAGTTATTGTGAACTTGAAGTAATGACTGAATGGTAAACGATTAAACAATTAATAAAGATTGGGTAAATATGATTGTAAAATGATATAATACTGTAATAGAGAATATAACAAATTGGGTTCAGTTTTCCCAGCACAGTGTAAATTTCTGTTCACCAATGAATTCATATTTAGAGTCAGTTAAAATCATTAAACAATCAGAAAAGACCATTCGGTTATTTTACACAGCAAAATATTTGTTTGTAACTCACTTTATTTGATAGATTGTTTTTGCTGTTGCTGATGATAACTCTTCATTATTGTCTTCAATAAGATGTTGTTGATGTGTGTAAATGTTGTGATTTACAGGCGATGCTGAAGGATTGAGTGTTTTCAGAAAGCAGTGCTGATCAGTTTTCAGGGTCAGTTTAGCTGCAGTATGTCAGAGGAAAGAGGAAAGGACTCTCTCTCTCAGATGAGTCTCTCAGAGAAACACAGGTGAGACTGTGTCTGTTTTCACACTCTCAGTTTAAACTCCACTGGACTTTGTGTTTCCCTGTCAATAACACAACTTTAAGCATTGTTCTATATCTACAAATGATTTGCACAACTTCAATTTTGAACTTCTTAAATTAACACTGACATTGTCTATAAAGCCCTGTTTGCTCTATAGAAAATATCACAGTTAATAATTTGTTGATAACCTTCTAGATGCTGAATTAATCCAAATAAATGACTTTAGTATAGATCATAACATTATTGATAGACATTAGAAAACGACTATACACTTAATTTAATTCAAGTATGCCAACAAAACTGTCGCACAGACATTTCTGTTCTCTATTTCTGTCAATAAACAAACACTTGATGTTCTCTTAAATTACAGTATTTTTTAACATGTTTAATCTCTCAAAGAAATTGTTAAACTAATGTGAGACAGTAAATAAAATTATGGTTAACTATAAAACTGTAAATTGTGTGAGTGTGTGTGTGTTTCTGTGGAGGATTTGATAAAAACACAGATGTGTTTCAGACACAGTTGATCCTCCTTTACTAAAGTGTTTTCTCTCTCTCTGTTCTTTGTGTCATCAGTGTAAGATCAGGCTCACATGTGTCCAGCTCTGTGTCTCTGAAGAGTGATCGGTCTAAAGATGGAGAAGGACCATACTTCAGTGAGAAAACACCATCAACTAATGAAAGGTATTTTGTGTTACTCATTTTTTGTCACACGTTGACTGTGTTTAAAAGTTGTATCAGTGAATACCAGTCATGAAACATGTTTAGATCAAATATTTGTCAGAGTATTCACAGCTAATGCTTATTTCTCTTTCTGTAAAATATCAGTTAGTATTTTATTTTACTAATTTGATTACAGGCTTCAATATGAGACATTAGACTCAGACCTTCAGACTCACAGGAACCACGAGAATTTCAAAGACAATATTCTTGGGATCTTCCAGGTAGGAAAACACATTTTTATGAATGTTTAATATTTCTAATAAACAAATATTTTATTGAACAACGAAATTAAATTAAATTTTTCTTCCATCTCCTTTTTTTCCTTTTAAACACATTTTAGCTCAACTTGGTCAGCATGTTATTCTTTTAACTGGATTTTTTATGTACATTTATTATAATTATTGAATAAATAGTGTTGACCAAAATGTAGATGTACAATTTGGCTTAAATTGTGTTATTCTGTCTTTTCTCTTACTTTTGTTTGTAGGATATTGAGAGCAAAATAATCACATTTCTGAAGAATGAACTGGAGAAGTTAAAGAAAATATTACAACATGAGAACACACAACACTTTGTGAAGGACTTTAATGAGAACAGATCCAGTATCAAATCAGCAGCTCTTGATCTCACACTACATTACCTGAGAGAGATGAAGCAAGATGAAGCTGCTGATGCTCTAGAAGGCAAGAGACTCGTGATCATCTGTCTGATTGTCTCTTATAAATGTAGGAGAGAAAATGAAGACTAAAACTATCTATTTTCTGTTCCTGTGTTTAGGTGAGCTGTTCTTCATTCCTCAGCTGAAATGTGGCCTAAATAAGAAGTATCAATGTGTGTTTGAAGGAATGGCGAAGCAAGGTGACTCCACACTCCTGAATAACATCTACACAGATCTCTATATCACTCAGGGTGGCAGTGAACAGGTCAATACTGAACATGAGGTGAGACAGATTGAAGTTGCTTCCAGACGTCATGAAGCACAAGAGATTCAGGTTGAATGCACACATTTGTTTGAAGCGCCTGAACAAGACGAGGAGATCCGAACTGTACTGACAAAAGGAGTCGCTGGCATCGGGAAATCAGTCTCTGTGCAAAAGTTTGTTCTGGACTGGGCTGAAGGAAAAGAAAATCAAGATATCAGCTTCATATTTCCTCTTCCATTCAGAGAGATGAACTTAAAGGAGAAAGAAAAACTAAGTTTGATGGACCTTATAACTCAATTTTTCCCAGAGACAAAAGGACTGAACCTTACAAGAAGGAATCAGTTCAAATTCCTGTTCATCCTTGATGGATTGGACGAATGTCGCCTTCCTCTGAAGTTTGACTGTAATGAGACGTGGCGTGATGTATCGTCACCAGCCTCTCTGGATGTTCTCCTAACGAACCTCATGAAGGGAAATCTGCTTCCTTCTGCTCTCGTCTGGATCACCAGCAGACCAGCAGCTGCCAGTAAGATTCCTCCTGACTGTGTCGACCGGCTGACAGAGATACGAGGATTCAGCGACGAACAAAAGCAAGAGTACTTCAGAAAAAGGTTCACGGATGATATTCAAGCCAACACAATCATAGATCATGTTAAGCAATCAAAGAGTCTCTTTATCATGTGCCACATCCCAGTCTTCTGCTGGATTTCAGCCACTGTTCTCCAGAACATTCTGGAAGAGAAGAGAAATAATGATGTGAAAAACACTCAGGCTGATGAGATCTCTAAAACACTGCAGGAATCAAACACTGAAGACACTCCCAAGACTCTGACACAAATGTACACACACTTTCTCCGCTTTCAGATCCAGCAGAGCCGCCGAAAATATGATGGAGAATACACACCAGATGTTTCCTGGGATAAAGACACCATCCTTTCACTGGGGAAACTGGCATTTCATCAGCTGGAAAGAAACAACCTGATCTTCTATGACACAGACCTGGAAGCCTGTGGTCTTGACGTCTATAAGGCATCAGTGTACTCAGGCATGTGTACCCAGATCTTTAGGGAGGAAACAGGGATCGTTCTTGGTACCATGTACTGCTTTGTTCACTTGAGCATTCAAGAGTTTATTGCAGCCCTTTATGCACATCTGTTTCTAGACATCAACAAGACAAGTGTGTTTGATCATGAGTCTACAGAACAGGAAAACAGAAATGAAACCATGATTGATTTTCTCAAGACTGCAGTGGACAAGGCGCTGGAGAGTGACAATGGACACCTGGACCTTTTCCTTCGCTTCCTCCTCGGTCTGTCACTCCAGTCCAATCGACGACTCTTACGAGGTCTGTTGACACAGCGAGATGGCACTGACCAGAGCAACAAGGAGATAGTTCAGTACATCAAGCAGAAATTAGAAGATAATCTTCCTGTAGAGAGATCCATCAATCTGTTCTACTGTCTGAATGAACTGAACGACCAAACTCTGGTGAACGAGATTCAGACCCACCTTAGCAAAGGAAGTCTCTCATCTGGTGACCTTTCACCTGCACAGTGGTCTGCTTTAGCCTTTGTGTTGTTGACATCAGAGGAAGAGCTGGAGGAGTTTGAGCTTCAGAAATTCAAGAAATCAGACGAGTGCCTCATTAGATTATCGGCAGTCATCAAAACCTCCAAAACAGCCCTGTAAGTCTTTTAATATATTTTGTCATGTTCAGCTCTCATCTGAAAAATGCATTTATCTACATTACTCTATAGTGATTCCCCATCATAAACATGAAGCTATACCTGTAAAGCTTTTTGTGTGTGTGTGTGTGTGTGTGTGTGTGTGTGTGTGTGTGTGTGTGGAGACAGTTAATCACAACTTAAGACAAAATCTAAAATACCATTTAAAAATGTTTGCATGTTTGTTTTCTATAATATGATACACCAGACTTGTATGACTTATATACCGTAAAACTTCAAATAGTAGCCCAGGCTTTTATTTTCCCAAATCGTCTAACTGCACCGGCTTGTATTTGAGACAGGCGTCTATATGAGACAGGCCTTTATAATTTAGTGTTGAGATGTTGTTCATTGAATGTAGGCCTAGAGTCTCTAATCTCTAAAAATTTCCAAATGCTCCACGTGAAACTTCTGACCTTTTACTATCGTGTCAATTGATTTTGATTAATATGCGCGAGGGAGAGAGACCAAGACAGTGCTCGTGTTTGAAGACGTGAGAGTGCGCACGCGCGGCCGGGGCTCTCTCTGCTCGTTATGTGCCCTGTCAGGCGCAGCAGTCATTCTAGTCTACATCACTCACCGATCAAAAAAGGCTTTGGCGGGACAAACATTTGTGTTGGCGGCCGCCAAAAAGCAGACGATCTGACGGGTTTTAGAAGATTAAATACAACCCGAAACTAAAAAACAGACCAGGCCTCTATCTGAGACCGGCCTTTATTTACCCAAACCTGTTGCTACACCAGGCGTGTAAAAGAGACATGCGTCTATTTGGGACTCGGCTATTATTTGAAGTTTTACGGTAGAATTATATATACTATCACATACTCATACTTGAGGAAGAAAAAAAAGGCATATTTTATTCATATACCCAAACTGGGGGGAAATAATGTAAATTGGTACAGATGTTATTTATATTGCCAAAAAGTAAGATGAAATTCTGAAAGGTTGTAGTATAAAACATTGAGATTTTTATAAAACAGGCTACTTAAATAAAGTACATATATATTATCACATCATATATTAGTTGTCCCTCAGTTTCTCCCAGTAATTAGATATTTTGAATGCTTATTTCTATGAGTAATTCTGAAGTTTAATGTAATAAGGATGTAATGCAATATGTAGATCGAGAGATTTACAAATAAACATTTATCAAAAGCCTGTTGTATCATATTTGATGTACACATCAGATGGTTTTTCTACAAAAACTCTTTTTTTTAAATTATCGTTCAAAATCTCTTTTTTAATATATTTTAAAAATATATATTTTTCTAATTCAGTAATTAAGTAAAAAGTAAAATTTTATTTTAGCAATTGTCATGGATGCTTCTTTACTATCTTTAAATTAATGATATATCATCCATTGGCCACCCTGCTCTCTAGTATATTGGCATCAGCCATCGGTTGACCTTGATCTTGAAATATTAAAAACAAATACAATTTCATAGGTTCTTAGGTTTAAGTTATCTTAGCTTTACTTAAATCATTAAATATTTTATTTACATGTGAATGGAGACAGTTTTAGAATTATAATGTAAGGCCTTTAACTTGCCATAAAGGTGTGAACTGTCTCATATAATGGTGTCGGTGCAGTCAAGTCAATAATATTGTTGAATATTAAATGTCCCCAACTAAGCAAGACAGAGGAAACAGTGGCAAGAACCTAAACTCCATCAGGTGACATAAATAGAGAAAAAAATCCTAGAGCTATAAAAGCTTTACACAAATATTTTTTCACGCTTCATTTTATCTAGGAAATTTGTCACTGAATAAAAAAACACTATTGTACAGGAAATTGTAGTTTTTGAAAATAAATGTTATTTTAACTCAGCCTCTTTGCTGTATATGCTGTTTATGTCAAAAATAAATGGAAAATGTATTTAATATTTGTAAATAGAAAATGTATTGTATATGTTCCATCTAATTCTGTGTTGTGATTTTATTGTAGGTTAAATGATTGTAACTTAACAGGCAAAAGCTGTTCAGCTCTGGCTGCAGTTCTTGGATCAGATACCAATCTGAAAGAGCTGAACATGAACAATAATAATCTGCAGGATTCAGGAGTGAAGCTGATCTGCACTGGACTGAAGAATATAAAGTGTAAATTGGAGATACTGAGGTAAGTTGAGCCACACGCAAAAGCGGAAGAGAACTTTTGTGAAAATTTTTATTTATTTTATTTATTTGTTACAACGTGGTTAATGTTGTTAAATAAATGTTGTTGTGTTTTTTCATCTAGTAATATTGAAGTGACATTAAGCATTCATTTCGTTCCAAGAAAAGGAAAGATCTAACATTAAATATCAGAATAAGAGCTACAGATCCTGAGGGTCATTGGCAAATATATTTTCTTGTAAAATAAATGCCCCACATCGCTCTGGGGGTTTAATAAAGGCCGGAAGCTAGTTATTTTAGTCAGATTACATACCATGTGCCTTTCTGACATTGACCTGTTAGTTAGAAATTAGCATATTAGCATCAAATCATTAGTCCTGTTGCCATCAGTCCTGTTACTATACAAGAGCAATAGGGGGCAAAGATTCTTGCCCAGCTGCATAACTAGGTCATAGATGGTGTATTTGTTATTTGCAGGGGAAAACATTCAAATGCAATTTAAGGATTAGGACAACACCTCAGGGACATAGACATTTATAAAGGTTATTTTGTGTGTTATTGAGCTAAAACCAGCACCTTATGAGTCAGCAGCATATGAGCATCAAGCACATGCTTCGTTACCATTGTTTTTTTTCGGCATCATTTTTTTATTTGTATACTTATGCACCTTACTTTGTACTTTGTCTTATTTGCATAGAATTAACATCACTTAATTTGATATACACTTTTACAGTTACTAGTAACATGCCATTAACCGCAGCCGAGAAGCAACGGCGCTATCGCGCTCATAGAGACCAGGATCCAGAGAGGAGGGAACGTTATCTTCTATGGGGAAAAAAAGAAGTATAAGAGAGACAGAGAACAAGGAAAGAAAAAAAGCATAGAATAATGCAATGAGGTAGAAAAGGTGTTGAGGCGAAGGAGATTGAGAGCAGACCAGGCAAAGACCAGTGCAGCAAAAAAGGCTACTGCAGCTGCTGTCAAGAAGAAGAAGAAGTTTTATTTATATTGCGCCTTTCCGTAGTTCAAGGTTGCTTTACATTGTAATATACGATACATTTATACACTTACACAAACATTACAGTCACATAGGATACATACAGTCACATTAAACAAAATACATTTTAAATAGATATGTTTTTAGCTGAGTTTTGAATGTAGCCACAGATGAGATATTTCAAAGTGTAAGGGGTAATGAATTCCATCATTTTGGAGCATCGACACTAAATGACCTTCCACCTACTGTAGACAACCGGAAACGGGGGATGGACAATAAACCAAGTTCAGCTGATCTGAGAGACCGTGCAGGGCGGTAGGTGTAAAGTAGATCAGACAAATATGGGGGTGCAAGACGGTTTAATGCCTTAAATGTTAGAAGCAAAACCTTAAAGTGGATACTAGGGGTGGCACGGTTCACAAAACCCACGGTTCGGTTTGTATCACGGTTTTAGGGTCACGGTTTTCGGTTCTGTACGGTTCTTGTTGTTATTTTTTCTTTTAATCTTTAACACTCCAGAAATGTACTTCAGCATATGATATACACTCACCGGCCACCATATTAGGTACCCCATGCTAGTAACGGGTTGGACCCCCTTTTGCCTTCAGAACTGCCTCAATTCTTCGTGGCATAGATTCAACAAGGTGCTGGAAGCATTCCTCAGGGACTTTGGTCCATATTGACATGATGGCATCACACATTTGCCGCAGATTTGTCGGCTGCACATCCATGATGCGAATCTCCCGTTCCACCACATCCCAAAGATGCTCTATTGGGTTGAGATCTGGTGACTGTGGAGGCCATTTTAGTACAGTGAACTCATTGTCATGTTCAAGAAACCAATTTGAAATGATTAGAGCTTTGTGACATGGTGGAAGTAGCCATCAGAGGATGGGTACATGGTGGCCATAAAGGGATGGACATGGTCAGAAACAATGCTCAGGTAGGCCGTGGCATTTAAACGATGCCCAATTGGCACTAAGGGGCCTAAAGTGTGCCAGGAAAACATCCCCCACACCATTACACCACCACCACCAGCCTGCACAGTGGTAACAAGGCATGATGGTTCCATGTTCTCATTCTGTTTACGCCAAATTCTGACTCTAACATCTGAATGTCTCAACAGAAATCGAGACTCATCAGACCAGGCAACATTTTTCCAGTCTTCAACTGTTCAGTTTTGGTGAGCTCTTGCAAATTGTAGCCTCTTTTTCCTATTTGTAGTGGAGATGAGTGGTACCCGGTGGAGTCTTCTGCTGTTGTAGCCCATCCGCCTCAAGGTTGTGCGTGTTGTGGCTTCACAAATGCTTTGCTGCATACCTCGGTTGTAACGAGTGGTTATTTCAGTCACTGTTGCCCTTCTATCAGCTCGAACCAGTCTGGCCATTCTCCTCTGACCTCTGGCATCAACAAGGCATTTCCGCCCACAGAACTGCCGCTCACTGGATGTTTTTTCTTTTTCGGACCATTCTCTGTAAACCCTAGAGATGGTTGTGCGTGAAAATCCCAGTAGATTAGTAGTTTCTGAAATACTCAGACCAGCCCTTCTGGCACCAACAATCATGCCACGTTCAAAGTCACTCAAATCAACTTTCTTCCCCATACTGATGCTCGGTTTGAACTGCAGGAGATTGTCTTGACCATGTCTACATGCCTAAATGCACTGAGTTGCCGCCATGTGATTGGCTGCTTAGAAATTAAGTGTTAACGAGCAGTTGGACAGGTGTACCTAATAAAGTGGCCGGTGAGTGTATAGCTTAATTATCCACAATTTAGGATACAGTATTAACAAAAATGTTATATCATGCAATCATGCACAAACTGAATTTGACTTTAAGCACATTATTGGGACTATCTCCGAGGAAAGCAAGGTGAGATTTTGATACAGCAAGAGAGAAGACATTGATGACATGCTTTTCGTTTATTTGGCAAAAAAAGTAGAATGTGTATCACTATCTCTACAGGAACTTATGTGCATTTTTAGCACACAAAGATTACAAATTAACTTTTATCAAACTACCACCTTAAGTGTAGCTCTTACAAAAATTGTATCTTTTAAAAGAAAAAGAGAGGAACTCTTAAAACTCTGTCTTTTAAATAAGTCAAAATACATTAAACATAATTGCCTGTAATTAGGCTGTAGCAATAGCAAAGGCCATAATCATAAAGTGAAACATAAGTTCAACCTCAACACAAAAACAGTATCAACAATGCTTCTATTCCCTGAGAGTGAGGATACACTTTTTTCACTTGAAATTAAAGTGCAGTATTTGGAAACCGTAGCTGCTATATATTTAAATATCATAACATGAAATCCAAAATGTTCCCACACACCGGACTTATACGACGCTGGCGCATCCTCCAACTCCGGTTAGCCTTCCTTATCTCTCCCACTTGCCACTTCTCCGCGTGACGTGACCTGCAGCACTCCATACTCCACTTTTACTGGGGTGTTCGAGTTGAACCGGCGCTGCACAGAGCGATCGGTGAATGACATCAAAGTACCGCGAGAGTGATTGAAAAGCATACGGAGCCGTCGCTCTCGCGGTACTTTGATGTCATTCGCTGATCGCTCTGTGCAGCACCGGTTCAAGTCGAACAAGCCTCATTTGTATGTCCACACCTATTTTTTTCAGTCTATGGTCCGCATGCATCTTATTTCGCGCGAAAAGTAAACACACGTCTGAGGTCACATACGGGCACGAGGCTACATTGCGCATGCTGGTTTCAGAGTCAGCTAAATTAAGAGAAGATCATAGACGAGCAATATTGGGAAGATGAAAGAAAGAGTTTTTGACAAGAGAAGAAATATGAGAGCCAAAAGATAGAGTTGAGTCAAATAAGACACAAAGGTTGCGAATCAATGATGAAGGCTTAACATGAACTCCATCAATATAAAAGGACTGGTCCATCCTTTTGACAGAGGCAGCAGAGCCAATCACTAATATCTCAGTTTTTTTTATAATTTAATTTGAGGAAATTAAGGGACATCCAGTGCTTGATGTCCCTGATACATGCAGTGTGTGAGTCAGGCAGGGATGGCCTATCAGAGCTGGTCTATCAGAGCTGGTGGTGAGATCAATTTGAATGTCATCAGCATAGCAATGGAATTGAAGTCCATGCCTGCGTATGATGTTACCAAGTGGATGTATGTAGATGATGAACAATAGTGGACCAAGAACTGAACCTTGAGGAACAGCTTGTGTAAGTGAAGCAGTGGCAGAACTATGACCTTGTATGCTGATATAATACTTTGTCACTGATATAGGAAATGAGCCAGGTAAGAGCAGAACCAGTGATGCCGATATCAGAAAGCCGAGAAATAAGTAATTCGTGGCAGACTGTGTCAAAAGCAGCGCTTAGATCGAGGAGCATCAAGATGTTTATCAACCCTGAATCGATGGACAAAAGAATTTGGTTAACCACACGCAAAAGAGCAGTTTCAGTGCTGTGAGATGGGCGAAAACCTGACTGAAAAGGTTCAAAAAGACCATTTATATCCAAATAAGATTGCAATTGCGAAGCAACAACCTTTTCAAGGATTTTGCTTAAGAATGTTAAATTGGATATTGGTCTGTAGTTGTCCATGTTTAGATGGTCAAGGCCTGTTTTTTTTTTAAGAATGGGGGTCACCGCTGCCGTTTTTAATTCTGCTGGCACAATGGCGGAAGCCAAACTACGGTTTATCATATGCGTTATGAAGGGTGCAACCTCGAGGACACACATCTTAAGCAAAACAGTAGGTGTAGGAGAGATGCGGCAGGATGTGGAATTTGACTTCACAATTAGATCACTTATGGCAACAGGAGTAGTCAGAGTAAAAGCAGAGAGAAGGTTCGTTGAGTGAGCTGGACCAGATAACATTAAATTTGAGTCACCTGTATGAGGAGTGTTTTGGGTGATGGATTCAGTGATTGCAGGGATTAAAGTTCTCCGTCGCTACGACGGATTTCCGTTAATTGCAGCGAGTCTATGACGGATATCCGTCAATTGCAGGGTTCCCGTCTGTCCTTATGTCTTAAATTAACTTTTCATAATTTTAAGGCCGTAAATAGGCTTTCATTTCGCAAACAGTGTGATAAATGTCTTAATTGTAGTTTGAATAGGTCTTAAATTAAGGAAAGATGATGCATATTCACCCTGCTGAGGGGGGATGTGATAAAGCCTGGAGTGGAGCAAAAGCACGTTCCTCTCTCCACCCTAAGCATTCTGTAATCACTTTGCTCATGGTCCACTCCGGTTTTTCAATTTCCCGCTCACGGAAAAACTGCTCCCTGGACCCTGTTCACTCAATCTTGTCAGGCGAGGCTACAGCTCGTTTGCTGCGGTCCCATGATAGAAAACAGAACGCGGGTCAATATTGGTCGTTTCTCAATACCAAGTACGCAAACTTCGGACTTGCGTCCTTGGTAGTTCGGACTTGCCAAGTTCGACTCAGGAGAACAAACTCCTGAGGACGAGAGGACGCTGCTAACAGCGCGTTCTTGATCGCGTCACTCAGCACGCGGCTACTCTGGTTATCAACTCTGCCTTTTTTCATCAACACCACTGTGCCTCTTTTCTTTTATAAATGAACATAATTATTATCATAAACATATAAATGGCCACACAAATGTGGTTCAGGCAACGCACATTGATTTATCATATAGTTATAACAACACTAAATATAGCTAAAACACAAACCTTTTTATTTTTTTATTTATTTTAAAAATATGAAACATTATTTATCATTAAAACTGACATTTAACAAACAGACAGGGTTGTATCGTTGTATTGTATTATGCGTACACATACAGTGAAGAGAATGCACAGTAATATAATATTTTATATATTTTAGAATATATAAAATTACACAACCATGTCTCTTTTTTGTTAAATGTCAGTTTTAATGCTAATATCCCGTTCAAAAGTAGTAGCCTAATAGGTAGGCTATAATAAGCTATACAATGAGAAATAAAGCAAACAATTCAATTAAACATAAGTCAGCTCTGTAATAGGCTACAAAGTTAAAGTTAAATATAGCCTACATAATAAAGTTATAAAACTTCACTTTGCCCTCAGCCAAAACAATTTGCCATGGCACAAACTATATATTAATATAGTTTAGCATTGTTTGGTCTCATAAGATAAATAAAAACATGCACTGAAAAGTTATGTAGATGGTTGATTATTTGTCAAGATAAGTAATTGTTTTTCATAGATTAAAATAGCTTTTAAATTACTCAATATTAGATCGGTTTTAAACATCTAAAACGCTATTGGTCTCGACTATTTAAATAAAGTTACAGGAATATGACTTGGCCTGAAAAAAATTTCAGTCAGAAGAATTTGTTTCACTTTAATCCCTGTGATTGACTTCAATTTGTCTGAAAAGAATTTGCAAAAGCTATTCACAAGCACCTCAGAGCCTAAAATAACATGTTGAGGTGGATTTGTGAGTTTGTTAACCATAGCAAAGAGTGATTTGGCCCTGCACGTGGAATTCTTAATGGCAGAGGAGAAATAAGAGGATCTTGCATTGTTAAGGGCTGTACGGTAGTTGAGCAAATGTTCTTTAAGAGCCAAAGAGTGCACAGTGAGTCCAGTTTTCCTGTATAGTCTTTCTAGGTGGCGACCCTCAGTTTTCATCATTCGAAGTTCAGGAGTGAACCAAAGTGAGGTACGAGTAGATGGAACCAGTCTAGTTTTAACAGGAGCGTGCATCTCAAGTGTTTGAGACAGAGCATTATTGTAGATACAGCAGATTTCTGACGGACAGTTAGGCCCTGTCCCATTTCTCCCCCCTTAAAACTTCCACTTGGTTTTGAGTGCCCTCGAAAGTAAAGTCCCCTCAACGAGGGAAGTGGAGTTGAAGATCTTTCCCTATGAAATGGGACACCACTATATGCAAATTAGCGCGGCAATCCTCAATACGTCACGCGCAGCGTCAAAGTGTCTACTACTATTTTCATTCATAAAATTGCCGGTTCCAGTTGTTGTGTTGCCTGTTGTGTGGGCTGTTTTCGTTTATCTACATCTGATGAATCAACAGAGAAGACATGTGGAATATAGAAGACGCATTTCCGGTAATTTTGCCATATATTTGTTTGTATCTGATCGTTTAGAAGCGCACACAAAACCCAAAGTTTGCTTGTCTAACGTTAGTTGCAATCCGTTTCCGAACGCACGCGCGCCGCCATGGGAACCGGGGCAACGTCTCTTGCGCGGATCATTGTGCATTTAGTAGCTGTTTTTACCACCAACGTCCCGCAATTTAGAAACCGCAGACACTGCACTTTACAACAATCACCGATTGTGCTCAGTGCTGATTCTGACGTTAGGTTTGGGTTTAGAGAGAAATGACAGCGCGCTGTGAAGGGAAGATGATGCGCTAGACGAACGCGGCTAGTTTTTAATAATTTTACCTCACATATCTTCTTTTTATAATCCTTGGAAGCCAAAATCGAAAATAAAATTAGATTAACTAACTTACCCAGATCAGATGTATATTTGATTTGCTTTTGAAGCACTCGGCAGATATCAGATAACATCGTCAGATAGCTTCGTGAAATATTTTCTAACATTAGTGTTGAAAACTCAACAGTCCATTGGATTTGCATCAAACTAACATATTCCGACATATTTAGACATTTTAACATGCGTATTTGCGAAAATATACTTAAAATAAAATTGTTCCTTTCCAGCGGTGTCCGCCATCTTAGTTGAAAAATTTGACCGGCTCGCTGAGTTCGCAAGGTATCCTGGGTAATTTCATCTTCCACTTCGTTTTAAGCCTGCATCGGACCGCACTATGTTTTGAGGGTTGATTTTAAGGGGAGAATAGCACTCCCCCTTGCTCTTTGGAGTATTGGGACACCCTACCCCTACACGAGAACGCGCAAAAACAAGGGTTAGGGCAGAAATCTAGGGTAAGGGGAGGTATTGGGACGCAGCCTAAGACAGTAGACATTCTGACAAAGTAGAAGCCCTTATTGAAGAAGAGAAAGTAGTTGGATTCACAGAATTGATTTTGCGATAAGTCAGCATTTTCTTCTGAGGTGATATAGATATTGGAAAACTACAACTGAAGTTTATGAGTTTGTGATCTGAAAATGCAAAATCAGAGCCACTAAGAAGAATAGTATTCAAGCCAGATGTACATATGAGATCCAGTATATGACCTCTGGAGTGAGTAGCAAAAGTTACATGCTGAGTCAAATTGAAACAGTCCAGCACAGACATCAATTCTTTGCATTGTGCAGTGTTTTCATGTATATTAAAATCAACAAGCAAAATAACAGATGAATGACTACCACAGACAAGAGTAAGTAACTCACTAATATCAGAGAAAAAGTCAGAGGGAATTTTTGGAGGTCGATAAATTAAGATTACAGCCAGTGATGTTTGGCCAGTCATTCCCAGCGCTAGGTATTCAAATGTTGTAACATCATGGAACTCGATCTTGGATATTTTAATAGTCTTACGGCAAACTACAGCCAGCCCTCCTCCTCTACGGTGAAGACGCGGTTGAGAAAAAAAGATGTACCCAGGTGGCGTTAAGAGGTTTAAGTTCAAAAAGTCATTAGGCACCTGCTAGGTTTCCATCAAAAGTAGCATGTCCAGGTTAGTGTAAATTATAATGTCATTCAATACTGATGCTTTATCAGTCAGAGAATGAGTGTTCAGTAGCGCACATCGCAAGTCTGGAGATGCACGTAATCCAAAGTCAGGATCAAGACGCAGCGATCTTAAATTTCTAGAGTGTATAGGCCCAAGTCTTTTTTCCAGCTGTGTTGTATCCGGAACACGGGTGTCGGTACAGACAACCGGAATATTATTAGAAGATGAGTAATGATAATTCCGAAGTTTCTTCCGCGACCGGTGTATGTAACGAGGCCGGCGTAAAACCCCAAGTTGTTCACACCATTTGTAAGTGTCGGGAGCCAAGCGGAAAGATCCTTTAAATGTTCTGAGATGAACAGCAGAAAATTGCAAAGCCATCTCGGGAAAAGTACTTTGTTTATTCTCAGCAAAAACCAAAAAAGACCAAAAAAACAAAACCTGCAAGTGGATACGCGACAACATGACCAGTGATGACCAGTTCGACCTACACAACAGTTTATCGGTTTAACTGCGTTAGCCAGAACCGTGTCGTAAACCAAAATCCACACAATCCACAGAAGGGAAGGCTACCCAACCATAGAGTTCAAAAGGTGCAGCACGCACATCCAAAACAATAAAGCTGGGTGCTGGGCAGACAGGTAGTTGCAAAAGTAAACAATGAGTCTGCACACCAGAAAATGCTCCTAAGTGAATTTAATAGTTGCTCACCACGTGTAACGTTTCGGGCCCAAGCCCTTCATCAGACAAGCTACCCAACTACCCAACCATACCAAGGATTTGACACCACAAAAGACAAAGAGAGCTGAGACTCACAGTATCAGATGTCGAGAGGGATGTAAGGATAGGAATGGAGAGGGGTCGCAGCCGATCTGTGTGACAGGATCACGGAGACAGCCAGGTCAGGTTTTAGGGTGTAAAAATAGTCCAGTGAGTAATCCGAGAAGGTTGAATCCGAGAAAACCATATCCAGAAAGCAAAAACGTAAGAGCAGACAAACAGGTACCAGCGTGAAGCGGCAGCACAAGCGCGCCTAGCGTTCTCACACCGGAAGTGACGGGGAAGATAAGAGCAAGAGCATGAGTGAAGTGCAGCCTAAGGTAAACTGCATTTGCGTGCATTCAGAATGTATTATTGGCCTAGTTTCAATGAGAGAATGCCTAGTTATTCAAGAACCGCTATAGAGCCAAAACTATCTCTCTTACCTTAAATTATGTTTATCTCTGTAAAGCTGCTTTGAAACAATCCATTGTTAAAAGCGCTATATAAATGAAGATGACTTGACTTGACTTGACTAGTTTCAATATTTCGAACGTGATGATGTGAGCCGATTGACAACTGGGAAAAAGCAGACTAAAACAAAAAGTAAATTGAAAAAGCAAAAACGATTCCTCCTTGACACGATGCGGAATGCTCACAGGAAAATGGTCATTTGTCAAAAATCATTTTGTATTCTTTGTTTTGTCATCTGCGACCTTTTTGTGTGGTCAGTCCAAGTCTGACAGATAGGGAGACGTGTCTATGTAAGACACACGAGAATCTTACCTTCATAGTGAATAAGCTCCACCAACATGAGCTTGTCTCACACTGCAACCTCGAAGAGCTACTGAAAGAAATCGTGTGTGACTCACAAAGAAAAGAGTGCATGTATAGTGAGTGTGAGACATGCAAACTCACCAACTTTCCAATGAAGGCCCCTTACACACCAGAAACCATGGTCTCCTACATTCAGTGGGGAATGGAGGAGTGACAGAGGTCTGAAGGAGGTGAAAGTGTAGCATTCAAAATCACGATAAAAAAGATAATGGAGAGCACTCTGGGTGAGCTTGTTGAAAAATGTAATGACCAGCTTGTAAAGTTCAAACGGCATAACTTCAACATCAGCAAGCAATTTGCCTTTGTCAGAGACCTGAAGGCAGGGCTCTCTGATAATGAATGTATAATTCATATTGATTTTTCAGAGAACTATGCGTGTAAGTGGTCCTCCAAGATCCAGGCCGTGCAATTTGGGGGGTCACACCAACAGGCCATCTTGCATACAGGTGTGCTATACACAGCCCCAAATGCCACACCCACCTGTTTCTGTACGGTGACTTCCTCAAGGCAAAAAGGCCCGGCTGCAATATGGGAGCATCTTAGGCCAGTGCTGACATACGTCAAGCAGGAGCATCCTACTGTGAAGGTGCTACATGTTCTGAGTGATGGGCCCTGCTCACAAAACCGGCAAAGCGGCAACTTTTTCCTCTTCTGCACAGAATTACACAAATGGGGCACACAGTTGACTGGACCAATTCCGAGGTCATTGGAAAGTGGTGTGTGGTTAAATATGGAGATGACCTTTACCCTGAGACTGTGATGGCAACAGATGATTCTCATGTCCAGGTGAAATGCATGCACAGCAGAGATCCGAACAGATTATCTTGGCCTATTCGAGATAATGTACTTTGGTATCTATTAGATGATGTACTTTGTCTCATCCCTGCTCCTTTGCCAGTCACTGCCTGCCATGTGGAGATACAGAGAGATGTATGGTTACAGCTTACAAAGTAAACTGAGAAGTAGCTCTGTCATTATCTTAGATCAGAGAGGTTTCTCTGTTGAATGAAATTGCCTTAGATCAAATTATTTACCTCCAAATGTTCTTACTTCTGTCACCACTTCTATTTTCTATTCCGTTGTTTTTCTGTGGTACAGTACTGTTTGCTCTTTTTTGAATGGCAGCTGTTTCTTTAATTGTCATAATATATACAATTGTGAGTTTTTACATGTTAAATACTACTAAGTGCATGATTAAGTTTGAAGTTTTTATATCTAATTTCCTTTGATGAAATTCCTTTCCTTTGTTGAGATTTGTAACTTCAATGTGATGTTTGTATGGCTGTTCTCAGGATTAATATACTACAAAAAATGTCATACTTACAAGAAACAATCAGTTTTTAAAAGTACTTACCCTTGTTATGTCCTGTGGATGATTTTTTTTTTTTGTAGTTGTATTTCAAGTTGGTTTTTATACGTCCAAAGTTGATTTGTTTTAATAAAGATATGTTTTCTTCTATCATTGTATTTTTCTATATAATTCTAGATTACCTCCCATATGGAACCAGATTGTCATGGCCTAATGTTCCATAGGTAACTAGTACGTAAATAAGTTCATAACTCTTGTCCATAATGCATGCAATTACTGCAATGACAAACAATAGGTGACTAAATACCCTCTCGGTTATTGAGAGCTCAGTCCTGTTACTGTCATTAATGTGATATTTTAAAAGAAAAATTACATTTGACAGTCAAACAGATCTCACCATAGTAACATGTACTATACTGCATTTTGGACAAGACCCTTTTTAAAATAAATGTCTTGCCAAAGTATACATATTTCTTAATTGTAATGTGATGTCATCCCTGAGATAGGACATTTTCAGTAATCTGAATGGCAATTATGATATAAAATGACATAATCTGAATGAAAAGAGGGACAAAAATACTACTTATATATGTGCAAACTGTTGCATATTTGTAATTGGAAGTATTATACACTACCGTTCAAAAGTTTGGGGTCGGTACGATTTTAAATACTTTTAAAAGAATTATCTTCTGCTAACCATGGCTGCGCATATTTGATTAAAAATAAATCAAAAATCAGTTATAGTATTAAATATTATTCCAGTGTAAATCAGCTGTTTTCTGTGTGAATATATAGTAAAGTGTAATTTATTCCTGATCAAAGCTGAATTTTCAGCATCACCAGTGTCAGTGTCTTCAGTGTCAAATGATCCTTCACAAATCAGTATAATATGAGGATTTGATGCTCAAGAAACATTTATTATTATTTTCAATGTTGAAACAGTTGTTGGTCTGTCAGTTGTAGTTTTTTTTTTTTTTTTTTTTTTTAGGATTCTTTGATGAATAGGAAGTTCAAAAGACTTTTGTAACATTATAAATGTCTTTACTGTCACTTTCGATCAAATTAATTATTCCTTGATAAATAAAAGTATTGATTTCTTTCCTCCAAAAAATACAAATAAAATTCTCACTGACCCCAAACTTTTGAACGGTAGTGTATATAGTAACACTTTAGTCAGTAACAGGACTGAGGAAAATATCAAAACATGAAATAAATAAACAGTCATAAAATAATAAATGTTATAGCTTGAGATGGCCCAACACAATTTCTTGTCATGTTAAAATGTCTTGAATTAATGGCTATTGAAAAAAATCAGTTTGAAACAATTATATTTTTCAAATTTTGAAAGTTGAAAAGGCACCGATTTCGTGGAATGACGATAAGATAAGAATACCGTTAAAGTACCGGATCGATAAGTAGTATCGGTAAGAGTAGTAATACCGTTAAAAACGTAACAATACCCATCCCTAGCTGTGTATCTTTGATTCTGCTTTCAGCTTTGCAGCTAGTCTCGACTAAACACTTCCTCTAGTTTATGAGTGTTTTACACCACTGTGAAGGTATTTTGGTCCATTTGTCCCACTCCTCCTTACAAAGCTGCTTCAGCTCGGTGACATTTGTAGACTTTCCAACATGAGCTGTGTTTCACGTACTTCCACAGCCTTTCAATGGAGTTGAGGTCTGGACTTTAATTAGGCCATTCCCAAACTTTAATTTTCTCATTTTCTGAACATTTTCAGGTTACTTGTTGTGGATCATTCAGATCAAAGACTTTCAGACCTGTACAGTTGTAAGACTGGGAGAAACTGGAAGAGAGGCAAAACAAAACAAAGGAAATTAACATCTGAACTCTCTTGCTAAATTACCATCCCTATTCAACACTTGAGTTGATCACCTCTCAATTTACACATCATTCCCTTCACCCATCCCTACCTGAATTCACCCAAAAATCTATATGGTTTAATATGAACTATTATAATACAGTATTATGCATGTTTGGTATCATTTGAAATGTCTCAGTGCGACTGGTATGCTCTCATTCTCACAGATGTAAACCAAAAAGGTAATAAGGTGTGGAGAGTTTAGAGATATCTTGTTAACTGCTGTTTGTGTGCCTCCATGTAAATCAACTTCTGTCCCCAGTAAGTCTGGGACGGTAATTAACCCTCTGGGGACCAAGGGTTTTTTGGGGCCCTTGGGATGTTTTGACATGCACTGACATTTGTGACATTCAGTTATTTATAAACATGTTAATGGCAAAGGTGTAAATTCACTCTATATAGCACAAACGGGGCTACCATAATCTGTGAGCAACATGTATGTACATGTTTGTATTTTTGAGAGAATATTATTTATGCATGGTTATTGAAAAACTTAAAAATAAAAGTTTCTGAAATAAGGCCACAAAACACCTATTGATTATTTCTTCACAAGACCTTTGAAAATTGTATCACATAGTCTAGAATATTTGCTCCAAAACTATGTGAGAATCATCCTGACTACTCATTCAGATAAGTCAATAAAGTCTTTTATAATGTGTATGACGTGTTTTGTTTGAGAAAGCTTTATGCAAGGAGGCGTGATCTCTCATTAATATGTAAGGCATTTCACACCTGAGAAAGACAGACACTCCCATAATAGCCCTATTAGGTGCTATCAGGCCCCATTACGAGGAGCCTTGCACAAAGAATGAGGAGATTTTTAAAAGAATGGCTTTTAGATTGTTTGGATTTATTTACAACACAACATAATCCAAAGATACACAACAAAGGACAAAAAAGCACATTAGTAAACACACTGATCTAAATACAGAGGCTTGCACAAACACACAGCATGATCCCATTCCTGAAACATAGTACATACCTGTCATTTCCAAGGTGTTTGATTTTTCATTACAGTCTCCTGTGAATGTTGAAGTCAGCAGGACTGATATCAAGAGAAACTATATGGCTGCACGACTTTGGGCATGCATTGTAGATTTTTCTGGTTAAAATAGCTTTTTAATTATAGGCTATACACACACACACTGCTTGGAATTAGAAGTGAACACACCCATGCTAAAGTTGACTAAAAAGAGGAATAAAAAATCTTAATGCCTTAATTAAAAAATGAGGAAAACTCTAACCTTTAGGGCCGTGAATAATGTCCCTGAATTCTTTGTGAATGAATAATGTATAGCAAATGATTAAATGTTCTTCTTTAAAATACAGGGTGCATACGTCTGGACACTTCTATCCTCAGAAACTCCTAACAAAAGCTGATGTCTTTATTTTGAAGCTTATTTGAAGCTTATTTGATGCTTATTTGATTTGAAAAACTTTATCCAAAACTAGTCAACGGAATTTTGTCTTTTATTTCGTCTGTAACAGTGCGTATCTGTGCGTTCATTCATTTACACACACACACACACACACACACATAGAGAAACATGATTCACATTTAAACAGTATGCTATTTGTCCGTTTACACACACTAACGTTATTCTATATCGCGATTAGAACAAAGCACAAGCATAAAACACTTACACTTCTCAGCTGAATCTGTTGCTCCTCATCGAAGTGAAAATAAACCAGCACTTGTGTATTAAATGTCCCAGGATTATTCCTCATAGCCGCGCAAGACGAATCTTAATCTGACTAAAAAATATAGTGCGTTTACAGCATTTGCCTGGGGGCGTTTATCTATTTTGCAAATGGCCTCAACACATTTTCTTATGAATAGCGCTCTGCGAGTGGGTGTGAACAAATTAACGATAATGAGCTGAGACAGGAGAAACTGTACTTCTATTTAGTTTCAGACAGATTACATTGCAGGAGAATATTTGTTTTAAATGTGAATTGTTTTATTTAAAAGTAGAAATTTAAAGCGTTCTTTAGACGTATGTTTCATGTTTGTGTGATAAGTATTAGCGGAGTTTCCGTTCATTTTCCAGACATGTTTCAGAAAGATTTTTACGGAGACAGAGTGAGCTGAAAGCGCACCCTGTTTATTTTATTTATTTTAAAAAAATCCACAAGGTTTTGATGTTAATGTGAGTGTACACAAAAAAAGAAGACCCTCTATAGTTTATAATCATGTATTGATTTTATTTATATGACCATAAATGACGGAGTATTTTAAGTCTATGTTGCTGCTATGTGAAAAAAAAAACAGCAAAACGCGCGGGCGCGTTCTTGGTCCCCAGAGGGTTAATGCAAATTCCCATTGTGAACTCATGTTTACATTTGAAAAGAGGCCTTGGTCTGAGTATTTAGGGAGATGCTGAAGAAGGCTTGTGGTGATTTGTAACTCAAATTAGCCTGTGATGCAGCGTGTATGCGGGCACTCCATATCATGTATTTTATAATGTCAGGTTCACATCTTCTCTCTTTATTCCAGAGCATTTGATGTTTTGTATTGATTATCTTTGGGAGTGATTACCTCTGTTTTAATTTAATGTTACTTTATATCAGTGTACGTGGCGTGGGACACCACCGCATGGCCAATCCAAAGCTATTACAAGACAAGTAAACGTGGTTGACTTATATCTGTAGTAGTGGCCATTCCTCTACTGAAGTAAATGTTACATTAATTTTAAGTGTATGTAATCACAGGGGCTATACCAAAGTATCAGTGATTGTGTAAGCGTGAATGTGACCGAAATCAGGTATATAGCAATTACCCCTGTTAAGTGACCGAAGCTGGCGAGATTGTGATCGTGAGACCCACGTTAAACAAGGCGTGAGGACCTCTGAGCGACATAGCTTCCTAATATGAATGGGTAAAATATAAGTAATGAGTTAAATAGAACAATCAAATGTATTGCTAAACTATTATATAATTGACCAATAACCAATTGGCAATCTAACTTAAATTCAAGGTTGTGATAAAATGAAATCAGATATAAAGTCAGATAAAAGCTTAAATGGACTTAAATTACTTTGCCACGTGGAAAGACAGTAACATGCAGAGACCTTCACCCGTTCTGGCGGAAACCCCCATTTGGACCGATAAACGGGCTTACACAGTTTTAGATAATTGTAACCTCAAAAGTGATGTTGATGTCTTGCATACAGTTTAAAGATTTCTGTGCCTTTCGTTTGCCTCCATATTCAGTTGTCAGTTTTTGAAACGAACTTTAAATGCATTTGTACAAAGAACAAAATAAAATTCAAGTTTAAGGATTTATATTGTTCAGGTTTAACTGATTAATCAGTTGAATGCTTTCATTCCTGTTCTAGACTCTCTAACTGCAGTGTAACAGAAGAAGGTTATAAAGCTCTGGCTTCAGCTCTGAGATCAAACCCTTCACACCTGATAGAGCTGGATCTCACAGGAAATGATCCTGGACAATCAGGAGTGAAGCAGCTCAATGATTTACTGCAGGATCCAGACTGTCAACTGAAGACACTGAGGTGAGACAGGATCAAATATTTAACTAAACTAGTTAATTAGGCTAAATATTCATAACTAATATATTATTTCAGCTATACAATTAGCTTGACAATTTGTTGCATCAAAATGATCAAGATCAGATCATATGCTGCAGGTTCTGTCATGATGATGATAAACGTCAACACAGTTTGACTACAGGTCAAATAGACATTATGGGTCAGTATATGTGCTGCTATTCTGGAGTATACCTTGATAATTGAAATGCACAATTTTATTTTTGTGCACACTTCTCATCAAAATTCTAGATAACAGGGTTGCCAACTTTGGGACTTTGGCTGGAGTGAGACTGTGAAATTTCAGTGCGCGCATGGAGAAATGATTTGGTAACCCTAACCCTAATTTTAAAAATGTCAGTCCTTGTTTACTTACTATAAACCCTGATTTATGCAACAACCAAAAAAATAGAAAGGAAACGTTTTTTTCAAAATGTGCAATTAATTTATTGATTGCACTATAAAAAAAATAAAGATAGAGGTGATTAAATAACAAATAACAAACATGTAAAACAACAACATCTAAACAATAAGAAATCTCAAAACAAAAGGGACACATAATAGTTACTCCACCTCCCCAGAAAACCACAACACAGAAGTTTCACAAATTAGGCCTGTTATATGCCACAGTGGCAGTTTGGGCTGCTTCACTGCCTCTGCAAGAGCTCTGTATCTGAAGCAGGGTTCGATCCGTTCATGAACAATCCGTTCATTGCGTCTGTCACGTGCCAAATGAACGAAAGACTCGGAAGGTAAAGTAATTATTTATGTTCCCTGTAAATTATTTTTGACTGCATTATAATGATTTCTTAATTCAGAAAATGATAAAGACTGCGTAGGTGGATGTTTTCGGGGATTTTGGCTGTTAAAAGTAAGTCTAACTTTTAAAGCCCTTTAAATGAACGAAATAACTCGAAAAAAAATTCGTTCATTTTAATGAAAGAGATCGAACAAGCGAGTCAGTAAAATGATCCAAACTTCCCATCACAGTGTGCCATCAAGTGACAGTCTGTGGTGTCAGTCTTGTTTAGGCCAATAACTGAAAAGGTTCGCTCAGCATCCGCATTTGGGTGTGGCAGGCTCAACACAATCTGGGCAACCTTTGATAATTTGGGGAATTTTAAAATGCCACTTGCCCGATTTGCCAAAACGTAATTTGTACCATGAGCCTATTTTTATTGAGCAATTAGTTAGCCCACATAACGCACGTCATACAACGTTTGCAACTGACAAGGCACACCATTTTATTATCTGCTTACCTTGATTGTCATCCAAACTTTTAAACGTGCATCAGTGGGCTCCGACTCCGAACCTATGCTCTGAACTCTCTCTGAACTTTTCACACGCAACTGACGTATCAGGTGCAAGGTTTTCAGCGAATCATTTATATTTTATTTTTTTATTATTTTTTTATATTTATTTGTGTATTTACGTTTTCAAAGAAAAATATAAAAATGTATCGTATTAATCTTTTATGTAATGCAACAGACATTTATTTGAGAACTGAATTGACTGTTCTGCAGGTTTTTGAGTCCTGCTGCAGAGGAAGCCTGTCAGTATGTGACTAGAGTTGTGGGTGAAAACCCGTTTCTCCAGAGAAAGCTGAATCTGAGTGGACATGAACTAGGAGACACACGAGTGAATCAGATCGCTGCTCTACTGCAGGATAAACACTGTCAACTCAACACACTGACGTGAGTATTGCTCATTATTTATAATATTACTTTACTTTTAGTTGCAATGTTAGCTGTGTCACGATGTGGTGTGGTTGAAGAAGACTCAAAGTCTACCGGTGTGGAGACAAGGAGGATTCTGTGAAGTGTAGTGATGACTAAGACAGACAGGTGTAGATGAAGACTGTGACAGAACGCCCCCCTTCAACAAGGCGCGACCTCGCGCCGTAGAACATCAATGGGGTGGGGGTGGGGTGGGCGGCCTGGAGGCTGATGAGGGGATGGCTGATCTAGAGCAGGAAGCCTCCAGGGCGGAGCAGGCCTTGCTGGTGGCCAGGGCGGAGCTGCCAGTACCGGTGTCCAGGGCGGAGCAGACCCTTCGGGCGGCCACGGTGGTGAAGACCCTTCGGGCGGCCATGGCGGTGAGGACCCTTCGGGCGGCCACGGCGGAACCGAGTGTCCGAAGAACCATGGCGCCATCGCAGGCTTGGAAAACTGAAGCCGCGCCGCTGATCTGCGGGACTGAAGAGGCGACGTAGGGATGGATGACCGGGGTGACGATGTGGTGAGGGAGGCCGACGGGGAGAACTGAGGAAGGGAGGAGTCCATGGATGCTGAAGGGGTGCAGGGTGAGGGCACAGCCTGAATCCCGGAAGTCCGTGGCAGGAACTGGACTTCGACCACCGAAGGCCGACCTGGAGTGGCGATCGAGCCCAGCGGAGCTTCCGGGCAGACAGACCGCGGAGGCGATGAAGGAGTCGTGGATCTAGGTGCAGGCGAAGGAGAGACAGGCCGAGATGAAGGTGTGGGCTCTGAGGACTGAGGTGTAGGCGGGGACTCGGCCACCAGCCACGCTGGAGCTGCAGGCTGGCAGGCCCACAGCGGTGGCGGAAGAGTGGAATGGTGGCAGATGAGAGGAGGTGGGAGAGGGAGGCTGGGTGGGAACACAGTCTCTGGCTGGGCAGACGGGACATTGACGGTCTCTGGCTGGACGGTCTCTGGCTGGACGGTCTCTGGCTGGAAGGTCTCTGTGCTGGACGGGACCAGCGGTGCAGGAAGCTCTGGGCTGGACGGGACCAGCGGTGAGGATTAGGCTGGGCTGGACGGGACCAGCGGTGAAGGGTCGGCTGGACTGGACTGGACCAGCGGTGCGGGCTCGGCTGGACGGAACCAGCGGTGAAGAGGGCTTGATGCTGGATGGAACCAGCGGTGAAGACTCGGCTGGGCTGGACGGAACCAGCGGTGAGGGCTCGGCTAGGCTGGACGGAACCAGCGGTGAGGGCTCAGCTGGGCTGGACGGAACCAGCGGTGAGGGCTCGGCTGGGCTGGACGGAACCAGCGGTGAGGGCTCGGTAGGGCTGGGACAGTGCCCGATGGTACAAGGTGACCCATTATGCCACAACACCCACTCCACGAAGTCCTCGAAGTTCCCTCGAGGCCCATCTCCGGGCAGGCGTGCTTTGGTCTCAGCGTTGAGACCTGCCCGGAAGAACACACAGAGGCTGGTGTCATCATAATGTACATGGGGTACCAACTCCACATACCTCTGTGTGTGGGCCTCGAGGGACTGGTCCTTCTGGTCGAGAAGAAGGATCTCCATGGCTGCCCACTCCATATTTTTGAGGTCGGTTGTTCTGTCACGATGCGGTGTGGTTGAAGAAGACTCAAAGTCCAAAGGCTCCAATATAAACGCTTTACTTAAAGTTTCTCACAGGTACAGACAGGCAGGATACACTCACATCAAAATACAACTAACAACCGACAAAGACAGACTGCACAGAAGGAACTAAATACAGACAGGGCCGGATTAACCATTAGGGCAACTTGGCACTTGCCCAGGGGCCCACGACATCTAAGGGGCCCTGGGCCCCAGGGGCGGAGTGGCAATCGGGAGAGT
The DNA here is from genome assembly GCA_029959095.1 of Rhinichthys osculus. Lineage (NCBI taxonomy): Eukaryota > Metazoa > Chordata > Actinopteri > Cypriniformes > Leuciscidae > Rhinichthys > Rhinichthys osculus. Next base: position 42,787,145 of record JARWKJ010000007.1, read on the forward strand.
CGGGAGTTTCCCCGGTGGGCCGGTAGTGTTTCGAGGCCGCGAGGGCCGGTCCGATAAAATGTATTCATTGCAAGTTCGCCATGCGCATTTGTGGCCAAAGCGAGGGGAAGAAAAAAAATATTTTAGATAACGGAGCGTATATTTGCAATAAGTGCCTGTCTTTTTAGCAAAAAGACGCCCGTCACGGAATAGCTACAGTGGCGTAGGTCGTAACGGGTGAAGTGCTTGAAAGCAGCTTTTGATGCGCTTGACCCGAGTTCGAATCCGCCTTTTGCCGAACTCTCTCTTCTCCCTTTTCCGATGTAAAATGTATAACCTAACATTAAGGTCTCTAGCGTTATATTTGGCCAACGAACTAAAATCGAAACCATGATATGGCTTTGTGCCTTTATAAAACAGCACAAGACTTTAAGAATAGGCATTCTGTGTGTGCTGGGTGATTGAAAGAAAAGTGCACTCACGCGATCAGCATAGTTATCTGGTGTTTTCTCCTAAATAAAAGCTCATGGGTTTATTTCTTGCAAGTGAAGAAATTAGGACAAAAGTATTTTCCTGTATTATAGTGTAATGTAGACTAAAATATACTTTTGAAATATTCATTTTCATTTATAGTACATTTATAGGCTATATTATGGATTTTACGTCATAGGAATAATTATATAAATCATTATTACATTATTATAATAATTGTTTGGCATCCTAAAACACCATTGATAATGTCATGTAGACTGAGACTCTCATAACTAAAAAGATGCTTTAATGTCCAGGTACAAATCAATGCTTTTTCTTTGTTCATTGAGCAGTTCATGGGTTGAAGCTCTTAATTTTGATCTCTCAAAGAGCACCAGATTGATGCATTTAACCTTAAAATGTACAAAATTTTCTTCTTGCGGGGGAGCATGCCCCCGAACCCCCTAGAGGCACAGAGGTCCACCCAACATAGTTTTACAAAATCCTATGGGAAAGAACGACCATTTATGAACTTTACTCCAGCATAGCAACAAAGTTCCTTTTAAGTCAGTAAAACTGTAAATGCCATATTAAAATGTCCTTGGACAAAATATACAATATACACAAGACATTGTGCCCAGGGGCCTCTGAACTCTTAATCCGGCCGTGAATACAGATACAAACGAACACTAACGAGGTGAAGACAGGTGACACAGATGATGATGACGATGAACAGGTGGGTGATTGAGGGAGTGAGTTCAGGTGTGGAGACAAGGAGGATTCTGGGAAGTGTAGTGATGACTAAGACAGACAGGTGCAGATGAAGACTGTGACAAGCTGATGATAATATTTCCTCACTTGTTTGAGTCAGAGCAGTTTTATTCCTTAGCGTCACACAGACAATTTAAAGTAATACAATTAAACAGCAAATTAAAACACACAATTAAAACTTGATATCAAGCTTTAAATATTTGGTTAAGACAGACAGTTGGATCATGGGTCAATAATTATTTCAGTTACTGTAGAGGCAGAACAATGTTTTTTGTGACATCAGAATCAGAAATGTTCATAACTGTTCATAAATTCAATGTTTGTATTTCCCAAAATGTAAAATGTCTCATTTTGGTGCAGCATATAGCCTACTGTAAGTTTTCCGAATCTTTTTGTTTTGAATGAGTGGTTCGGAGCGTGTATCAAACTGCCAACGTCACATGATTTCAGGAAACGAGGCTTAGTTACGTCATAACTGTTTAAACGTTTGGAAATGTCGATGGTTCACCGCTGGGGGAAGATGATCTCTGTGAACCCATGAATCATGCAGATTTACTGAGATTTGGGGGTTGACATGCTCCCACGGAATTTTTTTTTTTTAAAATAACCCCTGAAATGAGGACTTCTGGTGAATATTGTATGCTATCATACATTATAGTATATTATAATACAACTTATTAGGCCTATATATATTTATAGAATAGCAAAGTAGGCCTAATCAATATACAAGACTGAACCACATAGATATATAAAGGCTATCATGATCATTTTGCCAACAATGAAATATGGATTTGTTTAGTTTATAATACGTTTTATTTTCAACTTAAACAAATACAACATATTACATTCAAAACTCATTGGCTTAGACTGCATTTGAAGAAAAATAAACGCAACAGTTTTCTGTAGCCTTGTGCGAACTTATTCAATAGAATTAGACTTCTAGAATGTTCTTTCCAGTGAAAAAAATAATATTTTGAATTTTGTAGTTTTTCTTATCATAGCCTACAAATGTCTTCGGAAACTCCTTTTCCTCGATTTACTGAAGCCTTATGTAAAACGCAAAATGCATTTGCAGCTGCACAGCTAGAACATTGAGTGTCTGGCTCGCTCATAGGCTGCGCTGCGGCAACTGCACATCCAATGGCGCGGGCGCCTCTGACGTGCGACCAATGAGCCAACTCTACGTCATTACACGTCAGAGCCCGCCAAGCGGGCGTGGCCTCAGATAGTCCCCGAATTCATTCATAGTCTGTCTGACATATATATTAGAAGCTATGCGTCTGTCATGGATTTGCACTGAATTGATTCTCAAAAATACGGAACAAAGTGCGTTCCGTATCAGTTGAATACGGAGCAAGACTTTTATGTGTCAAATACGGGACGATTCCGTATTATACGGAACGGTTGGCAACCCTTGTTTATATGCAGTTTTTTTATGAAGGTAATATGATGCCATAAAGAATCGCATGCGCAGGGTAAGATTTGTGAAATTGTACATTAGATTGCATGCATAAATTAAATTTGCATGCACAAGAGAAGATTTGTAAAAGTGTAAATCGCATTTTAAGTGTAAGAAAAAAAATATTTGCAGCCTTAACTGTTATTCGTAAGTGTAGTTCATGTACTTTGAAGCTGTAGCTTCATGCTAACGCAAAATAAATAGGATCTGTATTCTTCTGACTTTCATTTTTCCGCGCCTACACTTTTGGCACGGTTTTTGTGCACAAATGCGGCCAAAAGCACTGCAAGCCTGTGAACAGCAATTTGCAACCGAAGACAACAGAGGTAGGAACTTCAAAACAGATGAATTGCGTAAAATCAAACTTTGTGTAAAAAAATAAACTGTTGCAAATGTCTGAATGACTTGTGTGCATGGGGCAAAAAAATTCCCGAAATAACGCGATTTGTACAGTTGCATCTTTCTTTTACCTGAGCTTCCAGTTTTGGCACGATTCTCTCACTCACTGAGTTTTGCAAGCGCGAAGAGGAGGGCGGGTCCACCTTCATCATGCAGCCAATCAAATGAGCTTCTCGCTGACACTCATTATATTAATACAATGATATATATTATATATAATTAATACAATTATATAATAATTTTAATATTTTAAAAATATAACCCTATATAACACACTCACAAGAATTAGGGAGAATTGCGGAAGAATGTTTAAAAGATATAATGATATTTTCATTACATTTATGAGCACTATGGTCTCTGAGTCTGAACAAACGACACGCGTCAGTTTAACAGAAATAATAAAGATAGTTACTTTTTTGACAATTGTTCTTTTAATTGTCGTCTACATCATTGTGTTCTGTGTATCAGAATAATCCATTGTATCATCGCATTCACGATCAGATGTACGGCTTGTTTTAAACTTTTTCTTCTAAAGTGTTTGAAAACTCAGATGCGAAGACCAGGAGAATTGGATGTATCTTTTAAGCAGGGTTCTTTATTGCTGTTGCATCGCTGTAGTATTCTCAAGTCTGCTTCGTCCAAAAATCTTACCCAAGTCTGACTAAGGAATATATATTGTAGTTGATATACATTTCAAGGGGGAGGGATTTACATAAAGGTGGAGACACTCTGAAACAAAGCATGTAAATTAAGTACAGGATTTAACTCTTACTGGAAATTCCCCAGCCTTGATCTCATCAGCATAACAGTGTGATTCGAATGCATAGAAACCAATCTAATCAGCCAGACCATTCAACGACAAAAGGTGATAGTCTCAGTGCTCTGATCAATTTGACTTACAATAGAGAGATCAGGACAGACAGGAACAGGCAGGTTTGTGACATCTTAGTTACAAAATTCACACTAATAAACTTCCTCAGTTTATATACTATAGTATTGGAAGCTAAATTAAACATTTTAATAAATTTGTAACACTACAGGCTGTATCAGTGTCTTTATTTGCACATATATTTTATTTGAAGAATAGCAGTGCTGGTTTATGTTTAGAGCACTAGAGGATATGAAATATGTCCATAAAAACTTGAAAAGTGCTTGCTCTGGTCCGTATATTAACTATATGATCTGCGTTGCGAGCGTTGTTAAACTCATCGCGGCAGAAACCGCTCTCATGCTCCGCATTTTGTTTGAATTCTCCGCTGTAATGCGATGATGTCATGCGTAATACAGTGCAGTGATTGGATTGAACTCTCTCTTTCTCATGAATAAATGCAGAGTTGCTCAGAACTGGCTGACGTACATAATCGTTCTACCTCACATTCAGCCAATCACATGCTCCGAAAGCACACTTTTACCTCACATTCAGCCAATCACACGCTCCGAAAGCATGCTTCTACCTCACATATATATACATACAAACAAGAATCAAAAGTTTAAACTAAAACACTTTATACTCAATATCCCACATTTTCACTTTAGTATTTTGTTATCTGCTGAAATAAAGATGATGATCTCTCTTCCTCTGTCTGTTTTATTTGCTGATGAAGATGATGCAGGGGCGATTCTAGGATTTTTTCAACTGGGGGGCACAAGAGGGGCCACAATTATTACAGAGGGGCCATTCTTATGTTGTGTATTTATATAGAACTGTAGATATCCAAATCATTTCAAGTTCAGTAAGCTTTAAAATCAGCAATACACAGTGATACCCTATTATCTTTTAATAGCAGTTATTCACTGCTCAAAATCAAAACAATAAAATACAATTTATATTAACTTTTCACTTTACAAAAGTGAAAGAAAAACTGTAACAAATAAAATAATCCAATGTATTAGTGTACAACTCACAAATAATAATAGAACAGCCTTGTTTATATAAATGCATAATTATATTAATCATTCATATAATAAATACACAATTAATGAATTCATATAACTAATAAAATTGTATATAATAACTCTTTTTTAAATCCTTGATTATGCAGCGATGGAATATGCAGGATATTTATGCAATTTTATGTGATGAAATTGCGGGAACTTGCAAAAACTGCGGTTTGATGAAAAAGAGAGAAAAAGTGATTCCCCAACACCCTGTTCTCACTGGGCTACTATCTTAGTGTAAAGAGCTATTTCTTATTACTTCCTATGATAAGCAAACATACAACATCACAGAAAGTGCTGGAATATTTCATTTTGTTTTATTTCAGACCTTAATAAACACATGGCTCAAACTTACAAAACATTGATGAGTCAAACAAGTTCTGTAGCTTTACAAAAGGAAAATGCTACAACTTCTGTAAAAATGAATAAATAAAATATGAAAAAATGTTTCCTGTTTTACAGCTTTTCAATGATGTTCATGTCGCGTAATTACGTCACTTCATAACGTTCCCATGGCAACAGGGGGAAACGGCTGCTCTTGTGTGAAGTAAACGCAACATTTTTCAACTTTCTGCTAAGATATGTGACTTTCTTTTTTGCAACAAAAATGCGGGGATTATGAAATCATACAAGCCCCGCATATTTTGCGTGGAAATCGGCAATTTATACGGCAAAAGTGCGGCGTATTTGAAAAAATGCCCCCGCATAAATATGCAGACTTTGGCTGATTATGCATTGAATCATGCGATCGCATAATCGCGTTTTTTTGGTGGGAGTGAAAGGTGATGTTCATAATAATAAATTCTAGATGGAATAGCAATTGGCATTTTACAGCACCCTAGTGCCGATTTTGGGAACATGCCATGATAGTTTACAGCAACCTATTTTTGTGAAATCATCTCGAAATAAAAAAAAATATTGCAGGACTTGGGACTTTCAGACAACTGTGGACATCTATACTTTATTTTTATGAAATAAAGATATTTTATGATATTTACAATATTTCAGTTAAACTACACTTGAACAATAACTTATCTTAACGTTACTTCACCTCGTGAAGCTTAACAGGTTGCTTGTCTGGTGAAGCTTAACAGGTTAACAGTTGGACAAAAAAAAAAGTGTTCAATGAGTAGTAGATGACATCTAGCCAGTAATTTTATACAACAGACATTTTATAAAATATATCAATAAAACCTAAATAAAAGGATTCGGTATTGGACACCAATTTAACATTGACATTAGATGTTGAATTTACATTGACTTTTGGTCACCCGACGTCGCAACTAAAATTTAACCAAATATCAACGTCTTATGACGTTGTGTGCCTGCTGGGAATAATCTGTTATGTCTCATTTAACAGACGCTTTTATCCAAAGCAACAGGTAAGAGAGCATTTAACACACACTCGACACAATCCGGCGCGACGAGGTCCATACGGGTTCTGTTGTCTTACACGTCTTATTGCGTTACAGTAGGTTAAATCATAACAAGGAAACTTTACGTGTGATTCATGTCATCGCGACATACTGTAACACATTATACTTACAGTGTGTGTCAAAAAAATGATGTAATCGTCCTCTGCTTTTTTCTGGGGTGCATGCATGGAATTCATTAGACGGCCAAACTGCAACTAAACGAGCATGAAAATTCGCAAGAGCAACAAGAGATTTGAAGCACATGGCAGACGCGCCCAATAGATGCTTCGCGCTGTGATTGGCTGAATGTTAGTTCACTCAAGTCTAAGTAACAAATCAGAGAAATATTGGCGCTGGGTAAAAAAAAAAAAAAGGAAAAAGAAATAGAAAAAACTCTAGCTCGCTATTCTTGGTCCTCGTTGAGAAGCATCGCGACGCGGAATCATGAATTATTCTACTACAAACTGAAAGATTATGATTTGAATTTTTGAGTGACAGACAAGTAGAAGGGTGGGGGCACACTGGGGGGCCAATCAGTTTTCAGGAGGGGCCAGTGCCCCCATGGCCCCTCCCCTGTCTACGCCACTGAGATGATGTGACTTTACAGAATAAAGAGTCTCTTATTTTCTTCATTCTCTCTCTCTCTGCTAATATAGGTTAAGCTGCTGTTATATGACAGATGAAGGTTGTTCTGATGTGACTTCAGCTCTGAAATCAAACCCATCACACCTGAGAGAGCTGGACCTGAGCGGGAATAATCTAGGAGACTCTGGAGTGAAAAACCTCAGTGATCTACTGATGAACCCACAATTCAAGCTGGAGAAACTACAGTTAGTGTCATTATACTGTACAGCAATTACAGTGTGACTGAAGTTTATTTATTTGAAGACAGCAGGGCTTATGTTTCATTGTTTATAGCAGTGCACTTTCTGGGTTTCCCTATTGCTTACATTTTTATGTGTTTTTTTAACTAAAAAGCGGGGAGTGGGGGGGGGGGGTTAGCAGATTGATAGTTCATAGTGACAGTTCAATCTGCTCAATAGCATAACTGCTTTAACTTGGTTCACTTGGGCAAGCTGTAAGGAATTTGGGAGTAATGTAAAAGGGACCACGGCCTCTAGATCCTGCATGCCGGGAGGGTGTTGACGGGACAGAGCATCTGCATTTCCATTACTTCTCCTTGATCGATATTTATTTTCAAAATCGAAGGAGGCCAGCTGTGCTGCCCAACGATGTTCGGTAGCACCAATCTTCGGCAAGGACAAGTGGCTAAGGGGGTTGTTGTCTGTGAAGACAACACATTCGTGGCCCAGCAGGTACTCCCTAAACTTCTCGGTCATAGCCCACTTGAGCGCCAAAAACTCCAGCTTCATAGAGCTGTAGTTTTGCATGTTGCGCTCAGTGGGCCTCCAACATCCAATTTTGTAGGAGGGAAATGCTTTGAGTAAGCTGGTTTAGTTGCTCTTGCTGCAGCTTCAACATTTCTCTAATCTCACTCAGATCAGACGCTTGGGTGGAAGTACTCAAACCCAGAGGACCACACTGGACTCCAAACTGCATGCCCAAGGCAGAGGGGACAGAATGACTTTGGCCCCTAGCACCCCCAGGCAACCCCTCACGCTCCCACCGAATGGCTTCGCCCCTAACCTCGAGTAGAGCCGCAGTACGCTTCCGGTGCACCAACTGTTTTAACTCGACAAACTGGTCAAGCAACAATACTTCGGAATTTGGCATGCCACTGGGGGCACTCTGTTTTACGGATGCCATAAGACTCATCAGGGCAAGGGAAAACTCTTGCAGTGTCTCTCCTTCCTGCTGCCGTCTAGAATAGAACGCTTCCTGAAGGGCTACGTAGGACTCATAACAGCCATTCAACTCCTGTAATGCTGCTATAATTTTGGTTGGGTCACCTCGCTCTGTACTGGGCCGATACTTTATTTCGTCGCACACTTCCCCTTCCAAATGGTCAAACAGGAAAAAGGCCTGATCGGAAACAGACAGGTGACGTGCCCTCATGCAGGCCTGCACCTCGTCAAGCATTTTATATGCACCTCGTCATCAATTATAAATGATAATAACAACTTAAATTACAATAAATGAAAAACAACTTCAATCTCAGGCAGGTCTAGGCAGCAAAGGTGACTTAATAGCTGCCTAGAGCCTAACAAAAATGACCAGAAATTAACAATAGATCATAAAGTTTCAACAGAAATGAAAGTCTTTTTATCAAAACTTAACCAAAAGAAATATAAATTAACAAATCAATAAACCAAAAATAAACAAACAACTTCAATCTAAGACAGATCTAGGCAGCAAAGATGGCTTAATAGCTGCCTAGAGCCTAACAAAAATAACCAAAATTAACAACAGATCATAAAGTTTCTACAGAAATGAAAATCTTTTTTATCAAAACTCAAACAAAAGAAATATAAATTAACCAAAAAAAAAATCACTTAATCATAGTTTAACCCTCTGGGGTCCAAGGTGTTTTTGGGGTCCTTGAGATGTTTTGACATACTCTGACATTTGTGCTTTTTTCAGTTGCTTATAAACAAATTACTGGCAAAGGTGTAATTACACTCTATTTAGCACACACATGGCTACCATAATATGTTATCAACATGTATGTACATGTTTGTATTTTTGAGAGAATATTGTTTATGCGTGGTTATTGAAAAAACTAAAACTTAAAGTTTCTGAAATAAGGCCACAAAACGCATACTAAATATGTGTCCACAAGACTTTTGACTAATGGATGTTGTCGCCTAGAGTTTTTTCTTCAAAATGATCTGAAAATCATCCTGCCTTATCATTCACATAAAACAATAGATTGGTTTAAATTTAAAAATGACACTTTTTGTTTGGAAAGGCAATATGCGCAGGGGTGTGACCTGCTGTGATTCACACCTGAGAAGACAATGGGCCCGCATAATGAGCGCATAATGGGGCTGCATACTAATGACCCTTTCATTCAGGTGTGTCACTGAGCCACAAGAATGCAATGACAATATATATATATATAGGCCTATATAATACAAAATTGGTTCACAGTTCCAATTATTTATTTATTTTTCAAATTGTGCTTGCAAATTGTATACCGTAATTCCTCAAATAAAGGCCGGGGCCTTTATTTACCTGAACTGCAGATGGTAGCCGGCTTTTATTTGAAGCAGGCTTTTATTAGAGGCAGGCCTTTATTTCTAATTCGCGATCCCCGCCCGCCCGCCAGCCAAGTTTCCATGGTGACGCGTCATGCTTGGCACGTGTTCACCACAGCCAAAATAGCGCTGTATGACAGATGTAGCGCTTTTATTTCTAAATATTAACAAACTTGCTTACCATGTCATCAACTATCTTCTATTCTGACTCTCAAATCCGTGTAAGTGAGTTTGTTTTGTCGTTTAAAACCCTTTATAAATGATCTTGATCTGTAACGTGAGATGGGCACCGCAGTTCGGAGATTCCTGTTGTATTTGTTAAGTTACAGCGCGTGAATTCTTCAGTTTCTCCCGAAATACATGAAAGTAAGTGGCCGGTGAACTGGGAGAAGAATAGAGTAAACTTTATAGTTACTTACACACTGTGTATCTGATATGAATAAAACACGTGGCCAAATATATTTGAATGGATTGTTATTGCTGCTTCCATAGACACCATTGTGTATTTTACAAACTATAAATTTATTGTTTTGCTATAAATCATATCTATTTAAATGTCTGAAACCTAAAATAAACATGTGGTTAAAAACACTGAATAGTTGTGATATATGACAAGCGCTGAGCGCGTCCGTCTTTGAGTGTACACTCATTTAAAGTGTACCTATTCACACTATTTTTTCCCCGGCCTTAATTTGAGACCGGCCTTTATTTGTCCGCGTTGACCACGCCCCCGGCCACTATCAGAGGCCCGGCGTTTATTTGAATACCGGTCTTTATTTGAGGAATTACGGTAATATCAAATGTAAACATTTCTAGTAATTGTGCAGTTAATTCTCATACTGTTTTTACAGAAAGTTTGGGAATATATTCCAAATGTGTCACTAATAAAACACAATACAAATAATTTAAAGAGGAGGCTTATATTGAGCTTTTAAGATTTACCTAAGATTTATTTATATGTAGCCTACATATATTTTTGCTATTTTAATAAAAAGGTTACAATTACAACAACAATTAAAATTAACTATATTTCAAATGTAATCTTTCTTTGTATATATTAAAGTATAGCTACATTTTATCATACATATTTCACAGTTGCGGATTAATTAGTTTGAATATAGCCTACAATCGAACAAACACTATAATAACATCTTAGCAAACAAGCTTATTTGATGTGGCAGTATTTTACAGTAAAAACGACATCTTGTCTTTCATATGTAACATATCGTTTTTATGATTAGGACATATAAATGTTAATTTGCAGTTTAATACGTTGCTTATACAAAAATATTTTATTTCAACATATTTCAGTCGATTTTTACTCATCTCAGTATTGGAATATAGTTAGGTAAAAGCTGTTCATTCATTCACACACAAAAATGCGATTCATATTCAAACAGTCTTTTTGTTTACAGACACTATTCCATATCGCGATTAACAAAGCACTTGAAAATAAAGAATGTAGCCTACCTATTCCTCAGCTGGATCCGTTGCTCCTCCAAATGAAACTACCTGTAGGCTACTTCTGAGGTAATTTTTTCCAGGATTATTATTAAGATAGTATTATTCCTCACAGCGTCGTAAATCTGAGTCTCTTTCGGTGGGTTATCCAGCTGATGTGGGCGTGGATCGCCTCAGAGCATTTGTGTTTGAATAGAGCGCGCGCTCTGTGGGCGTGGTCAAATTAACTTTAATGACCTGAGACGAGAACGACTATCATCTCTCTCTTTTCGTACAGATTACATAAAATGAGAAAATTTGTTTTTATTAAAATTACTTCATTTAAAAGAAGATAATTCAGGCTTCATGCCTGTGTGCCTGTATACCTGTTTGACTGAGTATTTGCAGAGTTAGTTCATTTTTCGGACGCGTTTCAGAATGGACTTCACTGACAGAGAGAATGCAGAACGCGCATCATGTTTATTTTTCTTTATTAGGCGAAAAGCACAACACTTTGTTTTTATTATGAGGTTCCACAAAAAAAATACAAACTTAACAGGATCGAATGATGTACAACACTTATATGTAAGATCAAAATCAACAGAGTAATTTGAGTCTCTTTTGCACTGATAAGGAAAAAAGTGAGCTGGTATCGCCGGCGAGACCGGCGAGACCGCCGACCCCAGAGGGTTAACAAATCAACCCATAAACATAGACCCCACTCTCCACACACATATTAATAAGCACGGGCGAGCCACAGAAAGGCAAAGCTATCGTCCGTGTCACAATTAGTCAAATACAGCCCTGCCAGACATACAGTTGGACAATGGATCCTGGCGCTGAAAGGCGCGTAGAGGCGTTCAAAGCCTGGGGTGAGCTCATGTAGCTACAACCCGTTGAACAGTCTATGGTTGAAACATCAGTTGAGACAAAACAGTAGCGTGGCGGGGAGGGGAAGGGCTAGTGCAGATACCAGCGCAACCGAAGCAGTTTACAACCCTGACTTAAGTTACACAAACAAACCAAATTCAGTAACGATTTATGATTAAACAAAATATACCTGCGATGCCAACTAGTATACATACATACCCATCAGGGAGCTTCACACCAATACACCAATAGTGCCGATAGTACAGCCACATGAAGCCCACAATAAAACGGCCGATTACTTAAACACTCAGTCAAGAAAATATCCAAAGAGGAAAAAGATTTGCTCAACCTACCAGCAGCAAAACTCAACCCGGTTCCGTTACAGGAAGGATCGGGTTTGTGACAGGGAGACACTGCAAAAGACACTGCACGCTGTAATACCCATCCTAACACAAACAAGCCCTATAGATAAACAAATTAGCCACACTGTATTACCTGTCGAATTACCGTAACTGCACGCGAAAGGATCCAGAGTGGAAATGTGTCTCCGGCAACAAAGAGTAAGGAGTGTCGAGAGGGCCCACCACCCTGCCTATATAGCATGCAGTTACGTCCTGATTGGTCCAGACATAGAGAGAGTGATTGAAACCATTGCGACCAATCAACCTGCTACAATAAGAAACAGTGTCTTCCAGCGCACATAACTAGTGTGACTGGATTTTAAAACAGACTATTGGAAACTAAATGCTACTGTAGCTCTTCAATAAGATGATCATCATAGATGTGAACTATTGTTATTTCTCTGTATTCAGTGTGTGTGGATGCAGTATTACAGAGAAACAGAGTCTCATCCTGACTTCAGCTCTGAAATCAAACCCGTCACACCTGAGAGAGCTGAGCCTGAGCAGGAATAATCTTGGAAACACAGGAGTGAAGCACTTATGTGACTTACTGAAGGATTCACACTGTAAACTGGAGAGATTGAGGTCAGTCACATTCACATACAAGAATCAAAATGCTTAAAATCACTTCAACTGTTTAAACTAAAACACATTAACATTATTGTGGCGAGCAGGACAAGGCCGAGGGCCGTGAGAGAGCGGCACGAGGCCGGTAGCGTGATTGACCTGCGCGACGCACCGGTCTCGTATCTCTCACGTCCCTCTGCCTCGTCCTGCTCGCCACAATTATATTTGTACAAACATTTTCGTCTTAGTATTTTGAGATCTAGTGAAATAAAGATGAAGATCTCTCTTCCTCTGTCTGTTTTATTTGCTGATGAAGATGATATGACTTTACAGAATAAAGAGTCTCTTATTTTCTTCATTCTCTCCCTCTCTCTGCTAATGTAGGTTAAGCTGCTGTGATATGACAGATGAAGGTTGTTCTGATGTGACTTCAGCTCTGAAATCAAACCCGTCACACCTGAGAGAGCTGAACCTGATCAGGAATAAACTAGGAGATTCTGGAGTGAAAAACCTCAGTGATCTACTGATGAACCCACAATTCAAGCTGGAGAAACTACAGTTAGCATCATTATACTGTACAGCAATTACAGTGTGACTGAAGATTATTTATTTGAAGACAGCAGGGCTTATGTTTCATTGGTTATAGCAGTGCACTTTCTGGGTTTTCCCTATTGCTCACATTTTTATGTTTTTTATCTAGTTAGTAGTTTGTAATTGTTTAATTTCCAACATATGATACAATGTACTGATTGTGTACACATAAATCTACCTTTTCAACAGAGAATAAAGAAGAGAGACGTCAAATAAATAGTTACAAATGAAAGAGAAGAAACAGTATCTTCCAGCACACAGAACTAGTGTGACTGGATTTTAAAACAGACTATTGGAAACTAAATGCTGCTGTAGCTCTTCAATAAGATGATCATCATAGATGTGAACTATTGTTATTTCTCTGTCTTCAGTGTGTGTGGATGCAGTATTACAGAGAAACAGAGTCTTATCCTGACTTCAGCTCTGAAATCAAACCCATCACACCTGAGAGAGCTGGACCTGAGCAGGAATAAACTAGAAAACTCTGGAGTGAAAAACCTCAGTGATCTACTGATGAACCCACAATTCAAGCTGGAGAAACTACAGTTAGTGTCATTATACTGTACAGCAATTACAGTGTGACTGAAGTTTATTTATTTGAAGACAGCAGGGCTTATGTTTTATTGTTTATAGCATGCACTTTCTGGGTTTTTTAAACTAAAACACTTTATTCTCAATATCTCACACTGAGTCTGAGTTCACATTATATTTGTGTAAAATCCTTCACATTCATGATTTGTTTGTAAAATAATCTCTCTTCCTCTGTTTGTGTCTTTCTAGTCTATATGGCAGTATTACAGAGAAACAGAGTCTCATCCTGACTTCAGCTCTGATATCAAACCCGTCACACATGAGAGAGCTGGACCTGAGCGGGAATGAACTAGGAAACACAGGAGTGAAGCACTTATGTGACGTACTGAAGGATTCACACTGTAAACTGGAGAGATTGAGGTCAGTCACATTCACATGCAAGAATCAAAATGCTTAAAATTACTTCAACTGTTTAACCCTCTGGGGTCGGCTATCGCGTCGGCGAGCTTGATTTTTTTCACATTGCAGAAAAATAGACTTAAAATACTCCATCATTTCTGGTCATACAGACTTAAGAAATATGAAAAAATAAACTGTTAAATGTCTATTTTTTTATGTGTCCACTAACAATCGAAACAAAACATTATGCTTTTGTAAAATAAAGAAAATAAACAGGGTGTGCTTTCTGGCTCTCCTTCTCTGTGAACTTTTTTTCTTGAGCACCTCTATAAACTGAAACAAAAATCAGCGAATACTATTCACCCAGGCATGAGATATATATCTTTATAATCATTCAAGTGTGTACTTTTAAATGATCTGATTAAAAACGAAAACAAATTTTCTCTTTTTAAGTAATTTGTATAAAACCAACAAGATGTCCAGTTTCTCAAACGCTTGCTCATTATTTTTAATTTGACCACGCTCACGCGCACAAAAAAAGATTGATATGCAAATCTCCACGAAGGAACGCGAACGCGGTCATTACCTAAAAAACAAAGCACCAAACTTCATCAGTCCTCTGCTTTTCCTCGAGTTTGGAAGACACGCAGTGAGCTTACATTGGATTTACCTCAGAAGAAGAAGAACGTGATTTGAAGACAAGAAAGATGCAAGGTAAGAAATGTATTATGAATTATATTAGTTAGTGTTATTGTTGCATAAACTTAACATTACAGGTGAACTGTTGCTAGACTAAAATTTATGAAATCGCCGGAAACATGTTGAAATATGAACTATAGCCTAGACAGGCAGGAAATAAATATACATGTAAGTTATGACACGAGGATGTTTTTATGTTTGATAATAAAACACAGCATGATGTTAGGGTAGTATCAGTGTTTACTCTAATATGGTGAATATTATAATGTTTAGAACCATGTTTACTGTTAAATACTGTGTTTGAAACGAATGGAAACATTTGAAGTAACATATCGTATTGGTTACCTAACGTAACCTCGGTTCTCTCTAGAAGAGGGAACGAGTATTGCGTAAGTTAGCTTACGCTACGGGAAAGATTAATCTTTTCCAGATACTGAAGCCAAAAAATTATCCTTAATTTTTGTATTCATTGTCAACGCAGTGCAGCAGCTAGCAGACCTAGTGCAGGCTGTCTAGCGTGCTCATTGGCTGCCCTGCAGCAACTGCAGCAGCCTACCACTGAGCCTGGCATGACGTCACGTCCAATGAAGGGCGCTTGCGCCCTTATCGCGTATTAGCCCGCCAGAATGGGCATGGCTTAGCGTATATAAGCGGGGCTCAGAGGCTGTCTCCCTGGTTTTCATCGACTGAAGCGAAAGTCGCTTGTGGCGCGAGCACGGCAGGTTACCAATACTCGTTCCCTCTTCTAGAGAGAACCGATGTTACGTTAAGTAACTGATACGTTCTCTTACGAGAGGTTCTCTCGTATTGCGTAAGTTAACTTACGCTACGGGAACTCTTTGTCAACGCCGTGCGTGCCAAGCATCCACTTCATGAGTCCCAGGGAATCCTGAGCGACCAGGGAGGTTACAGAGTGGCTAAAAGTGTCCTGATTCTGAGAGCCGCTACCATCCCCTCTCAGCGTGTGGCTCTGCACGCTGAAGGGAGCTAGTTTTCCGACTGAGAAACTGAGACAACATTAGCCTGAGCTTGGGCCTGGGGGATGTGATTAGGAGCTACTACTCTCTCATCGCCTACAAATGACAGTTGACGGCCGACTAACTAGAGAGGGGCGACTGGAGTAGACTGGGCGAGCTACTCCTTGTAAAGTAGTTAAGCTCTAGTTAAGTGGTTGATCTGTTCCTGTTGCTTCAGCAGCATGGACCGCAGCTCTGCCGTTTCTGAACTTGCCATACTAACGGCGATGAGGCTTTACCTGGCTGAGTTTTGGAGTACTGCATAGCGCAAAGAGAGGGAACTGAATGACTCCTACCCCTATTGAAGTCACTGGGCCTGCCCTCACACTCCCACCGGATGGCAGCAGCACACACTTCCAGCATGGACATCCCTGGGGTCTGACGGACAAGTCTCTTCAATTCCCTGCGGAGGTCCGAGTCAATAACGTGCTCTGCAAACTGGTCACGGAGCAGCATGTCAAACTGGGGTACTGAGTCAGGGGAGACCTGTTTAACTTTATCCATCAGAGAAAAGAGAGCATGTGAATATTCTTGTAAAGATTCACCGTCTAATTGTTTTCTAGAAAATACATTTTCTTGTAAGGCAACATAAGACTGGGAACACCCATAAAGTTCTTTGAGAATATTTGCAATCCTTTCCGGGTTTTCCCGATCTGCCCTTGGCCTATAGCGAATCTCATCTTTAGCCTCCCCATCCAGATGATCAAACATAAGGTAAGCTTTGTCAAGTGCACCCAAAAGTCTAGTACACGCACAAACCTCCTCCTCTTCCACCCACTCAACAATGTCAATACTCACCCTACCCCGAAATACAGGACACTTCCTTTCCCTAGGGAGATAAATCAAACGTTCATGGGAAACAGGGTTAGCAGGGTTGGCAGAATTGTCCGGCTGAGGCGGCGGTGGTTGCTGCCGCTGGCGGCCATTGTCTGCCTGCAGCTGACGGATCTGTTCTCTCAGCTGTTCAACTTCATCCATTGCTGCAGCAGAGTAATGCCCACGTTACAGGAGAGGCAGTGGGGTAGTCAGAGGCCTTCCCACTGCTCCTTTAAGCACCACGCCGAGCCCACTGCTGCTTTGCCCTTTAACATATTACAATGCCTTAAAAATCAAAATATACATAAACAGACAAAACAAAAAAAGAAGAAAAAAAAGAGAAAAAAAAAGAAGACACATCTCTGTGTGTAAGGACCCTGCCGACTACGCCACTTTGTGACCTTCTGGGGATCTTGAACCCTCTGGGCTCGGCGGTCGCGCCGGCGATACCAGCTCTCTTTTTTTCTTATCAGTGCAAAATAGACTCAAAATACTCTGTTGATCAAAATATACATAATATATACATAATAAACATAATAATATTATATACATTATAATAAATCAAAATATACATAAACAGACAAAAAAAAAGAAGAAAAAAAAAGAAAAAGAAAAAAGACACGTCTCTGTGTGTAAGGACCCTGCCGACTACGCCACTTTGTGACCTTCTGGGGATCTTTAACCCTCTGGGGTCGGCGGTCGCGCCGGCGATACCAGCTCTCTTTTTTTCTTATCAGTGCAAAATAGACTCAAAATACTCTGTTGATTTTGATCTTACATATAAGTGTTATACATCATTCAAAACTGTTAAATGTCGTCTTTTATTTGTGTACACTCATAATAAAAACAAAATGTTGTGTTTTTCGTAAAGAATAAAGAAAATAAACATGATGCGCGTTCTGCCGTCTCTCTCAATGTGAAGTTCATTCTGAAACGCGACAGAAGGTTTGTCACACAGACTTGAAACGTAGGTCTTTACAACGCTTGGATGCATCATTTTTAAATGATGTAAATGATATCAAAAACAAATATTCTATGTTTAAGTTATCCGTATGAAAGCAGCGACATTTACAGTTTCTCAAACGCGTCCTAATTAAATCTAATGTGACCACACCCACGCGAGCAACAGCTGTTCATATGCAAATGAGCCACGCGGAGGAACGCGAAACTGTTAATGCCCTCTTCACCTCAAAACAAAGAAGCGGAGACTAGACTTCAGTAACTTACTCCTCTCTGGATCTGTCATTCTACCTGCATGCGTGCATGTGAATCCCGGAAATTAACCACAAGTTGATTGCAGTTAATTACACGGACCGTGTTTCACAAACAGGTAAAATGAATTAGCTCAATTGTCAGGATAATATTTGTGGGATCCACAATATCATCTTACTTTATAGGATTTCAGGAAACGCAATTCTCTGGCCAGAAGAATTGGGTTTCCCGCCCTATCAACACATAACGTTAACGTTAGTTTAAAGTATCTTTAATTCGTAAAGCTTGTAGCATTTAGACCTTTGGCACTTAAGTGACTTGAAATTGAGCAAAGAGACAGCACATCAATCTAATGAATATATAATTAATTTAATAGAGGCATGACTACTTATGTATTTACTACGGTTACATGGGATATATGTATTTACAAACACATAGACAACAATGAACAATACAATAAGACATCAATGAACGAGAAATGCATAAAGTTTGGACAATGGATAACGTACACGCGTGAGCGAGTAAGAGAGAGAGGAAAGGGGATGGGGAGAGAGAGAACAGAGAAATTGGGAGAATTTCATTGGCAGGAAGACATTCACCTCTGTGATTACAACACGAAACATCATCTTAAAACTTCTTAGAAGCTCTATAAAGAGATTATACTTGCAATCAACTTATGTTATGGTCTCTCTCTGTGTCGAAACATTCCTGTACGGCCCTGTCTGGCCGCGTGAGCTGAGTCCTTTGGGTGTGAGGAAGCGTCACGTGGGCTGCTTGGCGCGCGTGTTGAACGGAGGTTTACAGTCTTTGTTGTAACATTTCCAAAGGGAAATAGTTCGGCTAAGTTCGTTTCACTTCGTGGAAGTGAACTGAGTCGGCTACGGAAAACAAAACTTTGACTAACAAAAAGGGAATAAAGATCTCTACGGGGAAATCACGCGGAGTTAACGTTGCATCTTTCCATGGCTTGTGAAGAAGCGTGTGTGTCTCTCGGTCCGGCACGTCACGTGGTCACGTGCGCGTGTTTCTCCTTCAAAGAGAGCGCGCGCTCGTTTAAAGGTCCCTTGTAGATGGATTTACTGAAGAGATATGTCACGGGGTTTTCTTTTCAATCGTCGATTGGAATTAAACACAGAGACTTATCTACAACTGAAAAACACAAACTAAACTAGAAACAAATAAAAGAAAGGCGAAGAACTCGCCCGGAGGCGAGACGTTACATCATGACACGAGGACACGGGAGGAAGAGAGAGTCCAGAGGGAGGTTCAGTCCTCTTTAGAGGAACTGGAGTCCACACCTCTGAGGTGCGAACTGGCCAATGACATTCAACGAAACTTTTGGCGGCCAAATTCTCTTTGTCTTGTCAAAGTTAAACTATGGCCGTGTCCGCCTCTTTTATGACCAGTCAGAATTTGTCAGAATCATTCCACAAGATGATAAAAACATAGAAAACATACATTTTACTGTAATCTTCTGTATCTGACCAAATCAGTTGGAACGAGATAATTAAAACGGTACCAAACACAACATTTACACATAATTGGAACATGAAGATACATTTAATACATAACTTTTAAACTCTCAAGAGTTTCACTGATACGCTAGGAGATCATTTCTAAACTACCATGGACTGGGAAGCACACAGACATACAGGAATATATCGTATACAATTGGTAATGGCTCGTTTTATGCGTGTAATGTAAAGGTCCATTATGTGTGTGTGGGTGTTGGTTCAGAGTTCTGTTATCTCTCTTGCAGAGATGGGGGAGGGAATGGAATGTTTTTTATGACTCTGGCCATTCCTGAGAGAGAGTGTGTGTGTTTGTGTGTTGCATTCAGTCTTTTTGGGTCTTTAGCAGGATGTATTTAGTTATTCAGATTCACCCTTTTTGCCCAGTCCTTACAGTTCTGAAATGAGATTGGAGTAAAATGCCTAATGTCGTACATGTATGTGTATCTGTAGACAGAAACATGTTGAAATGTGAACTAGACTGGTAGGCAACCTTTCAATGTTAAAAGTATGCCACACGAGGATATTTTTATGTTCGATAATAAAACAGCATGATAAAAGTAGGCTCGCGAGTGTTTACTCTAACATGGTGAATATTATAATGTTTAGACCCGTGTTTCCTGTTAAATACTGTGTTTGTGGATATCTGCTCAAACCCCAGATGTATAATATGTTAACAATAATGTTTAATAGTTTGGAGCGGCTCGATCGCTTCAGTAAATGTTCTCTGCACGCGCTGTGAGTTTGAGTCCGTTTGAAAGCAAAACGCGACAAACATTAGGCTTTATGTTTTTACTCCAAATGTTTCCATTCGTTATGATGTTATGAAATGAGATGTGTATGTATGTGTGTGTACGTGCATTTTTTTAATTTTAAAAAGCAATTTTAACCAGAAAGATCTAAAATGTATTCCCAAAATCGTGCTGCCCTATAGTTTCTCTGGAAATCAGCATGTTCACAGCTGGTGGGTTTTTTTTATTTATTTTTTATACAGGGACCAGATGAGTCCTGCTGACTTCAACATTCACATGAGTCTCCTACATGAACATGGTAAAGTGAAAAATCAAACACCTTGGAAATGACAGGTATGTTCTATGTTTCAATGGCACAAATTAGTGAATGTATGAATGGGTGAATGTGAGGCAAATTGTAAAAGCGCTTTGGAGGCCATTGGGTCTGTGAAAGCGCTATATAAATGCAGTCCATTTACCATTGTACCATTTACAAAGGTGTGTGACTTCAAGTCTCTGTCTTTAGATCTGTCTCTGTTCAATAATGTGCTCTTTTTGCCATTTGTTGTGTATCTTTGGATTATGTTGTGTTGTAAATAAATCCAAACAATCAAAAAGCCATTATTTTTTAAGTCTCTCCTCATTCTTTGTGCAAGGCTCCTCAAAATGATAGCACCGTATAGGGCCATTAGGGGAGGGTCTTTGTCTTTCTCAGGTGTGAAACACTCAATATTAATGGGTGGTTAACGCCTCCTCGCATAAAGCTTTCTTACACAAAACATGTCTTTAAAATTTTAAATCATTATAATGTTTTATCTGAACGAGTAGGCAGGATGATATTTCACACAGTTTTGGAGCAAATATTCTAGGCTACGTGATACAATTTTCAAAAGTCTTGTGAAGAAATCATTAGAATGGGTTTCAGTGGCCTTATTTCAGTGACATTTTGTTTTTGTTTTTTCACAAACCACGCATAAACGTCATTATCTTAAAACTACAAACTTTTACATACATGCTGCTGACATATTATTGTAGCAGAGTTTGTGCTGAATACAGTGTAATCAGACTTTAGCCATGAAAATGTCACAAGTAACAGAAATAGGCACAAATGTCAGAGCTTGTCAGAACACCTCCAGGACCCAGAAAACACCTCAGACCCCAGAGGGTTAACCAGATCTAGGATTAAAGGTTCTTGACTACGCCACCTGCTGCCTCTCACACCAGGATATACTTTGCTCCTTAACTGCTAAAAACCTAATCTAAGGCAAGCAGGTTCGTAGAAATACACCAAAGATAAAATAGACAGAGACGTGCTTTCAGTAAAAAAAACAATAACTTTATTATACAATGGTATAATTAAAAGAGCCACACCGTCATACTAGAGGCACAGTACTAAAGCGAGAGACCAGACCTGGTATTGGCTGTTACAAGGGGCAATACGATTGACAATTTAACTGAAAAATACTGATTCACGGTCAAGGCAGGTTACCTGTCCGGGACACGCGTGACACGTTCACCGCCCGTGCTCTGGAATCTGGTGCCCACGATCACATGCATTCACACACACACACACGCACACAGGCACAACCACTACAAGCCAATGATTCAATCAATTTTGTGAAGTGCAGTTTACCACTACAATACGTGGTGCAATGCGCGAGGACGGAACCAGGAACCTCTCTTGTGAGCAGTTACTCTAGTACTCTGAAAAAAAGGAATAAAAGGACGAGAAAGTTATCACTAGCAGAGTAGATAGAGAATGTAAAACTATACACTACTAGAACAGCCAATACCACATCAGTCGGACAGAACATTAGACGAAGGCTACGGAAAAAATAACCACGATAAAGAAAAGAAAAGATATACACTCACCTAAAGGATTATTAGGAACACCTGTTCAATTTCTCATTAATGCAATTATCTAATCAAACAATCACATGGCAGTTGCTTCAATGCATTTAGGGGTGTGGTCCTTGTCAAGACAATCTCCTGAACTCCAAACTGAATGTCAGAATGGGAAAGAAAGGTGATTTAAGCAATTTTGAGCGTGGCATGGTTGTTGGTGCCAGACGGGCCGGTCTGAGTATTTCACAATCTGCTCAGTTACTGGGATTTTCACGCACTACCATTTCTAGGGTTTACAAAGAATGGTGTGAAAAGGGAAAAACATCCAGTATGCGGCAGTCCTGTGGGCGAAAATGCCTTGTTGATGCTAGAGGTCAGAGGAGAATGGGCCGACTGATTCAAGCTGATAGAGGAGCAACTTTGACTGAAATAACCACTCGTTACAACCGAGGTATGCAGCAAAGCATTTGTGAAGCCACAACACGCACAACCTTGAGGCGGATGGGCTACAACAGCAGAAGACCCCACCGGGTACCACTCATCTCCACTACAATTAGGAAAAAGAGGCTACAATTTGCAAGAGCTCACCAAAATTGGACAGTTGAAGACTGGAAAAATGTTGCCTGGTCTGATAAGTCTCGATTTCTGTTGAGACATTCAGATGGTAGAGTCAGAATTTGGCGTAAACCGAATGAGAACATGGATCCATCATGCCTTGTTACCACTGTGTAGGCTGGTGGTGGTGGTGTAATGGTGTGGGGGATGTTTTCTTGGCACACTTTAGGCCCCATCGTTTAAATGCCACGGCCTACCTGAGCATTGTTTCTGACCATGTCCATCCCTTTATGGCCACCATGTACCCATCCTCTGATGGCTACTTCCAGCAGGATAATGCACCATGTCACAAAGCTCGAATCATTTCAAATTGGTTTCTTGAACATGACAATGAGTTCACTGTACTAAAATGGTCCCTACAGTCACCAGATCTCAACCCAATAGAGCACCTTTGGGATGTGGTGGAACGGGAGCTTCGTGCCCTGGATGTGCATCCCACAAATCTCCATCAACTGCAAGATGCTATCCTATCAATATGGCCAACATTTCTAAAGAATGCTTACAGCACCTTGTTGAATCAATGCCACGTAGAATTAAGGCAGTTCTGAAGGCGAAAGGGGGTCAAACACAGTATTAGTAGGGTGTTCCTAATAATCCTTTAGGTGAGTGTATATAAAACTTAATTTAGGCAAGGCAAAGCAGAAGGAGCAATCTGCCTGCAGACACAAAATTATTAAAATTAGTGCTTGATTTACACATGCACAAATAGTCACGTAGAATTGCAAACATTTCATAAAAATATTATTTTGTTTTACTTCAATGTTGACAAACGAACTGACACAGTGGGAAAACAGCCCTTTGTGCCAGTCTTCACAATCCTACATAACAATTGTTACACACAGCATATTCATTAAATACATTTATATTAAGAGTTGACAATAAAACACAGCCATGCATTACGTCAGGGCAACACAGTCAGACTCATTTTACATGTGTTCAAAGCTTTTAGTCCTAACACACTGGATCTACTCGTAACATAATAAACAATAAACATTTACCGTCTTGATGTTGCTGCTTAATTGCGGTACAGCTACCCGGCGGGTGCTTTGCCCAAGACCTGTGTGCGCAAATGTGCTCATTAAAATGCATATGTCCCAACAATGACACCCACATTATGATTAACAGTAAAATGCACAAATAATACCTTCAGTAATACACCGCACGATTACCCGGAAGCGTCTGGCAATCAGTCAAACACCTATTTTCCAATAGCCCAGTATTAGATACAATATAAATGCTTAGCTTGCAACATCATATAAACATTTATCTAGGGCCCTATGATTTCCGCGATCACGGAATCGCGGACGGAATTACGGAATTGGACAATTAACGCGGAATCTAGTGTTAACGCGGAATTTCGTGGAATTTTACATATTTGGATTGAAATTCTGTTTTTGTGTGGGAGAAGAACGTATGTCTGGTGAAAATGCAGAACGGGGGAAACAAATCTGGGCGACACAACCCCTCCCGTCATTTCAGCTCCAATGACGGCATCAAAACAATGAAAGCATGGCGAAGCGGCTCTCCACGGCGAAAAAGTTAAGAAATTTGACGATATAAGGCAAGCCCTCAGTACCGAGCCGAGCAGTTCGCACGTGACTTTTATGCAGTGTTTTTCACACACATAGACTAATTTGCGGCCACAAAATCAACTCCGGCCGCCACATATTGCGTTTCGTTCATTTTTTTACGTTATTTAAAACACGCGGCGTATTCTTTCCGTTGTATTTCCTTTCCCCGCTCTCCCTTCGTCTCTCTATCACTCACGCGTCTCTCACATACACGCACGCACACACAAACACACACCGCGTCTGTCTATGAGGCGCCGGAATGGACAAAAGCGAAGCAAACTCCGCGAGCGACACTGGGCGAGAGAGAGAGAGACAGAGTGTGACTTTTATTTAAACTTTAAACGAATATAATTTATTTTACTGAACAGTTTAAAGCTCATAACCATATTTTGTTGTTACTTGAAGAGTGCAGTGTCATGGGGCATCATGCAGTATTTGTCCTGAAAAGGCTACTGAGTAAATGTCTGTAATTTAAGGTCATTCCTATTTTATTTGTATACATTTTAATCATTAACTTTAAAAGCACACTCTTTTTATGACTAAAATAACAGTAAAGGGTAAAAAAAAAATGAATTCCCAAAAATTAAAACGGAAAAAACGGAATTTGGGAAAAAATAAAACGGATTTCATAGGGCCCTATTTATCATACCTTCGTTGCACAGGAGAACCACATACCCAAGCAGTAACAGACTGAAAATGTATCTGAACACCAGAGAATCTCTAAGCCCAACAGTGCAGACTGTTTTATAGGAACTGGCCTAGACGGAAATGAGTTGTTTAGCCACTCACGGCTAGCTGGGTGACGTCAGGGGGCTACCGTAGCTGCAGAGGGACAAACTTCAACCAGAAAGCGACTACTCTGCCGGTCACATATATATATATATATATATGTATTTTCCGTATTTTCCGCACTATAAGGCGCACTTAAAAGCCTTTAATTTCCTCAAAAAACGACAGTGCGGCTTATAATCCGGAGCGCCTTATATATGGATGGTGAACACACGTTCACCAAGACGGGGAGACAGCGCCGGGCGATTTACGTCACTATCTGCCAATGGATCGTGGATGCCTGGGCTGATATATCAGTCTCAGCTGTGATCCGAGCTTTCACGAAGGCAGGAATAATCTCTTTATTCAGCCAGCTCACATACCCGTATTTACTTCCTGTTTTCGGCCGAAGTCCACAGTAGTCGTTTGTCGAGTTTGCGCGCGTGCGATCAAACCTCCCCCGTGTGTTCAACATCTGATTCGAATGAACTATCCATTTGAGCTGATATTCTCAGAACACCACACAGCGCTGACAGCTGACAGTCTGAGTCTCCACTGTTGCTTAGTAACCAATGATCGCGCGCGCACTCGACAATCGCCTACTGTGGACTTCGACCGAAAACAGGAAGAAAATACGGGTATGTGAGCTGGCTGAATAAACATCATTTTTATTCATATCTTTCACATTTACTGCAGTCAGATTCACCCTGTTCACTCACATGGCTATGCACTTGTAATGACATATTAAGGTTGTTAAGAGGCTAAAAGCAGGTTTAAAACTTGTCCCGTTTAAGTCAACAGGGTGCAAATTTTAAAAAGAGGATAACACGGTGTAGGCAACACCGGTTTTTGTCGTTGTTATCTGTACTGACAGCACTCCAAATTTACAAAAAAAATGAGCTCAATGTTAAAATTGACCGGAGTTTTCCTTTAACGTTTGAACAACGTTACCATGGGAGTGAACGGAGTTGTCAGAACGCTTAATAAAGTTTGACTTTATCTGACTGTTTTGTTGACATTCCCTTTAGCACATCTAGTGGATGCATAACGCAAACCCAGTCAAACGTTTGACTGCAGTATCTTATGCGCCTTATAATCCGGTGCGCCCTATATATGAAAAATGTTCTAAAATAGGTCATTCATTGAAGGTGCGCCTTATAATCCGGTGCGCCTTATAGTGCGGAAAATATGGTGTATATATATATATATATATATATATATAATTCAATCACAATTTTAAAGCTGCAGTCCGTTCACCAGTGACAACAGATTCACCCGCTGTAAAATGCAAAAGACTTCATTTGGACTTCGGAGTGGCTACAGAAAAAAGATACTGCAACCGGAGCCATGCGAAAACAAGGATACATACCGGAAGGACATTACATGTAGTCACACAATACTGACGTTGTTAACATTAACAATTTGAGAACAAAGTATAATTTGCACGGTTTTGCGTGATATGATAAGCGATTCAGCGTGATTTACTGCAATGTCAGAACCAGAACAAAAGTGGATGTTTCTTACTTGTTCAGATTACATTTTCCGGTGAAAATTCTTATGTTGGTCATACTTCCAAAAAGAATAATCTGTGATTCTGAATGCCAGTATCCACACCGGCGCGGTGACTAACATTGCAGTCTCCTCAAACATTGTGTTAATCCGCGCTGTGCCGTGTCAAGGGTGTCGAAGTACAACTCACGTAAAGTTGATAATTCCGCGAATAACTGCAATTGCAGATTTCGAACAGAGATGGCGACAAAGAGGAAAAGCTGCGGACTGCAGCTTTAACCAGAAAAATCTACAATGTATGCCCAAAGTCGCCATATAGTTTCTCTTGATATTAGCATGTTCACAGATGTTTATTTTTTTAGTTTATTTTTTACAGGGACCAGATGCCACTGATGAGTCCTGCTGACTTCAACATTCACAGGAGTCTCTGTACATCAGTTGTTCTCAACCCTGTCCTGGCGTACCCCCAACACTGCACGTATTCTTTGTCTCCCTAATCAAACACACCTGATTCAACTCATCAGCTCATTAATCCATGTGATAATGAGCTGATGAGTTGAATCAGGTGTGTTTGATTAAGGAGACAAAGAAAACGTGCAGTGTTGGGGGTACGCCAGGACAGGGTTGAGAACCACTGCTGTACATGAACATGGTAAAATGAAAAATCAAACACCTTGGAAATGACAGGTATGTACTATGTTTTCAGGAATGGCACAAAGTTGTGTGACTGTTCAAGCCTCTGTCTTTAGATCAATGTGTTCAATAATGTGCTTTTTTGTCCTTTGTTGTGTATCTTTGGATTATGTTGTGTTGTAAATAAATCCAAACAATCTAAAAGCCATTCTTTTTTAAATCTCCTCATTCTTTGTGCAAGGCTCCTCATAATGATAGGGTCTGATAGCACCCAATAGGGCCATTAGGGGAGGGTCTTTGTCTTTCTCAGGTGTGAAAAGCAGTAATATTAATGAGAGATCACGCCTCTTTGCATAAAGCTTTCTTACACAAAACAAGTCATACACATTTTAAATAACTTTATTGTCTTGTCTGAATGAGTAGTCAGGATGATTTTCACATAGTTTTGAAGCAAATACTCTATGCTACGTAGGGTTGGGTATCGGTTGGGTTTTATCCGATACCAGTACCTACTCGGTATTTTTTAAACGGTTCCGGTGCCTAAACGGTTCTTGAAACGGTACTTAAGAAAATGAAACCGCACACACTTTATCAAAAAATAATACCCTTTTATTTACAGGGCCAAACTGGACACAATATTAACTTAAATCTTTAAACAATATAAATACAAATAATAATAAAACCAATATAAAATAAAAATCCACATTTACATAATATCAAATAAAAAAATATTGTATCAAACAATGTAATAATACTGGAGATTAACAGAGATTACTAGCAGGCAGAGCTGCCAACTCTCACGCATTGACCGTGAGACTCACGCAATTGACCCTTTTCACACGCTCTCACGCACGACACACATCCATTTTCTCATGCAGAGAAAAATCGCGGACAAAGAGGACACTGACACCGACAGACAAGGTTACTTTTGATATGGAACAAATCCACAGCTGTCAGATTCTGTCAATATTTTTAGGAGATTCACACAATAAATAACGTTTTGGCTCTTTGAAATGTGACAGATCGCTGTAGCGCGTCAGTTCAAACGGCACGTGATACAGCAGCCTACAAATACAAATCCACTGCTTCTTAGCTTCGCAGCGTTGAGTGAACCTATGAAAGATAACATATCTGGTTACTGGTGTAACCTATGTTCTCTCAATAGGGAACGAGACGCTGCCAAGCTCCTCGCGCTGCCGACCAGCTTCCTTTTTCGACAGAGAAATCTGAGGAGCAGATGGCGTGCGCGCGCCAACATAATATGACGACGTAAGTGCGTCGAGGCGGCGCCCGCGCCATCAGCCAGTGAATTGGCTTGATTCTATATGGATTCAGACTATCGGCACACCCAGAGGGCGTTCTGACGCGTAATTTTACACGTGAAATGCAGCCAAACCTTGCGAGCAAGAGCGCGCTTGCGAGACAGAAGAGACTGTGCGTGTGTGTGTGTGTGCCTAATTAAGTCAGGCACCGAAATCAGGCACCGAAATTGTCGTTCTTATTCGGTCTGGTTACTACCGTTTACGTCGGAACCGGTTCCCTATTGGCACCGAGTTTCGGTACCCAACCCTAATGCTACGTGATACAATTTTCAAAAGTCTTGTGAAGAAATAATCAATATGGGTTTCATGACCTTATTTCAGTGACAATTATTTTTAGTTTTTTTCACAAACTACGCATAAACGTCATTATCTCAAAACTACAAACTTTTACCTACATGCTGCTGACATATTACTGTAGCAGAGTTTGTGCTGAATACAGTGTAATCAGACTTTAGCCATAAAAATGTCACAAGTATCAGAAATAAGCACAAATGTCAGAGCATGTCAAAACACCTCCAGGACCCAGAAAACACCTCAGACCCCAGAGCGTTAAACTAGAACACATTCACATTATATTTGTACAAACATTTTCACTATAGTATTTTGTGATCTGGTGAAATAAAGATGAAGATCTCTCTTCCTCTTTCTGTTTTATTTGCTGATGAAGATGTGACTTTACAGAATAAAGAGTCTCTTATTTTCTTCATTCTCTCTCTCTCTCTCTCTCTCTCTCTGCTAATGTAGGTTAAGCTTGTGTTATATGACAGATGAAGGTTGTTCTGATGTGACTTCAGCTCTGAAATCAAACCCGTCACACCTGAGAGAGCTGAACCTGAGCTGGAATAATCTAGGAGACTCTGGAGTGAAAAACCTCAGTGATCTACTGATGAACCCACAATTCAAGCTGGAGAAACTAGAGTTAGTATCATTATACTGTACAGCAGGGGTGGGGAACGTTGATCCTGGAGGGCCACTGTCCTGCAGAGTTTAGCTCCAACCCTGAAAAAAACATTCAGCTGCCTGTAACTTTAGTAATCCTGAAGACCTTGATTAGCTTCAGGTGTGTTTGATTTGAGCTAAACTCTGCAGGACAGTGGCCCTCCAGGATCAACGTTCCCCACCCCTGCTGTACAGCAATTACAGTGTGACTGAAGTTTATTTATTTGAAGACAGCAAGGCTTATATTTAATTGGTTATAGCAGTGCACTTTCTGGGTTTTCCCTATTGCTCACATTTATGTTTTTTATCTAGTTAGTAGAGTGTAGTTTGTAATTGTTTAATTCCCAACATATGATACAATGTACTGATTGTGTATACACATAAATCTGCCTTTTCTACAGTGAATAAATAAGAGAGAAGTCTTTTTAAAAATGAAAGAGATGAAACAGTGTCTTCCAGCGCACAGAACTAGTGTGACTGGATTTTAAAAAAGACTATTGGAAACTAAATGCTGCTGTAGCTCTTCAATAAGATGATCATCATAGATGTGAACTATTGTTATTTCTCTGTCTTCAGTCTGTGTGGATGCAGTATTACAGAGAAACAGAGTCTCATCCTGACTTCAGCTCTGAAATCAAACCCGTCACACCTGAGAGAGCTGGACCTGAGCGGGAATACACTAGGAAACACAGGAGTGAAGCACTTATGTGACGTACTGAAGGATTCACACTGTAAACTGGAGAGATTGAAGTCAGTCACATTCACATACAACAATCAAAATGCTTAAAATCACTTCAACTGTTTAAACTAAAACACTTTATACTCAATATCTCACACTGAGTCTGAGTTCACATTATATTTATGTAAAATTCTTCACATTCATGATTTGTTTGTAAGATAATCTCTCTTCCTCTGTTTGTGTCTTTCTAGTCTATATCGCTGTGGCATTACAGATGTTTCTTCTTTAACTCAGTCTTTGACTAACTCAAAAGCACTGCAGTTTTTAAAAGTGCTTGATCTGAGACATAATAAGATAGGAGACTCAAAGCAGCGGCTCAGAGACGAGCTACGAGACTCAAACTGTGTCCTGAGGTGAGGAAACATCACTGAGATATTAAAGAGATCTTCATTTACCTCTGATATCTGAACAATCCTTTCAAACATTCGTGGAAGGAAATTATCATTAATATGTGTTGCAACAAAGGGTTTGTGTGAGAACAAAATGTGAAGTTATTGAAATGTTGAATACAAAGGAGGAAAGAGAAAAAAAAAGCTCACTGTCACAGCTTTATACATCAACACCTGCTTTATGAACTGTGTCAGTAGAAGTGAATCATTTCAGTGTGAAAACAGACTTGGTCAGATTGTAGGAAACGTTGCACTCCTGCTAAAATCAGTGCAGTTCCAGCTTCAGCTCACAGCGTCCAGCTCACATGAGCAATGTCTCTGTCTCTAGTGTGTTTGACTGTGACAAGCAACACGTCACACTACTCTACACTTACTTTACTCTCAGTTATTTACTAAGAGCGTACAAACATGTTTAAACTAGAGGACAAACGGCTTTAACTAAAGGTTTGTGTTTAACTCAAAATAACATTAGTATTTGCTCCCTGTGGTTTATTCCATATGCCGTACACTCATTAGTTTCTCCTTTACAGAGACTCAAAAGGAGTCGCACAGACACACATATGAACATGATTCAGGTTTAAATCTATTATATTTAAAAACACAAATATCTCTATCCAAGATCATGTAAAGTCGGTTATTAATCTGATTACAGGAATTCAATTTAACTTATTTTTACTCAAAAAGCAGTAATTGAAATATAATAATTTGCACTTTGTTCCACCGAACACTGATTGTTTTCTCTTCTGTTCCACTTTACAGAGTAGATAAAGAACGATCACCAAACATCTCTGATAAAGATCAGTCACCAAACACTGATAGATGCGTTATATCATAGTTTGAAATCATCATGAGAGGAGCAGAAACCATCGGGTGATCCACAGAAGAGTTTCACTGCTGTCTATGAGGAGAAATACATGTGTAAATGTGTTTCATACAGGTGGAAGAGACTCAGACTTCACTATTAAATAAAGCAGTGTGTGTGTTAGCATGCGTATTAGAAACATGTGATATTAAATGATTAATGTTGGTTTATTATTCAGCCAAATGATGGTTTAGTTGTAATTAAAGGTGGAACAGAGGAAGAAGCTCAGATGAGTGTCAGCAGAAATCTTCACTATCAGGCCTGCAAATAGAATAATGTTTAGACTAAACTCATCCATAATTATTCAAATATTTCTAATCATGAACGTGATTGTCAAGTATAGCACATAAATGTTTCAAAAGATGTAAAGTTTACATAACTTTTAAACATTTTATACACAGAATATGTTTGTTATAGTTTTATTGTATATGAAGTTAGTTATGTGTGTGTGTGTGTGTGTGTGTGTGTGTGTGTGTGTGTGTGTTACTGATGCACAGATGTACAGTATATTGTCTCTGTTCTGTGGATGAAGTCTCTTCTCCTCTACAGACCGACTAAACATTTCCCCCAGTGAACAGCATTTGTGTGTGTTTCACTCGCTCCTCAGAGAGCAGACGGGATGTGGGCCACTTCAGGCGATGATGCGGCACTGCAGGCCTTCTTATGGCCCCGACAAAATGTATGTGAGCCTGAAGTGGCCCACGTGTAAAATGGCAAATATGGCCCACATATTTAGTATCACATGTGGGCCTTTTTAGGCAAAGATGCGGCACTCATGGCAATGTGTAATCTGAATGTGGGCCTAAAGTGGCCTATATGATAAATAATGAATATGGCCCAAATATCACAAACCAAATGTGGGCCACCTATGGCAATAATGTGGCACAATCGACAATGACTAACCTGGATGTAAAGCAAATGTGGCCCAGTTATCTTAAAATAAATTCGGGGCCAGTTTTGGCAAAGATGAGGGACAGTAATCACTGTGAATCTGAATGTGAACCCATGGGCGTCAGTGTGGTTAGAAATGTGCTGGGGACACACGTAGGGATGGGCATGGTTAAGAAATTATCGATATCGATGCCATTGTCGAGTCTGCTTATCGATGCGATTCCTTATCGATTCCCATATCAATTCCTGTACCATTTGCTGAACACTTACAGGGTGGCTTTGAGAGTTGTTGGCTTTGAATGTCTAATTTAAAGTGGTTTTAGAGAATGAAAACCAAGTGTGCAATATCTAGGGCCCTATGAAATCAGTTTTATTTTTTCCCAAATTCCGTTTTTTTTCCGTTTAAATTTTTGGGAATTCATTTTTTTTACCCTTTACTGTTATTTTAGTCATAAAAAGAGTGTGCTTTTAAAGTTAATGATTAAAATGTATACAAATAAAATAGGAATGACCTTAAATTACAGACATTTACTAAGTAGCCTTTTCAGGACAAATACTGCATGATGCCACATGACATTGCAAAATATGGTTATGAGCTTTAAACTGTCCAGTAAAATAAATTATATTAGTTTCTATAAGTTTAAATAAAAGTCACACTCTGTCTCTCTCTCGCCTAGTGTCGCTCGCGGAGTTCGCTTCGCTTTTGTCCAGTCCGGCGCCTCATAGACAGACGCGGTGTGTGTGTGTGTGCGTGTATGTGAGAGAGACGCGTGAGTGATAGAGAGACGGAGGGAGAGCGGGGAAAGGAAATACAACAGAAAGAATACGCTGCGTGTTTTAAATAGCATAAAAATTTAAAGAAACGCAATATGTGGCGGCCGGAGTTGATTTTGTGGCCGCGAATTAGTCTATGTGTGGGAAACACTGCATAAAAGTCACGTGCGAACTGCTCGGCTCGGTACTGAGGGCTTATAGCGTCGAGTTTCTTAACTTTTTCGCCGAGGAAAGCAGAGCCGTGGAGAGCCGCTTCGCCATGCTTTCATTGTTTTGATGCCGTCATTGGAGCTGAAATGACGGGAGGGGTTTTGTCACCCAGATTTGCTTCCCCCGGTCTGCATTTAAAATGAAGCCACACTCTCGATCGTCTCGTAGCCATCGCGCTTTTGGGGGATTTAAAAATCCAGTTGCATACTGTAACGTCATGCCGCGACGCGGGAATGGATGGAACGGAACATTCGGAATCGTTAGTGGAATCGTTAACGTGTGGACGTGTACGATTCCGATGGATCGGAACGTTTGGAACCGGTTTCAAACCGGAACCTGGAACCTGGAACCGATTCCCAAGCCTAGACACATGTCTAATGGTCTAACTCTAACGAAATCCAAATTTTAAACATTTACTGAAGCAATATTATGGGCCATAGCCTTACACTTCCTATTTGAGCCAATGCACAGATGAATGAGCAAAGTTATATCAGGGCAAGACCCTGATTGTAAAGCCTAACATGATTGGTTGTAGCGTGAAGGTGCTACGATTGGTCAGCTCAATGTGGCCGTTATCTGATTGGCTTGAGGAAACGGTGGGTGGAGTCCACTTATTTGTGGATTTGTCTGCACGTCGACGCTAGAAGTGTTTCCACAAATGCGTGAGGGGATTCACAAATGCACAGAAAGCGGTTCACAAATAAATGCCAGGCAGAGTTGTGTTTGTGACATAAAACACATTTGTAAATATATATATACTTTTTTTGCATATATCATTATATTTATTTGTGAGTTTTATACATTTTTGTGAAACTCTTTACATTTATTTGTGGATCTTAATCTATTTATATGTGAATTTGATACATTTTTGTGAATCTCTTTACATATGTTTGTGAATCTCAATCTATTTATTTGGAATAATGCAACAATTCGACCCCCATAATTTTCCCATTGATTAGTTAACTTATGACAACACCAGTATTATTTGTTAATCTCTTCTGTAGATTTTGATCTTTATAAGTTGTTATGATATATTGTTAATAAAAAACAACAATAAAATAGTACAATAATAAAAAAAACTTGCGTATACTATAATCAAACTAATAAGACAGGTGACATAAAATACCCATATAATAACAAATAAATAAAATATATTTGGAAATCGCCCTTTAAAACGAAGGCTCGGTTTGTGGTTCACAATTATTTGATTAAAAACAACAAAAACAATAAAACAAAGTCACTTATATTAAACACTTTTTTAATTGTGTTTTTGTTAACTGAAGTTATATTGCGCTTTTAATTGCCTCCGCTATCGTCCTGTCAATCATTCTTGCGGGTCGCGGCTATGATTACAGTTTCAGTAAAAATGTATTTCACCATCATCGGTGCCCACCCTCAGCTGATTGGCATTACAGTATTTGCAATCACAATCCCGAGTCAAAACGGAGCGTATACTGTCTAAAAGAAAAGTTTCGACTGCTGACTGAACATTGGCCAGTGAGCCTCTCCCGGTCGCCGCTGTCAAGCGCAGCTTCACCAAACAGATTTAACTCCGCACAGCTAAATAAACGGGCTGCTGGCAGACTAATATTTAATATTTCTGATGTAAAGATTTCTGTGAAACGCGTAAAGTTGCACAGAAGAAAGCCAAATTTTGAAGTCATTTATACGTTTTTTTGCCTGTGAACTAAAAACTGAAAAATCAAGCCGAAATCTCGTTTTTTTTTTTCGTTTTTTTTTAAAAAACGAATAAGGCGCCGTTTTCTCGTTTCTGCTTATTTAGTTTCAAATTGGAAAACAAACTATCAAAACGTACACGAACCGTAAGCCTTATGGCACAGTAAGCAATGTGTGTGTGTGTGTGTGTGTGTTAGGGATGGGGAAATGAAGCCTCATGAAGCACTGAGGCTGCCGCTTTCCCCTGAATGTTTCGGGAAAAGATTCGAAGCATCAAGAGTGTCGAAAACAGCGCCATTTTGTGGCAGGTCAAATTTATAGCAGCCGTGTTTATGATCATCTGAGTGCGCAGGGCCGTTGTTTTATCCATTAAGCACAAATAAAAGCCTGACAAAGCTAAATGTTCAGTTTTGTGTGAGGCTTCGTTTCTCGTTGATCACGTGTTTCTCTGAACATTATGCGCTCCGCCACGAGCTTCATGATAAATTGCGCCGCGTACTCGATACGCGCTTTGAAGCTTCAGTGTCTAATGTAACATCTCTAGTCTGTGTGTGTGTGTGTACTGTAGAGATGGGAAAATGAAGTCTCATGAAGCGAGGCTTTCCCCTAAATGTTTCAGGAAAAGATTCGAAGCATCAAGAGTGTCGAAAACAGTCCTCATCTGTTCTTAAATGTGTTGGTCCTTGCTCTCATGCACCTGTAGCGCCTCCCTGAGGGCAACCCGCAGGAAGTGCAGCCGCTGTTGAGCCTTCTTGATAACCGCAGTAATGTTATCTGTCCAGGAGATGTCAGCGGAAATAAGGATGCCCGGCACTGTTCAAAATTGTCCCGTTAAAAAACAGTAAAGAACTGGCAGCACGGGTGCCAGCAAGTTACTGTTAAATTAACAGTGTTTTACTGTTGGTGAAATTTACCGTTGGCTACTGTTTTTGCAAATACAGCATAAAGCTGTTTCTACATTTTACAGTAATATTCTGAGAAAAGCAGTGGCAGTTAGTGGACGCTTACTTGCTCTTCTTCCTAGTGAAATTAGTGTAAACTACAACACAAACATACACACAAATATATTACATGGTATTGTGTAATATATTGAGTAATGGACAGCTAGCAAAAATGACAACTTTTCCCCCTGTGTTTTTATAGATTATTTTCTAAACCTTGTGATTTAATAAATTTCCCTGTAGCGGTCTTGCTATAAAATACCATGTTTTAATACAGTGAATAAATGTAAAAGTAAAATAGAGAATTGAAAATGTAACAGAAGAAAAGCAGCTTTAAGTATTGTTTCAAAACATGTCTCTTGTTTATTCAACTTAAAAAAGCATAAAGCACATGCAAGGAAATAACTAAAATTTAATCTCTTTAAGGGTTAGAAGTCACAACAAACAGAAATAAACAAGATATTCCCCAAATCAAATTCTGAATTACTTTAACAAATGACTAATAAGTATACTGTCCAAAAAATAAACTCTGGACACAAACATAGTGAATGACTCTATTCACCTGATTTTGAGTGAATACCTGCAAAGATAAGAATGCAAGAGAATGTGTGTGTGTGAGTGTGTGTGTGTGTAATACTTATATAAAGTCCCACTCAAAATATATCATTTTTTTAAACAGACCATTTTTTTTCTGGGCAACCATCCCCATCCGCTTTGATATGGCTCCTCCAGCCTTGGTGCTTTTTTCTGGATTGATCCCGATGAACCGCCTGAAAAACAAATGAGTTTGTTCAGAATTAGTTTACTCACAAAGAACATATAAATTTGCTATAATCTTGACTATTCTTGTATTAAGAACACTTCCTATTACTTTGTCAGGAAAGGAGAGCTTTCTTAACAATCTTTTGGGGGTAAAATACGTGATTAAAAATATAATCATGTATCACGTAAAAGATTAAAAATATCTCTTTATTCAAGCTTTCACATAACACATCGTATATGCTATTTTAGCAATGTTTGATAAATTGTAACAAATTCACATAATCATCATTTTGGTGTCAAAGATGAGTCTGCTTCCTTTCAAGATTTTCACCAACACCTCACCACCGATGCAAAACAATCTCAGCAAAGAAGAATATCCACCAAAATAAAACATCCATAAAAATTACGTGCTAGGCAAAGTAACATTGCAGCAGCAATAACGAATATTCGTGTCAGGAATCCAATTGCACTCACAATGTCGCAGTTGGTGCTTTTATCACTGAAACGAGAGAATAAAAAAAAAAGTTGTAGTTCCAATATCCACAATACGAGTTAGTTACAAATGCAGATGTAATGTATTTTTCTATTTTTCTATTTTTAGGAGCAACTCCTAAAAATAATGGGCGTGTCACTCCTAACTTTAAGACTCCTAATTTGTTTCACTAAGAGTAATTCACGAAGCATTTTAGCCCTTAAAGTAGCACCTAAGTCTGGGACAGCTTAAAAGAAGTCGAGAGGACTCCTAACTCACTAAGACCAATTCACAAAGGATTGTAGCGCATACCACCGCCTCTCGCAGTCGTCCGGGGTCCGCGACACAAGCGGGAATGCTGCATTGATCTGCAAACAAATCTCCTGTGTGTTTTGCTTGATATCCCAGTGGCGAATTTTCCATTTATCTTTTTTTTTTTTAAACACAACTGAGCCAGCAGCAGTAATGGTGTGTTCACACCGAACGCGAATTTAATTATTTGTGCGAGTAGATTACATACAAAGTCAATGCAAAGACGCGAATAGACGTATCATTCGCGGCGGGCGTTGCGATTGACGCGAATTGGGCGATGCGTTTGCCGCGAATGTCTTCCACGCAAGTTGAAACTCGAGCGAATGTTCAAGCGTCTAACTAGACGCGATAGACGCGTATTTGACGCTCTATTCGCGTTCGGTGTGAACACACTGATCCTGCGTCCAGTTGGGCTTTCTTTTCCGTTTTGGCGAGTTCATAATCCACCGTCATCCAACTATTACATTAGGCTACTTCAATAGGAGCAACATTTCCTTAGTCTATATAGGCTAATAGGATGTCAATTAATGTGTTAATGCAAAGTGTTAATGCAAGTGTCGTTTTTCATTATTAGGCAAGTGGCTGTTTTCATTAGGGTAGGCTACCTTGATTTAATTTAATTTAATTCACGCCTTTTTTTCTCTCTCTCTGCCTTTTTAGAATTACACTTCACTGGGGTATGCACAAACATATGCATTTCGATGACATTACTATTATTATTTTGTGTAGGACACAGACATATTTAGATGTCGTAATTCCATGATTTGTTGTGTCTTGTGTAATACTTATATGTTCCGCATGATGGTCCTGTCATCTAACAACCAATCACCGTGATCATTGCGAGGAAGCTCGTGCATGAGAATTGATGTCATCCATAGCAACGAAGACTCACTCTTAGTTTAGGAGTCGTCATTTTTCCTTACTAAGAGGAAAAGGTCTGAAAGGCGTTGTGAATAACTTTTAAGAGAAAACTCCTAGCTAAAATATTTTAGTGCGATTTAAGAGTACTCCTAGTGGTAAGATAAAAATCTTTGTGAATACGGCCCCAGTACTGTTCCTGTGAATGTTTCCAACTCCTGGTGTTCAAATAAGTCCCAATCTGTCTGGCTGAAGCAATCCTGTAGTTTGGAGAGTGCATTATCAGGCCAGGTAGTAATAGTCTTAATGGTAGGCCTGGCACTATGTCTCAGGGGGGTGTAGGCTGGGGAAAGCAGGAGAGAGAGATGGTCTGACTGGCCCAGGTGGGGGAAGGGTGTGGCTCTGTATGCATGCTTAATGTTGGAATAAACATGATCCAAAGTGTTCTCTCCTCTAGTAGGACACTTGACATTTTGATAACATTTTGGGAGTACAGTCTGGCCTTATTAAAGTCTCCTGCAATTATATGAACACCATCGGGGTGGGCCTGCTGTTGTTCGTTTATGGTGTTCAGCAGGAGAGAGAGCGCCGTGTTTACATTGGCGTCAGCTGGAATATACACAGCCGTGGCAATCACTGCTGTTAGCTCTCTTGGTAGAAAAAAAGGCCGGCATCTTACAGACATGTACTCGAGATCAGGGAACAGTGGTTATCTATGATTGTCCCATTATTGCACCAGTTCTCATGCACGTACATACAAAGCCCCCCACCTTTACTCTTACCGGAGTCCTCAGTCCTGTCCCAGTGAAGCAAAGTGCGACCTGTTAGCTGTATGCCAGCATCTGGTATCCCCAGGTGAAACCAGGTTTCAGTGATAATTAAAACACAGCAATCACGAACATAGCGATTTCCGGCGAGTAGTAATTCCATGTCATCCGATTTAGCAACAGAGATATGGCATTGGAGAGATACAGGCTCGGTAGAGGTGGCTTGTGTGGTTGTTTTCTTAGCTTTAGCATAACACCGGACTTGCAGCCCCGTTTCTGCTTCCTCTCCCTCCTCTGTCTGCGTCGCCTCTCAAGCCCGACATCAACCCACGGGGAGCCCAGCAGTCTCGCTATGTCGTCTAGGATATTGTGCGTATAATGAAACACACTCAAAATAGATATCTGATGCTGGTCCCCGATGTCCAAAAGGTTCTGGCGGGTGTAAAAAATGTTCTCAGAACAGATAGTGCACAGACAAGCGCAAAAAAAGTAAGACAAAAACGACAAGAAAAACAAAAAAGGATACTGTAAAGAAGAGCAGTGAGCTGCTGCGGCCATGCACACCGCCATCTTGGATTGTCAGAACATTCTTTCTCTTTCCTTTAATCTGGCTTATGCTACTCTGAGCAATGTCTGAACTTTGTATTTTGAGCACTTCTTGCGTTGTTTTTTCCTCTTCACGATGACTCGCTTTAGTCCTCAGTTGTAAGTCGCTTTGGATAAAAGAGTCTGCTAAATTACTAAATGTAAATGTAAAACAGTGCCATCTTGTGGTAGTTACAGCAGCCGTGTTTATAAGCAGCGCGCAGAGCCGTTGTTTTATCCATTAAGCATAAATAAAAGCCTGACAATGCTAAAGTTCAGTTTTCTGATAATAATTCACATATTAAAGTATGGCAATACATTAAATGTAACAATTATATTAAAACTAATTATAAAAATACCAACAGAGTTGCACTTGATGCAAGTAAATGTTGGTCTAATTATTTTATGGTTTTTATTCTGTTTATGTGTCAGAATATATGATCATGTAACATAGGCTATAGGCTTATTTATATGTTTAAATAAATGTTAGTAAATGGACTTAAACTTCCACAAACCTGTAGAGTAGTGGTCTGGGTTCAAACATTGCGACACGCAAAGTGAAGCATTCACGTGACTGGAAAGAAAGTGAGGCTTTGTTTCTCATTGATCACGTGTTTCTCTGAAAACATTACACGCTCCGGCACGAGCTTCATGAGAAATTGCGCTGCGTACTCGATACGCGCTTTGAAGCTTCAGTGTCTAATGTAACCTCACTAGTGCGAAGTCTTGTATGTCTCACTGCATTTCTGAGCGCGTTTGTATCCTGTTTCTCCCATCTCCTGGTTTTCTTGATTCTCTGCCTGTTCCCTCGGATTTCTCTCTTTGCCTCAGCTCTTATTTGTTATGGTTTGTTTGTGTATGACCCTTGTGATTGCCTGGATTTGGATTATGATTGTGGATAACCCTTTAAATAAAAACTTCATTTGGATCCTCAACCTTCGTGTCTCAGAGCAGTTTGTGATAACAATCATGGCAGGCAAGTAAAGTACATCTACATATATTTTCCCCTGACTGCAACCCATTTTTATTGCTTCATGCGTGTCACTATAGAAGCCAAAAGGCCTCTATTTTTTTGTGACCGTAACATTCTCATTCCCATTGCGCCTGTTCTGCATTTGGTATCAGTCACAAAGACGTTTTGCAACATTATCATATTATAAAACAATGTGCTTTGCATGACACATGGACATTATGTTTAAAAACTTAAGAGATGTTCATTACTGTAATAAACACTTAATGATTGCAGTTTTTGGTAACGCTTTAGATTACAGCCCGGAAAGTACTGCGTAATTAAAGCAATTTTACAGCGTACCCTTGGGTAATTATAGGGTACCTATAACGTACTTACAATATAAGTATAAGGGAACAATATTTTAAGTTTGGGGAATAAAGGGTTAATAACCAGGAGAATTAAAAAAAATATTTATACTGTAAGTATTATAGAACTAAGGGGTTCTTATTCTACTATTATGATATAACAATCTTACATTTGGGAGCAATTTAGCAAGAACATACACTGCGTACCTTTTTGAAATAATGGTGAACCAGTACATACTGTATAGGCTTTTTAAAAATTACAGGGTACATATCTATGCATTTATAAAGTAATCTTTTTTAACAAAAGTGCACTGAAGATTCCTCAGATTCTGCTGAAAACAGTGATAACTCACCCGGCTTGTAAATATACACACTTCCTTGTTGTGCAATACCACTATGTAAAAGGCCAATGAAATCGATGTTGTTTGGCAGATTCCGCGAACAACAACCAATGGAAAAATTGCCGATGGACAGGGCCGGCGATTGCTATAGGCGAACTAGGCGGTTGCCTAGGGCGACAAATGTGTTGGGGGCGCGGGCGCCCTCTAGTGTCGCCCCTGGCCTACTTCCCATTAATCATAGAATTATAATGACAAGCGAAACAAAAACATGTTTATTAAACATGATCATCCTAAGGCGCCGCTTAGCCATACGTTTAATTACTTGTCAACCTGATTATTAGATTGAATGGATGATTATTGTCGATCATTTCCTAAAGGGGCGGCGGGGGTTAGTTGCGTTACGTTACGTTCTATGGTTACGTTAGGCGAGTGCTCAGCTGCTGGCGCTTGATCGAAAATGAAGCGGTCTAAACCCTCTGGTGCACAGGGACGAAAACGGAGAAAGCAACAAAATAAAAAGAAAGCCCAGTATAGAGGTAAGTCTTCTCATCTCAGCCATTAAGGTGTCAAATGTTCTGGCCATCGGGACTACCGGGAGATTCCCGCGGGCCGACGTGCTTTTTGGGCCGATACATATCTCATACTTTTATTTTTCTATTTTTGTCTTAATGGCCCATAAAACTCGTACATCGGTGGCCCATTCGTTTTGTTTTGTTTTGCTTAATTGGCGGCGCTGGGTTACTTCCAAATATATAACTTACTTTCAAGTATAGACATTTGTAGCCTACAATACTCATGAAAGTTTCCTTTATTTTTCAGTGCATTTGTTTTACAATATAGCCTATGGCAATTACTGTCATGGGATTAATATTATATCTATTATTATGTAGTAGTGTAATTTAGACAGACACTGTAATTAAAAGAGGTTTGAATTTTTCTTTGTTCAATTTGCACACTGAATATGGGTTGGAGCTTTTAGTTTTGAACTCTCAAAGTGCACCAGATTGATGAATTTAACATTAAAATGCACAAAATTTTCTTACGGGGAAATACCCCCGAAACCACCTTAACCTTGTAGCAGCCCAATAGATTGTATTAATAGTAAATAGGCGCAAAACTCAATATCGCCTAGGGCAACCAAAGGGTTAGAGCCGGCCCTGCCGATGGAGAAATATTTTTCTTACCCAATCAGAGGAAGGTTACCATGACGTTTCTAGCAAATCAGAGGACTCTGTGGCCTTGCAAGGGGTGGTACTATATAGTTAGGGATATGACGCAAACAGCGTTGAATGGAGAGAAGGAGAGAGAGCGAACGGAGGCTTACGGAGCGGATTATCAGAGATTTATATGAGAGAGCAGAGAGACAGAACAATTATAATATATATACAGGCCCTTCTCAAAAAATTAGCATATTG
Organism: Rhinichthys osculus; assembly: GCA_029959095.1. Lineage (NCBI taxonomy): Eukaryota > Metazoa > Chordata > Actinopteri > Cypriniformes > Leuciscidae > Rhinichthys > Rhinichthys osculus. Next base: position 42,830,033 of record JARWKJ010000007.1, read on the forward strand.
TGATAAAGTTAATTATTTTCCATAATGTAATGATAAAAATTAAACTTTCATATATTTTAGATTCATTGCACACCAACTGAAATATTTCAGGTCTTTTATTGTTTTAATACTGATGATTTTGGCATACAGCTCATGAAAACCCAAAATTCCTGTCTCAAAAAATTAGCATATCATGAAAAGGGTCTCTAAACGAGCTATTAACCTAATCATCTGAATCAACTAATTAACTCTAAACACCTGCAAAAGATTCCTGAGGCTTTTAAAAACTCCCAGCCTGTTTCATTACTCAAAACCGCAATCATGGGTAAGACTGCCGACCTGACTGCTGTCCAGAAGGCCATCATTGACACCCTCAAGCAAGAGGGTAAGACAGAAAGAAATTTCTGAACAAATAGGCTGTTCCCAGAGTGCTGTATTAAGGCACCTCAGTGGGAAGTCTGTGGGAAGGAAAAAGTGAGGCAAAAAACGCTGCACAACGAGAAGAGGTGACCGGACCCTGAGGAAGATTGTGGAGAAGGACCGATTCCAGACCTTGGGGGACCTGCGGAAGCAGTGGACTGAGTCTGGAGTAGAAACATCCAGAGCCACCGTGCACAGGCGTGTGCAGGACATGGGCTACAGGTGCCTCATTCCCCAGGTCAAGCCACTTTTGAACCAGAAACAGCGGCAGAAGCGCCTGACCTGGGCTACAGAGAAGCAGCACTGGACTGTTGCTCAGTTTTGCATGTCATTCGGAAATCAAGGTGCCAGAGTCTGGAGGAAGACTGGGGAGAAGGAAATGCCAAAATGCCTGAAGTCCAGTGTCAAGTACCCACAGTCAGTGATGGTCTGGGGTGCCATGTCAGCTGCTGGTGTTGGTGAACTGTGTTTTATCAAGGGCAGGGTCAATGCAGCTAGCTATCAGGAGATTTTGGAGCACTTTATGCTTCCATCTGCTGAAAAGCTTTATGGAGATGAAGATTTCATTTTTCAGCACGACCTGGCACAAAACCACGACCTGCCAAAACCACTGGTAAATGGACTGCCCATGGTATTACTGTGCTCAATTGGCCTGCCAACTCTCCTGACCTGAACCCCATTGAGAATCTGTGGAATATTGTGAAGAAAAAGTTGAGAGACGCAAGACCCAACACTCTGGATGAGCTTAAGGCCGCTATCGAAGCATCCTGGCCTGGGCCTCCATAACACCTCAGCAGTGCCACAGGCTGATTGCCTCCATGCCACGCCGCATTGAAGCAGTCATTTCTGCAAAAGGATTCCCGACCAAGTATTGACTATTGAGTGCATAACCGAACATAATTATTTGAAGGTTGACTTTTTTTTATTTATTAAAAACACTTCTTTTATTGGTCGGATGAAATATGCTAATTTTTTGAGACAGGAATTTTGGGTTTTCATGAGCTGTATGCCAAAATCATCAGTATTAAAACAATAAAAGACCTGAAATATTTCAGTTGGTGTGCAATGAATCTAAAATATATGAAAGTTTAATTTTTATCATTACATTATGGAAAATAATGAACTTTATCACAATGTGCTAATTTTTTGGGAAGGACCTGTATATATACACAAACAATTATAGCATTATTTATTGTTTTAGCACTTTTATGATGGCAAGCAGTAAACGATTTATGGTGGAACAAGCTCTGGAACAATTACTGGAGAGTGACGAGGAGAAAGCATTGCTTAGAAAATTCTAAGCATTCCTAAGAAAAACGCCTAGGACTATTTGTAAATAAAGTTACAGTTTTCATTGTTCTTTATAGGGGTGTAAATCGGAGCCTACATGACGATACGATACCGATTTCTTAAGCCAACGATTCGATTATTTTCGATACTTCAGAATTCCCCGCGATACGATTCGATTCGATACGATTCAATAATCGATATTTTTACATGATATCTATTAAGTTTCAAATAAATCAACGAAAATGTTTATAATATGCCTTTTATTGAGAATAGAGGAACAGTATTCTATTCACATAATGTGTATGTTGTGCTCAATGCACTGCAAATAGAATAGGAAATATAACAGTTACTGCATTCAGTTCTAAACTTGATACTATCGAATCCTGGTGCGTTTCCGTGCATCTTACGTCATCGCAAACGTGCACGACGCATGATAGAAAACAGAACGCAGGTCAATATATTGGGTTTTTTATTTGGTGCTATTATGCACAGCTGAGTGAACAACACCGGTTTACTGTGTCGTATTTGGCTTTTTGCTGATTGCAAACGCAGGAGACAGTGGATTTCCATTAATTTGTTGCCCTGAGTCCACGCGCTATGTGTGTGCGAATACAGACTCACTCTCGTTCTTATCCAAGGTAAATTATCAACACTATCATCCCTTACATGAGTTTTATTTAACTAAATACATCATAATCAGCCAAAAAGCATGCGCAGGTCACTTACTTCCTAAACAAGTGCGCACCCGAGTCTGTGATGCTTTCACATTCACGCGAGCCGCGGCACGGTTCGAGTGCAACCGAACTCAGCGCACCTCCTCTAGGCAGTCTCGGGTTTGGTACCCCAGTGCGCACCCGGGTCCGCATGACAGACAGCGTTTACATAATTAGCGATTTTTTGTACACGTTAGCGCCTGTTTGTTTACGTTAGTAACTGCTAGTAACTAAGTGACTGAGGGTGCATTCACACTGGCAGTTTAGTTCAGTGACTAACTAACGTTAGCCCAGCGCATAACAACAATCGTTTGTACGCATATGAGCGGATGCTGAAAATAGACAGCCGGCAAAACAAACACATAATCGATACTCTTGCGGACGCATCGATGCATCGAATCGTCGGCTGTATAATCGATGCATCGATACGAATCGATTAATATTTACACTCCTAGTTCTTTACACATTTTATTTAACAATTACACATGTCTGTAAAGCAAAGGCTTTGACAAATATATTTTTTGTTCAAAAACTGTTCACTATTGTTGTGTGATGTGTGATTTTCAGAAATAAATGACAAAAATCTAATTTCCGTTTTTGAAATTCTCTAGTTCATAGTACATTTTTCACGCATACTTCCTTTCGAAACACATTACATGCATGCTTATGTTAGCTTAGGGTCTTCTGAATCCATAGGTACCAAACACATAGTGTTCCATCTCCATGACATATGGTTTATAAGGCCAAATGTAAAAATAGAGAAAACGGACCAAAAAGGGCTTAGTCCCCAGAGGGTTAAAGTGGTGCTTGTTACCCTCTTGTTCCATGTAGTTACAGGGTAAGTACAATAAAAATGCATAGACAATCTTATATCACTTACTCGGAAATCTTTATTTATTATACAAGCACCACTTACCCTATAACCACATGAAACAAGATATATTTCCCAGTATTTTAAATTGCAATAGTCTTAGCTTTTCTTGCCTTGAAACATGTTACCCCAAACTTAAACATCTGCACTTTTGCTATCAAAAAAAAAAAAGTATAAATGCATAGATATGTACCCTGTAATTTAAAAAAGCCTATACAGTGTTCTTGCTAAATTGCTCCCAAATGAAAGATTGTTGTATCATAATAGTAGAATCAGAACCTCTTAATTCTATAATACTTATAGTATAAATATTTTTTTAATTCTCCTGGTTGTTACCCCTTTATTCCCCAAACTTTTCAATTGTTCCCTTATACTTACATGCAAGTACTTTATAGGTACACTATAATTACTGAAAGCTACTCTGTAAATTCCTCTTAATTACACAGTACTTTCCGGGCTGTAATCTAAAGCGTTACCCAGTTTTTTTCATTAAAAAAGTGAGTCTCAGTGAAGATACTCACTGTCCTTACTGCAGGACTCCAGTCCCACTGACTCAGACACATCTGTCAAATCAGCATCCTAAATTATGCAGAATTTTACCGAGAAGCAAACACTGGTAATTTACTTAAATAATTGATCAGTGGATCTTCCCATTGAATGTTTCTCAAGTCAAGTCAAGTCATCTTCATTTATATAGCGCTTTTAACAATGGAGATTGTTTCAAAGCAGCTTTACAGAGATAAACATACAATTTACGGTAACAGAGATTGTTTTGGCTTTATAGCGATTTTTGAATAATGTTATTTCCAGCTAAAGTTAGTTTTGATTGATTCACTTGCAGCAAAATTATCATTTGTTATTACATTAGGGGCCACTAAGACGACGGCGTTCTCTCTAAACAGACTTTAAACGCGAACCTGTGACCTGATGGCGATAACATGCATTCACATGCGCATTAAATATTGATTCTAAAGTTATATTCGTTTGAATATATGTGCGCAGGTTTGTAAATTTCCCTACAAACCATGGCTAAACAAACTACTTGTCTTGCCTATACATTTGATAAAGACTTTTGTTGTATTTTATCACTTCGGGGTACGCGAACCGGATTTTCAACAACGCTTTATCTGTAGAGTGGGAAAGGGATTCTCCATAGGGAGAGGATAGTTGACACTTCAGCACTGCATTGTCATCGGGTCCAGGCGAATCTCCTTCGTCAGATCTGGATACGGCCTGGATCCAGCAGGCTGCGGGAAAACCTCGGGATAAACAAAGACACTAAAGTTAGCGTAGATGCCATTCTTCTTATGATGTAACGAGTACATCAAGATTTACAGGACGTGTTCCCAGTTCAGGCTGACCTAATCTATGCAGCCTAACATTGAATTATAGAAGTCTATAATGTATTATGTGTATGCTAGGTCAAAGAGATGTGTTTTTAGTCTAGCTTTGAACTGACAGAGTGTGTCTGCTTCCTGGACAATGGCAGGAAGACTGTTCCAAAGATTTGGTGCTAAATAGGAAAAGGATCTACCGCCAGCAGTCGATTTTGATATTCTAGGTATTATCAACTGGCCGGAATTTTGAGATCGCAATAGACGTGAAGGACTATAATGCGTTAAGAGCTCGCTCAAGTACTGCTGAGCTCAACCATTTAGTGCTTTGTAAGTAATCAGCAATATTTTAAAATTTATACAATGTTTAATAGGGAGCCAATGCAGTGTTGACAGAACCGAGCTAATATGGTCATATTTCCTGGTTCTGGTAAGAACTCGAGCTGCTGCGTTTTGAACTAGCTGTAGTTTATTTATTAAGCGTGCGGGGCAACCACCCAGTAGAGCATTACAATAATCTAGCCTTGATGTCATGAACGCATAAACTAATTGTTCTGCATTTGTTAATGAGAGCATATGGCGTAATTGAGATATGTTTTTAAGATGGAAAAATGCAGTTTTACAGATACTAGACACGTGACTTTCAAATGAAAGATTGGTATCAAAGAGCACACCCAGGTTCCTAACCGACGACGAAGACTTGACAGAGCAGCCATCAAGTGTTAGACAGTATTCTAGGTTATTACGTGTGAAAGTTTTTTGTCCAATAATTAGAATCTCTGTTTTTTTCAGAATTTAGTAGTAGGAAATTACTAGTCATCCAATTTTTTATATCAGCTATGCATTCCGTTAATTTTGTGAATTGGTAAGTTTCGTTAGGTTTTGAAGAAATATACAGCTGAGTATCATCGGCATAACAGTGAAAACTAATTCCATTTTCCCTAATGATATCTCCTAATGGTAGCATGTACAGAGTGAACTGCAACGGTCCTAGTACTAAACCTTGTGGTACGCCATACTGAACTTGTGATCGATAAGACATATCTTCATTTATTGCGACAAACTGATAACGGTCAGATAAGTATGATTTAAACCATGCTAATGCAATTCCACTAATGCCAACATAATTTTCGAGTCTATTTAAAAGAATGTTGTGGTCAATAGTATCAAATGCAGCACTAAGATCAAGTAACACTAATAGAGAGATACAGCCGCGATCGGATGATAAGAGCAAATCATTTGTGACTCTGATGAGAGCTGTCTCGGTACTATGGTACGGTCTGAATCCTGACTGAAAATCCTCGCAGATATAATTTCTTTCAAGAAAGGAACACAGTTGTGAGGATACTGCTTTTTCTAATATCTTTGATAGAAAAAGGCAGATTCGAGATCGGCCTGTAATTGACTAATTCTGTAGGATCAAGTTGTGTTTTTTTAACAAGCGGTTTTATCATAGCCAGCTTAAAGGTTTTTGGTACATATCCTAGAGACAAAGACGAACTAATAATAGTAAGAAGAGTATCTATTACATCTGGATGGAAGCATCTCTTTCAGTAGCTTAGTCGGTATAGGGTCTAACATACAAGTTGTCGATTTAGATGAATTAACGAGTTTAGAAAATTCTTCCTCTCCTATGGCAACAAATGAATCAAATTTTTCCTCAGGGAGACTACAATGCACTGCCTGATGCGATACTGTGGTAGACGGTTGTATAGTTATTATTTTGTCCCTGATATTATCGATCTTATAAGTGAAGAAGCACATAAAGTCATTACTGCTGTGTTGCTTGGACACTTCTGGGGTTGAAGCTTTCCTTTTCGTTAGTTTAGCCTCTGTTTCAAATAAATACCTAGGATTATGTTTATTTTCTTCTAATAGGGTTGAAAAATAAGCAGATCTAGCAGCTTTTAAGGCCTCTCTGTAAGCAATCGAGCTCTCTTTTCACGAAATCCGAAATACCTCTAGTTTAGTTTTCTTCCAGTTGTGCTCCATTTTTCTGGCTGCTCTCTTAAGGGCCTGGGTGTGCTCGTTGTACCACGGCGTTGGACTATTTTCTTTAATCTTCTTTAAACACAGCGGAGCAACTGCGTCTAAAGTGCTGGAAAAGAGAGAGTTAAAAGTTTCTGTTGCAATATCGAGTTCTTCTAAGCTATCTGGGATGCTGAGATGATGACACTGATTAGGAAGATTATTGATAAAGCAATCTTTAGTGGAAGAAGTTATAGGTCTAACGTATTTATAACACGGAGTCGGCTTTGCAGCCTTGGCTAAATGTTATTTACATGAGACTAGATAATGATCTGAGATGTCATCGCTCTGCAGCAGAATTTCAACGTTATCAACATCTATTCCATGTGATAATATTAGATCTAGAGTATGATTACGACAATGAGTAGGTCCCGACACGTGTTGTCTAACTCCAATTGAGTTTACAATGTCTTTAAATGCCAATCCCAATGCATCTTTTTCATTATCTACATGTATATTAAAATCACCAACAATTAGTACTTTATCTGCAGCCAATACTAATTCTGGTTAGAAAGTCCGCAAATTCTTTGATAAAATCTTTATGGTGCCCTGGTGGCCTGTATACAGTAGCCAGCAGAATTCTCAAATGTGATTTATCGTTTACACTATATATTTTTACATTAAGAACCAACACTTCAAAAGAAGTATATTTAAAACTAGATTTCTTAGTGATTTTGAAAATATTACTATAAATTACAGCAACACCTCCCCCTTTGCCTTTCAGACGAGGTTCATGTTTATAAATGTAATCTTGTGGGGTTGACTCATTTAAAGTAATATAATCGTTTTGGTTTTAACCCTCTGGGGACCAGAGTGTTTTTGGGGCCCTTGGGATGTTTTGAAATGCACTGACATTTGTGCTTTTTTCAGTTATTTATAAACATGTTAATGGCAAAGGTGTAAATTCACTCTATATAGCACAAACTTGGCTACCATGAGATCTGAGCAACATGTATGTACATGTTTGTATTTTTAATAGAATAATGTTTATGCGTGGTTATTGAAAAAAATAAAAATGAAAGTTGCTGAAATAAGACCACAAAACACATATTGATTATTTATTCACAAGACTTTTGAAAATTGTATCACATAGCCTAGAATATTTGCTCCAAAACCATGTGAGAATCATCCTGACTGCTCATTCAGATAAGTCAATAAAGTCTTTTACATTTTTAATGACGTGTTTTGTTTGAGAAAGCTTTATGCAGGAGGCTTGATCTCTCATTAATATGTATGGCATTCCACACCTGAGAAAGACAAAGACCCTCCCATAATGGCCCTATTAGGTGCTATCAGGCCATATCATTACAGGAGCCTTGCACAAAGAATGAGGAGATTTAAAAAAGAATGGCTTTTAGATTGTTTGGATTTATATAAGGAAAATACAGGGTGCATACGTCTGGACACTTCTATCACACACCCTTCACCATATAGACATGGTTTTATTTCAGTTCAAAGTTCAAAGTTAGAGTTGGAAACATCTTGAAAAGAAAATTGTCTTTCTCCATAAATGTATTAGTTTGATCATACATATTTCAAAGTTGAGGATTCATTATTTTGATATAGCTTGAACAAACACTATAAGATCTTAGTTGATTAGTTTATTGACAAAACATACTATAGGCCTATATTTAACATATGAGCAGAAACTCCTAAAAAAGCTTATTTGATGTCTATTTTAGAGTAAAAACTTTATCCAAAACGAGTCAACGAAATGTTGTCTGTTATTTAGTCTGTAACAGTGCGTATCTGTGCGTTCGTTCATTCATTCATTCATTCACACACACACACAGCTCCAGATGCCACTGCAAAGCGCCTATGCAACTGAATTCATCAATATCCTGTCTACAAAAGATGTGGGTTCCTTGTCAATCCATGACACCACTGATGTAATGTACATAAAACAGTATTCATGTATGTCATCTGCAACACTTGTTTTTCCAGATGTGGAGATGGTTAAAGCACTACCCCCATTTAAGAATGTAGTATTAACAGATTCAGAGAGACAAGCTTTGTTGTCAATGTACACACAAGTGTATCCTAACAGCTCCGTCTCAAAGGTTGGTCAATTAGCAAAGACATGCTTTAGAGTAAGAAGCCTTGGGGTGACTTTTTATGTAAGAGGCAGGGCTGAAAGGTCAGCGTGTGTATCTGCAAAGTGGTGTGTTTACAATTCAAGTTTTGAAGAGCCTGTCCTTGATCCTACTGCAGAGGTGCGTCCTGGAATTGTGAAACAATTCTTTGTAATTTCTGTGAAAACACAAACTTCCATTATTCAGCATGTAGTGGCAAAAATAATGTGGCTGCACCCTCACCCAGACAGGCATTTCTTTGGAAAGCCTGTGGAAGTTTGGGGTATCAAGGGAATAGAGTCTAACATTGCCTCATCATTCCTCCCTGTTGAGCGCATTACAAGCAGATGTGTTCTCAGTACCACAACTGTGCAGTTAAGTCACAATAGGGAGAGAGTGTCTGTGGTCATTCCAATGTGTACAGTGGTAGAGATTTAAAAAAGTTGTATCTCTGAAGTGACCATTTGTGTGTGAAACATTTTTGTTGTTTACATTGTTTATTTTGTAGGTTTTGTATTGTTTGAGTGCATTTTACACTAAATCAATTTGCATAATCCTAATGAGTATTTCTCCTTTGTTATGAAGAGCAGTGGACACCCAGACACAAACTTATTTTCAGGTACTACAGTCTCTGTTGTAGATTGTCACAATGTAAAGCACTTATCAGCCAAATTACCTTTCCTGAATAGTAAGGAGGGGGGCAGGGGAATAGGGGCAATCTTGAGCTGCCAGTCCCAAAACAAATTAGCATTTACAAAGCCAAGCCATCAACTAACAGCAGGGGGTCAGACAAGTTCCTGTTTTCGGGCATTTGCAGGCATTTACAGGTACGCATAACAAAGTTCCAAAGATCCATGCTAAAGAGCACATTTAGCGGGCGTATTCATTGCCCGAATTCTCCCGTATACACCCCTTTTGACGCAGTGTTAGTTGATTAGTTTATTGACAAAACATACTATAGGCCTATATTTAACATATGAGCAGAAACTCCTAAAAAAGCTTATTTGATGTCTATTTTAGAGTAAAAACTTTATCCAAAACGAGTCAACGAAATGTTGTCTGTTATTTAGTCTGTAACAGTGCGTATCTGTGCGTTCATTCATTCATTCATTCATTCATTCATTCATTCATTCATTCACACACACACACACACACACACACACACACACACACACACACACACACACACACACAAACATGATTCACATTTAACAGTATGCTATTTTTCCGTTTACAGACACTACGTTATTCTATATCGCGATTAGAACAAAGCACTTGCAAAAAACACTTACTTCTCAGCTGAATCTGTTCATCCTCGAAGTGAAAATAAACCCAGTGGTAAATGTCCCAGGATTGTTCCACATATAGCCGCGCAAGACGACAATAGATTACTCTGACTAAAAAATAATGTGTGTTTTAAGAATTTATGGGCGTTAACGCGTCTCAATGTGTTGCTTCACATATTTGCGTTTGAATAGCGCGTGCTCTCCGTGGGCGTGTCACATTACCAGTGATAATCAGCTGAGAGAACGATAATGAGACGGGCTGACACGTCTCTCTTTTTATATAGATGACATAAACGGAGAATAATAATTTTAGTTTTGAATCGGATCATTTAAAAGTACAAACTCAAATGATTTAAAAGATGTATTGCTTATGGCTGGGTGAATAGTATTAGCTGAGTTGTGTTGAAGATTAGAGACGTGCTCCAGAAAAAATGTTCACGGTGACCGAGAGGCAGAACGCACACCCTGTTTATTTTCTTTATTTTACAAAAGCACAATATTTTATTTCGATTGTATGTGGGCACATAAAAAAGTAGACATTTAACAGATTTTTTTCTCATATTTCTTAACTCTATATGAACAGAAATGATGGTAGTACTTTAAGTCTATTTTTCTGCTATGTGAAAAAAAACGAGCAAAACGCGCCGGCGCGTTTCTGGTCCCCAGAGGGTTAACCAGGTTTCTGTCAAACACAGCACATCTAGATTATAATCTGAAATCATATCATTAACTATGAGTGATTTTGGAGTAAGGGATCGAATATTCAGCAACCCAAGCTTTATCATTTGCTCATCTGTATTATATCTGTTTTTTATATGTTGAACATCAATTCGATTTTTAACCTGACGTTTTTTGGATTTCCAAATTCGGGGAACAGACACAGTCTCTATATGATGATATCTAGGTGAAAGAGGCTCTATGTGACCTTGGTGACGTGAGGCCGCTAGCAGATGGTCCGTTTAGCCAGTCTGTCTGCTTCCTGACCTGAGCCCCAGATTGTCATGTTTTAGCTCTAAGACTATGAGCCAAATTACTAGAGAGAAGAGCAGCACCAGCCCAGGAGGGATGAATACCATCTCTTTTTAACAGGTCAGGCTTGCCCCAAAAACTTTTCCAATTGTCTATGAATTCTAAATTATAACGCGGACACCACTCAGACAACCAACCATTGAGCGAACACAATCTACTAACTATCTCATCACTCCTTCGAACAGGAAGGGGGCCAGAGCAAATTACAGTGCCTGACATCGTACTTGCGAGTTCACACAACTCTTTAATATTAATTTTGGTGATCTCCGACTGGCGGAGTCGAACATCATTAGTGCCGACATGAATAATGATCTTAGAGAATTTACGATTAGCATTAGCCAGCACTTTTAAATTTGCTTTGATGTCAGGCACTCTGGCTCCCGGCAAACATGTGACTATGGTGGCTGGTGTCTCTATTTTGACGTTCCGTGTGATCGAATCACCAATTACCAGGGCACAATCAACAGAATTCTCAGTGGGTGTTTCACTGAGTGGGGCAAAACGATTTGTTATGGTAATCGTAACGGAAGAGTGGTTTTTTGATCCGTGACTAGAGCGATCTCTCACTGTCACCCATCTGCCCTGCTGCACGGGCTCTACTTTTACTTCAAAACACTATCTAAAGATCTAGCATTCTTACCATCCTCAATTAAAGTTTGGTTGCGTGTCTCTAGTTCTGAAATCTTCTCCGTCAGCCTGACTGTCTCCTTGCATTTATCACATATAAATCCTATATTGCCATCGGAGAAGGCTATACTAAACATATGACACGTGACACAGGTGACAATCACAGGACAAGAAGACATTACTCATCGTGTTTGTTGACTGATTCTTACTTACCTGGACTTTATGAACTCAAAGGCGTGGGTGCGCGAGAGAAAATAAATAAATAAATAAGCGCACGGGTGGCGTGTTAACAGGCTAACGTTAGCGAGTTACTAGCGTGCTGTGTTAACAATAAAGGAAGCTAGAGATGTAAGGTTAATCTGAGATGTTGGGTAAGCTGTATTTAGTAGGATAAACAACTAGAAATGATAGTAAATGATGGCTCAAAACATAAAGAAATACAAGGCTCAGGTGGAGCTTACAACCTCGAAGCAAACAAACACACAGCAGGCAGCGAGGCAGACAGGAGCAATCCTCACGGTGTATTTTTATGTACTTTATTATAGTGAGGTTGATTATACCCAGCTACTGCACTGATGGAGTGCAAGGCTGGAGTCATTGGCACTGCCCAAACTGCAGAAATCCTATAGGAAGAGCAGGGGATTTCAAAGCTCATCTGAGAAACCTCGGTTTGTGATAAGTTTTATTTTGACAGCACAGTTTACTGTATTTTGTATGTGCAACTGTAGTCATTCTACAAAAATATTAATCAATCCTAATGCCATAGAACTGGGACTAATAATACTTTTTTGGGGGGGGGATTCATAGGTTTTGAAGTGGCAGAAAAATCTTCAGGTTTGACCATTTCTCTGTAACCTTTGTTCAGTTGCTTATTTTAGCAATGCATTGTGGAATGGGTCTTACAATGCTACATATTTTTCTGTTAGTGGCCCAACAACCCATTCATGAAGACAAAGATTAGTTTTACAAGGACAACATTTCAGAGCAAAATACACAAATGAAACCAACACAGTCGCAGAAACATTCACAAAAGGGTCATTTCAAATTTCAAAAATATAGCATTTAGTTTTCCAATTCATAAAATCTGCAAAGGCATAAAAAAATGCAACAGGGCTTGGAGCAAACTATATGATCTGCGTAGATCAAGAGAATGCAGTATTTGTCACTCCAAAGGAACTACATCGGCCAAGAGTGCCAGTCCATGGAATTAATTCGCTTGTCCAAGGAAAAATATACTGTGAGTCAGAAATATACAGAGAAATGGCAAAGAGTGGACACCCTGGAACTGAATACCATCACCTACAAATAACTATCTCTGGACACCGCTACATTCCTCCACCACCACTAGACACTGCGTCTTTAGACATAATGTTCAACATATATATAGGACTATAATAGGACTAATTATAAAAAGCAGAGTCCAGGAATGTAAGGACCTGCATTTAAAGGCCATTGAAGAGGAGGTAGATTGTGTCTTTTCCCATTTTTTGGGGGGGGATATGGCCTGTCACAGACAAACATATACTTCTCTGTGTTTACAAACCTTAAAGCCAACTGGTGTCAGCTTGGGCGAACTATTGTAACATTTGACACAATGTCTGGAAAATGGCGCTGTCAATGTAGGGGCAGTGAACACAGACTGAGTTGTGTTCACAGATATGTATCCATGTGGGGGGTATACCAGGGAGTCGGCCAGGGAGGATTGCAAGTCCTGAAGAAATAGAGGATCTCGAGGAGAAAGAACAAGACAGGGATGATGACATACAGCCATCAAATGAGACCGCATCAGCACTAATAAAAAATGAGCGAGTACTTTTTGAGGTGCAAGAGAATTCCTGAAAACCTTCCACAAGACTTAATTTTAACAGATATGGCAATACCTGAAAGCTTTTGTGCCTAAAGAGACACAATGCCCTTACTGCCCTGGACCATTCTAGCCTAACCTCAGTGAAGCAATACCAAAGACAAAGCATGCTACCAGTAGTAAGTGTAGCAGTGTACATAAAGGAATGCCCGGTTTGTGGAACCCCAGTCAGATTCCAAGAATATAAGTCTGATTAAAGCAGCGGTTTAATAAAAGAAAAAAGAAAAACAATGTGTGCCACAGAAACTCACAACTGTAAATGAAACCGAGAAACCAAGGCTAAAATACACAACGATAAGGTAACTAGGAACACTTCTGAAAACATTCGAGGAGTGAGGAGATCAAGCAATGATCACAGAAGCTACAAAGGACTACAGACCAGCACAGGACATGGCACACTAAAGTCACACAGAAGACAAAAGCATGAATATTACATCCATCTATCATAACCATTTTACCCTGATTGATAATGAATTGTAGGCATTATTGACTGCCAGTTACTGTAAAATAATGTGTAAAATAAAAAAATCTATATTTTACACGTGACTTTGCCAATCGACACAACTCATTGTAGAAATGTATTGTATGAAATTAACAATGTTCTGCATTTGTCCCCTTTTTCCCATTGGAGGGGTACTGCATCTTGGGTGCACCCATGGTGTGGTGTACTATCAGTCACCCCTGTGGTGGCAGGAATCTGCTCGAGACAATGGAGATCCTCCCTTTGTTTCAAATCTCCACCCTCAGTCTTCATCTCTGACATAGCTGGACGTGTTGCCAGACACGTCAATAATAGGACTCGTCAAAAATGTTCCCAGCCACATGATGGCAGGTAATGTGCTCCAACAACTGCATTGGGAAAAAAACCTGAAAGTGCAGAAGAAATGGGTGAATACCCTTCAAAGCTCTATGGGGCCAAATGAACATGAAGACAAAACAACTGACAGATTCGCCTGCCCTTACCCTCTGACTGGAACTTGTGAACGGTACTCCCTTTATGAGCGCTTTCATGAAGAAAAAAAAAAGGCCTGAGGAGAGACTGAGGAGCATAGAACTGTTGCTAGATCTTGCCTCTATTGTTAATTCAGCTTAAGCAGAGCAAATTAACAAAGAGCTGTCAACCAGCAGGTACTTCAACTGGCAATTGAAGGACATTCCCTACATGTTCACCTTGCTGCTGTATTTCCATCTGCACAACCAGCTGATCAACAATACCTTATTGGAGGACATTAAACAAATGTCCAACGCAGATGTGCACCTAGGGCGACATGGACACCTAACTGTCACCTGCCCGTATACAGGCAACCTAAATTTACTTCACTATATTACTATTAAATCCTAATCTAGTCATGACAAACTATATATCGTTGGAAAGGTCTAAGACTCCTTAATAGATATTTTAGCACTGTTTTTTTCTTACAAATTATGTATGAACAGTAATATATGAATTTATGTCAAGAGTGCGCCTCAAAAAATCGACGTCATTACAGGTGTTTCTGACCTTTGTCACAAAAAGTTGACGCACATACTTTTAATAATTGAAACTTTGGTTTTTAATGCTAAAAGTTCAGAATAAAACATAATCTAGTATTTGTCAATAAAAAAAAGATAAAATTATATTTTAAAAAGTAAAGTAAAAAGTCCTCTAAAAAGTATAATATATATTATATATATATATAATTTTTTATTATTATTATATCACATATTTTAGTAGTTATCATAAATTAGTTATCATTTGAAAGCTTACGAACTCAGAATTCATCCTGTGAAAACCGTTTTGAAATTGGACTTTGCGTTACCATAGAAACGGTATTTTTTATTAGGTCCCTCCCCTTTTGGGCATCATATTTCATAATGTATTATCACAAATGTTCTAATCTTGACAAAACACATATTGTCAGAAAGGTCTGAGTCTCAAGGTTCCATATTTAGTGACAGAAGTGATATTTGGATAGAAATTTATTAATTTGTTATGGCAGAATGCATACAATTAAATTCAATGGAATGCAATGGCACCCGGTGGGTATTTTTGGTATTACGCCTAAACAAAATCTCATGGGAACTTCAATGTTGTGATATCAACTTCAAATTTGGAACACAACTTGGTTAGATATATGGCTTTGACTTTCTGTCATTTTTAGGCTGAAACCTATATTAATTTATATTTATTTTTAATAAAAGAAAAATAAATATTTTATTATATTTTCATAACAATAAACTTAAACTTCAATAACTTTTAAATAATTTAATTCTATTAATTTATTCCACTTCAGCAATAATCTGCCAAGAGTCTTCTTTTAAAAGAGACCAACCGTAAGTCTTTAGTACAAAGGCTTCATGAATTACAACCGTTTAAGTTTGGGTAGTGCATTTTCACGTCAACGCTCAAAAAGGGGGGTGATAGCTAAAGGGTTAAATACAATTGAATAGCCAGTTACTTACATTCTGAGTTTCTGCAGCAATTTGAGCAAGACGACAGTCCACAGCCTTTAAATAATCACACAGACTTAAATATACAGAAAATGAAAATGTGTAGTTTGAATGTGAATGTAGTGCTTATATTATCGGAACTGTGTGCAGTGTCATGTACTGAGATCCTAATAAAGATTTGTAAAGCAAACATAAGAACATTGCAAGCACACTTACATTATCATTTAACCAAGGCATGTTCTTATTTGGGCCTTCGTCTAAAAGAGAAGAGGGGCAAAGACTTCTCAAGTCCGCAATATTGTTGCATATGCTGAAAATCTGTTAATTGTGTCTCTCTCTCCTCCAGGAAATGTAAAGTAAACCCATTCATTACATGATAATGAAGCAGAAAATATTACAGGGGTAGTTTTGGTTACTGTTAACTATTCCTTGGCAGTTTAGCACATACAAAAGTCAGTCGGTACATTATTTTGTTCACTTATAGAAAACAATGACACAGTGAAACTCTCCAGATCTTCCTCAATTTTGTCTGGTTCAGCTTTTGGGTCAGACTTTACAGATTTTCTTCTGTACATATCTGCAATGATATGACACATAGTAGTGAGATAAAACGAAAAGTGTATGTTAAAAACATTTGTAGTTCTACACTAACTTTTATTTCATGAACTACATTACCTTTGTCTGGTTCCTCATCCACACCTATTAATAGGCAATTTTTCTGTATCTACATTATTACATTACAGAAATCGTAAAATCGTCACAACTAGCGGCAGTACCCATAAAAATTAGAACAATTTCCTTGGAATGAGAGGCAACAGTGGCTGGCTGGACTGAGCGGCCAGCGAAATGTCAGTAAGCAACCAGTCGTAATCATGGTCATCTGACTGCTTTAATTGGGAGAAACTCCCTAAAACGTCATTCATACAAAATAATAGAATCATAAGAATCAGTCACGTGACCTGCCAGAATCAGACTGCCAGCTGTCACCACCCACTGACAGGTCACATGATCTGTCAGTGGCGACTTCTGCCAGCCAGTTGAAGATTGAACCCCCACTCTAACGTGCTTACCTTTGTATTGCGCTATTCAAACAGAACAATCCACGGTTTGAGAGTTGGGTCACTTTCCCACTCTTTGATGTAGAATTAATATTTACTATTTTTACGACATTGCCTGCTGAAAAAGCCCCCTGCTAAAAGCAGCCTAGGCTAGTTGGTTTAAGCTGGAAGTAGCTGGTTTAATTAAACCATAGACATAATAAATACATAAAGCCCCATTGGCCGTTGTATCATACGTCAATGGTGCCGCAATATTTCTCTGGGCAACTTGCCGTAACTCTCATGAGTGGACTGAAGAAACGGTGCCTGACTATTTTGAGGTTTTACAAACTGTCGTACATCTAAATGGTCACTACAAACTTAATTTGCTACTTTTTGCCAGCCCTCTCTCCTGGCTTTGCACATTTTAGGTGAAAACTTAACGTAATTAAGTTTTCAAATTCAGCATAACCTTCTAGCAATAGCTCTTGCTCTGCTGCAGAGTAAAACTGTGCACGCTCTTTGGACACGGTGAGCAGCCAATAGCAGCGTTGCTGATCAATGTTTCTACTATCGATACATATCCCATTTTAAACCAGCACATGAACGCGCAATTATCTCAGATAACTCAATCCAGCGATACTAATCATAAACAACAGGTGTGTTCGAAGAACCCAATTAGCCGGATCATGATTAGCACGATGATATCATCTTAGATGTCTCATTTGATCTCGGATGTTTTAAGCAACGTACGAAGAACGAGCCCCCGCTCTGAGTTTTCTCCTATAATGCCTGATGAGTTTGGAGAACAACTGACAAGAGATCAGAGACCATTCCTCCATAATCTCTCCAGATCCTGCAGATTCACAAGTTCATGTTGGTGCTTCTTCTCTTCAGTTCATTTTGTACTCAGTTACCCATTTTTGTGTTGATTTTGATGTTTGTTTTGGACTGTTGTCCTCATGGAAGATCCAACCACGGCCCATTCTAGCAGAAGCAGTCAGGTTTTGATTTTTTTATCTGTTGGTATTTGTTAGAATCCATAATACCATGTATCTGAACAAGATGTCCAGGCCCACAACATATATGATCCAACAGTATATTTAACCGTAGACATGGGGTACTTTTATATCCCTTTTGCACCAAACACATCTGGTGGGTTTCCTGCCAAAAAGCCCTTTATTTGTTTCATCTGACCACAGAATCCGGTCCCTTTTAAAGTTCCAGTCGTGTCTGACCACTGAATATGCTGAAGTTTATTTCTGGAGGAGCGAGGAGGATTTTTCTTGAAACCCTCCCAAACAACATGTGGTGATGTAGGGGTTGTTTGATATATATTTTTATAGGCTTTCTGACCCCGAGACTCAAGTAATCTCTGCAATTCTCCATCTGTGATCCTTGGAGAGACTTTAGCCACTCAAACTCTACTCCTCCCTGTGCATTAAGACAATATAGACACACGTCCTCTTCCTGGCAGATTCATAACATCTTTAGTTGATTGGAACTTCTTAATTATTGCCCTGATGATCAAAATGGGGCTTTTCAATTCTTTAGCTATGTTCTTCCAGCCACTTTCTATTTTGTAATGCTCAACAATCTTTTGATGCACATCAGAACTATTTTCTTTGGTTTTACTTATTGTGATGGATGATTAAGGGAATTTGGCCTTTGTGTTTCCTCATATTTAAACTCCTGTGAAACAAGTCATGGCTGGACAATTTCATGTTCCTAGTCACCCTGGTGTGCTAAAAAAAATGGTAAATATTAATGGGAATATACTTCAGAGATATTTTACCCGTAAAAAAATATTCTAGGGGTGCCAATAATTGTGGCCAACATGTTTTGTAGAACAACAGTGTTTTGTCATAATAGATGTTGAAATAAATGAATGTTGAAAAAAAAGAATCAGTCACGTGACCTGCCAGAATCAGACTGCCAGCTGCCACCACCCACTGACAGGTCACATGATCTGTCAATGGCAACTCCTGCCAACCAGTTGAAGATTGAACCCCCACTACTCTACTGAGACACTGGAACACAGAAGAAGAATAACCT
This sequence comes from Rhinichthys osculus, assembly GCA_029959095.1. NCBI lineage: Eukaryota > Metazoa > Chordata > Actinopteri > Cypriniformes > Leuciscidae > Rhinichthys > Rhinichthys osculus. Next base: position 42,849,068 of record JARWKJ010000007.1, read on the forward strand.
TTTTTTTTTGCAGCAGAGGCTCTTTATCTCACATCTTAATTCTACGCTTGTAGACTGTCCTCCAGAAAATGACATGGCCAAACGGAGGACAGAGGACGATGACGACGATGATGATGATGAGGGTGACATAACCGTAGAGAAGCTGACCCTCATTTCTGGCTATATGCGCACTTTTATTGAGGAAGGTAAGAGGTTTTTCACGAGTATTGAGGATGCCTGTTTTCTGCAAGTCTGAAACATTTTAAGTGTGTTTCTTTTAAGCACAAATGTACAACCTTAAATACATTTAAATGCATTCAGATAATTATAAAGCACACTATAGGTACACATAAACACAATCTGCAGACTATTTAGAAATAACTATTTCTAAACTATTTTAGAAATTACCTTTGATTATGGACACTTTTACCAGCAATACAGCCATTATAGTCGGTTCCAGAACTGAAAACATTAGCTGGGCCACTCCCATGATCACCTCTCAATCTAAAAAACAAAGCATTAAACAAGCATTGCTTAACCACAATTGATTATGAACTAGGAGGTCAAATCTTACATAACATGATTGTGTGGCATTAAAGATTAATAAGATTAACGATTTGCTGATTTCTAGGTTTCTATTTAAAACACTCTTGCCTCTGTGGAAAGCCATGCTCATTTACAGCCTCACTGAAGATGGTCAAATGTGTCAGAGCGATTATTGTTCGCTACCTTTAGGTACATTATTTGTACAATAAAACATAATAGGATGTAAATGTAAATTGACAAAGGAAATATTTTTTAGGACAAGTAAAATGTGCACATTGCACAGTCAAGAAATGTAAGAAAAATCTTTCCTTTATGGAAAAACCATCTATTCCTCCAGTTAAAGACAAAACATCACTTGAAACAATAACAATTACTACAAATAAATTGCTACAGGTGATAGTTTTTTGTTGAAAACGCAGATAGTCTCTCCCAGAGTGTTGAGTCTGTGTAAACGATGAGATAGAGCATCAATGTTTGATTTCAGTCAATAATTTCACTATTGTTTTAATCGTTCGGGTTATATTTTCACAGAATGTTCTTTACTGTCACAATTCTGTTCTGTCTTGTCTGCTCCTGTTCTTGTTAGTCCCTGATTAGTTCATCTTCATCCACCTGTGTCTAGTTAGTTCCCTTGTTTACCCTGTTTATATATTCTCCCCGTTCAGTTCAGTCCCTTGTCAGTTATTGTTTGTGTGTGCATGTCTTGTGGACACGCTGATAAACCCGCTTGTTTCATTCAAACTGATCTCTGTTGGAAATTACCTTTATCTGTCTGTTTCATCTGCCAAGCCGTGACATTTACATTATGTAGGATAATTTTATATAGAAAACAGTAAATCACAAAAAAAAACTTTTCGCAGGCAGAGTTACAAAGTAAAAGTGTCAATGTTGCAGCAGAATATGAACAATGTTTTACTAACCACACTATGGTATTACTTGGCAATCATTTCTCAAATCATTTCTCAGTGTAGACGCTACTTGGCGTATATCTTCTTCGCCGTTGTGTATGTGTGCTCGGCAAGACCGTTTTGTGTTTGAGCGCCCCCAAGTTGTGTTTTACTGTAACTTCAGAAGCTCCAGACACGTGAGTAAAAGCGCCAATCTCATTGGTCGGATAGTTTTTGACACGGCCAAACCCAAAAAACGAACCCGAGGCGTTTTTAAAAAAATGACGCTTTTACGCGTGGCATTTTCCGTGTCGGTGTACACACTCACATTGGCGCCCTTTGTTTAGTCACGAGGCGTTAAACGTCGGCGAATATCGCGCGCGAAATTCGTCCCGGTGTGAACAGAACTTTAGACTAATAAATGACTGCACAAACTCACGTCTCTCAAGTTCTCTCTCTCCGCAGGTAACACACATTTTCTCTACACTAATGTCAACATAGACATACCAAACACTAACAAATAGAACAAAATAGTGGCACAATACAAAGAACACAGCTTGAGTTGATCAGCCGGCTGGACATCATGACGCGCACGGAGTTCACCGCTGCGTGACTCACCCTCCTGTACACTCCACTTATATGCTCAGCACGAGCCATCAGAGCAACGAACCACAGGTGCGCAGGGGAGGAGCCTACACTCAGAAAGAAACACCAATTAGAAGACGAGACAAACACACACACAAAAATACACAGGCAACACCCATAAGGCTGAGGCCGTAACACTTCTCCCCCTAAAGGAGGAATCAGATTTTTTTCTCTTTTCTTTCCTTCCTTAGAAGGGAAAAGAAAACGGATTCTGCATAAAATTACACAGAAAACTTAACTTAATCCGCAAGACAACGCATCTGCCACTACGTTGTCAGATCCTTTTTTATGACGGATCTCTAAATTATATGGCTGAACCATTAAGGCCCAACGCATCAATCGTTGGTTATGGTTGTACATTTTGCTCAGAAAAAACAGCGGATTGTGATCCGTATAAACAACGATAGGAGAAGAACTAGACCCCACATAAACGTTAAAATGTTGCAAGGCTAACAACATAGCTAAAGTTTCTTTTTCAATCGTGGAATAATTCAACTGATGTCGGTTAAACTTAGCTGAAAAGTACGATACTGGGTGGCCTATTTCATCAGCACCCTCCTGCAGCAAGACAGCTCCCACTCCAACCGCACTAGCGTCGTCCTCAAGCTGGAACGGACGAGTCACATCTGGAGCAGACAGTACAGGTGCACTGCAAAGGAGAGATTTTGCAGAAAGAAATGCCTGCTGGCACTCATTAGTCCAATCAAAACAAACTTTAGGACTACACAACTTTGTTAAAGAGGCAACCACACTCGAGAAATTTTTACAAAAGCACCGGTAGTACCCAACCATCCCCAGGAATCTACATAGTTCTCTCCTCGTAGTAGGTACTGGGTAACGGAGAAGCATCAGCCACAGTGAAGGAATTTACCTTTCTGAAGTCAGTACAAAAACGTAAAGACCCATCAGCCTTTGGTACCAGAAAGCACGGCGAGCTCCATGGACTATTACTCGGAACAGCGAAACCATTGTGCGCTAAATACTTAACCTCACTTTTCATTGCTTCTCTCAGACTTATTGGGCAACGATAAGCATGTTGCTTGATTGGTAATGCACTACCGACCTCGATGTCATGCTGGATGACATTAGTACCGGGAGGAACGTCATTGAACAAACTCGGGAAACTGTCTATCAGCTTCATTACGTCCTCTCGCTGTTCAGGCGATAGATAGGATAGTTGATCGGGAAGCAAAGATTAAACCTTAGAGTTTTCAAAACATCCTCCTCTTAAAGCTTCCATAGATACATTCAACCCATCGTCCGCAGTATCGGTAGGCAAAGCATAAGCTAGCAATGAAACACGCTCAGTATTTAATTTAGTCACCAGTTCACAAACCAAATTCTCAGTGTTCTCTTTTGGTTCGACACAACAAAAATATGGTTTCAACATATTCACGTGACATAAACGAGTTTTTCACCTCCGTTCTGGAGTGTGTAAGATAATCAGTTTCATTCAACTTACTTTTTATCACGTAAGGACCAGAGAAACGCGCAGAGAGAGAAGATCCAAGAATAGGAAACAATACTAGAACTTTCTCGCCTGGCAAAAAATTACGCACAACTGCTTTCCTATCGAAATGTTTTTTCATTTTCTTTAGTGACAGAGAAAGTGCTTCCTTCGCCACAGTACAAGCATTGTGCAAACGTTCAAGAGTACGTGATACAAAATCAAGGACGTTGGTCTTCGCAGACGAACCATTGCAGAGAAATTCTTCCTTTAACATTTTCAAAGGACCACGGACATTATGTCCGAACACAAGGTCTGACGGGCTAAACCCAAGCGAGTCCTCACGCACCGCAAATAAAACTAATGAAACTCCATCGTCCCACTCATTCCCAGTCTCTACACAATACTTCCTCAGCGCAAATTTTAATGTTTGGTGCCACCTCTCCAGAGCTCCTTGCGACTCAGGGTGATAGGCACTTGATAACACGTGAGACACCCCAAGAGCCTTTAACGAAGTACGGAAGACACGAGACACAAAATTTGAACCCTGATCGGTTTGGACAGTTTTCGGCAACCTAAAAGTTGTAAAATTTTTTGTTAAAGCTTTAGTTACCGTCTTAGCCATTATGTTCCGTAACGGGATGGCTTCTGGAAAACGTGTAACAACGCACATGATTGTCAACAAATATTGACAATCAGACTTCGCCCGAGGAAGTGGACCAACACAGTCAACTAGAACGCGCTCGAATTGTTTGCCAACTGCAGGAATAGGACAGAGTACAGGCGGTACAACCTGATTAGGTTTTCCACTGACCTGACAAATATGACATGTCTTACAGTATGTCACAACATCAGATTTTAACCCTGGCCAGAAAAAATGCTGGAGCACCCGGTTATAGGTCTTAGTTATCCCTAGGTGTCCAGACCAAGGATGGTCATGAGCCAGACTTAAAACATGTGTTCGAAATTTCGAAGGCACCACAATTTGATGCATCGCATTCCAATCTTCCCGCTGCTCAGGATTTAACGATCTACTCCATTTACGCATGAGTACATTATCGTTCCAGTAAAACTGGTTGTTACGCAGCGACATTTTGTCATTCAACACTCGCACGACATTTTTCTAATGATAAATCATTTCACTGAGCTTCGATCAGAATTCCACGTGAGACGGACAAATCACTGATAAGATCAAAGCCAACAGATGACCTTAAAGTTGTTTTAAACGAGTCTGGAGAATCGGAAAGAACATCAGTTTTCAAAATCTTTGAAAAGACAGAATCGCAAAGAGTATTACTTTCCTGAATGTCATGTTTCGCCTGTGCTCGCGTCACAACAGCACTAAACACATTCGGCAAATTTTTACCAAGTGCATCAGCCTGCGAATCATTACACGGGACATTAATGACTTGCACTACCGGCATTACCTTACCTCCAGCTATGTCATTTCCCATGATAAAATCCACACCTTTCACCGGAAAAGAGGGATGAACTGCAACCTCAAAGCACCCAGATGCCAAATCAGAAGAAACATATACACGATGAAGAGGAACAGGCACAAAACCCATTTCAATACCCTGCACAATCGCGCTGGTATTACACGCCGAGTCAGCACAAAACCCCAAAATATCTGATAATATAAAGGACTGAGACCCTCCGGTGTCACGGAGAATTCTTACAGGTTTTCGGCTTTCGACCTTCTCATTTAACGACACAAATCCATCGAACACGAAAGGCTGAAAACAGCTATCAGGTGTCGCAAGAGAAATTAAGGATGGCGGGGACACAGCTTTCACTAAAACCGAACCTCGAGGCTGAAAAGATGAGGAATCTTGTCGCTCCTGTTTACGTTTTGAAGTATGACACTCAGCTATAATCAGAGGTGTAGTGGTAAAAAAAGAGGTGGGTAAACTATAAATTCTGGTGGACCACGACGTGGTCACCCGGTAAGGTGGGCAACTGCCTACCGGTGTATGTGTATCCTGATGACATTGCAATAGGCAGGGCTCGAAATTAAGCCTTTTCATACACTTGTCCTTCGGACAAGTAAATCTGTCATTCGAATGTCAAGTGATCACTTGTCCGAGTAAAAAAGTTTCTCGTCCGGATTTTTTTTATTTATTTTTTTGTTAATTTATTCTGAAACAATATTCTCATCAGTGTTCAATCAGCTTTGATAATTAAATCGGCATATTGTAATATGCCGATTTAAAGCCACACTGTGGAATTTTTGGCCACTAGGGTGCGCTCGACCTGTAATTTTCACGTCTAGTGCCCATAGAGGCCACAAGCGCCGCAGCATTGTCGCAAAAGTCAACAAACAGTCAACCGGTCAACCTCCAGTGTCTTTATGTGTGTGCAGACGGCATTTGATTTGTATGTTGGAGAAAGTTAATCGATTCACTACTGACCAAAATAATAATATAAATATAAGATTAATAATATAAATCCTATAAAGAAAACAAATTGAATAAAAGTAGCATACGCAGAAAACAATGTCTGATCAGGTAAGTCGCATTGACAAGGGTTGCCCAATCCTGCTCCTGCCGATCGTCTGTCCTGCACAGTTCATCTCCAACCCTAATCAAACACACCTGAAGCAAACAATTAACGTCTTCAGGATCTCTTTGCAATGGGTTGGAGATGAAATCGAGTAGTCGGGAAATCGTGTAACAAAACTGATATAACTCACTACATATTTCCGTTATTTGTAGTCTTCAGTTTGTTTTTCCTTTTACACAAATACAAACATATATGAGCTGAAAGAGAAAAAAAAAACATTTACATTTGTATACGGCAGTATGTTGTGACTTATATCAGTTTTGTTACACGAATTCGCAGTAAATATTACATTATATATACCCTTTTATGCCGATGTTTATTTTAAACTCTCCCTTTTTCTTTTTTTGGTCTCCTCTGACAAAATCTTTGCTTTCTTCGCTTTCTTCCGAGTAGCTGTTGATTCAGCCATGACGACAACATACAGACGCCGGCAATCAAACGCGAGTTGAGCTCTCACGTTAGAATTTGAGGAAGTTGGGGTGGTGGGGGAAGTGACGTATGCCGTAAAGCGGTCGAATTTTGTAGTTCTTTTTGTGCTCGGGTTCCTACCCGAAACCCGAAGTTACATAGTGCTGGTAAAAGCGATACAGACACCTCAGGCTTCGGCAGACGTGTCATTCAACCTATTGTAAGTCGATGTACCATCTCAATGGGTTTTGGTAATATATTATAAAGGTTGAAAAGTTCCACAGTGTGCCTTTAAATATAGGGGGTCACTGAAAAATTACAATTGCATAAAATAATGTTATGAACTTGATTTAAATTTACAAATAAGAAACGTTGGAAAGAATGATCTACTTTTAAACATAACACTAAACCGCCAGTAGGTGGCGGCAGGCGACCATCATAATGAGTGAGTCATTGATTCATTCATTCAAACGATTTGTTCAAACGGCTGATTCATTCAAGAATGAGACGGATGTTTATGAATGGATCATTGAATCTTTGACTCAATCGATTCGTTCAAAATGCTGAATCATTCAGTAATGAAAACAGTTGCCGTTAGAGTGCGCATCGATCTGCACTTCGGATTCTGACCGGATATAGTAGACCATCCGGGTCTCTTTGGGACACTCATTTCAACATACTACGATTTGGGACATACTAATTCTATTTTCGAATACTATTTAGGACGGATAGTATGCGAATTGGGACGAGTGTTCCTGTGAGATGCGCCGTAGTTCTGCTGTGATTTTTGTTTGGAACTATTTTCGCTGCTGAAACAGAACAAAAAACAGCCAATATTGCATCTAAAATGTAAGTGACTTAATTTTAACTGTTTATTGAACTGTTGTAGGAAATCAATGTCACATTTTTAATCGTGATGGTGTTCAGGAAAAATAATTGAGGTTGCTTAACATGTTAATAATATAAAAACTCCACATTTAGATTTTTATAGGCAGTATGTTGTTAACCGAGTGTGTGCGCGCGCTCATTTGTGTAGATTTCTGCTCGAGAGGCTGCGCGAGCATCAACAGCGCAACCTTACCGACCGTCAGTAATAGTCAACAACACTGACAGTAATGCAGCGCAATATGAAAGAGTTCGTCTTAGGTTTAACAACCTAAAATGGTAGGAACCCATTTATTTCGCGAATCAGAAAGATTTTCATTTTCTTTTAATGAAGAACCCCCAGAGTCAGATGGACGCTTTAGAAACAGTTTTATGCATTAATGCATACTCGTCAGCTAACACAGCAGCCTGTTGCACAGTGCTAACTTTCTGTTCGTTTACATACAACGCAGTACGTTCTGGAACACAGTTCTTAAACTCTTCAATCAGCAAAAGTTCTCGCAAAGAATTATAGTCAGTTACCTTGCACGCCTTGATCCACCAATCAAATAAAATGCCCTTTTCGCGAACGAACTCGACATAAGTTTGAGACGTGCCTTTTTAAACCGTTGTCAATAGTGCACAGGAACTAATTCATATGCTCGTAATATTGCAGTCTTCACGGCATCGTACTGCACGCTTTCCTCTAAGGAGAGAGATGCACACACCTCTTGTGCCTTACCTGATATTTTACATTTTAACATTAGTGCCCAAACCTCGTTTGGCCATCTTAAGGCAACAGCAACTCGTTCAAAAGCTTGAAAATACGCCTCAACTACCCTCTCTCGGAAGGGTGGGACGATAGAGATATTTTTAGCCACATCAAAATGTGTCGAAAATGGCGCTACAGACTCAAATCCAATATCAGACGGCACAGAATTAACACCCGAAGTTGATGGACCAGCCGATGTCTCAGAGTTAACCTCCAACCTAGACGTTTTAACAATAGATTTTTTAGGTACCTCTGTAACCGCCTGCAACTCCAACTCCTGCAGTCGCACATTCGTATCAGCATCAATTCGGTACATTTCGATCTGACGCTTTAAATCATCTTGTCTCGCCTGAGCTTTGTCCTGAGTCTCCAATTGTAACCGTGCTAAACGTAACTTTAAACGGGAATCTGCACGCAAACCCGGTGGTGACTCTGTGGACAGTGAAAGAGGTTCAAATTTAGGCATTGAAAAAGACGGACGTACCTCCACACCAACCTCAATCACTGGCGTCACTGGAACACCACTCGACACACGTAAGGGCGAACTTCCTGCAGCTGGTGCCGCCTACTCCGCTGCTGCAGTAGGAACAGCCTCCATAGAAGGAAATACGCCCTTATTAATCAGGTTAGTCACTAAACAAGCTTTCAACACTTCTTTACGCAGTGTTCTAGAGATAGAAATCTCATAATGTTGAGCAATAAGAAACAAATCATTTTTCCGACATGTCTCTAAAACTTCAACACTAGGTTGATCTAAAAATTGTTTTGGCTCAAACGTTGCCATCTTTAAAGAAAAGAAAACCCAAAAGCAATCAGTATAATCCAAGACCCTCTGGACCTACCTACCTAACCATAAATCTAATTATACCCTACCTAGTCTTCAGAGGGTACCGATTAAGAGATCGCTCTCTCCCCCGGAATACCTCCAAAAACAACAAACTAAAATAATAAAGAAAAACAATAAACAGTAAACCGTCGTCAGGACTGGCGCTAAGCACAGCCCAGCTGGCTTACTCTTCCTAACCAGAGGATATGGATCACCTGAATCAAATTAGATCAATCAAATTACCACTACTCGGACACATATCCCGGACGAGCCCCCATTTATGTTACGAACCCCTGTTGTTAAAAATGCTCGTTTTGTAAGGGTTCAGCAACACAAAAGGAGACGCAAAGCAAAGAGCAGTTTAAAGCATTTATTATTAGACTAATAAATGACTGCACAAACTCACATCTCTCAAGTTCTCTCTCTCCGCAGGTAACACACATTTTCTCTACACTAACGTCAACATAGACATACCAAACACTAACAAATAGAACAAAATAGTGGCACAATACAAAGAACACAGCTTGAGTTGATCAGCTGGCTGGACATCATGACGCGCACGGAGTTCACCGCTGCGTGTCTCACCCTCCTGTACACTCCACTTATATGCTCAGCACGAGCCATCAGAGCAACGAACCACAGGTGCGCAGGGGAGGAGCCTACACTCAGAGAGAAACACCAATTAGAAGACGAGACAAACATACACACAAAAATACACAGGCAACACCCATAAGGCTGAGGCCGTAACAGCCACCGGCCTCGCGCCGCTCTCAGGTGTATCTCACCTGTTAAAAATATATAGTGTGATCGAGTCTCTTTAGAGGACTAGGAGGAAACCACACAAATCATATGGATTAGGTGATGTTTTTTTGCGATTCACTTTTTGAAATGTGAACAGATCTGGTTAATCTTTTATCGGAGGGTTGTAACGTTAAATCTCTCAGGTTTAATTAAAATATGTCAGTTTTTCTTTCGAAGATGAACGAAAGTCTTAAATGGTTTGGAACTACTTAATTTTACCCAGCTTCTTCAAGTTTGCATGGCGAGCATTTGGAACCTCATTATATTGTGATTCTCGGTAAGATCTATATTACATTAACGTTACTTGTCGGTGCCAGTTGTATTTTTGACTAAGGGGCTTTTTACACCTGTCTGTCTCTCAGTCAATGTGTAAATTTAAATGGAAGCCTAAATATAACTAAACAAATCGCACTATAAATGTCACTATATCACCAAAAATCCGCTATCTCAAAACCAAACTCCTCTCACAAAAACCCACGACGTGAAAATGCGTTGACTTCACTTTTATACTGTGCGATTGTGTGATCTGTTCCCGAGCCTGTCAATTAAACCCTGATTCGGCGGACCATGCCACCTGTTAAAAACACTCAGAAGCTTAATTTAGCCGTAGTCACGTGACGTGGGTGTTTTGAATCAAGCTTCGGATCAGTGTTTCGAAACATCTGCGCTTCGGGATCTCGCAAAGCTTCAGAACGTCTGTTTTGCGTCAGCCATCCCTAGATTTGAGCGTAGTCATTAGCAACGAGGGGTGATGAACAGCAGATGCACTGATGCAGCTCACCTGAGCGATCGCTGATGAGACCGTGTAGTCGGCCGATAGCGTTAGCAGCATCTTGACTACCTGGCCTGCCAGAACTGACGCTGATGCTCAATTTGGTCATAATGCTGTATATCATTTAAATTGTTGTTTTTCAAGGATAACCCTAGTGAAGATAAAAGTGAAACATATGATTATGCCACACCACAAGAACAGCTAAGTGTGGAAACTGTGAGTATAGTAAGTGATGACGATCAAAAGTAAAAAAAAAAAAAAGTTTTTAATTATGGAATTATTCACATAATGATTAAATTTCAAAATTATGTTGTTGATGATATGCTATTAAAATACGGGGTCTGCCAACCACTGGCTGTGGTAATGAGGGAGATGAAGAAATGTACTGTGTCTGCAGATGGCCTAATAGTCCTGACAAACCAATGGCACAGTGCAGTAAGTGTGAGGAGTGGTTTCATCCGTCGTGCATTGGATATAAGGGTATTAAGGATATTGCTGGGATTTCACCTTGGTTTTGTCCAAACTGCACAACAAGACAGACAAAAAAAAACAAGACTAAAAAAGACTAAGCTTTCCTTTATACCGCAAGAGAACAATGATCTACATCAAACAGAACAAGACAAACTTGAAGAAACAAACCATGTAAATGTCAATGAAGACACTGCAAGAAAGGTATGTGATGAACATGTAAAAAAAACGGACCACTCACAATTTACAATTACATTGCCAAGAGAAGAGTGGGCAAGAGAAGATAAAACCCAGTGTAAGAAAGGGGTACCACTGTCTAAACCACGGATGGACAGACGTGTTATCAAAAAAATGGATGAAAAAAGTGTCCTCTCATTTAACTACAACAGAGTAAAGCTACAAAAATCAAGAAAACAGCAGTCTCCATTTTGGAATGGAAAGGCGCGTTGCAAATTTCATGGATGTGCATTTTTTGTATACGTAAGAAACCAGCAAAGGATGTGCCCACAGTACCAGTCACTGTGAGAGTGTATAAGGCAACATTTTTAAGGAGGAGGACAAGTAATATGGAGAAAGAAGACCTCAAAAAGATGCTTGGGGGAATTCATGCCTATGCATGTACATACAAAAAAAAACTTGCTGCTGCAAAAGAGGAATTCATGCCTATGCATGTACATACCAAAAAAACTTGCTGCTGCAAAAGAGGAAAAACTTGTAATGGGCAATTCAAATCAGCCCCCAATTTATTTGGGCAATCATTTATGCAACCCTACATACATTTTGTCAGTGTAATATACACAAGTATCTGCAACAGTGTCTTGAGGTATGTCTGGAAGGAAAATCCTGTGCATTCACTGTTGTGCACGTATGTGCTGAACACATGATAAAATTGCTGTGCACTAAAATTGGAAAGGCTAAGTGCACCAAGGAAACAAAGAACTTGTTTCTGCATTCATTTGCACTAATACAGAATGCCACCACACTGGCTGAGATCCAATCTTTTTTGCAAGACATTTGCATAGTTTTTTCCCAAAGAGATGCTTTGTCCATCCTTGATTGTCTGAAGACACTGCAGACTAAAATACACAATCAGCCTGTCTTTGCTGATGTTGATGTTGATTTCAATGAAACACGTCTGGAAGGATTAGTTACTGAAACAACTCCAAAAACAATTGTTCATGACTCCCCATTTGCAAAACTCTTTGTAAAAACACTAGTGGATGCACAAAACGAACAAGGCAGTGGTACAGCTCAAGCCAATCCATATTACTATCCAAGCTTAATACAAATTCTCAAGCCGTACTTGGCAACTATGGACAGGCATAATGTTAAAACATCTGGGAAAAAACTCAAGACACAAATGCACAGGTTGAGAACTGGTTTCGAACAACAAAGCGAATCGTGCTGAAGAACAAACTCCACAGAAGACCAGGAGACTTTGTACAAATTATGTATGAATTTATTTGTGGTAGAATGCGTGGTGTCACTGTTTCTGCAATTCGGCAAAACAAAATTGAACCACCTCTTAGTCCAGAGGAGAAATGGCAGAAAGGCAGACAGAAAAAGAAGGCAAAGTACTACAACCCACCAACAAATATGACTGGCATGGAAAGCATCTACACTTCATCTCCCTGGTGCGGGAAGGGACAAATAGCAAAAAGAACCATCGAATTGGCTAACACCTGCACAGTTGATAACCTGCTGTACTTCATTTTCTTAACAATGAAGACCAGACCTTCACTCTTAAGTGAAATTGAGAGTAAGTAGGCCCATGCCAAATGCTTCAAGCTATTATTAAAAGAGTACCCAGATGATACTGTTGTTGCTGTCCTGTGAGTACTGTGAAGTGTACATCTAGAATGAATTGTAAAAGCAGTCTACAGCACTGTATTGACATTTGTCATTTATATTAAGAATTTCTTTTGCCACTATGGGTGCAATGCCTTCTCTACATTTCAACAGTCATTAAAAAACTGGTCTTTGCCAAGTCACAGTTTTCCATGCACAGAATCAAGATAATACAAAACTTAAAATCTGTACAATAACTATATTAAATGAACAATTTTTTATTGTTTACAAAAATGTAAACAGTTTATGTGACATTTTAATGTGGTGAAAATAATGTCTGAAACAAATTTATATGTTTTCATCAAACCAAAAATGCAAGAATTGGTATGTCCAGGTAAAAGGGCATACACTCTGCGCCAAATTACAAATGGAAACCCCGCTTTTATGATTGTGGCAATAGATTGGACTGTGCTCTGTCATGATCATACTGAAATGCAGCCGACAGCGATACCATCAACTTTGTTCATTGATGGCAATAGGTAAGATTGTGTTTTTGTATAATATCAGTGCTTCTGCACTTTGTTTTCCAATTGCTTTTAATTGGTTATGTGCATTTTGTATGAGCAATTTCAGAAAGTTTGATTGTTTTTACAGGCACTGGCTGAGGTGCTGAAATGCCACTGAGCATACAGCAGTGGTTATAGGCTAGTTAACGTTACTGTAAAAAAGATGGATGAAGGAAGGAAGGGAGGGAGGAAGGAAGGAAGGAAGGGAGGGAGGAAGGAAGGGAGGGAGGAAGGAAAGAAGGAAGGGAGGGAGGAAGGAAGGGAGGGAGGAAGGAAAGAGAGAAAGAAAGAAAAAAAGAGAGAGAAATAAAGAAAGAGAAAGAAAGAACGAACAAGTAGGCTATGTATATTTCACAGGTACAATCCAGTTGCCGTAACATATCATCAGAGTGGAAAAAAACAACATTTTATTGGATTCCATCGACTCACTAGCGACCAGTGGAGGCTCTGTGATGGGATGAAATGAAAAACTGCGTCCAGGCTTTGGTGATCAGTTTGCAACAGTCCAAGTTATGAGTACTGTGTTCTCAACCGAGTGTACTGTGGGTCATGTTCTCCTATTAAGGCTAAGCCACACACTTAATTGAAAAAATGAACAGATATGCTATAGCCTACTTTTTATTACACATTTCCAAACTACCAATATGCCGTTCCATTAATCACTGTGATCATAAAGGTCACTAAACTGTTGAAAATGTTGTGAGATAATGAATGATTTTGTAACTTTCAGGAGGAAAGAGATATATCCAGCTGCAGACCCGCAGCACCACCAGTTTCAGAACCCCAGTGCCAGAACCCCAGCGCCAGAACCGGAAGTGAGGGAGGGGCGGAATTATTTACAATGACACAAGCATGGTTATTTTTGCAAGTATTTAAAAATATTTAAAATTGTTGCACCTTTTAAATAATATTTAGGGTATGTTTTTATTACACAGTGAGTCACTGCTCGTTGTATGAACTATAACTGGTATGTGACAAATAAAGAGCAAGACAGTGCTCGTGTTTGAAGACGTGAGAGTGCGCGCGCGCGGCCGCCAGGGCTCTCTCTCTCTCTCTCTGCTCATTAAGAGCCCTGTCATGCGCAGCAGTCATTCTATTCTAGATCACTCACCGATCAAAATAGGCTTTGGCGGGACAAAAATTTGCTTTGGCGGCCGCCAAAAAGCGGACGATCTGACGGGTTTTAGAAGATTTAATACAACCTGAAACTAAAAAACAGACCCGACCTCTATTTGAGACCGGCCTTTGTATTTACCCAGACCTGCAGTCACACCAGGCGTGTAAAGAGACAATCGTCTATTTGGGACTGGGCTATTATTTGAAGAACGGTACATTTTTACTGTTTCTTTTAAAACAATGTCGGATTTTCTCTCTCTTTTTAGATTTTTGACATTATTTTACATAAAGAAAAATGCATGCTGCACATGTTCTTGTGAAATAAAGTATATTTTATATAAAATGACCATAAGTTTCAAGCATTATTTTTCACCATCACTATCAGGAAGTAACCCTCATAATACAATGAAACAGATAACTATATAGAATTATATTACACAAAATCAATGTTTTAAAATGCCTATTGTACTATACCTTAATGTATAATTATAATACGTATAAAGTATGACGTTTCGTGTGTAATAATGCCGTTTCGTGTCTAAGCAAATTACGCTCCAAAACGTTAGGTGGCGTTACTCGGTTTAGAACGTAAGCTCCGCCCCTCACTTCCGGTCCTGGCGCTGGTGTTAGAACGTAAGCTCCGCCCCTTACTTCCGGTTCTGGCGCTGGGGTTCTGAAACTGGTGGTGCTGCGGGTCTGCAGCTGGATACTATTGGGAGGAAAACGATGACGATTCTCGGGGCCCATGACAAAGAGGGGGCCCAGTGAAGCCCCCAATAAAATTGGGGTGCTAAAAAAATATATTTGATAGTAAAAATTATTAACTTTAAATTATTCTATTTGCTGTTTCCTGGTGTTAAAATTTTTTATTTGTTTAGGAAACACAAACGTCCGTGGGCCCCTCTCCCCCTCTCGATTATCATAAAATGGTTCAGTCCGCCCAAATTGTATCCAGGCAATGTATTTTTACGCTCTGATTGTGTGAGACGTAAGTTACACGTTCGGACAGATTCGGCTTGAAGTCGTTCATCCTCGGATGCGTTGCCGCGCGCGCTGTTATAAAAAAGCTGCACACAGCTAAGCGAAATGAGGTCTTGCCGGTCTTGAGCACCGAACTTGTTACTTTTGCCGCGCTCGTGCGACGCGTCGAGAATAAACAAGTGTCAGCGCGCGCTCTGATCGGTAAAGATGCACGGACCTCTCCCAATCATCCCAATCACCAACTAACTTCGCCTCTGTTTCCCTCGTAAGCTGGTATTAGTATTTAAACATTCTCTATGATAATTTTTTTTTTAAATGACACACTGTCTCTTTCTCTCTCATACATATGTAGGCTATTATTTATAAACTCTTTAGACTTTTAATGATTAGTACTTTATTTTTTAAAGTTTGTGGTTAAGAATCGTGTAAAAAAATCCCTTTTGGGGATGGATTCCGGGAAATCTCCCTTATTTTCAATGTTCAATGTTGACAGCTATGGCATACGCACGCTTTGAGCCTCCAGGGGCCTCATTTATAAAACTGTGCGTAGAATCCTTACTAAAAGTGTACGTGCGCCCGAAAGCCAAAAATGTCGCACGCAAAAAAAATATTCAGACTTATAAAACCGTGCGTACGCCAGGACCTGCGCAGAATACACTTTATAAATCCCAGTCAGCGGAAGATTGTGCGCACATGCGTCTCCTCCCCGAAATAACCATATATGGAGATTATAACACCTAGTTTTAATATGCATATCCTCATCTGCATATCATTTGCATATTATTATTCATCCACGTGATAACATGTTTAACGGTACAAGACATTTGGAAAATATTAAATACGGATGTGCCGTCACATTACATTAATAAAAATCATTTAGTAGCCCATCCTTCCCTTGTTTTTTAAATAAATTAAATAAAATAGTGCAAAATGCATTTCAGAGAAAGTTTTTCTCAATCTTTTCCACTGGCCAAATAGTATTTTAATTGATTTATATTTTTAATGGAAACAGATAGATCTTGTTGTGCATTATTTGCACGAAACCATTTTCTCAGACAATCTGCTATCATGATAAGCAATTATCTATGTAGTTAACACATAAAAACAGACAGCATGCCAGAGGAAAAGTGTTCAAAAGCATCACATCCACAACAAATATTTATATTTATTGAATATAAAAATGTTGTAACTTCTCAGTAATGATTTCATGTTACTGGCCGTAATTCAGAACACAATTCCAAGAGGATGGCTCTTGGGAATCGAAATCGGCTCATGAGCCAATCATCATCATGAGCAAGGAAATCTTCATGGTCTCTGAAAACACGCTCCCTCCGTAGAGCGTCATTAGCAAGGTCTTCTAACAGCGCAAGAGCATCCATTATGATGATATGTTGTATACACACATACCTTTTTAAATGCGTACGCAACGTTTATACATCAGGCCCTCTCTAGCATTTTTCGACAAGTTAGCACGTTTCGATAGAGCAGGATGCAGCGGGTGCACGGCTTTGTATTACAGAGGACAAATTACGGGTGTGGACATGAGATGGAGTTCAATTGTCTGATTGACTTAAATATATGAGAATGATAGTCAAAATACCATAAAAGCACATGATTTTATGTAAATTAATATGAAAAAAGTCTCAGCTGTGTTGGGGGCCCTGTCAAGATTCTTTTCATGGAGCCCAAAATCCTTAGCAGCGCCCCTGCATGTAGGCCTAAATGACCAATTTAAGCCTAATCTGAGAAATTCAAATTCATACTTACTAATTTTAACTTAAATTGGTTTGATTTGTGTGGTTATATTGGCTAAATCGATCAATTACTTTTCAAAACCACAAAGAACATTGAACATGATGGAACTGTCCAATGAGTAGACAAAATAATGGATTGTGTTTCTTTTATTTCTGAGAGTACATCTAGCATTACATTGGAAATATATTTTTTCAGAAGGTTTCACCTGATAAAGAACCACGTGACGCAGTCATAACGGTAGGCTATTTTTTTTAAAGTAAAGATGTATGATTAACATACCATAAGCACGAACATATTAGATAGAAGCGTGATGAACAATACCAGTTTTAGTTTTAAATGTATTTGCAAAATATTTCAATATGTTTCAGATTAGTTCATATGAGGAACATGGAGACACAGCACTAAAGGTAATTAAAATCTATGCAATACCATAAAAACATTTTATAAAAGAAATCGTGTCATATTTATTACATTTATAAATCAATTAAATTACAGTATAGCCAACTGTACACATTCAACTTTACCAACTAACAAAGTGAAATGACTGCATTTGTATTTGTTTTATTTGTGTGAATAATATCTCAGACTACATTAAAGTGTTCTGTTTCTTCTCTTAGACTACTATGGAAATAGAACATGAAAGTGACATAATGGTAATGATAAGCCTACAAACTTACAAACCTAACAATGTAAGCATTAATTAATTGTATAAAACTAGACTATTGGTTGAATTGTAGTGAAATGAAAACACTTTTGTGAGATTTTTTAATGTTAAAAATGCATTTGAATATATTAATGAATAAAAACGTTGAACCACAAAGGTTAAGGTATTCGGTTTTAGATTGTTATCACAATTGAAGAGTAAAAAGCGCACAACCATAGTACATGTCTCTACAGTACAATATAGAAAAGGTAAATGTAGTTTCCAGGCACCCATTTCCTATTTCAGATACAGTTTTTTCTGAATATTACTTCTGTCATATAGAACAATTATGCCCCAACGAAGAACAAGAAAAATTACATCACAAAGTTTTAAGGAGATGTTGATGCTGAACTGTGAATGTTAATCGATGGCAATATTCAAAAGATGAAAGTTAAAAGACTGACATTTGCAACTCAAATGAGTTTTTTTTTAAGAATACATATTTTCATCATCGTATAACAGAGTTCTACACATACAAAGGCCGAATTAGAACAACGATGCACAGGACATTGATGCTTGTTGCTACCAAATGACCAGAAATAAGTAATTTATTATTATTATTAATTATTTTTATATTTAATATGTAATATGATAATATTTGCGTGGGAGGGTGAGGGTGTCATATCCTTAAGATGAACGACAGGAAGCAAAATGCAAGTAACAGTTTTAATGAACAGTCTTGGATATTACAGTGCAAGCAGATGTGAAGGGTGACGCAGGGACTTTGATGGTCAGGATCCGTGAAGAAGTGCAGTGATGATGAGACGGTGAGACGACAGTTGAAACCACTTGACACGACGAAGAACAGGAACAGAGGGCAGGAACTGGACACCGGAACACCAACACGGACGACATCAAACAACGATCTGACAAGGATGATAGAACAGCGGTAAGTATAAATAGAGTGGTGAGAGGGATTGCAGCTGGTGAAGTGATGATGATCAGCTGGAGCGGATCAGGTGATGTCATACACTCACACCCACTACACACGTGCGTTCATACAACAACATAAACACGAGACTAGAAGGAACAGAGAATGCGTCTACCGTGACAGAGGGGGGGGGGGGGGGGGGGGGGGGGCTCTGTCACGGTAGACGCATTCTCTGTTATCATAATGTTATCATAATGTCGACTCTGGTAGTCGCTTCTACTGTGGATGCAAAATGCAATATCCCCATCCATTTGTAAGGTTAGTTAGCACACGAAAAAAATATATAATACACTTTTGAGAGTAAATATGCTAAATAAACAAATTTATTTTTATTTATATATTTACTTGTAGAACCAGAAGAGTAATCAGACGGGGATTGCTAGCAGATGTACTAACTGATGATGAAATAAAGGTATGCCTAATTTGTTTGGGTGATAAAGTAAAAAAATTTGATAACGACAGCCTCAGATTACATTCGACCACTCAGACCACGCAATAATATATTGCGTTGTGCCATTTAAATTTTATAACAATTTTACAATTCATTTAAACTAAAGCTAACATGAATTATTTTTGGGGGATTACAAATGCCAAAAATAAATAAATTTAAATGGATAAATCTTGAAAGCAAGTTACAAGTTTGTTTTTGTCTTGATAACCAGTGTTCTAATTTGCTGTTTGTTATGCATTTATTAAATGATAAAAACTTTTTTTTTTTTCAGAAAGTTGGTCATGACCTTAAAAAAGGAGTTTTGAGGTCAAACAGAATGTTTCTCTATCAACATCCGACATTTGACCCAAAGTTCAAGTTTCGGAGAGATTGTTTTATTTCTGTTTTTAATGAAGAACAGGTATTATTATTATTATTATTTAATATATAATTAAATTCATATTCACAATGCATATATAAACTGACGTTCAACAGACTGAAACTTTAGCAGAACGCATTAAAGGTGCTCTGGATAAAGAGGATGCACATAATGTTTCGTTCGTCCTTGAAGTGGTACTACCAGAGGTAAGATCATTTGACAATAATTACTTTGTATGTTCTGATTATATTTTCTGTCAGTGAACATAGAAATTATGTGTATTTATTCTCTTTATTCTTTTAAAGCTTACCTAGGTAATTCTGATTAAGCTTGAAGAATTTAACCGATTTCAAGCAGAAAGATGTTTCACCACTGGATTATCCCGTTATTTGTTGGTAAGTAGAATATAATATATAGCCTATTGGCAGAGGCGGACAGAGTACAGAGCTTTGTTACTTGAGTAAAAGTACAGATACCCCTTGCTAAATTTTACTCAAGTACAAGTAAAAGTACTACATTCAGATGTCTACTTAAGTACTTGTTTTTAAAAGTACTTGAGTATCAAGAGTACAAGAGTAGATTTTCTAAATATTGCATTACTAATCTACTGCCACAGTGCTTACATTTATGCACAGAAACGTCCTACATGGAGTTATGAAAAATGTTAATGTTAATACCTTGGAGAATGTAAAAGGAATTGAAAGTAAAATCAAGTCATTTTCATCTTTTTACCATGTTGCTTTATTTAATTTAATTTAATTTTTGGGGGGTCCCATCTTTAAATGCGGGGACAACACACACACACACACACACCACATGTAAGGGTGTCGCTGCCAATAAAGCACCTAAAAGCTGTCACAAAGAACCGGCAAAAGGAATGATTATGAATATGTAAAATATAGCAAGGAGATATTTTAATTGTTTATTAATAAATAAGTGTTTTCTTTGTCAGTGTCGGCTAGATGAAGTTGACGATGATGACTCGCGATCTTCAGTAGTGAACGCGCCAGAGAGAAATGCACATTTCATACGGATTACATAAGCAGAGAACAGTCTGTAGTCTGTTTTCTTTCGTTTTGAATTTTTCTGTTTAAAAGTAGACATGTGAGGCGAGTAGGCTACCTTATACACTGAGTTTCGGTTCATTTATGAGACGAGATCCAGTTCACGTGCCGGTGCCTCCGTTTCTTATCTATCGTCTGCTATTTACTTCTTATTTATTAAACCCAGGCAATTGGTTGATGAAACATTGATTAAAATTAAGATACAATTAATGCAAAACGAAATTCAGGTTAAAGAAAGGTTTTGTGTTTTCTGTTTGATGTCTCTGTGAAAGTTTTAAAGCATTTTTTATGCCGCTTTCAGAGCGCTCACGTCCGTAACGGAGAACACGTCCATAACATTGTTTTTTCCTCATAAATGCAAACCGGAAAAATAAAATAAAACAAAATTAATATTTTATGTACTGTGGAGACTGAGCGCCAACCCTTCTTCATTCGCTGGGTAGTAGCCTACTTTGGTTTGCGCAGTGTAATTCACATAATCAGTAAAAATATATTTTGCCTCCTAAAGTTTTTTTTTTAAGAAATCAGAAATCCCTCGTGGCTACGCCACTGCCACATTTGAACCTGACTGTGTTAAACACACCGCATACTCAAGAACATCACAGCAAATGCTTGGCTTACATTAATGTGTAATATAAAATCTGACCATGGAGTTGACTTTGGCGGAAAGCTGAAAGTGATTGCTGATAGGCTGTCCCAATCAGTGGCGCCTGCACAATCCAATCACGTTTGAGAGGGAAACAACAAATTGATGGTGTCCGAGATTGTTTTTTTTTTTTTACTTTTTTTTTTTTTTACTCGGGTACTCACGGTTATGGATAGAAATGTAAAGAGTACAATATTTGCCTCTCAAATGTACTTGAGTAAAGTCATGAGTACTCCCCAAAAATGATACTCGAGTAAAGTACAGATCCCTCAAAATTGTACTTAAGTACTGTACTGAAGTAAATGTACTCCGTTACTGTCCGGCTCTGAGCAGGTCTAACACAGGGCTTGTGTTCTTGCTGTCTTTGTCTTCGTGCTCTACTTATATACTACCACCCGTGACGCTTACTAATTGAACCAAAAATTTAAAAAGATTCCAGTCACTCACTGAGATAGATGTTTAATAGACATAAGTAAATATATTATATTACAGACGTTCGTCAAACTTTTTAGAACGGCAAAGAATATTCGATAATAACTTTTCATTTATGCAAAGAAAATGAATGTGGTAGTTTTAATGCAGTAATTTTTTATGTTAAAAAAGTACAGATTTTCAGTTCCTTAAACCAAAGAAAAGCAGAGCAACAAACAAGCTTTATTCAGATTGTGTCTCATATTGAGTTTGTTTGATGGTCTTTGCTGTAGAATCTGAAGTTCAGCTGGACTCACTGAAACAGGAAGTAGAAGAGCAGAGGAGACACCAGCAAGAGGAAGCTTCCCTTATACACTCCATCTAATCAAGACAGTAAGGACATTAGTATAACACTCCACTGATAATACATATAATACAGTTTTTCTCGATTGCTTAAACACTACAACCAGGCTTTTGAACTAAAATTTCAAAACCATAATGCCATTTATCAAAAAGCACACCCATTTCACTGAACTATGAACACTATTCCCCTGTTTTGACACATTAGTCAGATTTGTTGAACTGTCAAAGCAAAACTCTACACACAAATCCCTTCATTTCTCATTGCCTACACCACGTGGTCATTTAGAAACCACTAGCATTCAAAATTGTTCACTCAAGTAAGCACAGCTTCAGCTCAGTTAGCACACAATTACCCAGGTGAAAACACTAAGAGTCAAAATTGAACACACATCAGTCAGATCCTTCAATAGACAGATAAAAGGTTATACAATCTTTTATAAAAGATAAAAATCAGTTTACTGAGTTAAGTTGACCACAAGCAACATGAATTACCAGTTTTGGAAATGTTGTTTTGAATTTATAGCACCAGTGTGTAAGACTATGTTGTAGAGTGTGTATTTTTGAGGGCTTGTGTGTCCTGTCTGAGGGCAAAGTTTGGTTTTTCAGCTAGAGTGAATGGTTTTGAGTGTAGAGCTTCATTTTGACCTGAAAATAGGATGTTTGGGGAATTGGGTGAGACATTATGGATTTGTGTTTACTGTTTTGAGAATACGAGGCATAGTTTCAAGAAATGTGTTTAAGCAATCGAGAAAAACTGTAATAATAATAATAATAATAATAATAATAGTTATGAAAACTGCATGTTCATTGTCGATCAATTTGTCACATTTTTTAAAAAACAATAAAAACTCTGAAAGTGCTAGACTAATTCATAAGTTTCTCCTTATAGCTACATTTATAGCTTCCCACTATTTTTGACTACTTTTGATATTGTGCTGCTTATTAACAATAACTTGTTCATATGTTCAAGGGCGTCGGAACCATTGTATATGGGTGGGACAATTAAGACCCACACACTTTTTAAGACCAATGATATTGGACCCACTCATTTTACCATCTCTAATTCCGCGCATATGTCTGTTCACTTTTCAGAGCGCCGTCAGTCAAATCCATTCCACTTGAGGAATGCCCTAATAAATGAATCCGTGTTTTAGCTACAGAGTTGCTTTCCATGCTGCTGCTCAAACACTTTACAATAAGGTCTCGTTTGATAACATTAGTTAAAGCATTAACTAACATGAACTAACAGTGATCAATACATTTGTTACTGTATTTATTAATGCTGGGCTTGTCCTATCATTTTGATTCAGTTTTTATTTAATTTTTAATGTTAATTGTCTTTTAATTTTCCTCATAACAGGTCTGATGGAAGTCACAAAAAACAGAGAGTGACACCACGATGTCTATGGCAAGTGGAAGACTATTCAGAACACGTCCCACTCTCCGTGAAAAGAAGGGTGATATATGCGTCAGCATGGAAAAAACTACAAGAAGACACCCACAACAGATGATTTGGTATGTCTCTACACATTTTGTTCACCATACTGGTGATGAGTTCAGTGCAGAGGTGTCCAGTTCTGTTGCTGGAGGGCCACTTTGCCACAGAGGTCAGTGATTTTGAAGACCTTTATAAGCTGATTCAGATGTTATTACTTGGGGCTGTAAATAAACTCCTCTGTAATGTGGCCCTCCAGGAGCAGGATTGGACACCCCTGGTTTAGTGTATATTATGCTAAAGTGGTAAAGCACAGTTTTACACTACCTGGCAAAATTTTGAACACACCAACAGTGTTTTTCTTATTACCTCTCTTGTTTAGAATAATAGTCATAGAAATCACTGTACGAAATAACAAATGTAAGTGTGGAAATTATTGAAGGCTTAGTTCAACCAAAATGTCATTAATTACTCCGCAAGACTTTCGTTCATCTTCAGAACACGAATGAATATCTTTTTAATTAATCAGAGAGATGTCTGTCCCTCCGTTGACGCATCTACGAATTTTAACCCTCTGGGGACCAGGGTGTTTTTGGGGCCCTTGGGATGTTTTGACATGCACTGACATTTGTGCTTTTTTCAGTTATTTATAAACATGTTAATGGAAACGGTGTAAATTCACTCTATATAGCACAAACGGAGCTACCATGATATGTGAGCAACATGTATGTATGTTTGTATTTTTAAAGGAGAATAATGTTTATGCGTGGTTATTGAAAAAAATAAAAATGAAAGTTGCTGAAATAAGACCACAAAACACATATTGATTATTTCTTCACAAGACTTTTGAAAATTGTATCACATAGTCTAGAATATTTGCTCCAAAACTATGTGAGAATCATCCTGACTACTCATTCAGATAAGTCAATAAAGTCTTTTACATTTTTAATGACGTGTTTTGTTTGAGAAAGCTTTATGCGAGGAGGCGTGATCTCTCATTAATATGTGTGGCATTCCACACCTGAGAAAGACAAAGACCCTCCCCATAATGGCCCTATTAGGTGCTATCAGGCCATATCATTACAGGAGCCTTGCACAAAGAATGAGGAGATTTAAAAAAGAATGGCTTTTAGATTGTTTGGATTTATTTACAACACACACACACACACACACACACACACACACACACACACACACACACACACACACACACACACACACCAGAATCTGCAGTCTCACTGTATGAGGACAATCCACATGATCTTCATCTCCAGCTGCTGGAGCTTACTGAAAAGTAAGTTTTAATTAATTTCATATAAGACACCATATTTGATGATACATTTGATTAAAATCATAAAACATATAAACATAAAAAACACGGAAAAATAAATAAATGTTGGCCCCAAAATTAAAAGGTAGCTTACTCTGTGGAGTTTAATTGTGAACAAACAAATTATGATGATGTTTTTGGCCATATCTCCCAGCTCTGTTTTTGAATCATGAATCATTTGTGTCCTAATACAAAACAAAAGGATTGAATGTATAATAAATACAAACCTCAGGATGTCAGTCATTTACAATATCCAGCATCTTAGATAATAGTCCAGAAACAGGGAATATATAGCAGATGCACTGTTGAAATGGTTATTGAAGAGGTTTTAAACAGGTTTTAGAGATATATGTGGTAAAATATCCCGCTCCAGTGCAGTAGGTGTCAGTGTGACACTGTTCAGCTGTTCCAAACCCTCCTGTAAAACACACGAAGAAGAGCAAAACTAAAGTAAACAAAGTTCAAATATTTAGGGCTATGGTTTGATGAGAAATGTCTATGGAGGAATCATATTAATCAGATTGAAACTAAATGTAAAAAGGTAATAAATCTAATGAGAGCAATTACTGGGTATGAATGGGGAGCAGACAAACTCTCACTTATGGATATTTATAGGGCATTAATACGGTCGTGTATAGATTATGGGTGTATAGTATATGGAGCAGCAGCTAAAAGTATTTTGGAAAAACTTGACAAAATTCAGTTCAGAGCCTTAAGAATCAGTATTGGTGCAGTTAAAACAACACCTACTAATGCGCTGCTGGTAGAAGCTGACGAGTTACCTCTTTATTTAAGACGTTCTAAGTTATCATTAGTATATTGGGTAAAGCTAAAAGGATCTGGAGAGGATCAACCCGCTGTAAAGGTGTTAAGTGATTGCTGGGAGTATACACAACAAAGAAAATGTAAAGGTTTTGGTTGGAATATTTCTACAGTAGCTGAGGAATATGGACTAAACAGGGTAGAGTATGGACCAAATACTGTATGGGGTAATGTTCCTCCATGGATATTCCCAGTGATCAAGGTTGACTTTCGTCTTATAGAACTAAAGAGAACATGGGCTGAAAGGGAAGTGGATAATATTGGATGTTTGGTTCATAAATATGTGGGAATTAATTATTATAATTACATGACAATATTTACTGACGGATCTAAAGACCCAAGGAGTGAGCATGTAGGAGTAGGAGTATACATTCCAGAGTTTAATGTTGTAATTTGCAAAAGAATTAATGATGGAGTATCTGTATTTACAGCTGAAATTACTGCTATAATCCTAGGATTACAATGGATAGAAGAGGTGAGGCCGGAGAGAGTTGTAATTTGTTCAGACTCTGCTGCAGCTCTTAGTAGCTTAAACTCAAAAGAAACCTCTAGAGATGATTTATTGTTGGAAATATTTACAACATTATTAAGAATACAAAGAGTTGGAACTGATGTACAGTTTTGTTGGGTTCCTGCTCATGCTGGTGTAGAGGGAAATGAGAAGGCAGATGAGATTGCTAAGAGAGCGTTGAATTTAAACAAGAATGAAATTATGAAAGTTCCATTTGGAAAAGGTGAGGCTAAATCATTAATTAATAAGGTAGTGAGGGATTTGTGGCAGAAGAAGTGGGACTCAGATAACAAAGGAAGACACTATTATAATATACAAAAATCAATCACAGTGAAAACATATAAAGGAAAGTGTAGAAAAGAGGAAGTGGCTCTTGCAAGACTAAGACTTGGACATACTGGATTAAAGTCAACTTTGTTTTTAATGGCAAAATGCATTTCTGATAAATGTGACAGTTGTAATGTACCAGAAAATGTTGAGCATGTTATTTTGTGGTGTAATAAGTATAGTGCTGAGAGGATCATTTTACGTGGGAAAATGTACGGATTAGAACGTGGTTGGAATTTGGAAGGGATTTTAGGAAGGAATGAGAAGATGAGGGAGTGCTGGGAGGCTCTCTTTCGTTTTCTAAGACATACAGGATTAGATAATATTATATAGGTTAGATATAGGTGAGTTAGTTTCTTTTGCATATTTGTGTGAGTATGTGTGTATACATGTATGTGTATGTAAGTATATGGGTGTATATGTGTAAGTGTGTGTGTGTGTTTAATAATTATTATTATTAGCAATTTTATATATATATATATATATATATATATAAGTTGTTGTTGGTTTTTTGTTGTTGTTGTTTTTGTTGGTTTTTTTTTTTTATTTATTTTTTATTTTTTATTTTTATTTTATTAAGACCTGAAGTATGTAAAGCCCTGATATTACACACTCCTGTACAGTAGGTGGCGGTATGCACCTATAAACACTGGTTTGCGATCCGCCATTAAACTGAAAGAAGAAGAAAGAAGAAGAAAACTAAAGTAACAACTGTTGACACCTAAACCTGTCGCTCACTGGATTTGATTTCATCTATGATCCAGAAAACATTTCTACAGATGTCAATTTAGCACAATGCCTACCAAATCTAATAACACTCGCAGCCATTTATGTGTTTAATCCACAATCCATCGAGACCAGCGAGAGATTCTGAGAACGACGCGCGCGGACTGACAACAAGCGTTACTGAGTTTAACATACTGATAAATTCTCTTCTTATTGGACAAGACTGCAAGTAAGTTTAATACATTCTCCATTACAGTCTTTTTTTTTATTAGGAACTGCATATTGTATATTAAGCGAGATTTAAATGTGAAGTTACAGAAGGCTGTTCCTTTGCTACTCGAAACAGAAGAAGAATCTGCCAGAAATTACAATCTTTTGAAGTAAAAACACAAAATGTTTTATTGAGAAAGGTTTATTCAACACGAATGTTTCTAAAAAGTTTTCTCCCATTTCCTCTTCCGTGTTAGGCTGTTGTTTTTGTGATGTGAAATCCAAAAGTATTTTTGAAGCAGACATTTACAGTAGACAGACAGATGAAGCCTAACGTCAATCAACAACAATCTGATATTATTAAACTGAATATTTCAGTTCATATATAGCAATTATGATTAATAGTATTACAGTATGTCCATTATAATTCTGGTTACTTTTACATAATCGGTTATTGTGAACTTGAAGTTATGACTGAATGGCAAACGATTCAACAATTAATAAAGATTGGGTAAATATGATTGTAAAATGATATAATACTGTAATAGAGAATATAACAAATTGGGTTCAGTTTTCCCTGCATAGTGTAAATTTCTGTCCCCCAATGAATTCATATTTAGAGTCAGTTAAACTCATTAAACAATCAGAAATGATTAAGCAATGACAGCAAAATATTTGTTTGTAACTCACTTTATTTGATAGATTGTTTTTGCTGTTGTTGATAACTCTTTATTCTTCATTATTGTCTTCAATAAGATGTTGTTGATGCAGGGTCAGCAGGGAACTACACTAACCTTTTCCACTGGTGGCACTTGCGCTACTAACTTTTTCAGTTACTGGCGCAAAACATGATTTGGTCGCACAAATTTTTTATAGTAAGCCGCTATCTGGATAATAATGAACAATAATGAAACTGTACTGCATTAGGGGTGGAACGGTACACAGAAGTCACGGTTGGGTTCATACCTTGGTTCAGACATCACGGTTCGGTACGATTTCGGTACAATGGAGTGAAAGGCAAAACAAAAATGCAGAAGGTATTTTTATAAATGTCTTAAGCCTTGTATTTTTAAGTTGTATAAGTTTTATTAATAAAGGCATAGAACCAGTTTATTTGTAGTGCACTGACAATAGTTTTATATAATTAGTTTATTAATTCAATTAATAAAAAGACAAATGACCTTGATATATGTTTGGTAATTGTACCTGAATGAATTTAAAATTCATTTGCTATATTTCAGATCAATATATATATTGTTTTCCTTAATTTTAATTAACCCTAGCTTTATTCTCATCTGAATTATAAATAAATGATTTCTGGGTACTTTCCTGTTATCCGGACCCCACGATGGCCTACCCCTAACCCCGCCCCTAAACCTACCCATCACTGGGGTAGACCAATCAGGGACGATGGCCTACCCCTAACCCCGCCCATGGTATATGGTGGGGTCCGGATAACAGGAAAGTACCGATTTCTGTATAAAATAATTAACATTAAAACACATTTGATTTTCTTTTTTAATCAATGTAGAATATGTAACTTAAAAATAAACAGATTAGTGCTCCGACTCCGAGGACAAGAAATAGAAACCAATGCGATATGATGAATCTCCAAAAGATGGAACACACAGACTGTTTTTAAATGGGGTTGGATAAATATGTTTTGTGTGTGTGTGTGTGTGTGTGTGTGGTTGGGTTACAGTTGTAGGTTACAGTTTGACAAGAGTTTAGAGTGTGACAAAAGCACAATGTTGTGTTTTATTGCGAGTGTACACAAATATAAGTAAACACTTTGCAGTTTGAATCATGTCCTGTATGAACAAAATGACGGAGTATGTTTTTATGTTTCCACTGTTCGATCGCGCCCGCGTCTCTCTCTCTCTCTCACACACACACACACACACACACACACACACACACACACACACACACACACACACACATACACACATACTATGGAGCGAATTATGTGCCAAAACCTCACACACACAAAACGTGTTTTACTCACACCCAATGATTCACAAACAAACTCAATGTGGTTTGTAAATACAAAACATCACTCACAAACTAATGCATATTGTTCTGCAAATAAAAAACGTACCTATCAAACAAATACAGTATGTTTTACATATACATAGAAACGTATTTCTTCAATGACAAAAATATCATCCAAGTACAAAACTAAAATCTTGCAAGTACAAAACAAAATTCTACAAGTACGAAAAACTGTCACGTGACTTTTGACACTATTTTTCCGTGTCCAGGCAGATTTTCTCACAAATGCAGTTGAGCAACTTCCTCTTCTAGGACAGTAGATGGTGCTAAGATAGGGGATCAATTTCGCGCTAGTCTCTTGGGAGAAACACTGATGTGAAACGCGTACTTGCCTTTGCCCATGGGAAAATGAGCGGTGAACAGGTGTGTTTCTGTCTTACTTTATCTATAATTTACCTTATTGAGGTTTTGGTAAATGTTTATTATATAGACAGAAATCCACATTAGCACTTAGTTGCACTCCACTCTGATAAGGGAATCTATAAACTGAAAGCTCTGCCATCATGTTGCTTTTTACATTTTTGTAAAAACGTTTCATTTACTGAATGAGTCTATTTCTTTCGTTCTCCATAAATTAATGAGAACATTTAATTTAATTGAAAGGGTCCCACTTATTCATTAATTTAGTTGGAATTCAGTCAGCGTAACTGTTAATGTAATAAAATAATGAATGAACAAAACAAACAATATACAATTGTTTCTTAACTTCCCTGTGACGTATTGCCCAAATTATTATTTTGGACAGACAAATGAAACCTTCCTTTCAATTAAATTAAATGTTCTCATTAATTTATGGAGAACGAAAGAAATAGATTCGTTCAGTGTACATAATCACTAATTTAGTAATTTCACACGCGTCTTATGTAGATTATTTTTTTTTTTTAAAGCAACATATGATAGAGCTTTCAGCTTAGATTCCCCTATCCTAGAGAGAGTGAAGTGCTACTAGCGGTAATATGGATTTTTGTCAAGATGTAATAAACATTTTGCAAAAGAAAACCTCAATAAGGTTAATTAGATAAAGTAAGACAGAAACACACTTGTTCACCGCTCATTTTCCTCAGCTGTAGGCAGTGTTGGGAAAACATAGGCTATTTCGTTACAGAATACATGCCCAAAAATGTAATTTGTAACGTATTCCGTTACATTACTCAATCTGAGGGATTACGTCCGCATTGAATTGCCTTTTATAAATGTAAGAATGCGGCAATCTTATCCTGCTTACTAAACAGGCCTATTCTGGTGGGTGCGGTGCGGTGGTGACGCGTGTACCATGTAGGGTGGCACTGCCAATAAAGCACCTTAAAGCTGTCACAAAGAACCGGCAAAAGATTATGAATATGTAAAATATAGCAAGGAGATATTTTAATTGTTTATTAATAAACAAGTGTATTCTTTGTCAGTGTGTCGGCTGAAAACATGAAGTTGACAATGCTGACTCGCGATCTTCGCAGTGAACGCGCCAGGATTACATAAGCAGAGAGCAGTCAGTAGTCTTTTTTCTTTCGTTTTGAATTGTTCGTTTAAAAGTAGACATGTCTGTGAGAGAGGCTACCTTATAGATTGTAGATTGCTTAATGTAACGGAATACGTTACAAATTACATTTTTGGGCATGTATTCTGTAACGAAATAGAACACTGCCTACAGCTGAGGAAAATGAGCGGTGAACAAGTGTGTTTCTGTCTTACTTTATCTAATTAACCTTATTGAGGTTTTCTTTTGCAAAATGTTTATTACATCTAGACAAAAATCCATATTACCGCTAGTAGCACTTCACTCTCTCTAGGATAGAGGAATCTAAGCTGAAAGCTCTATCATATGTTGCTTAAAAAAAAAAAAAAAAAAATCCACATAAGACGCGTGTGAAATTACTAAATTAGTGATTATGTACACTGAACGAATCTATTTATTTCGTTCTTCATAAATTAATGAGAAAATTTAATTTAATTGAAAGGAGGGTTTCATTTGTCTGTCCAAAATAATAATTTGGGCAATACGTCACAGGGAAGTTAAGAAACAATTGTATGTTGTTTGTTTTGTTCATTCATTATTTTATTACATTAACAGTTACGCTGACTGAATTCCAACTAAATTAATGAATAAGTGGGACCCTTTCAATTAAATGAAATGTTCTCATTAATTTATGGAGAACGAAAGAAATAGACTCATTCAGTAAATGAAACGTTTTTACAAAAATGTAAAAAGCAACATGATGGCAGAGCATTCAGTTTATAGATTCCCTTATCAGAGTGGAGTGCAACTAAGTGCTAATGTGGATTTCTGTCTATATAATAAACATTTACCAAAACCTCAATAAGGTAAATTATAGATAAAGTAAGACAGAAACACACCTGTTCACCGCTCATTTTCCCATGGGCAAAGGCAAGTACGCGTTTCACATCAGTGTTTCTCCCAAGAGACTAGCGCGAAATTGATCCCCTATCTTAGCACCATCTACTGTCCTAGAAGAGGAAGTTGCTCAACTGCATTTGTGAGAAAATCTGCCTGGACGCGGAAAAATAGTGTCAAAAGTCACGTGACAGTTTTTCGTACTTGTAGAATTTTGTTATGTACTTGCAAGATTTTAGTTTGTACTTGGATGATATTTTTGTCATTGAAGAAATACGTTTCTATGTATATGTAAAACATACTGTATTTGTTTGATAGGTACGTTTTTTATTTGCAGAACAATATGCATTAGTTTGTGAGTGATGTTTTGTATTTACAAACCACATTGAGTTTGTTTGTGAATCATTGGGTGTGAGTAAAACACGTTTTGTGTGTGTGTGAGGTTTTGGCACATAATTCGCTCCATAACACACACACACACATACATAGTTCGATCGCGCCCGCGCTTCTCTCTCTCTCTCACACACACACACACACACACACCGAGTTCGATCGCGCCCGCGTCTCTCTCTCACACACACACCGAGTTCGATCGCGCACGCGTCTTTCTCTCTCACACACACAGTTCGATCGCGCCCGCGGCTCTCTCTCTCTCTCTCACACACACACACACACACACACACACACACACACACACACACACACACACACACACACACACACAGAGTTCAATCGCGCCTGCGTCTCTCTCTCTCTCGCGGGGCTGAAACCAACTTGATGTGTTGAATGCTCAGAGCACGTTATAAAAACGTATACTTAAAATAGGCTACACATTTCTGTTTTAATAAATGCTCATAGTAAATCATAGCATATTGCCTAAAAGGTAGGTACAAAAATAGTCAGTGATACATTTGCGAGCCATTAAAAATTAGGGTCGCAATGCCATTTCAAAAGGTTGCATATACGACCATTTTGGTCGCAGTGTAGTTCCCTGTGATGTGTGTAAATGTTGTGATTTGCAGGTGATGCTGAAGGATTGAGTGTTTTCAGAAAGCAGTGCTGATCAGTTTTCAGGGTCAGTTTAGCTGCAGTATGTCAGAGGAAAGAGGAAAGGACTCTCTCTCTCAGATGAGTCTCTCAGAGAAACACAGGTGAGACTGCGTCTGTTTTCACACTCTCAGTTTAAACTCCACTGGACTTTGTGTTTCCCTGTCAATAACAAAACTTTAAGCATTGTTCTAGATTTGCAAATGCTTTGCACAACTTCAATTTTAAACTTCTTAAATTAACACTGACATTGTCTATAAAGCCCTGTTTGCTCTATAGAAAATATCACAGTTAATAATTTGTTAATAACCTTCTAGACGCTGAATTAATCCAAATAAATGACTTTAGATTTTAGATCATAAAATTATTGATAGACATTAGAAAACGACTATACACTTAAAGGGTCACTTCACCCATTTGCATTAAGGTTTGTATTGTTAGAAACCCAGTCATATATTATAATGATGGTGGAATTTTGCTTGTTTTTTTTCTGAGATGGGAGAAAAAAGGATTTAAGTGTTTTACTTCCGTCCTATCGTGACGTAAATATCGTCATTTTGCGTCACGATAGGACGAAAGATAAATTTCATTGCATATTAAGAAAACTACAGCCTTTAGCTCATTATTATTCAAGGGCGTGGGACCCACTCACCCCACCGGCCTATTACAGATCAGTGGGTGGGACTAAACCTGAAGAAACTAAACTATTAATCCGCCATCTTGCTTGGAAGACAGCAAGCTAAGCTAACAAGCGCTCAAGGAGTTAGATTTACCATAATGCCTGAATTTACGACACACGATATTGAAGACGAGGATTTTGAAAATCTTTTGCTCGAAACTGATGTGCGTGGCTATTTATACGAGCCGCAATATAGTGAAGAGCAGCTGAGGCTGATGGAGGAACAGGAGGCGGACGAGGAGCCCGGACTGGCTCGAGCTGGGCGGACTGCTGGTGCCTGTGCTCTCGCTGTGCGCTACGGACACAGATAGAGTCCGTCTGCTGCAGAGAATTACAACGATAGCAATTTCTCTCTGATTAGACGAGCACACGGACGTTTGTGTTGTGATGTGAACCATCCTCGTGTCGCACCGCATGTTCTGACTGGACCAGGTATCATGCAATAATTCACCATATAGAAAGAAATACAAACGAGGAGTAATTCGCTAATGAGTTTGCCAATGTAACGGGGTTCGTTGTTGTGGGAAGAATGAGGCGGGAACCGGCAAACATTTAAACATTTTAATAGTAAAATAAACAAATACAAAACAAAAGTATAAGCCAGCAGCCCCTCACTGTAGGCCACACACAACAGAAACAAAACACAACATAAAATCAGGCCTGTTCCTCAGTCGATCTGCCCTGTCGTCGCTCCTCGTTTTATGCGTCCGCTCCTCGGTGAGAGACGCGAGAGAGACCGGTGCGTCTCATCGGTGTCGTTCATTATCACTCACACCACCGGCGCCGCGCAGTCATCTCATGTGCCTCGGCTCGCCCTCGTCCTGCTCGCCACAGCCAACTAACTATAAATTTTGTGTGAAATGAATTTCTAACTCTGGTGGCAGCTAACGTTAGCCTTGTAGACGGAAGAGTGATTTGTGATGTTTGCGCTGCTGTTCTGGATTACTGGGAGTGGCTTGCGGAGCTGTGCAATGTGGTGCATTGTGGGAGTTGTTGTCTTAGGCCCCGTCCACACTACTGCGTTTTCGTTTAAAAACGGAGACCTTTTGCTACGTTTGCACCTCCCGTCCACACTAAAACGGCAAAAACGGAGACCCAAAACGGAGAAGTTTAGAAACGCTGCCGACCCGTTTTTCGTTTTGAATCTCCGGAGGGCGTTTTAGTGTAGACGGGTCAAAACGGAGGACTTTAGAAACGATGACGTAGTAGAGGCTCACGCTCGGCTCAATGATTGGGTGCTGTCATCAGTCATGGCGTATATCTTTGCTAGCAGCTGTTGTACAAGTCAATTCTGCATTTTACAACGCTATAACTGACTACATGCGCCGGAGTCAAGCTACTATTCGAGCGATCTGTGACAATTCCCGTGTGCAGCGGCGGCGTTGACCGTACATGGAGCGTCGGTTTGCATGGTGGGATAATTTTATCAATGAAGTTGTGTTTACACCGGCACGCGCATGCCCAGTGTTGGTGAATGGTCACGTGATCCGTGTTTTCAGTCGTTTTAATGTGGACGGAGATCAATTCTAATACGCAGCTAAAACGCTGGTGTGGACGGAGATCGTATTCGTTTTAATTCTCCGTTTCTAAACTAAAACGCAGTAGTGTGGATGGGGCCTTACATACAAATGCGCCCAAAAGTTATTTTCTGTCTTTTCTCGGTCAGGAGGGCACCAAATTCAAAATTTCTTTTACATTTTGACTACATATATGACCCACTTTCAATAAAGATTAATGTTGAAATGGGTGAAGTGCTCCTTTAATTTAATTCAAGTATGCTAAGAAAACTGTCGCACAGCATTTCTGTTCTCTATTTCTGTCAATTGACAAACAATTGACATGTTCTCTTAAATTACAGTATTCTCAACATGTTTAATCTCACTCATGTATATTAAAGAAATTGTTAAACTAATGTGAGCCAGTAAATAAAATGATGGTTAACTATAAAACTGTAAATTGTGAGTGTGTGTGTTTCTGTGGAGGATTAGATAAAAACACAGATGTGTTTCAGACACAGTTGATCCTCCTTTACTAAAGTGTTTTCTCTCTCTCTCTGTTCTTTGTGTCATCAGTGTAAGATCAGGCTCACATGTGTCCAGCTCTGTGTCTCTGAAGAGTGATTGGTCTAAAGATGGACTTCCACCAAACTTCAGTGAGAAAACACCATCTTCTTATAAAAGGTATTTTGTGTGTTCACATAACAGTATAGGGTTGTATTATTTGGCCACAGTGGTGTGTGTGATTGAACTTGACTGTGTAAGGGGATTTATGAAACTCACTCCAGTAACACAGTTACATAAGGCAGCCACAGGAGGCATAAATTCACTATGGAAAATAAATCATGCAACTAAACATGTCCATCCATCCAACCGTAGTTATAAATGAACAAATGCACAGCTATACCGCATTTAATTACTATTTGCAACATTAAACCTTTTCAAATGGGACTAAGTATCTCTTGTAGTAAAGTGTTTTCTCTCTGTTCTTTGTGTCATCAGTGTGAGATCAGGCTCACATGTGTCCAGCTCTGTGTCTCTGAAGAGTGATCAGTCTAAAGGTGATCCACTAAACTTCAGTGAGAAAACACCATCATCTAATAAAAGGTATTTTGTGTGTTTACATTACATTATAGGGTTGTGTTATTTGTCCACAGTGGTGTGTGTGATTGAACTTGACTGTGTAAGGGGATTTATGAAACTAACTCCAGTAACACAGTTACACAGGCAGACACAGGAGGCATAAATTCACTATGGAAAATAAATCATGCAACTAAACATGTCCATCCATCCAACCGTAGTTATAAGTGAACAAATGCACAGCTATACCGCATTTAATTACTATTTGCAACATTAAACCTTTTCAAATGGGACTAAGTATCTCTTGTAGTAAAGTGTTTTCTCTCTGTTCTTTGTGTCATCAGTGTAAGATCTGTCTCACATGTGTCCAGCTCTGTGTCTCTGAAGAGTGATCAGTCTAAAGGTGGAGGTTTACCAAACTTCAGTGAGAAAACACCATCATCTAATAAAAGGTATTTTGTGTTACTCATTTTTTGTCACACGTTGACTGATTAAAAGTTGTATCAGTGAATACCAATCATGAAACATGTTTAGATCAAATATTTGTCAGAGTATTCACAGCTAATGCTTATTTCTCTTTCTGTAAAATATCAGTTAGTATTTTATTTTACTAATGTGATTACAGGCTTCAATATGAGACATTCGACTCAGACCTTCAGACTCACAGGAACCACAAGAATTTCAAAGACAATCTTCTTGGGATCTTCCAGGTAGGAAAACACATTTTTATGAATGTTTAATATTTCTAATAAACAAACATGTTATTGAACAAAGAAATTTAATTACATTTTTCTTCATCTCCTTTTTTCCTTTTAAACACATTTTAGCTCAACTTGGTTAGCATGTTAGTCTTTTAACTGGATTTTTTATGTACATTTAATATAATTATTGAATAAATAGTGTTGACCAAAAATAAATGTACAATTTGGCTTAAATTGTGTTATTCTGTCTTTTCTCTTACTTTTGTTTGTAGGATCTTGAGAGCAAAATAACCACATTTCTGAAGAATGAGCTGGAGAAGTTAAAGAAAATATTACAACATGAGAACACACAACACTTTGTGAAGGACTTTAATGAGAACAGATCCAGTATCAAATCAGCAGCTCTTGATCTCACACTACATTACCTGAGAGAGATGAAGCAAGATGAAGCTGCTGATGCTCTAGAAGGCAAGAGACTCGTGATCATCTGTCTGATTGTCTCTTATAAATGTAGGAGAGAAAATTAAGACTAAAACTATCTATTTTCTGTTCCTGTGTTTAGGTGAGCTGTTCTTCATTCATCAGCTGAAATGTGGCCTAAAGAAGAAGTATCAATGTGTGTTTGAAGGACTTGCGAAGCAAGGTGACTCCACACTCCTGAATAACATCTACACAGATCTCTACATCACTCAGGGTGGCAGTGAACAGGTCAATACTGAACATGAGGTGAGACAGATTGAAGTTGCTTCCAGACGTCATGAAGCACAAGAGATACAGGTTGAATGCACACATTTGTTTGAAGCGCCTGAACAAGACGAGGAGATCCGAACTGTACTGACAAAAGGAGTCGCTGGCATTGGGAAATCAGTCTCTGTGCAAAAGTTTGTTCTGGACTGGGCTGAAGGAAAAGAAAATCAAGATATCAGCTTCATATTTCCTCTTCCATTCAGAGAGATGAACTTAAAGGAGAAAGAAAAACTAAGTTTGATGGACCTTATAACTAAATTTTTCCCAGAGACAAAAGGACTGAACCTTACAAGAAGGAATCAATTCAAAGTGCTGTTCATCCTTGATGGACTGGACGAATGTCGCCTTCCTCTGAAGTTTGATTGTAATGAGACGTGGCGTGATGTATCGTCACCAGCCTCTCTGGATGTTCTCCTAACGAACCTCATGAAGGGAAATCTGCTTCCTTCTGCTCTCGTCTGGATCACCAGCAGACCAGCAGCTGCCAGTAAGATTCCTCCTGACTGTATCGACCGGCTGACAGAGATACGAGGATTCAGCGACGCACAAAAGCAAGAGTACTTCAAAAAAAGATTCACGGATGATATTCAAGCCAACACAATCATAGATCATGTTAAACAATCAAAGAGTCTCTTTATCATGTGCCACATCCCAGTCTTCTGCTGGATTTCAGCCACTGTTCTCCAGAACATTCTGGAGGAGAAGAGAAATAATGATGTGAAAAACACTCAGGCTGATGAGATCTCTAAAACACTGCAGGAATCAAACACTGAATACACTCCCAAGACTCTGACACAAATGTACACACACTTTCTCCGCTTTCAGATCCAGCAGAGCCGCCGAAAATATGATGGAGAATACACACCAGATGTTTCCTGGGATAAAGACACCATCCTTTCACTGGGGAAACTGGCATTTCATCAGCTGGAAAGAAACAACCTGATCTTCTATGACACAGACCTGGAAGCCTGTGGTCTTGACGTCTATAAGGCATCAGTGTACTCAGGCATGTGTACCCAGATCTTTAAGGAGGAAACAGGGATCGTTCTTGGTACCATGTACTGCTTTGTTCACTTGAGCATTCAAGAGTTTATTGCAGCCCTTTATGCACATCTGTTTCTAGACATCAACAAGACAAGTGTGTTTGATCATGAGTCTACAGAACAGGAAAACAGAAATGAAACCATGATTGATTTTCTCAAGACTGCAGTGGACAAGGCGCTGGAGAGTGACAATGGACACCTGGACCTTTTCCTTCGCTTCCTCCTCGGTCTGTCACTCCAGTCCAATCGACGACTCTTACGAGGTCTGTTGACACAGCGAGACGGCACTGACCAGAGCAACAAAGAGATAGTTCAGTACATCAAGCAGAAATTAGAAGATAATCTTCCTGCAGAGAGATCCATCAATCTGTTCTACTGTCTGAATGAACTGAACGACCAAACTCTGGTGAACGAGATTCAGACCCACCTTAGCAAAGGAAGTCTCTCATCTGGTGACCTTTCACCTGCCCAGTGGTCTGCTTTAGCCTTTGTGTTGTTGACATCAGAGGAAGAGCTGGAGGAGTTTGAGCTTCAGAAATTCAAGAAATCAGACGAGTGTCTCATTAGATTATCGGCAGTCATCAAAACCTCCAAAACAGCCCTGTAAGTCTTTTAATATATTTTGTCATGTTTAGCTCTCATCTGAAAAATGCATTTATCTACATTACAGGGTAGGGATCGACCGATATGGATTTTTTAGTGCCGATACCGATTTTTTTCCCATCCGCCTTAGCCGATGACCGATACGGGCTGTCGATTTTCTTGAGCCGATACATTTTGCTCCCTCAATTTACATCATAAAAATGACATGATGTCAATAAATGTTACAGGTCTCAATTTAATAAAAGTAACATTTATTTAACGTAAAAAAACAATATTTAACAAATAGTAAAAACATGTGAGGTAGAACAAGAACAAGTAGATAAACAATATTTAACAAATATTAAAAACATGAGGTAGAACAAAAAAAAAGTTCACTGCTGAAAATAAATATTTAACCCTCTGGGGTCTGAGGTGTTTTCGGGGTCCTTGAGATGTTTTGGCATGCTCTGACATTTCTGCTTTTTTCAGTTGCTTATAAACATATTAATGGCACAGGTGAAATTACACTCTATATAGCACACACAGGGCTACCATAATATGTGAGCAACATGTATGTACATGTTTGTATTTTTGAGAGAATATTGTTTATGCGTGGTTATTGAAAAAACTAAAAAATAAAGTTTCTAATATAAGGCCACAAATAACATACTAAATATCTGTCCACAAGACTTTTGACAAGTGGATGTTGTTGCCTAGAGTTTTTGCTTCAAATTGATCTGAAAATCATTCTGCCTAATCATTCACATAAAACAATAGATTGTTTTAAATTGTGAAAAACATTTTTTTGTTTGCAAAGGCAATATGCGGATGGGCGGAACGGCCCAACCCCCTCATGAATAATTAGGCAGTTCTCACCTGAGCAGACTGCATACTAATGAGCCTTTCATTCAGGGGTGTCACACAAGAAAGAATGCAAGGACAATATATACACTCACCGGCCACTTTATTAGGTACACCTGTCCAACTGCTCGTTAACACTTAATTTCTAAGCAGCCAATCACATGGCGGCAACTCAGTGCATTTAGGCATGTAGACATGGTCAAGACAATCTCCTGCAGTTCAAACCAAGCATCAGTATGGGGAAGAAAGTTGATTTGAGTGACTTTGAACGTGGCATGATTGTTGGTGCCAGAAGGGCTGGTCTGAGTATTTCAGAAACTGCTAATCTACTGGGATTTTCACGCACAACCATCTCTAGGGTTTACAGAGAATGGTCCGAAAAAGAAAAAACATCCAGTGAGCGGCAGTTCTGTGGGCGGAAATGCCTTGTTGATGCCAGAGGTCAGAGGAGAATGGCCAGACTGGTTCGAGCTGATAGAAGGGCAACAGTGACTGAAATAACCACTCGTTACAACCGAGGTATGCAGCAAAGCATTTGTGAAGCCACAACACGCACAACCTTGAGGCGGATGGGCTACAACAGCAGAAGACTCCACCGGGTACCACTCATCTCCACTACAAATAGGAAAAAGAGGCTACAATTTGCAAGAGCTCACCAAAATTGAACAGTTGAAGACTGGAAAAATGTTGCCTGGTCTGATGAGTCTCGATTTCTGTTGAGACATTCAGATGTTAGAGTCAGAATTTGGCGTAAACAGAATGAGAACATGGAACCATCATGCCTTGTTACCACTGTGCAGGCTGGTGGTGGTGGTGTAATGGTGTGGGGGATGTTTTCCTGGCACACTTTAGGCCCCTTAGTGCCAATTGGGCATCGTTTAAATGCCACGGCCTACCTGAGCATTGTTTCTGACCATGTCCATCCCTTTATGGCCACCATGTACCCATCCTCTGATGGCTACTTCCACCATGTCACAAAGCTCTAATCATTTCAAATTGGTTTCTTGAACATGACAATGAGTTCACTGTACTAAAATGGCCTCCACAGTCACCAGATCTCAACCCAATAGAGCATCTTTGGGATGTGGTGGAACGGGAGATTCGCATCATGGATGTGCAGCCGACAATTCTGCGGCAACTGTGTGATGCCATCATGTCAATATGGACCAAACTCCCTGAGGAATGCTTCCAGCACCTTGTTGAATCTATGCCACGAAGAATTGAGGCAGTTCTGAAGGCAAAAGGGGGTCCAACCCGTTACTAGCATGGGGTTCCTAATAAAGTGGCCGGTGAGTGTATATATAAATAAATAAATATTTATACACACACACACACACACACATATATATACAAACAATCAAAATATAAATGAAAGCCAAAAGCACATTTTTAGTCACCTTTTAGACATCCACATACCATTTTTAGCCATCCACCACGGTAAAAATAAACCAGTCGCATTTCAAAGTCGTTCGCGAAATGACCGCCAGGTGGCGCAAAGGGACATTTAGCAAAACGTAAGTGGGGCTAATGTCTGTAGCCTAAGGATGAAATACTACAAGTTATGGTAATTTCCAAATAAGCCTACAACAAACATTTATAGCCTACTCCGTAATTGTTGGTCATACAGATAAGATATAATCTTTTAAAACTGTAAAAGGCTAAAGTTTAGGCCTACACTCACAGGCTAAAGACAAAACGTTTTCAAATTCATAGCCGAGCGGTAGAACTTACGTTTCATCATCAAGATGATGCGGGTTCAAATCCCGCACAAGCCTGGTCTGTTGTTTATTTTTTTTTTAGATTTGTCTAGCTCTAAAACTCTGTTACACCATACAGTTTTTTTGCTTATATAAATAAAATACAATTATCATGCATTTCCATTTTACACACAAAATAGTACCCAACAGAACGACTTTGCATCTGTATAATAATAGGCTACCAATCGTAATTTCAAAAGCAGTTCTGTAATAAATAAATTATATATAGCCTATAGATACTATTTTTTTTTTTTTTCAGGGCTGCCAACTCTCAGGCACTGAGCGTGAGACTCACGCAATTGACCCAAATCTCACGCTCTCACGCCACACCCCCGATTTCTCACGCTGTAGTGTCAACCCGGTCGGTCAAATTCCTAAAAGATATAGTTTATCTATAGATCTACCTGTTGAGCCACTCGTGATCGACTAGTTATACCGCAAATTAGTTAAAATATCCCGTAATCTATCTTGAGCGAGCGTGCATGCGAGACAGATATT
Organism: Rhinichthys osculus; assembly: GCA_029959095.1. NCBI lineage: Eukaryota > Metazoa > Chordata > Actinopteri > Cypriniformes > Leuciscidae > Rhinichthys > Rhinichthys osculus. Next base: position 42,891,435 of record JARWKJ010000007.1, read on the forward strand.
GTGCTCCAAACCATGCGCGTGCATGGCAGAGAGGTCTGTTCCCTACAACCTAGAGTTTTAAAAAACATGGTTTTAAGTAAAGTGTGATTTGCCAGGGTGTAAAGGTTGTCACGATTAATACCGTTCCAAATTATCCTACATCCTCCCCAGGACATATGGATAATCCCGCGGTAACTAAAGAGCCTATCCTTTAGTCGTGCCTTTAAGAGTTAAGCGATCAGTCTTTACAAATTCGTATTCTATTATAAAGATAATAAATTATAAATATAATAGATTTCCCCTTTATAGTATAAGTCTACTTTTTTAGGTACTCTTCAACCGTGTTCGCTATACAACAATAACCCTGTCGTAAGCTGCCTCTTTGGCTAGGCTTTTTAATCAATCAAATCTCACAGTGATTATTCTTATATCAAAAGAATGCTCACCCTCTGGTCGTTTCCTTCAGTCGGGATCTTCCTGATCCAGAAAGAAGAATGTGACACGTACTCAAGAATCCAAGGTCCAGTCAAGATGATTATAATAAATGTTTAACAATATTTATTAAAAGAATCAAAATGAAAAAGAATACTTGTTACAGATTCCAAAAGGAGTACAAATTCTAACAGAGTAATACTAGCTAGGCTTAAAGCTTCTTGCATCCGATAACTGCTGGTGTACCGGACTGGAGATTGCAAGGAAGAGCAAATGAGTCCTGTCCAGGTCTCTTCTTTTATCGTGTAAATCCAGCCGTCGTCAGCATAGTTAACAGAAGGCACACACATACATACAGTACAAATGTAAAACACATGACTGTTATTTCAATAAGGCATATGACTGTTATTTCAATATCACGAGTGTGACTTGCTGGTCCAGCAAGTGTAGTCCTGCTTTTCCTGTGGAAGCATGATATAATAGTTCCTTTGTATTTGTGGACAATGACCCTTGTCATTGCTCTCTCATGTGGTTTTGAGAGGTACAGAGAAGTACAACAACTTTACTATTCAGCATAATATTTTTAGATAGTTATGTGTTTCATTAACATAGTCAGCTCACCCGCTGCATCTCTAGACACAGACTTCTTATTGTGACCCTTTCGGCGCTGACGTCGAGTAGGAGGGGTAAATGAAGCGAAGGAGGTGCCACTCTCAGGTGGGCCTTCATCCCCCACCACAACAAGGGGGGATTGGGATTTCCTTCTGGTCTAAACATCCCTGCTTCTGCTGAATTATTTTAATCCCCACACCCCTCCCTCCACAGCTAATCAATGCTATAGGCTACTTCACCAATATCAAATATAAAATAGAGATATGCAACAGGCACGTTTAAACGACAAACAATAAAATCAAAACCAGCGTTTCAGTTGTTCATTAGTTCCAGTGGCCCTAATGCATGCACGGCTTTTCAAAATTTCACAAAGCGTGTTGATGAGATTATTTTGAATTAAATATTGAAGTTTATAATTAAGTGTTTTGGCACACCACGCCGAGTGGCCCTATGCATTTTTCTAAAGTCGGGTTTTATTCTGGCATGGTGAGTTAGTGTTCGACAAACGCGGCGGCGCGTTCATTTAGATTAATTTATTTTTCTCATTATTACAGCTAAAATAACTTAATAGACGACTCCGTAATTTTTTGGTCATACAGATAAGAGTAGAGTAGCTTACATCGTTCAAAACTGTAAAATTGTATTCATATTAGGCTAAGTTAGCCTGGCTAACGAAAAAACAGTATCTGTCGTCTCTGTCTCCGGGAACTGTGCGTCACAAAACTGAACCGAAAGCCACTTCAGCTCAGTCACGATAAGAAATCGGCGATGTCTAAAGCCTTTAAATGTCTAAATATTTAGGCTAATAAATGTTATCTGATTATGTAGGCTAATCCTTATGAAAACGAGAGGTACAGAGGATCTACTCAAACATGTAATGGAAGCGCTTCCCAATGAGAAAATGACAAGACAAGGGTGAAAATCTCGCTCTTATTAAATGTAGGCTAAATCGCCCTGAATTAAAATGTAAAAACAGATCAAATAATGTATATGTCGAAATGTTGCGATATTGTTTCATTTAAGTTCATAATTATTCTATAAATGTTATTTAATTCAGCAGCATTACCACGAAGCACAGTGTTTCGATATTTATTTGAATAATACAAAATAAAATAAAAACTTAATTCACAAATTGCATGTTGTAAGGATCCAAAGATCCCTGTAGACTTTAATATTGATTTGAACATTTTGTTCATGACAACAAATTAACATGTGATTTTTCAGATTATATTTAGTTTTGCTTGGAAAAAGCTGGCCCAAACCAGTTTTAGTTCATCAATTATTGAAATAATGAAATATTTAGTAATAAACTTTTATGACAGAAATATCACTAGGCTATATGTAACTTAAATCATTTAATTCCTTCATTATCAACACTGTCTAGAATAGCGATTTAAGTGTGAATTGCGACTTCTCTTTTTGTTAAGTCAGCCTCAGACTCCGATAGCCTGTGGGGGGTTGGAGGGACAGTTGCTGGACAAAGGTGTTAATGTTCCTCTTTCATATGGAGAGTGTCGGATAGCCAGCCTGATGAGCAGGCAAAATTTTTGTAAGGATAAATCTGTGTCCAAATGTAGGCCCCATATCTTATTAAATTATAAATATTGTAGTTTATTTATTATAGCCTATTTAAATTTTTTTTCACACAAAATTTCAATTGAAGTTATTGTAAGGTGAATTCAACAAGGCATGCTGTGTCTTTGAAGCAACAATTAAAGGCTAAATAATTTTTTCGTGATTTGTATGGCTGACACGCAGCGACATATACAGTATTATCAGCTGTATGATGTGTTTTTACCCTGAAATGATTAATTTCGAGAGAGACGCGGCGCGCGCAGCGAGGGAGACTAAATAAACTTGTTAAAAAGAGATCCAGCGCGAGAGAGGCAAAGAGAAACGCATGTTTTTAATTTAATTATGTTTCTTTGGACAATTTTGGTTTTGTACTGTTTTAATTGTTTAATTTAGCTGTAATTTCTTTGGCAATACAAATTTAAAATGTCGCAAGAATAAGATTAGCCTAGTGTTTCTTATTTTGCATCGCAAAAGAAATAAACTCTAAACCCGATGCAACCCTGTTTTAAATAAAAAAAAAACTGTCCCGACACTTTATTTAAACCTTGAAATGTTCGAACTTGGTTTCAAACTTAAGTAATTTTAGTGTTCTTTTACATTACACAATAATTTAGCAGACTAAAGACGAGCTTCTTCATTTTCATTTTCTGATGCAATCGGCTGACAATCTTCCTTCATCAGTTTTTGTCGTTTGTGCAGCGGCTGCGGTTCTACAGGAATGTAGCAAATTTATGTTGTAATGATAATTAAACAAAACTATTGACTTTAAATAAGTAAACAGTTATAAACAGTTACCTATTTAAGCATCAAGGTGGTAAAATATAAACGCTGTAGGCCAACATCGGTTAACAACATGTATGCTACATTGAGATTCGATCTCGGGTCGAATGAAGCTCCTAAGCTCGTGTTGTTGCGTTGATCACTGAGCTACCGTCTGTACACTGTTACAGTTGTAAAGCCTCATTGATGTAGCCTTGATGTTGAAATATTTTCATTATTTATTCAATTACATTTCAGTAGCCTAATTTCAGTATTGTGATTATGAATTATTTTAACTACGTTTCACTTGTTGAATTCATCTGCTACCAGCTTTCAATCGCTCTGAATCAGCGCGGTGCGGCAGCAGATTACGCATTAGAGAGAATAAACCGGAATAAACGAACACTTTTCAGAGTCTATTACTGTAGCGCCTCTTAGCGGTAAAAGGCAGCAAATACACCACACATTTTACCGCCGCGGTGGAACGGCTGATGTGGGCATTGTCATGGCTTGCCTGGACATTTGCGTTTGAATAGCGCGCGTCCTCCGTGGGCGTGTCAGATTAACGCGTGATGAAGTGTAATGAGCTGGGAAAAAAATACTGACAGCACTCTCTTTTCATACAGATTCCATAAACTGAGAATATTTGTTTTTTATATAAATTACTTCATTTAAAAGAAAAGAATTCAAGCTTCATAAAGAAAAATCTCTCGTGCCTGTGTGACAAGTAATCGCGGAGTTACAGTTAATCTTAGGACACGTTTCAGAATGGACTGCACTGACAGAGAGAACGCTGAACTCGCATCATGTTTGTTTTTCTTTATTTGGTGAAAAGCACAACACTTTGTTTTTATTGTGAGTATCCACAAAAAAATAGAAACTTAACAGGATCTAATGATGTATCACACTTATATGTAAGATCAAAATCAACCGAGTATTTTGAGTCTCTTTTGCACTGATAAGAAAAAAAGCGAGACAATCGCGCCGGCGCGATAGCCGACCCCAGGGGGTTAAGCATAAATAAAATAATTACACTATTGCACACAGTAGCAACCAGCATAATAAAGTGCACAGTGGAGACTGTACTTCATTTTAAAAGTAACGAACTATTTACTGCCATGGTTTAAAATTTTCTACATAAAATAAAATGAGCATGTCTAGTCTCTAATATCACTGCGATGGCGAGGGAGACACACACCACACGCGTCCAAACCTCAGCCAGGTGGTTGCTGAATAAATCTCCCACAAAAAGCACGGAACAACGTTGGTATTACTTAATCCTATGTAAAGTATTTGGGCCATTGGGGAATATGTATTCAATATTTAGTAATTACAAATTAATAACTATTGATACGGGTTTGACCTAGATAACAATACATGTTAAAAATCACCCGGCAAAGGGGTTACGTTGCCAATCTGTTATGAACGACCGAATATAATGGATGTATAATCAATTATTCATACAGATCGGCAAGATAGATCAATTGTATTTATCAATAATCAAATCATAACGAATTATAATTCAATATTCATATACAAATCGTCTGGAATATATAGATTCTCAGGATACTCCTCAATGGAATTAATTATTATCGAATAATCTGTTTGTCCAGCAAACTGGTCATGGATCTTCATCAATTTCCACAGAGAAATTACCTTTAAGAGACTCGCAGGAAGAGACGATCTTTACGGCCGTAAAAGATAGCTCTCCTGTTTCGTCACAATACTATTTAAAGTATTATACCATTTCAAAGCTTATAGCTGATCGAAACATTTAAGTGATTTGAAGTATGAGCACAGGCAGAATCAATCAATGAATATATGTATTTAATAAAGGTGATTACGTATATTGTTAATAAACGTTACAAGGAATAAATGTATTTACAAACACAATAAAACATCGAGGAAGGAGAATGCATATAGAAAGAGAGAGAGAGAGAGAGAGCTGGTGAGTTTGGCAAAATTCATCAGACACAGAACCGTTAAGAGAGACAACTAGTCAAATCGTACCCCAATTAGGGCAGGCAATCTTAGCAGTATTTAGATCTCGGTAGGAAACGAATACTTGCTGATCATGTTCTCTCGTGTAACGTTACGTGTGTTCCGAACCCGGTCAGAGGTCCTTTCCGGCGCGCCCGTGTGGCGGGATGTTCAAATCGTCCGTTGAAGGTGTTGCCAAAGAAATGATTCAAACTAAGTTCGTTTCACTCGCCGGTGAGAATGAACAAAGGAGAATACAAAAAGGAAAATAAAACTGAACTAGACAAACAAAGGAAAGATGGGTCATCGCATGAACACGAGGTCCCGATGGACCAAGGAGTCACATGATGGAGGAAGGGAGAGTCCAGAGTATGAGCGAGCGAGAGAGTCAAGCGCGCGTCACATGTTGGAGGAAGAGCAGTCCAGGGTACCAGCCAGAGAGGGAAGACAGAGAGAGAGGCGAGCGAGTCCAGTTCTCTTTTAAAGGAACTGGAGTCCACACCTCTGAGGTGCGAACTAGCCAATGACATTCAACGAAACTCTTGGCGGCAAAATTCTCTTTGTCTTGTCAAAGCTAAATTATGGCCGCATTCACAGGTTTTACGATCAGTCAGAATTTGTTCAGAATCATTCCAAAGATGGTAAAACATAGTAAAATACATTTTATGGCTTGTTCAATTACATAAATGACCTTGTCAGGTCACAAGCATTCTGAACATAGGAAGAAATACATTTTAGGAGAGTTATATTGCAAAGTTACATTAAAAGCATAATTAACTGCCCTTGCAGTTTGTTTTAAACTAACACACACTCATAGATCCCTTCATAGGACCTGGGCAATCGACAAACATAACAACATATCAAATATACCTCAGTAAATGTCTTTAAATGAGGAGAGTAGTAAAAGTTCATATATGTGTGTGTGTTTGTATCTGCGTGCATTGAGCACCCAACACGGGGGTTTCTCTGGAATTCCTTTGAAGCTTGGACTACGTGAGTGGGAGAATGCAGGGTTAGTCTCTGGTGAGTGTCCCAGAGTCGTAAACGTGTTAGAAGCAGACTTGTTGGCACCAAAGTCCAGTAATTTTCATTAATCCTAAAAACTTTGGGTTTTAGGAAGAATGTGCTTTATTTGCGTTCAGGACAGAGTCAATGATTTACCCCAGATACCTTACACCTATGACCAGTGTTCGTAACAGCTACCGTACGCATACTAGGGCTGTCAAAATTGCTCAAATGGCGTTTGTATATTCCCTCTAAAAAACATATTTGAACATATCGTTGTGTATTTGGTGCATTACGTCAATAGCAGGACAAATTAATACAAAGAGACATAACTACTAGTATTAAGTAGCTTATTTGAGTTTAAACATGTTTGACAACGTATTACTAAAAAAAAAAAAAAAGAGTAAATCAACTAATGGCCAAGACCGCACAGCTCACTCTGGCTCGCCCGGACTCGCAGGCGCACTCTCTCTCTCGCACTCACCCTCACGCTCTCCGTGCATACCGGTTTAAATGAACAACAACAAACAAATGTTGAGTGCTGATCAAGAGTTTTGTGCAAGCAATTTAAAGGTCCCGTTCTTCGCAATTCCATTTTTCAAACTTTAGTTAGTGTGTAATGTTGCTGTTAGGGCATAAATAATACCTGTAAAATTATAAAGCTCAAAGTTCAATGCCTAGCGAGATATTTTATTTAACAGAAGTCCCCTTTCAAAGCATACAGCGAACGGCCGGTTTGGACTACATCCCTCTACTTCCTTTTTTAATGACGTAACTAGAACAGTTTTTTGACTAATCTCCGCCCACAGGAATACACAAAAAAAGGGGGCGTGGTCTTGTTGCGCTCCCACGGAGAAGAAGCACTTCAGCTGCGCATGCATCTCCAATTTATGGTAAGACCTTATCGCACGTTTCCGGGCAACGTGCGATAAGCTGCTGTCGAATCACAACACAGGAACCGCTGGCACAATCAGAACTCGTTTCGTATTTCTGAAGGAGGGACTTCATAGAACAAGGAAGTCATCGGGCCGTTTTTTGGACAGTGAAAACAGCGGTATACAGATAAGTAAATTGTGTGAAAAATAATGTGTTTTTTTACACGCGAAACATGAACACATATATTATATTGCACACTGTAAACACAATCAAAGCTTCAAAAAAACATGAAGAACGGGACCTTTAAGGTATTTAGCAGGCTTCATTCAGTGATTGAAACAAATACATTAATTGAAGTTTCACAGTACATAGAACCGACACTGAGCGCTCCGAGCGAGCTGTGTTGTGGTAATTAGTCTGCTACCGCGGGCGTGTTTTTCCACATTCGAATATTAATTTTCACCTTCAAAATTCAGTTTTTTTTTAAACCATTCGAATATATATTCGTATTTAGAATATTCATTGACAGCCCTAATGCATACTGAACGGATAGCCTACAGCTATTTGCAGCTCCCTATACAATGGCAAGCAAGCAGTTTTATAGACGAGTCATTTGGACCCACAAACTTGCTTAGCTATATAGTTGCAACCACATAACAGTTATAGAGCAACGTGTTTCCATTTTCAAAGTGTTTGACAATATTTCAGCAGTCCAACAGTTAAAAGATGCTTTGAAAGTTTAAAAGTTACCGTTATCTTGAAGCGCAGGTTGCACTCTGCTAGTGGGGGAGGGGCAGTGCAGGGTCTGCACGTGAACTGCAGCGTCTCTAGCAGCACAGAGCTGCCTGTGGACGCCTGTCTTAGCCTGACTTCGTCATACTCATATTATAGTCAGAATGTGAGTCTGATACTGCTTCATAGGGCTTTGATTATGAGGCGTGTCTTAACCGAACCAGGGAAAAAAAAACTCTGCACTCAATTGGATAGACCTACAACCAATGAGAACAACGCAGTAAGTCAACTACTTTGCATAGCACAGTTGTCAACTACAGAACTCAAATGCACGCACGCTGGAAGAAGTAAAATAACGAGTGTTGCTTCTTTTACTTGGCCCTCTATGAGTGCGACCAAAGGAGAAACCACAACGACCACAGGGTTTTCATTGCGTCCCATCTTCTTAGTTACCATCGGAGCCAGCTGATAATTTAAACTTTTGCCGAATCCCATAGGAAGGACGGCAAACACATCTTTCCGATCGACAAATGCCTCGATTGCAGTTTTATGTTCGTCTTTTAAAATGAATGCGCTGTCGATTTCTTTTACAACGGACGCGATAGCGGAATCTGTACATCTCAGTTCTCCAGCGGCAGTCATCTGTGAGGGAAACCAGTTCAACCCAAGCGCTCTTTGATAACGTGAGGATTACGTCCCTGCAGATCATCTGTCCATCATCGTATAAAGCCTGCCCTGGCAATTTGATTGGCCCGACGATCATAATTACTCCTCAATGGAGCGAGTCCAGACCGAACTTCCCGATCAAAAAATGTTGTGGGCGGGGTTCGGGCTGGCATCCAGGCTACGCCTGTCTATAAATAATGCCGGGAAAAAACTATCGGCGAACGCAGCAGCCGCGTATGGGCCGATTCCGATACACGTAAAAACCGCCAAATATCGGCCCGATATATCGGCCGGGCGATATACAGCGCCGGGCGACTTACGCCACTATTTGCCAATGGATCGTGGATGTCCAGGCTGATATATCAGTCTCAACTGGGATCCGAGCTTTCACGAAGGCAGGAATCATCTCTTTATTCCTCTTATACTGTCTATGCTTTATTCAGCCGGCTCACATACCCGTATTTACTTCCTGTTTTCGGTCGAAGTCCACAGTAGTCGATTGTCGAGTTCGCGCGCGATATCAAACCTCCTCCGGGTGTTCAACATCTGATTCGGATGAACTATCTATCCGAACTATCCATTTGAGCTGATATTCTCAGAACACCACACAGCACCGTCATCGGCTGACAGTCCGAGTCTCCACTATTGCTTAGTTAGCTACCAATGATCGCGCGCGCGCACTCGACAATCGCCTACTGTGGACTTCGACCGAAAACAGGAAGAAAATACGGGTATGTGCAGTCAGATTCACCGTGTTCACTCACATGGCTGTTTACTTGTAATGACACATTAAGGTTGTTAAGAGGCTAAAAGCAGGTTTAAAACTTGTCCCGTTTAAGTCAACAGGGTGCAAATTTTAAAAAGAGGATAACACGTGTAGGCAACACCGGTTTTTGTCGTTGTTATCTGTACTAACAGCACTCCAAATTTACAAAAAATGAGCTCAATGTTAAAATTGACCGGAGTTTTACTTTTTAACGTTTGAACAACATTACCATGGGAGTGAACAGAGTTGTCAGAACGCTTAATAAGGTTTGACTTTATCTGACTGTTTTGTTGACATTTGTTGACATCTAGTGGATGCATTCGCAAACCCAGTCAAACGTTTGACTGGAGAATCTTATGCGCCTTATAATCCGGTGCGCCCTATATATGAAAAATGTTCTAAAATAGGTCATTCATTGAAGGTGCGCCTTATAATCCGGTGCGCCGTATAGTGCGGAAAATATGGTACATCATGAATCCATTTTCAAAACCGTGTTTTTGACTTATTCTGAATCACTACGGTACGCCTATAATAAGTGTTTATATTCAGACTATTTTATCCCGGGGTCGTCTCGGCTGCGGAGTAGCCCAGTGCCTGCGTGACTCGCCATAGACATTAACGGAGAAAAGTTCCGTCTACAATGTTCTTCCACAAGACACGTGCAGTTTATTTATTGACGAACGTAGACGTCACGCGCATTGCACACTGATGGTGAAACGCGCCAATTACGAATTCACGAATTAAGGCATATAAAAATGATAAAAATGGTCTCACGAAACACAGAGCCCCTTCCTACGTCTTTTCAGCGGTTATATTTTCCTCTGTCGAGCGATTACTCTCATGATCGCTCGACAGAGGAAAAGGAAATTATTATATATATATATATTACACGTATTTCTGCTGCAACCCAGAAAGCCTTTGCTAACCTTGGTCCATTAAAACCACTATTCATCAACATGCATTGATTAATCCCATGGCATGTAGCAAAAAAAAAAAAAGGTGCGACCAAATTAGGGCTGTCAATCTTCCTCTATAATACTATTCGAATTCCATTCCTTATTTTATTTAATATTCGAATATTAAATGCTCAAATTCATCCTATTATTAATATTTATGACATTACTCAGGCTTATGGATCGCCAATGCCAATAGCATGTGGTTGTTGTTACACGTTCTGTCCACTAGAGGGATATCTAACATTACAATAAACATTTTATTGGTGCTGAATATGGTTGAAGCGCTACCGATGGTTTTCGGCTAATATCTCCGCTAAAACACCACCAAAAATTCTGAAACTTAAATCGTTCTTTTCAGTTCGACTAGACGGTTCCAACGAGTTTGGTGCTCACCGAATCCGTTGAGTATTCGCCAAGATATTTGCACTTAACGGGCGCTTTTTTACGTTGTTAAACATTTACCATTTTTGACAGTATTGTTATGATGATACAATGTGGATAACGTGCACAATTGTGTTACGATTCAAAAACGTTATTGTTCATCAGACGAAACAAAAGCATTTCATTTTCACATGTGTGTAAGTCAAGGTGGGGAGAAAGGCAAGATTCCATATAAAAAAATTAATGAATGGGAATAGGAGCAGGCTTCACTCAATGATTAAACTTAAACTTTAAGAATGCTGGCCTGATGATTAGAATATAGGCTATAACGTTAAACAGGAAAGAGGCCGCACTATGCATAAATTGTTTTATTTGCACAAACGCATTTCGGCGCGTGCATTCTTGAAACGCGTTTGTGCATATAAAACAATTTATGTATAGTGCGGCCTCTTTCCTGTTTATATATATAAAAAAATTAAAATATACATAAAAAAAACAATATTCGAATAGTAACTTCAGCATTCGAATAGTATTGATTTTTTTAATATTCGAATTATATTCGAATTTCGGAATTCGTTCCAACAGCCCTAGACCAAATCATATGCTGGTGTGACCAACTGAGAAAGTTGGTAGCACCAGTGCAACCAGTGGAAAAGTTAGTCTGGAGCCCTGCATTACTCTATAGTGATTCCCCATCATAAACATGAAGCTATACCTGTAAAGGTGTATGTGTGTGTGTGTGTGTGTGTGTGTGTGTGTGTGTGTGGAGACAGTTTATCACAACTTAAGACAAAATATAAAATACCATGTACAAATGTTTGCATGTTTGTTTTGTATTATATGATACACCAGACTTGTATGACTTATATAGATTTATATATATATATATCACATACTCATACTTGAGGAAGAAAAAAGAGACATATTTTATTATAAATAATGTGACAAATGCTCAGGAACACAGGAGCATTGTTAAATAACATTTAATAACATTTAGTATATTTAAAGATTTACATTAAGTATTTATGCAGAATAGTAGGGAATGGGTCAGGGAAGAACTGTTTAACACTCCACATCCACTGGGTTAAAGGGGGCATGACCATGGCTGTGGCCAATCACAAAAAGCCACTCAACAGATTGGCAGTAATTTTTGAAAACTTGGCAGAGGAATTCATACAAACAGGTGCCCATTAATATAGAAAGCTGATTTTCTAATCTTCAGATTTCATTTTGCTGACTGGCCAGGGTATCCCATACCTCTTTTGCAATGGCCATGTGCCGTGAGGTAACATTCTCAGGGGGAGGAATGACTGTCAGCCCATCTTCAAAAGGATACCAGTGGAGATCATCCCTCAACGGCCAGAAAAAAACGGTTTTCCCCCACTTTGTGCATGCACTTAAAGGAGAACTCTGGCGCAAAATGAACCTTTGGTCTAATTACACATTGGTACCTAGTCAACCGTTATCTGCGATTTGTTTTCATGATTATCAAATGTAAATAGTTTTATCTCTAAAAACAGTTTAGCCTATAAAGCTAGTATAACGCTAGTATATTGGGCACGGAGTAATGACAAATAAAAATCGCTTGTTAATACCACTAACGAGGCTCAAAATAGCCCCACACTAGCACGGTAGCATAATGAGGGTCCCTACCTTCAAACCGAAGCATTGAGAACTTTGTCAGTGTCCAGACAGTTTAATAAGAAGATATTTTACACATACAGTCAACTTCGCGTATACAGGCAGAAGCCATCTTTGAAAAACAGTCTCTACCAGTTGATCTACGAACGCTGATCCAAGTGTGCTGGTGAGATGTGAACGAGCTATAAGTTGTGATAAGGTGAGCGCGAACAGCAGGCTTGGATCGGCGTTCGTAGATCGACTGGTAGAGACTCTTTTTCAAAGATGGCTTCTGCCTGTATACGCGAAGTTGACTGTATGTTTCAAATATCTTCTTATTAAACTGTCTGGACACTGACAAAGTTCTCAATGCTTCGGTTTGAAGGTAGGGCCCCTCATTATGCTACCGTGTTAATGTGGGGCTATTTTGAGCCTGGTTAGTGGTAGCGCCTGAACTTCTGGAGCAAAGTGGCAAATATTTCCACCAGCATTTCTTGGGAGCATTCTAACTCTTTTTTTCAAAGTGATCTTTGAAGTTGCTCCAGAATCATTTTTGTGCACCTTGTCTACAGTGGCCCACTGAAGGTAGGACACGTGATCAGTGGCTCTGTAGTGGCTTGTAAGTGGATAGGAATTGCTGCTGCATTCCTCACATTCCCCATACATACATGTTTTGCTGGTGATGTCATACGTGATGGCTTGTGTCAGGCTCTCCAAATTAAATGTGTCAATGATGTGCATCTGGTGGAGCTTTTTTGCAATAAAGCCTAGATTTTCATGTTGTTTGCACATACATGTTTCGCGATCTGCTAATGTTGGATGCACAACCCAGTAGGGGCGAAGTGTGCAAAACACTTGTCTGTGACTCTCTTTCTTTGAATTTACGTACTTGGTACGTACCTCCTCAGCTACTGCTGTATGAAACAACAGAGTTCTCCTTAGGGATGTGCACGAGACATGACGGAGCAACTTTTTGACTCTGGATCTTGGAGATGGATGGTCTTTCTTCAATCGCTGGAGTCGCTTTCTGTATTTTTCTGCTTTCTGATCTGCTTTTCTTAATTTATCCTGTAGTTTCTGCATTTCTCTGATTGATTTTGCTTTGGCAGCCCTACTTTTTCTTCTCCCCAGATCACGCTGCCTAAAAGAAACAGATAAATACATTTTTGTTGTCACAACCATTTAATCTAGATTGCCAGCTAATAAAAGTCTGTGGTTATACTAACTTGCATTCCTCAGTAGCCTTTACAGTACCTTGAAGTCTTAGGTTGAGGTGCTGGCCTGACTGGAATATCGGACATGGCAGAAGGGGTTTTAATTCTTTCATGAATCTCTTTCCTGTTTTTACACCTCTGAGCCATAAGCCTCTCTCCACTTTTTTGCGCTGGGCACGCTGCTCCCTTATGCTACGTTCACACGAATGAGGCGTAGAGCGCGGCGCGGTAGACGCGAATACGCCTCATTCGCGCGTCAAGTTCGCGCGAATGGCGCGAATTGAGCGTCTGGCGCGTTACGTGCGAATGGTGCATTTTGTGCATTCACGCGTTTGACGCAAATTCACGTCTGCCGCCCGAGTTCAAAAATTTGAACTTCTGCGTCAATTCGCGCCGCGTTAACCAATCAGGAGCCTAGCTGCTTGCTGCTGTCACGTGGTGTATCTGGATGCTTCAATAAATTATTTTGTAATTTGACGGTGGTTCTAATGTAGTTCTAATGCACAACAAAGCAAATATTTTATCACATAAAACTTGATTTCAATATAGGCCTATGAGACATATTCATTTTGTATTGAATGCTATTTATTCCATATCTAGATTAGGCCTATATGAAATATTATTATAATGTAAAGACAACTAACATTCGTGTCTGGACAGATGCGTGTGAGAGAGAAAAAAAATCACAGGACAGATTAATCACTTTTGGAGGCTGGCTCCATTTATCATCAAAACAAAAATAAATGACAGATTAGGTGGATGAGGGCGAGGGTGATCCTCGCTCCGATGCGGGACAACAGGTCATCAAGCTGGGCGCGGGACAGGCGGAAGTACCGCTGAGAGTGGCCGTCATCCAGGCGCAGCTCCTGGAGCGAGCAAATGGTGAAACTCGCCACACTGGGTTCGCCTTTGAAGGGTCTGGTGGACACAAATACGGCGACGATGATCCCTACGCCGCCGTTCTGCTCTCGTATTCAGAATATATGCTATTCAGAGCAAATACAGAGCGGTGACTCTCTCGATGAATGCTCGATCAACATAAAAAAAGATGGCCGCCAACGGGTTTCGATTCAGACGCGCGTAAATTTCGCTTCAAAGTTTTGTTTTTAACGCGCGTCAATTTCGCTCTTGACGCGCGAATGGATTCAAAGTGGTCAAGCGTATAACTAGACGCGGTAGGCGCGAATTTGACGCGCTATTCGCGTCTGGTGTGAACGTAGCATTACACTGCGGCCTTTTTGAACTTTCTTCTTTCCTGTCTCTATATCTTTACTCCACTTCTCTTTCTCGTTCTGTAAGTACTGCTGTCTCCTCTGTTTGTCTGCATCACGTCTGGCACGGTAGAGCCTCTGCTTTTCAGCAGCGCTCATCGGTGGGCAAGAACCCTATAGAAAAAAAAAAAAAAAATGTTAATGTCTATTAATCTAATGTATATAAAATTAGCTCAACATGATTTGGTAACACTTAACAATGAAGGGCAGTTCGGCCAGATAAGCGATAATGAGCAAAGTGCTTATTAACTCTACCTGGTTGACATAAAAGGGGAAACAAATATATTCTGTAAAATACAGTATGTAAAAATTCAGATACAGTTTTAAAGCTGACATTTTGATTACTTAGCTCACTTTTCTCAGCGTTAGATAATTTCTCACATTGAAGACAATATTTATATTTAATATTTATATTTATGATTTAGATTTAATAACTAGATTTATATTTAATATCTAGATTTAGATTTAATATTTGGATTTAATATTTGGATTTAATTACTTTTTTTAATCATTGTTGACAATTGCAAAGAACAAAAAAAATTGTGAAATGTGAGGAAAGTGAGCTAAATGATTAAAATATATCAGCTATAAAATTGTATCAGCTATAAAGTTTTTACATCTGGCACCCCATAGTAATACATTAATAACATGAAATGTATGCTAAATTATAATCAAAATTATATTAATTATTTAGCTGAACTATTGATAATAGATTGTCCCTTATGAGTGGAGTGAAAGATATTCAACCCTGTTACTCTAATTATGGTAACAGGGCGAGTAACAGGGTTGCAAATGAATGCTAATGTTAGCTTTTTCTCATGAATAGAAGCTAGCTTTAACTGTCATCTTTAGGACACACTTACTTATGTAAAAAAGAAGAAGAAAACCTTCAAATTAATTTGTCTTATTCTGATTATAAGTGTAACAGGGTTGCATTGGTTAGAGTGACATTCAATCAAGGCTAAAAGATGTATAATAATATGAAAAATCGAAGGAGAACATACCTTTGTTCTACCCATTCTGGCGGCAAACTGCTTAGTGATGTCATTCCCTGTGAATCGTGTCATTAACTGTTTTCTTCTTCTTCTGCCAGGCTAAATGTGTTTCGGTAACAGGGTTGCACATATGTTGTGGGACATAACTTTATTGCAACATTTCTATTATTTGAAATATTTATATCATTTAAAAAAAAATTAACAAATAAAAGACATATATAAACAAAATCATACAAAAAAAAGGATATTTAAAATGTATTTTAACAGTCGTATTTAACATTCAATTTGGCCATCTAGAAGGTGGGACAAGAGAAAAATGGCACTTAAGTGGGTACTAGAGACTTTTTTTAAAAAAAAATTCATTAATATTTAAAAAAAAAAAAATTATTCAAGTCTATTTATATTTAGTCTCATGACAAGTGTTTTTTACACAGTGACTGCATTTTTTTGTATATTGTACATAGATTATTTGAAATTTCATAGGTGGGACATGAAATGTCCTCCAATTCTGGAATGACCCAAGCGGCTCTAGCTAAACCGGAAACAAAACAACAGGCACGCCGCACACACTTGTTTAGGCTTGCGAGCCGGCCAAATAGTAGGTCAACATTACGTTTTGAGTGCTGACGAGCGTGAGACGCCGAAATGGATGCCAATAAGATTCTGAATGGAAAGTTTACTTTTAAAAAGTTGCCAAATGGTTCCATTGACAAGACCAAAGTGATCTGTGTGTTTTGTCGTTGTGAAGTGAGCTATCATCATCGCAGCACGTCCAGTCTGAATACCACTTGATGATGGCCAGCACACACACACACACACACACACACAGCTGATGCGAATTCTCCGCCCCCTCGTCAATATCAGGACCTCGTCAGTATTTCTTTCACCCTTTTATTGATGGACAGTGTAACATTGAGAGATTATTTGCTCCAAGTGAGAATGTTAGTGTGAAATTGAACACAGTATATGCCAATGTTGTTTCCAATAAAAAACATTTGCACAAAGCAAGCCGATCCACTTTTCCATGTTGATAAGAGCATTAAAATGAGAAAAAATAATGGGACAAAAAGAAATCAAGAGACATTTAGAATAGATAATAATGTGCGATTAATCGCAAGTTAACTATGACATTAATGTGATTAATCGCGATTAAATATTTTATTCGTTTGACAGCACTAAATGCAATATGTACAACGAGATATTTACAAATAAACATTTTTCAAAAGCCTGTTGTATCATATTTGATGTACACATCAGATGGTTTTTCTACAAAAAATGTTTACCTTTTTTATCGTTCAAAATCTCTTTTTTTCATATATTATTTTTAAAAATATATTTTTCTAATTTAGTAATAAAGTAAAATATCTAAACATTTGATTTCAGCAATTGTCATGGATGCTTCTTTACTATCTTTAAATTAATGATATATCACCCATTGGCCACCCTGCTCTCAATATATTGGCATCAGCCATCGGTTGACCTAAATCTTGAAATATTAAAAACAATTTCTTAGGTTTAAGTAACCTTAGCTTTACTTAAATCATTAAATGTTTTATTTCAAAAAGACATGTACATGTGAATGGAGCTAGTTTTAGAATTATAATTTAAGGCCTTTAACTTGCCATAAAAGTGTGAACTGTCTCATATAATGGTGTCAGTGCAGTCAAGTCAATAATATTGTTGAATATGAAGTGTCCCCAATTAAGCAAGACAGAGGCAACAGTGGCAAGAACCTAAACTCCATCAGGTGACATACATAGAGAAAAACTCCTATGGCTATAAAAGCTTTACACAAATATTTTTTCAAACATGCTTCATTTTATCTAGGAAATGTGTCACTGAATAAAAAACACTATTGTAGAGGAAATTGTAGTTTTTGAAGAGAAATGTTATTTTAACTCAGCCTCTTTGCTGTATATGTAAATATGCTGTTTATGTAAAAAATAAATGGGAAATGTAATTAATATTTTTTATATAGAAAATGTATGTGTTCCATCTAATTCTATATTGTGATTTATTGTAGGTTAAATGATTGTAACTTAACAGATAAAAGCTGTTCAGCTCTGGCTGCAGTTCTTGGATCAGATACCAATCTGAAAGAGCTGAACATGAACAATAATAATCTGCAGGATTCAGGAGTGAAGCTGCTCTGCACTGGACTGAAGAATATAAAGTGTAAATTGGAGATACTGAGGTAAGTTGAGCCACAGGAGTCACGTGACTAGAGTGAGGTGTGATGACTGACAGGACGATGCCGGAGGCAAAAGCGCAAGAGAACTTTTGTGAAAAATTCAAAGATCTTTTATTTATTTGTTACAACGTGGGTATACCATATCAATCCTGTCATTGTGCTATTTTATTGTTGTTGTATTTTTTCATCTAGTCATGTTGAAGTGACATTAAGCATTCATTTCGTTCCAAGAAAAGGAAAGATCTAACATTAAATATCAGAATAAGAGCTACAGATCCTGACGGTCATTGGCAAATATCTTTTCTTGTAAAATAAGTGCTCCACATAGCTCTGGGGGTTTAATAAAGGCCGAAAGCTAGTTAATTTAGTCGATAAAGTTTTAAATAAGGATATTTTTCTTACACGAACGCATCGCTTCACTTCAGAGGGCTTTTATTAACCTCCCAGAGCCGTGTGGAGCACTTTAATCATGGATGGATGCACTTTGATGGAAAAATATACAGCCATTCACTGCCATTATAAAGCTTGGAAGAGCCAGGACATTTTTTTATATTATTCTGATTGTATTCGTCTGAAAGTAGCATGTCATATACACCTAGGATGTATTGAGGGTGAGTAAATCATGAGCTAATTTTTGGGTGAATAATCCCTTTAACACCTGGTACTGCACGGGATTATAATATTTAGTGGATAAAGTATTTTCTATATATGTATATTCTACTTTTTATAAGTTAACACTTAAATTGTGATGTTTTTGTTTATAGTAATTTATACTTAAGTGATGTAATCATTACTTGCATACCTAGTATTCAGATGATTCTGTTAGAGGTGGTAAATCTGCCACAGAATGGAGGGTGATATCTGGTAGAAATCACTTCTCTTAATATTTTATGTGACAGGATTAATGTATTTTACTGCTTTTGAGGGAGCTGTGTGTCTTTGATTCTGCTTTCAGCTTTGCAGCTTGTCTCGACTAAACACTTCCTCTAGTTTATGAGTGTTTTACACCACTGTGAAGGTATTTTGGTCCATTTGTCCCACTCCTCCTTACAAAGCTGCTTCAACTCGGTGACATTTGTAGACTTTCCAGCATGAGCGGTGTTTCATGTATTTCCACAGCATTTCAATGGAGTTGAGGTCTGGACTTTAATAAGGCCATTCCCAAACTTTAATTTTCTCATTTTCAGGTTAATCAGGTTATTTTCAGGGGGGCTCAAGCCCCTGCCCCTTTTGCCTCAAAATGTATTGTGCCCTTTTCTGAGCAGCAGGTAACGTTTAAGCTAATACAGAAAATTACATTTATCCTACCATGCTACTCTAAAAGTTGCGGCAGCATGCAAGTTATACTTAACTATAATAAAAGTATAACTCAATTTCAGACGCATTCTGAGTGACAATGTCATTCGTTTTTATCCAAGGCCATAGCAAGTGTTATTAGCTTGGGGAAATACATCTAGTTAAATTAAATCTTAAGTCCATGTCCAACTCTAAATTGTAAGGAATTTATTTCTTTGATTTCATAGCTTTACAATAAGGTTCATTTGTTCATTATTCATGCATGAACTAACCATGAGCAACACATTTGTTACTGTACTGTTGCTTGTCAGAATGTGTATGCTCTAACTGGAAAAACACGCTGAAAACGCGATAGTTTAAAGGGGTGGTTTATTGCTTATTTTTCTTTGCATGATTATGTTTATGGGGTGCAATATAACATGTCTTCGTGGATTTTTTTTTAAAAAAAAGCCTTATTTTTCATAAATTTCACCTTTATTGTAAGCCGCTTTCTCCTCTGTCATTTGAACGACCGGTTGACTTCCTGATTCTATGAAACCACTCCCTCAGAAACAGGCAATGGGCTCAGATTGGTTAGTTGGGCCAGTGTGTTGTAATTGGCTAAACTGCGTAGTGCACGTTGTCCGGAAACTTCACGCCCATTACCTTTACGGGCGAAAGTTGCATGTGCTCCGGTCAAATGTAAATAATGGTGTCAATACTGCCGTATCAGTTTGAGCCAGAATTAGACCCAGAAAGCGGCGATGAAGAGAGTCAAGAAGAACCTCCCCAGACACGGCTCTTACAAAACGTTTCTGAATGGTACATTTTTTTATTATTATTATTCTATTCTATTCTACTATTATTATATAAGAATTTCGATACGCTGTTACTTGAAAATGCTACTACTGCTTGTTAGCTTTTGAGATACGGTTTTCTCCTGATTAAACATTTAATATAACTGAATATTACTTTGTTATACCGTTTTTTTAAGTTATTGTTTTATCGATATAATGAACAACCGTTTATCTATTCACAAAACTTAGTTTACTCAGTGAATCATTTTCTTTAGGTGTACATGTAGCAACTGTGTTAAAACCATAACACTGATAACAGCAGAAGTTTGCTGTTGCGATTACATATAATTTTTTTAACTTTATACACGTTTGTCTTATACACACAAAATAGCATCGAACTAACTGGCTACTATTGGCATTACGTTCTTGATCAAATCGAAAAATTACGTCATAAAGTATACATGGAAAATACTTTTACAAAATTAATACATAATTACAAATTCAGGTCCAAAATGTTTGAACGCATTTGACACGAAATAACATAACTAAGTGGCTACTAAAGCCAGCGCTGGCATTTGTTTACGTCCTTGATAAAACTAAAACATTACTTCTGAAATTTTACATGCAAATATGTTTAAAATTATTAAGTCTTACAGGTTGTGGCCCAACAACTGCTGCCTCTGGTTTTAAAGTTGGAACTGCTTCATGTTTTAATAACAGTTTCTTGTTGAATCCGGCATTGAATTCCTGGAGATTCTGGAAGCTGTCTTCCATAAAATGCGCAGCACAGAGGGCTAAATTATGATTGTACTTTTCAGGAACATAATCAAACATAAATTTTAGCCATTGTTGACAAACTAGAGCGTCCGTGGGAAGCCCGAACACAGAAGACCTGACAGCTGGGTGAAAATAACACACTTTCGACGGCATGGTTACAGCTCTCCACTATAACTCTTCCTCTTCGACAAAGCCGCAGAAAAATGGATATGCCCCCTTTTTTGCATATTCTGGAGGGAGGGTTGATGTAAATTTATTGGTTAGTTACGTATAAAACCAGGGAAGTATCTCATTGTAGTCCCATTCGAGTCGTTTTTGTAGGCATTAAACTTCCTGATTTTTAAAAGACGATATCTCTGCTTACGTTGAACTTTCAGCGCTGCAACTTTGCAGATACTGTTCATGCACCAACAGCAACATTACACACTATTTAAAATGAAAAAAGTGAAATCGCAATCAACCACCCCTTTAAATATTATTAAACTATTATAAAATAGTGTTCTCATGTTATGTGACAGTCCCAATCATAGTTATTATTAGCCGTGCATTGCTGCTTGAGGTGCGCGCTGAATGAACACTGGTAAACTGGAGCACTTTGCTAGCGTGTTATTTAACTCAAAGAAACGCATCCTATATGAGATTAATCAGATGTATACAAAATAAACATAATATTACAAATTATATCTGCACAAAATTATGTGAATGCACAAGTGAACTTGAACTAAGTTACAAGCCATATAGAATGTGGACGCGCTCTTCCTGGAGCAACGCGATGAAACACGGCAACTAAACCTAAATAATTCATAATGTTTTCTTACAATATTGTTCTCTTTATAATGTTATGTAATATTATATGATAGTCCCAATCATAGTCATTATTAGTCGTGCATTGCCGTTTTAGCTGCGCACGCTTTATTACAGCGCGGATTAATTCTTAACCAAATGCATCCTATATAAGATTAATCCGATATAGATAGGCCTACACAAAATAAACACAATATTAAAACTTACTTTGCACAAAACAAAAAGGCTGCGAAATTGTGAATGCACATGCAAACTTATAGTCATGATGAAGCTGTAAAATGGTCCCAAATATAACTCTCTATATATATCCCAAATATAACTCTCTAATATAATCGCTCGCTTTACTAGTTTCGCGGTTGAGCAGCATGTACACGCATGAACCTGCTAAATCGACGATCCACAAGTTTTAGCGATTAAATTTATTATCGACAATTAATCGATTGTCGATTAATCGTTAACATCCCTACATGATACATTTACCTGACATAATTAATTTGTACATTTGGTACTCTGAAATTGTTTTCCCAAGTAGATTAAACAGATATGTATTGTAGTGAACTTATTTCTTCTAAATTGTAGGAAACTCAGAAGCAAAGACCAGGAGACTCGGTGTATCTTTTCTAAGCAGGATTCTTTATTTTCTGTAGTCTGCTTCGTCCAAGATCGTACCCAAGTCTAACTAAAGGCAAAATACCTTGTGTTTTGTATACATTTCAAGGGGAAGGGGTTACATGGAGGTGGAAACAAAGCAAATGTAAATGAGGTATACTGGTTTTGGGACCTGCTCCGCATGAGAAGGTGCAGGGCATCTCACACTGAGACAAGAACTCCAAGACAAACAGTCTCAGTAATAAACTCAGCATGAGTCTTTGCCCCGGTGAGACACAAGAACAGGAAAGGCCTGGCCTTCTCGTATTGAGACAAGAACTCATAGCTCAATATAAAATACTATTGTATTGGAAATTTAAATTGAACATTTAAATAAATTTGTAATCCTACAGTATATTACCGCAAGTTTTGTGTCAGATTAGTGACGACTAATATTTTGACGGTAATTTATGTGTATGTGTTTTGCGAAGACAATAAGTGAATTTCCTTTAAGGGCAGCAAAAGTGCTGCTTGACCAACCTAAATCTGGGAGTGTCTCACCTCTGTTTTAATTTAATGTTACTTTACACAAGTGTATGTGGGAAACCATCCAAAGCTATAAGACAAGTAAAGTTGGTTGACTTAAGTAAACTTTCCTGGAGCTCAAACAGGAGAGTGCTGGCGCTTGCAATGCCAAGGTCATGGGTTCGATTCCCAGGGAAAGCAAGAACTGATAAAAATGTAAATGTGGAGCTTGAAATGCAAAGTAAGTCGCTTTGGATAAAAGCGTTGTAGCGATTATACACACGTATAAATATAATTAATTATTATTCATAACGGATTATGATCAATAATTAATAATTTAATTATTTTCAGAATTTACTGTAGCAGAATCAATAGTATGATCATTTTATCAGTTCATCCAATGAACGGAAAGCATAAACAATTATTAATTCTTGGAAATATAATATCTTCTTAGCCAAGAAAGACTAATTCCCAGCTAACAGCTAAATTAAGAAATAAATCAAGGGTCAAAGCATAGGTAACTTAGATCGAAGTTCAAGACAATAAATCTGTAAGCACATAACACAAGTAATGCTTCTCTTTTCAAATACAAACAATACTTTATTGATTATAAGCCTATGACTAACACACATAAAACTAATATAACACAAACACACGCACACGCATTCATACAAGTTGAAGAAAGACAGAGAGTGAGGAAGAATGAGTATTAGGGGTTAGATATGCACCAAGTTTCTATATGCACTTAAAAGACATGACCTGAACGAACCATCAATAATTAATTTCACCCTTTTATCATTTCTTAGGCGGGTAATTAAATTTGATATTAAAATGCACCTGCAGTTTCAGCTAAAAGTCTGGAGGTACTTGCTTGTCCTTGCGTTGCTTTTGGGGATTCCCTTTTGTCGGTGTGAAGGAGTTCCCCGGGTCCGTTGTTTGGCTGGCGGTCTCCTCGTGCTTGATAGATCTTGGGCAGCCAGTCACGTGGTGTGTTGGCGGATGGATGAAAGTCTTTGAAGTTGGAAGCGTGTTGCAGTCGAAACGTTTTAAACGAAACTTTGCAGCAAAACTTAACTTAGAACCGAGACTTTTAACGGAAAAGAAACAAACTAAGAAAAGAAAGAAAAGTGTGACGAGATGGCTTGAATTAAATCTGTTTTAACCCATATCTTGATTTGGGTCATTTGTCTCTGCGTCTACATGGTTACTATAACCATCGTCGGCTTCACCCGGCTTGTTCTGCCGAGACCTTTTCCGAGGGAGGGAGCAAGAGCATCAGAGAGCAGAGGGCAAGAGCCCAGAGAACCAGAGAGAGCACAAGAGCAAGAGAACACAAGAGCGCATCACAAGAGAGCATCACAAGAGAGAGATTCTGTGTTCGGGTCTAAGATTTTAAACTCAAAATATTTGTCCCGCCTCCTGGAGGAATTTGGAATTCGGACAATAAGATACTATATGGTTATTTGAGAAGGGGGTCTTTTCTATCCCCCCCCCTTTCCTCTCATCGCGAATCATGTGTTATCTGTGGTCTGCTTACTCATCAGCTCGAACAGCGGATTCAGTTTAGACATAATTTCCATTTTAAGAACATAAACATTTTTAAACAGATTTCAATCAAGCCACCTTCTGAATTAATAATATCTGAGCATAATGATAGGAAAAACGACACTTTCATTCCAGCATCTCACAGTTATAACAATTACATGACTTAGATGTGATCTAAGCAGAATAGATACATACAGGGGTTGTAAACACAATATATAATTATGTTATGTTACATGATTTTGATTATGGGTCAGTCAAGAATTGTTCTGGGATGAGTTTTATGGAGTTTGATATGGAGGAAAGTCCTTATGTGTGTGTGTGTGGGTATCCTTATGGTCAGCATTTGTCGCATCCGTGGTGTGTACCACGTGAGGGTTTAGTTCGCAAATGGTTGTCTTCAAGACAAAGGGTATTTTTGTATGGACATCCACAAGGAGACGTACTAATTGATGAGGAGAAAACTAGCTCAGGAACCTGAATGGTTCAGTCTGTTTAGTCGCAGGGGTCAGGTGACTTCTTGTTAGGGCCTCTTGTTTCACCATTTCTGAACAGATCTGTTCTTGCCAAATTATAAAACATTGACAACGTCCTTCCTTTAGTTAAACAACAAAAGGTCTTCTTGGCTCCAGTGCCTGGGGGTAATCTGGAATATGCAGCATATTCTGTTTGGTTATGTCTGAAAGCTTCAATTGTGTTTGGTCCATTCTCAATGTCGCTACAGCGTCTACCAAATGCATAAATAAATAAAATAAAAAATAAAATAAAAGTAAAGAGTTAAATAGAACAATCAAATGTATTGCTTAACTATTATATAATTGACCAATAAGCAATTGGCAATCTAACTTAAATTTGAGGTTGTGATAAAATGGAGTCAGATATAAAATAGAGTCAGATAAAAGCTTAAAGGGGTCATATAATGGTACATGCACTTTTACAAGTTGATTGTACTTAAATGTGTGTTGGCAGTGCCTGTACACAACCATCATATAATGATAAAAATCCATCCAGTGTTTTTGTTTTAATCTCCTTATATGTTTTCCCCTGCCTCAAATTGAGCCGTTCGTTTTTGTGACGTTAATAAAACGGACGCCCCTCCCACGATTGTTGATTGACAGCAGCGTTTCAACACAGACCCTCCCTCGCTCGTGAGCGAGCTGTCAATCATACTCCGCGCGGACCGGCGCAGTCAATTGATACTGGAGCACTGTCTATGAGCAGAATGGCGTCTAAGCGATTGTGGTGTTCTGTTCTTGGGTGTAATAACGAACACAGCAGTCATTTTAATGTTTCTAAATCCGAACCGCTGAAGACGCAGTGGCTGAGTTTGTTTTCGAAGGGAATATTTCCCACGAGCAACGTCAATACTTTAATGTTTGCGCGAATCATTTCACACACCAGACTGCTTTATAAACGAGGGTCAGTATAAAGCTGGTTTTGCTAAGAAGCTGCTCCTGAAAAAAGGATCGGTACCAACTATTCGTGTTCCTGCAGCTGCTCCAGAAGAACTGAAGTGAGTGTAACGCTTTATTAACCTTTATATTAATATTTATATTAATCTTTGCAAATCGCTAGCTGCACGGTTCACGATGAATGCGGGTAAGGTTTACACTCTGGGTACATTACGGCATGTTTTCTACAACATTCTCAATATAATTCATAATCCCACATTTATAATGAACAACGCGTTATGGTTATTGTGTTATTGTGTTACAAACGGTGTACGCACAGAACAGAGGGGCGGGGTGAGCAAAGCTCATTATCATTTAAAGTCATATGCACTGAAACGGTGTGCTGAAAACAGAGCTGTTTTTGACCAGGTAAAATAAGTGTTTTACAATACTAATGAGAATTTTTAATTAAAGTATATTACAAACTTTTAATTTAGACCCTAAAGAATCATATTAGCTTGTACAAAAATGGCATTATATGACCCCTTTAAATGGACTTAAATTGCTTTGCCACGTGGAAAGACGGTAACACGCAGACCTTCACCCGTTCACGGGCTTACACCGTTTTAGATAATTGTAATCTCGAAAGTGATGTTGATATCTAACATATTAAAGATTTCTGTGCCTTTTGTTTGCCTCCATATTCAGTTGTCAGTTTTTGAAACTAACTTTCAGTGCATTGATACAAAGAACAAAATAAAATTCAAGTTTAAGGATTTATATTGTTTGGGGTTTAACTGATTAATCAGTTGAATGCTTTAATTCCTGTTCTAGACTTTCTAACTGCAGTGTAACAGAAGAAGGTTATAAAGCTCTGGCTTCAGCTCTGAGATCAAACCCTTCACACCTGATAAAGCTGGATCTCACAGGGAATGATCCTGGACAATCAGGAGTGAAGCAGCTCAATGATTTACTGCAGGATCCAGACTGTCAACTGAAGACACTGAGGTAAGACAGGATCAAATATTTAACTAAATTAATTAATTAGGTTAAATATTCATAACTAATATATTATTTTAGCTATACAATTACCTTGACAATTTGTTGCATAAAAATGATCAAGATCAGATCATACGCTGCAGGTTCTGTCATGATGATGATAAACGTCAACACAGTTTAGTTGTGATACGAGCTACAGGTCAAATAGACATTATGGGTCAGTATATGTTCTGCTATTCTGGAGTATACCTTTATAATTGAAATGCACAATTTTATTTTTGTGCACACTTCTCATCAAAATTCTAGATAACCTTTTAGTGAAATAGTTTTCTGAACACAATTGTTTTGCATCAAGCCCAGATTCACTGCATCTCTCTGTAGCAGGTCTATGAGTCTCCAGATGTTCACAAACATGCAGTTTTACAAGCCAGTTTTCTCAGTGCTGACGTTTCTCACTTCTCCTGCTTAAAAGCCAGAAAGATCTTAATTTCACACTCTGTATTAATACTGAGAACCATGATCTAGTGAGTTTTGCCCCTCTGCTCGTGAGATGTTTCTATTCTTATGAGTTTGCTTTAGGACTGAGTGTCGCTCTAGTTTCTTTAAAATTTATATTCATTTGTGTATTTACATTTTCAAAGAAAAATATAAAAATGTATCGTATTAATCTTTTTTGTAATGCAACAGACATTTATTTGAGAACTGAATTGACTGTTCTGCAGGTTTTTGAGTCCTGCTGCAGAGGAAGCCTGTCAATGTGAATATGTGAATAGAGTTGTGGGTGAAAACCCGTTACTCCAGAGAAAGCTGAATCTGAGTAAACATAAACTAGGGGACACAGGAGTGAATCAGATCGCTGCTCTACTGCAGGATAAACACTGTCAACTCAACACACTGACGTGAGTATTGCTCATTTATTCATATTATTACTTTACTTTTAGGCAAGGCAAGGCAAGTTTATTTATATAGCACATTTCATACACAATGGCAATTCAAAGTGCTTTACATAGAAGAAATTAAAATAATCAAAACAAATAAGAATAATTAAAACAGTTTAGAATAAAAAATCAAATAAAGTAGTACTGGTCCACCCCTATCTGAGATGGAAGAGATTGAGCCGGTTTACGGTGCCACTGGACCTCTAGCCCAGTGACGTACTCTGCTGGGGTGGTGCTGTACCAGTAATGCCCAGCGGGGCCCCCACAGAGCACGCTTCGTGTGCGCTGTCTGCTGCCGTTACCCTTAACGACGCTCTCAGCTACTTCTTATACAGCAGTATAACTTACTCCTTCACTCGCCTCATCGGAGTGAAGACTCTCCCGCTCTCCTTCAAAATCTCTTCCAGAGATTATAAAAATAAACAAATTAGAAATTAGAAAACAAACAAAGACAAAACCATTACAGTAAAAACAGTCGGACGGACAGTGGCACAGTGCTCATTCAGTAAATGCATAGCTAAACAGATGTGTTTTGAGTCTGGATTTGAAAGTGACTACTGTAGGAGCACATCTGATCTCTTCTGGAAGCTGGTTCCAGCTGCGGCTGGCATAATAGCTAAAAGCAGACTCTCCATGCTTAGAGCTAACCCTTGGTATTTCTAGCTGATGTGATCCTAATGATCTGAGTGATCTGTTAGGTTTATATTCAGTGAGCATATCTGCAATATATTGAGGTCCTAGCCCATTGAATGATTTATATACCAGTAATAAAACTTTAAAATCAATCCTAAATGTAACTGGGAGCCAGTGTAAAGACCTGAGGACTGGTGTGATATGTTCATATTTTCTGGTTCTGCTCAGAATCCTGGCAGCAGCGTTCTGTATGAGCTGCAACTGTCTTATGGTCTTTTAAGGAAGGCCAGTGAGGAGTCCATTACAATAATCCACCCTGCTGGTGATAAAAGCATGCACAAGTTTCTCTAAGTCTTGATTGGAAACAAAGCATCTAATTCTTGCAATATTTTTCAGATGATAGTATGCTGATTTAGTTATTGCTTTGACATGACTACTGAAACTAAGGTCTGACTCTAGAGACACACCAAGATTCCTGACTTGATTTTTAGTTGTTAGACCCCTAGCGTCAAGGTATGCATCTACCTTGAGAACTTCATCTTTGTTTCCAAACGCAATGACTTCAGTTTTGTCTTTGTTTAACTGAAGAAAGTTTTGGCACATCCAACCGTTGACTTCATCAATGCATTGGCACAGGGAGTCAATGGGGCTGTAGTCGTTAGGCGATAGGGCTAAGTAGAGCTGTGTGTCGTCTGCATAGCTGTGGTAAGCAATTTTGTTCTTTCTCATTATTTGGCTCATTGGGAGCATATACAGGTTGAACAGGAGTGGTGCAAGAATTGAGCCTTGAGGGACTCCGCAAGTCATGGATGTCCACTCAGACTTATGGTCTCCTATACTCACATAATAACCTCTCCCTTCTAAGTATGACCTGAACCATTTTAGGACTATCCCAGAAAGCCCCACCCAGTTTTCCAGCCTGTCAAAAAGTATGTCGTGATCAACAGTGTCAAATGCAGCACTGAGGTCGAGTAGTACCAGCACTGATAATTTGCCTGTATCAGTATTTAAGCGAATATCGTTTATTATCTTTATGAGCGCTGTCTCTGTGCTGTGAAGCGATCGGAAACCAGATTGAAAATTGTCAAAGCATCCATTTGAGCTTAAGAATTTGTTCAGCTGATTGAAGACAACTTTTTCAATGATCTTGCCTATGAAAGGAAGATTTGAGATCGGTCTATAGTTGCTCAAGATGGTCTTATCCAGATTGCTCTTTTTCAGGAGGGGCTTGACAACTGCAGTTTTCAGGAGGTTGGAAAACTACCAGAGAGAAGTGAGGCATTTACCACTTCTAGGAGATCAGCTTCTAAGCTGTTTAACACACTTTTGAAAAAAGATGTGGGAAGTGCGTCAAGGGCGCAGGTTGATGTTTTAAGGTGCTGTACGGTTTCTTCCAAAATTGTGCCTTCAATTTCTTCGAAAACAGACAAAGTAACTACTTTCTCAGGTTGTGGTCTGATCTGTCTGACCCCAGCGCAACTCAAGGATGAGCTGATCACCTTTCTGATATTATTGATTTTCTCAGAGAAGAAAGAAGCAAACTCACTGCACTTGCTGTCTGAGAGCATTTCACTGGGAATCTGGCTTGGGGGGTTTGTCAGTCTCTCTATAGTAGCAAAAAGTGTGCGTGTGTTGTTTAAGTTTCTGTTTATAATATTCGAGAAGAAGGTCTGTCTAGCTTTGCCTAGTTCAATATTAAAAGCATGGATGCTGTCTTTGTAGATGTTATAATGGACTACAAGTTTTGTCTTCTGCCACATGCGCTCTGCTCTTCTACATTGTCTTTTCATATTTTGCACAGCTGTTGTGTTTCTCCAAGGTGCTTTTTGTCTACCACTATTCTTCCTGACTTTCACAGGAGCAATATCATCAATTACACTTTTAACTTTTGAGTTGAAAGAATCAAGGAGAAAATCAACAGAGTCAGCAGATATGCTTGGTTTTAAAGATATGGCCTTCATAAATAGCACACTAGTGTTCTCATTTAAGCATCTCTTCTTGACAGACAAAGATCTAGCTTCAATGGCAGGAGAGATCAATATATCAAAGAAAATACAGAAATGATCAGACAGTGCTACATCCTTAATAACAATCGATGAGATGTTTAAACCCTTACTGATAAGTAAATCTAGAGTGTGTCCACGATTGTGCGTGGGACCATGTACATGCTGAGTCAGATCAAACGTTTTTAAAACAGTTTTGATTTCTTTTGCCATATTGTTTTCTGCATTATCCCAGCTAACAATTTTATGTTCTGGGAACGTTCCCAGAATGTTCCCTATTGGTTCTCCAGGAAAGTTTTCTTAACGTACATAGAACGTCCCCTTAAGGTTAGGGGAACGTTCCGGGAACCTATTCGGAAAATGAAACCTAAAAAAAACCTACAGGGAACGTTCTCTTTAGAACCTAAAAAGAACCTACAGGGAACGTTCCTAGAACGTTCTCGTTTGGTTCCCAAAAAATAACCAAATGGGAACCATACGGGAACGTTAGGGGAACGTTCTGTGTTTGCTGGGATCTATGTGAATGTTAAAATCTCCAGCAATGGCAAAACAGTCAAACTCTGAGGAAATTGTTGATAGCAGTTCTGTAAAGTCCTCAGCAAAGGCTGGAGAGTATTTTGGAGGCCTGTAAATAATGATAAGTAAAATACGTGGAGCACCTTTTAACACAATACCCAGATATTCGAAAGACGGGTAATTCCCAAATAATATTTGCTTACATTGATAGACATCTTTAAAAAGAGCAGCTAAGCCCCCGCCTCTCTTACCCGCTCTGCAGACACTCATAAAAGTAAAGTTAGGAGGAGATGTTTCGTTGAGGACTGTTCCACTGTAGCTGTCTTCTAACCAAGTTTCATTTAGAAACATGAAGTCCAGGTTGTATGTGGTTATTAAATCGTTGACTAGAAGTGATTTATTTTTAAGTGAGCAGATGTTTAAAAGTGCTAACTTAACAGTCTTACTTTTTGTCCCCACAGCAATCTTAGTTTGGTGCCTAATAGGCACCAGATTAGATGGGTTTTAGTTGCAATGTTAGCTGATGATAATATTTCCTCACTTGTTTGAGTCAGAGCAGTTTTTTCCTCGGCGTCACACAGAGCCACAACAATTTAAAGTAATACAATTAAGCAGAAAATTATAACACACACAATTAAATCTTGATATCAAGCTTTAAATATTTGGTTAAAGGGTTAGTTCGCCCATTTAAGACATGAAGTTGTATGCAATCCTTACCAGCACTATAGTGCATACACACTGACCCACTCTGTTGTCACCTCCCTGGTCAGAGTTCTGGCCGCTGGAAGTTTTTCAATAAAGTACTCCCGGTTATTTTCCGGTGCCACAAAACTGTGCGTTTTTACGTGAAAAAAATATTTGCGTTTCAAAGCTTGATTAATTTACCACACAAAAAACACGCCGGTCAAAATTCATACCTCAGTTTTAATCGGCACTATTTTCTATTCATTTCTATCAATCCGCGCTGCTGTCCACGTCAACAGTGCACACGTTCCGATCAGCTGTTAGTGTTTACACAATCGATTGACAACGACGTAAAAAGTATTAAATTAACAATGGTGCGAACTTGTAAATTCCCAGGCTGTGACCATAAGGATGTGCCGGGATCAAAGTTCAGATTCCATCGTTTTCCTGTTTCGAATATAACTATGAGACAGCTTACCGTGCATAATCTCCATCTGCTGTTAGTCGACCTCACCAGCAGGGGGTGCAAGCGCGTGTTGTTGATTTGGCTGGTTGCCATCGGCTACTCTGTGGGAGCTAAAATATCCAAAATAAAGGATTTTCGTGTGTGTAGTGCTCACTTTAGCGAAGACGATTACATCCCCAATCGAGGAGGAAAAGGAAATTAAGGAGTTGTGCTGTACCAGTATCACGGGTAAGCTCTATTTACTAACTTCATGATCCCATGTCTAAACTGTACGGTAAACAAGCTGATGTTTAAACTCCATTATAAAACACGTGAAAAGATGTCTAATATAAAAACAGCTATAGGGATATTGGTACAATTTGCTGAGAAAACTATTTGATTGAACACACACACAATTGAGGTTTTGTGTTGCAATCAATAACATTGTCGTTGTGCTAAAATTACTTTCATCATCTGATCCGTCTGACATTGTGCTAAAATTGGTTTCATCATCAGAAGTTTCGCAGTCAGACATGTTGTCAGCGAGTCGCGCTATCAACAGCTGATCGGAACGTGCGCACTGTTGACGTGGACAGCAGCGCGGATTGATAGAAATGGATAGAAAATAGTGCCGATTAAAACTGAGGTATGAATTTTGACCGGCGTGTTTTTTGTGTGGTAAATTAATCAAGCTTTGAAATGCAAATAATGTTTTCACGTAAAAACGCACAGTTTTGTGGCACCGGAAAATAACCGGGAGTACTTTATTGAAAAACTTCCAGCGGCCAGAACTCTGACCAGGGAGGTGACAACAGAGTGGGTCAGTGTGTATGCACTATAGTGCTGGTAAGGATTGCATACAACTTCATGTCTTAAATGGGCGAACTAACCCTTTAAGACAGACAGTTGGATCATGGGTCAATAATTATTTCAGTTACTGTAGAAGCAGAACAATGTTTTTTGTGACATCAGAATAAGAAATGTTCATAATTGTTCATAAATTCAATGTTTGTATTTCCCAAAATGTAAAATGTCTCATTTTGGTGCAGCATATCGCCTACTGTAACCTTTCCGAATCTTTTTGTTTTGAATCAGTGGTTCGGAGCGTGTATCAAACTGCCAAAGTCACATGATTTTAGGTTTTGAAACGTTTGGAACTGTTTTGAAACGTTTGGAAATGTCAATGGTTCACCGCTGGGGGAAGATGATCTCTGTGAACCCATGAATCATGCAGATTTACTGAGATTGAACAAGTGTCTGTGGGTTTAACCTGTACTCTGATCAGTTTTATACATTTGAAGATGTTTTAATAAGACATTAGAAAAATTTAAAGGAATAATAGTAGTTAGTCTCTTATTGGCCTGTTTAGCTGAGCCCTCCATAAAATAAACAAAACACTGGAAATTGATAAAAGAGCACATATTATACAGACACTTGATATTTAATCATATTAGATGATTAGTTAATTGTATTTGATAGATTTCACTTTAAATAAAACATTTGTAATGGGTTTGTAGAAGGTGTTTATATGCAGTTTTTTATGAAGGTAATTTTTTTTTTTTTTTTTTTTTGCCCGACCACCACCCCCCCCCCAACCCCCCCCCCCCCCCCCCCCCCCCCCCCCGTCTTCGGAGGTCAACTTTAGGTTGTCAGGGTCTTGCTCTGGCAGCTTTGTCTGTGTTGTCTTTGTTTCATGTCTCTATGTTTGTGTTGTGCTTGAACGTATGGTTTTGTTTGTGTTGGCCATGTGCTCTGTTCCTGCCTCCTTGTTTCCCTGTACCACACCCTCTTGTCTAGTTTAGTCCTCGTTTGCTTGAGTGTTGCCACCTGTTCCTCATGTTCTCTGCTCCCTTGTCCGAGTCCTCGTTTACCTGAGTGTGGTCACCTGTTCCTTGTCTGAGTGTGCTCACCTGTTCCTCTTGTTCTTAGCTCCCTTTATATGTGTGCTCTTTCCCTCATGTGTTGCCAGTTTGTTAGATGTTGTTCTTCTGTATAGATGTTGTGCTACATTGTTTGTTTGACAGTCTAGTAATTTCTAGTCAGAGCTAACTTAAATCTCACCTCGTCTAGTCTCGTCGTTTCTTGTGCTTGCTGTGTCTTTTGTCTTCCCAGTTTGTCTCCAAGCTGAGCTTCCCTGGCCGCTTTTACCATCAGCCAAGCAGTAAGACAGTCTCTTGCTGGCCTTCTGTGTCTACCCTCCCTCCCACTATCATCCTGGGTTGGATTCAGCACTCTCTCAGCCTGCCTGTCTTTGTGCCTCACCCCTGCCTACTGTTTGGACTATTCACCTCCTCACCCACCACCATCTCGTCTTGTCAACTGTCTTTCAATAAAACCTGTTAACACATTTCTGCATTTGAGTCCTCCCTCGTAGAAACGTAACAGAACGAACTGGCCAGTTCAGGACTCAGCAGAATGAACATCAAAATCCTGCCACCTGCTAACATCCCTGAGAGAATGGCTCGTCATCGTGGTCTCACTGCTCTTCGCCAGGATGGCTTTGAGGTGGGGGTTTTGCCCAATTATTTTGGACCATGTCTGTGGGGCTAGATTATAATGACGCTGCTCTCAAGGACATTTTTAACTCCTGCTTGGATGACCCCCTGCCTGCATGGGAGATGGATTCTCTCAGGATTCTGGATTTCTGGGGTTTCTCTAGGTACCTTGGTAATTGCAGTAAGTGGGGAATGCTGCCAAGTCCACCGGAATCTGCTTTCAACAACCACCCTGCCCTTCCTCGCCTGTCTCGTCACATTTATGGTCCTCCTCTGGCTTCCACTAAGAAACTAAGATTCAGACGGAATAGGACAGTTCAGTCCACCACAGCTACCCCAGAGTCAGTCAAACCAATCACCATCATCTCTCAGGCATCCAGGTCAGTCCCAGTCACGTAATTTTCTGTTATGCAAGACCAAGTCAAGTCAACCGCTGTCATCTCTCAGACAATTAAGGCAGTTCCAGCCACCTCTGAGTCTGCTGACTTAACCTCTGTTTTCCCAGTAACTACCCAGAGTGTTCCTGTTACTTCAGAGTCTGCTAGGTCTGTTTCAGTCACTGCTGAGTCGACGGTCACTGCTATTCTGCCTGGGTTGGCTGAGTTAGCTGTAGATACTACAGAGGCAGTCCATCAAACAGTATCAGCCCGTCGAAAGAGGAAGAAGAGAAAGGCCTGTGCAGAACAGTCTACAATTCTCCATTCTCAAGCTCCAGGCCCAGTGGTTTCTGAGGTATCAATTCCATTGACTAGCAATATCATTCCCACAGAGACAATTTCTCCCAGTCCTGTCATGTTCACAGAGGCCATTCCCAAGCTGCCTGTTGTCATTGCTGCAGAGGCCTTCTCTGAATGTCTAACAAGTCCTTTCAAGTCCCTAGACATTTCTGCCAAGCCTGTCAAGACCACAGAATGCGAGCCCGCTGCTGTGAAGGCGGTCCCCGAGCCTGCTGCTGTGAGGGCGTTCCCTGAGCCCGCCGCTTCAGAGAGGGCGTTCCCCGAGCCCGCCGCTTCAGAGAGGGAGGTCCCAGAGCCCGCTGATGTGAGGGCGGTCCCCGAGCCCGCCGCTTCAGAGAGGGCGGTCCCCGAGCCCGCCGCTTCAGAGAGGGCGGTCCCCGAGCCCGCCGCTTCAGAGAGGGCGGTCCCCGAGCCCGCCCCAATGAACGTGGTCCCAGCACCCGCTGCTGAGAGGGAGGTCCCAGAGCCCGCTGATGTGAGGGCGATCCCCGAGCCCGCCGCTTCAGAGAGGGCGTTCCCCGAGCCCGCCGCTTCAGGGAGGGCGTTCCCCGAGCCCGCCGCTTCAGAGAGGGCGGTCCCCGAGCCCGCCGCTTCAGAGAGGGCGGTCCCCGAGCCCGCCCCAATGAACGTGGTCCCAGCACCCGCTGCTGAGAGGGAGGTCCCAGAGCCCGCTGATGTGAGCGTTGCTCCAGAGAGTGTAGTTGCAGAGCACGTCAGTGCTGCCCAGGAGGGCGCTAATGAGTCAGTCCCCGAGCACGCAAGTGCAGCCCAGGAGGGCGCTAGCGAGCCAGTCCCCGAGCACGCAAGTGCAGCCCAGGAGGGCACTCCAGAGTCAGTCCCTGTACCTGATTCCAAGACCTTCACCAATCCTGCTAGTCATGTCTTTGCCCCCAAGTCTGTCCAGACCAGTTAGGCCAGTTCCTGTGTCCAAGAGTACCTCCTATCAAGTTCCCATTCCTCCCATCTTACCCTCTGCGTTTCCTGGTTATGGTTCCCCTAAGCCGGCACCTCCTTTGTCAACCTCAAACTTTTTACCCGGTTCTGTTCCCACCCGCCGCATCCCTCCCTCTGTGTTTTTCCCTGTCAGTTTGGGACTTCTATGTTTACGCCCCACCCGCCTCCCCAGTTGTTGCCTCCTTGGACTTATATGCCTGTTTTGGACACCTGGAGGCGTCCATTAGATGGTGGGTACTGTCAGGGTCTTGCTCTGGCAGCTTTGTCTGTGTTGTCTTTGTTTCATGTCTCTGTTTGTGTTGTGCTTGAACGTATGGTTTTGTTTGTGTTGGCCATGTGCTCTGTTCCTGCCTCCTTGTTTCCCTGTACCACACCCTCTTGTCTAGTTGAGTCCTCGTTTGCTTGAGTGTTGTCACCTGTTCCTCATGTTCTCTGCTCCCTTGTTCGAGTCCTCGTTTACCTGAGTGTGGTCACCTGTTCCTTGTCTGAGTGTGCTCACCTGTTCCTCTTGTTCTTAGCTCCCTTTATATGTGTGCTCTTTCCCTCATGTGTTGCCAGTTTGTTAGATGTTGTTCTTCTATATAGATGTTGTGCTACATTGTTTGTTTGACAGTCTAGTAATTTCTAGTCAGAGCTAACTTAAATCTCACCTCGTCTAGTCTCGTCGTTTCTTGTGCTTGCTGTGTCTTTTGTCTTCCCAGTTTGTCTCCAAGCTGAGCTTCCCTGGCTGCTTTTACCATCAGCCAAGCAGCAAGACAGTCTCTTGCTGGCCTTCTGTGTCTACCCTCCCTCCTACTATCATCCTGGGTTGGATTCAGCACTCTCTCAGCCTGCCTGTCTTTGTGCCTCACCCCTGCCCACTGTTTGGACTATTCACCTCCTCACCCACCACCATCTCGTCTTGTCAACTGTCTTTCAATAAAACCTGTTAACACATTTCTGCATTTGAGTCCTCCCTCGTAGAAACGTAACAGGGAGGGGTGAGGGTGAGGGGGAGGGGTGGAGAGGGGGTAAAAGGGAAAGCCGCATACGCGCTTCATTCTGTACTGCTCAATACTGCTCATCTCAAGATGGCACACGGTTGGTTGGGCTCCGTGCTCCTCTTGCTTTGGCCTTTAAAATCTGGCAATTTTATGCACTCTGATAGACTTTCTACTGACACCAAGATTTATAAGCAGCAAATACGTGAATATGTCAATAATTAGAAACCGTAAATAGGAAGGCTAAACAACATCAACAAATGAAATGCCGGCGTGGAGCAAACAAGCAGCGTCAGCGTTCAGACCTGCTATTCACCTGTTTGGTGTGGCTTCTTCAGCTGCTAATATTTGGATCACTTGTCCTAAGGATTCCTCAAAACGAGCCTGACAGTCTTCTGTGCAACACGCCATACCTGAACAACGTTGGATATGGCCGTTTTACCATCTACTATTCCCTCCTGAAGTTTGGAAATGCACGCGTAATAGGCTTACGCACCAAAGTGGAACTGGGTAACAGGAAAAAAATAGTGGGCGCTATAATATATCTCTCCTTCCTGGTCCTGTTAGTGGGAGACATCCAGCTTAACCCCGGCCCAGACACTGACTGTGCGCCGCGGGTCCATACTGCCGATGTGGGGCCGGGTCCCGGTGCGGAGGCGGAGCGGGAAGCGGCAAGCTGGATTGGTGGGCGGCCAGGAGCCTCCGCGGCGGAACTAGTGCGTCATCTGCGGTGGCCGGCGGACCCGGAGGTGGTTGGCGGATTTCCAGCGGGAGACAGCTCTGGGTGCTCTGTGCGGGCGAGTGCTCGAACGCCGGCACGGGAGGACCCGGAGGGAGTGGCCCCGTAATGGGTAATCGACGGGGGTTGCGCCCGCAGATGGCCCGGCGGACTGTTGGAGCGACCTCGCCCAGAGTCGCGCCCTTTTTCTTTTTGCGGATTCTTCTGTCGACAAGGCGGAGGAGGCCACACTGGAGACGGATTTAAAATCATTGTGTGCGCAAGGATCCAGAGGCGGTCCTAACCATAAGACTGACTATACTAAGGGTAAAGTCCAAACAACTCATAAAGTCAAGTATATGCGAACAAACAGAGACACTATTGACAATATAAAAACTTTGCAGTCACAAGCAATAATAAAGCAGAGACAATATTTATTTTTCCAGACAGTAAATCATCCGAAAATAATCTGGGATTCTACAGTAAAGCCTAAGGGTATTTTGGGAGGGCATTTAATTATTAGAAGCATGTATCCAAAATGTGATGAAATTAGAATTCTTTTAATTGGTTCCAATCTCGATTATTTATGCATAGGTGAAACATGGATGCATGATAAAATCCCCACCTCAATGATAGATGTGCCTGGATATAAGTGCTATAGAAAGGACAGGGAGGAGGTGGAGTTCTGGTTTATATTAAAGACTCCTTTAAGACTAAGGAAGTCCAATTAGATCAATCTCTATCAATTGAAAGTCTATGTGTTGTCGCGACATTGAGATGTGCCTTAATTAGCTCAAATTATGCATAGGGAATTTTAATAATTAATCATGAATATGATTAATATATTGCATATTACAGTTAAATTATCGAAATTGAAAATAGACCGATTGTATATCAGAATGGTAAATCATAACGAATTATAATTCCTCATTCATATATCAATGGTCTCATTACAGATCGATTATATGAGACAACTTTAAGGGAATCAATTTAGTTTATCAAACAATCGGTTTGTCCAGCAAACAGCCGTAAGGTTAACTAACCAACTTCTCAACAAGGTTGTCCCTTTTTATAAACTCCAAGAAATCTCAATGTTCCGGCCGTGAACATTAATTTTCAGGTGTTTATAAAATTTACGTTACTGATATAGTAACAACTTGTAAAGCTTTTGTAGCAGGACCGCATTTCATTGACTTGTAAAGTATGAGCATTCAAAAACAATCAAGAATATAATGGTTTTAATAAAATGAAACTACGGTTACAGAATTCTACATTTAAACACGGGATACATGTATGTACAGTAAACAGTAAAACTAATGATACAGACGAACAACAAACAGGAGTGAGAGAGAGAGAGATTGCGAGAGCGCAAGATTGGGAGTGAGAGAGAGAGAGAGAGAGAGAGAGAGAGAGAGAGAGTGAGAAGATGAGAGATCTTCTGGTTTGGCAACATTCATCACAGACAGAACCTTTTTAGACACCAAGGATCAACAGATCTCAAATAAGCATAGTAACGGATACTTGCACAGGTACAGCTCTTGGGTGTGACCGATCTGAAAACGGCGTGTGCGTGTATCTCTGTCAGGTGGATGCCGAGCGTTCGGGTTCGTCCAGCGAGCGCGGCGTGTTTGAATGTCCTTGTAGGTGAAGCTTGCCAGTCTGGTTGTGTTCATTTTCTTCGCGAGAAGACATGAACAGAGGAGACTTCGAAAAAGATAAAATAAACTTGAAGAAAACAAAAAGAGAAACGATGGATCATCACACTAAGGCGATGTCCAGACGCACGAGGGGTCACATGATGAAGCCACGAAGAGCAGGAAGAGCCAGGGAGTTTAGGCAGAGAGTTTTCAGGAAGCTTTCAGAAGCGGTTTTTTTTTAGCAGGCCGACAAGGGAAGCTCGGCGCGTCTCTTTAAGGACACTTAGGTTCACGCCCCTTCTGGCATGAAGGCACCAATCAGCTGGGAGAAAAGTGCCGCGGAAGATTCCTCTTTGTCTTGTCAGGATCATTTATGATGGTATAACATTTTGTCATTCCTACCCAGAAAGATTGTACAGACCGGACAATAGATTTTACAGTAATATCCTATGTATGACTGGTTCAGTCAAGACAAGGCGGTCAAACAGCCACCAGACATGGCAGGTAAAAGTAGAAGAACATAGGGTTACATTCATATGCAGAATTACAAGCATTTTAAAGTTGGTTAACACACAATAAAATTGTCAGTACTTCCAGTATGGCATGTGACGACATCTAAGCACAAAATGAATACATTTAAAACATTTAGAGGTACTTTTCTCTGAAAAGTTCCATGGCTGGTGTTTGTGTGTGTGGAATGCGTAATTGTCTGTCAGCACTCAGGCAGCATTATGAATTGACTTACTCATTGCACAATGCTCTATTGTGAGGTGGTCAGACCAAGGAGACCCTAAGGGGTCGCGTGGTCTTCGGCCGGACTCGAGATGGACTCGTGATCTCATCTCGAGTCACATGTCCAGGGCTGACTCAACTCGTAAGCAAAGCATTCCGTTGTTCATTCATTAGAGAAAGATGCTGCATGTGCGAGTCATAGTCAATGATTTAATCAATTCAAAACACTACCCCCTTTGTTTCACGAATGGAAGTTAAGGGGAACTTAACTAAATTAGAATCTAGTTAATTCACTCCCCATACCAGAGCTGGTTCGATTACCTATCTGATTATCACTACAGTGTAAATGTAGCTCTATCCTCATGCATGATGTTTAACATCCTTGTGGTGTATAATCCACCATCTAGTTGCCTACAAACTTTTTATCAAAATCTAGAAACAATTCTCAAATCTTTTAAACCGAACAGTGAGGTGCTTATTTATGGAGATACTAATGTTAATTGGTTAAATAAATCCAGTAGGAAACAACTCAAAGAACTAGCATCAAAATATGACTTTCATCAATTTGTATAGGGACCCACTCGCCTGACAAAAACATCACAGACAGCAATAGATTTAGCTTTCTCAAATAAGCCGGAAAGAGTTTTAAAAACATACAATCTGGTGTGTGGCTTATCAGATCATAACATGATATTAATTTCCAGAAAACTCTCAAAAAAGCGTCTAAATGAATATATAAATCACCAAAAAGTAACCAAGTTAATAATTCCCCGTAAGGATCTTATTAAAGTTGAGAATGAGTTAGCAAACACTAATTGGGATGAAGTCTCACAACATAATCAAGTGAACGAGTGTTGCGATATATTTACTTCCACAATGAGTAACATTTTAAATAAGTTCTTAAAACAATGTAAAAGGCCCTAAAGAAAAGTACAGCTTCCGTGGGTAAGTAATGCAGTACGACAGTTAATTAAAAAAAGAGATTTTGCTCTAAAAACCTATCTTAGAACCAGATATGACACAGATCTGATGTTATTTAAAGGTTTACGAAATCAAGTAGTAAAAGAATTGCGCAACTTAAAAGCTAACTATTATATGAAAATTCTAACTGAAGCTAAAGGAAATTGTAAAGCAATATGGAAACTAATAAACAGTCTAATTAAACCTAATGCAAATATAAATAATTCATATGAACTAAAATGTGAAGGAAAAAACATATTAGACCCTGTCCAAGTT
The DNA here is from genome assembly GCA_029959095.1 of Rhinichthys osculus. Lineage (NCBI taxonomy): Eukaryota > Metazoa > Chordata > Actinopteri > Cypriniformes > Leuciscidae > Rhinichthys > Rhinichthys osculus. The sequence goes on from JARWKJ010000007.1 coordinate 42,932,851, forward strand.
GCTAATGTTTTTAATCAATTTGTCATTAAATTTGTTGAAGATCTTGCTTCTATTTTTTTAGATGAGGAGCCCAATAGTAGAAACTTAAATATATTGTCATCAGCAAATGAGAATTCTTTTAAAATTAGAGAAGTGGATCAGGCAGTGGTATTGAAAGCCATTTCAGACCTGAATACCAACTTTTCAAAAGACAACTACAACATAGACGCAACTTTCCTCAAACAATATGCTCAAATTATCATTCAACCTTTGACCCACATTATAAATGTCTCTATTAAAACGGGGATATTTCAAGATGCTTGGAAAAAGGCACTGGTTAAGTCCGGGAATACCACAGACGTTAGTAACTATCGACCAATAAGTCTAGTCCCGGTAATGTCAAAAATACTAGAAAAAATAGTTTCAGAACAGCTATCTCAATATTTAGAAACACATCAATATATACACCCTCAACAGTATGGTTTCAGACAGAACCATTCCACTGAATCAGCTATCTGCGCTTTATTGGAAAATATTGTGCAGCCGCTTGATAAAGGAAACATCGTGGGTGCAGTATTCCCGGACTTAAAGAGGGCCTTCGATACAGTAAACCATAGCCGTCTTATCTCAAAACTGTCATCCTATAATACGTCACACCAGGCATTATCATGGTTCGAGTCATACTTACAGAGACGAGAACAATGTGTAGTAATTGATCATGTAAAATCTGCCCCATGTAAAATTAAGACCGGAATCCCTCAGGGAACCATACTGGGGCCTATTCTCTTCAGCCTGTATGTGAACGAGCTGGCTGAAGTGTGTCCTGAAGTTGGTCTTCAGATGTATGCCGATGACACTGTGGTTTATGTGTCCGGCAAAAGCCCTGCTGTTATCGGCAGTACACTGACCAAAAGTCTTGAGAAAGTGGCTAAACAAATCATGTTTAACACTTAATCTGAAGAAAACTAAGTCTATGTGTTTTTCGATAAGAGCTCGGACAATAAATGACCTTAACCCTCTGGGGACCAGAGTGTTTTTGGGGCCCTTGGGATATATAAACATGTTAATGGCAAAGGTGTAAATTCACTCTATATAGCACAAACTTGGCTACCATGAGATCTGAGCAACATGTATGTACATGTTTGTATTTTTAATAGAATAATGTTTATGCGTGGTTATTGAAAAAAATAAAAATGAAAGTTGCTGAAATAAGACCACAAAACACATATTGATTATTTCTTCACAAGACTTTTGAAAATTGTATCACATAGCCTAGAATATTTGCTCCAAAACTATGTGAGAATCATCCTGACTACTCATTCAGATAAGTCAATAAAGTCTTTTACATTTTTAATGACGTGTTTTGTTTGAGAAAGCTTTATGCAGGAGGCTTGATCTCTCATTAATATGTGTGGCATTCCACACCTGAGAAAGACAAAGACTCTCCCCATAATGGCCCTATTAGGTGCTATCAGGCCATATCATTACAGGAGCCTTGCACAAAGAATGAGGAGATTTCAAAAAAGAATGGCTTTTAGATTGTTTGGATTTATATAAGGAAAATACAGGGTGCATACGTTTGGACACTTCTATCACACACCCTTCACCATATAGACATGGTTTTATTTCAGTTCAAAGTTCAAAGTTAGAGTTGGAAACATCTTGAAAAGAAAATTGTCTTTCTCCATAAATGTCTTAGTTTGATCATACATATTTCAAAGTTGAGGATTCATTATTTTGATATAGCTTGAACAAACACTATAACATCTTAGTTGATTAGTTTATTGAAAAAAACATATTATATATTTAACATATGAGCAGAAACTCCTAAAAAAAAAGCTTATTTGATGTCTATTTTAGAGTAAAAACTTTATCCAAAACGAGTCAACGAAATGTTGTCTGTTATTTAGTCTGTAACAGTGCGTATCTGTGCGTTCATTCATTCATTCATTCACACACACACACACAAACATGATTCACATTTAACAGTATGCTATTTTTCCGTTTACAGACACTACGTTATTCTATATCGCGATTAGAACAAAGCACTTGCAAAAAACACTTACTTCTCAGCTGAATCTGTTCATCCTCGAAATGACCGAGAGTGACCGAGAGGCAGAACGCACACCCTGTTTATTTTATTTATTTTACAAAAGCACAATATTTTATTTCGATTGTATGTGGGCACAAAAAAAGGAAACATTTAACAGATTATTTTCTCATATTTCTTAACTCTATATGAACAGAAATGATGGTAGTACTTTAAGTCTATTTTTCTGCTATGTGAAAAAAAACGAGCAAAACGCGCCGGCGCGTTTCTGGTCCCCAGAGGGTTAACATTAAAATGAATGGCGAACTAATCGATCAGGTAGAACAAGAAAAATATTTAGGAGTGATTTTAGATTCTCAGCTAAACTTTAAAAGTCATATAAAAAACATCTCAAGAAAAATGAAGGTCAGTATGAACTGTTTCAGAATGATCAGGAGCTGTCTTACATTTGAATGTGCACATGTATTTCTGAACACTATGATCCTGTCCCACCTGTCGTACTGCACCACTGTTTGGTCCCAGACCAGCCAAAAAGCCTATTCTACCCTAAAGCCTATTGAGAGGCTTTATAACCGGGCCCTAAAAATTTAAGATGAAAAGCCCATTCGATTCCATCACTGTTATATTTTAAGTAAACATAAAATCTTAAATTTAGTCAATTTTGTTAATCTCAGACACATTGGGCCCTATCTTGCACCCGGCGCAAATGACTTTGTACACTGACGCATGTATCATTCCTATTTTGCACCCGCGAAAAGCGGACTTTTCCCTCCGCAGACACACGTCGGTTAACTAAGAAATACACTTGCGCTCCCCGGGGCGGTTCAGCGCAAAGATGAGGCGTGTTCCGGCGCAAACTTTCCCTCATGCTATTTTGCTGTTCTATTAAACAATTGCGCCACTGACCAGAAAAAACCTAGTCTAAAGTCAGTGGCGCGTTGCGCGTTGTTCATTATGCTATTTTAAGGGCGCATGCTTGGCCAAAATCAATGTAGCGTGTGCACAACGCGCATACACTTTGATTCTCTCATCTAAGCCGCAGTTTTCATTTTTGCAAATCATACATTATTACGATAGATAGATAGATAGATAGATAGATAGATAGATAGATAGACAATTTATTATAAAAGCATACATGTAGCATACACATTTACCCAAATTATCATACGCCTGTTCAACAGAAGTTAATTTGGGTGGGTTTCTCCATCCCCAATGTCACTTCTCTGTGTTTTACAGCCCTGACGAGAACGTTGCTCTCCTCGGCTGTGAACCGCTCCTGGTGCGTGCCTGGCAAATCCGCTGTTATAATAGGAATCCGCTTTAGAACAAGCGCGCCTGCTCTTAAAGGGAATGTGAGATGACGCTCTGATTGGTTTATTTCACGTTACGCCCAAACCACACCTATGAATAATGAAGCTACTTCAGACCAACCCCTTTTAGATTTGCGCCAGGCGCAAGAGGCATTTATCCCGCCGGGAAAATAGCAACAGCGCCGGGATCCGCCCACAAAGTTACTTGTGCTTTGCGCTTTGACACTTGCGTTTCAGATCGTTAAAATAGGGCCCATAAAGTTGTTTTTTAAATGTTTAACTGGACTTGCACCTGAGCCACTTTGTAAATTTGTGAACAGGCTGGAACCCTCCAGATCAACAAGAGCTGCTGCTCGGGGAGACTGTAAAGTTCCATTTTTTAAAACTTCTTTTGCCCAAAATGTTTTTTCAGTGAAAGGAGCCAATCTGTGGAATTGGCTTCCTACAAATATAAAGATTTGAACTAAACTGTCCACCATTAAAAAACTAACAAAAGCCTGGTTCATACAGCAGCAGCAGTGTGATCATGCCATATCCGTGGGTATGTGAGGTGTGCATCTGTGTGAGTTCGAGTGAATGTGTTTATTTACTCATTTTTATTGGTGCTAACTGGTTTCTGGACATTTTATTGTATTCACTGTCATTTTTGTTTTACTCCTTTATTATCTTAACTGTTAAAAGCCCTTCTAGGGACAGGTGTTGCGAATTAGCCTTGGCTATAAACACTGTGATACAAGCATCGGATTGTTCTTTATGTAATAATATATGTTTTTTTGTATCTGTCCCTATTCAAATAAACAATAAATAAATAAAATAAATAAAGCACGTGGTTTACATTTAACTGTTGAATTTGTAAAAAAGTTATGAGGGGGTTCCAGGTTTCTTTAAAGGTAGATATATTGTTCTTTTTTATGAGCTATGGTTTCTTCTGTCAAAATAAAGTCTGTAATTAAATTAATCCAATGGGTGAAATGGCAAGATGATTTCGATTTCCAGTTTTAGCGACTGCTAGAGAAACGAGCACTGGGGTTTTGTATTTGTAAGGGATAGAGCTATCTGAAGTATCTCCTAGGAGACAGAGTGCAGCAGATAGTGGGACTCTGCAGTCCAGGATCGAGGATAGTGTATTGGTTAATGTGATGTCCAGAGAGAGTGAATAGGCTGGCAAAGCCAGGTGGCGTGAAAATAGGTGTCTGTGCTCCCAGAGGTGCACTGTGAGCAGATGTCTGTCAGAAAATCCCATTTTGAATAGTTTGCTCTGAGTGATGTGGGTTCTGTGGATAGTTTTATATTGTATGAGTTGTAAATTGGTGTTCATAATGAAGGTATTTCTGCAGATCTGTGTCCAGAAATCCGAGTCGGGATGTAGCGTGAGATCGCTTTCCCACTTCCCCTTTGGCAGGGTTATTGTGGGGTTAGATGTAGCGATGAAACTAGAGTTTGGATATAAGTTTTATTGGGTGGTTGGCTACTTCTAATAACTGTTCACTGATTTTAGAAGGCTGTAGGGTGTTAGTTAAAGTTATTTTATTTTGAATTAAAAATTTAAGCTTAAGCTGTTGATAGTGGAGAAATTGGTCTCTCCCGATCCCGAATTTCTGGATAATTGAGGTGAAAGGCATAAATTTGTGATTTTCAAATATGTGGTGAAGGTGGGTGATGCCATTTTGTTGCCATTTGGGGAAATAAATCGGTTCATTGTGAAGACGAAAGTCAGGGTTGTGCCAGATGGGGGTATACCTACATGGTGCTGGGAGTGATTTGGTGATTTTGTTGGTTTTCCACCAGGCTGCCAGAGTTGTTGCTATTGTGATGTTATGATAGAAGTCCAGTTTTTTGATTGACTGTGGTAAAAAGGGGAGGTCTGCGATTGAATTGGGGGAGCACAAGTATTGCTCAAGATCAAGCCAAGGGTTGGAATGTGTCTGTTGTTGAGTCCATTTATATAGATACTGCAGTTGGTTCGCCAGATAATAGTGCATGAAATTTGGTGCTTCCAGGCCTCCTAAGTGTTTTGTGTTTTGAAGTGTTGTAATAGAAGTGGGTGGTAAGGGAATCTAGTTTTTTTAACCAATAGTCCGTCGGGGTAATTGGAATCATTGAAAACAGGTAATTGATCTGGGGAAGTATTTTTATTTTGGTTGTTGCGATACGGCCTATAAGTGTGAGTGGGAGCTTGTTCCATCGTTTATAATCATCTTCTATTTTCTTGAGGAGTGGGGAATAATTGAGGTTGTATAGCTCTGACAGCCTGGGGGAAATTGATATACCTAAGTACTTGATGTTACCCGTGTTGAGGGGAAGGGAAGGGTTGTGAACTGCAGAGTCCACATCGTCTCCTGATAACGGAAGTATAGTTGATTTGTTCCAGTTGGTTGTGTAGTGAGAGATTTTTGAGAATTTGTTGATGACATTGAGCACTTCTTTGAGTGATTGGGATGGAGTTTGTAGGTATAATAGTAAATCATCTGCATATAGACTAATTTTGTGTTGAGAATTGTTGACTTGGATTCCTTTAATTTTGATGTTTTGGCGTATTGCTGCTGCAAGTGGTTCAATGAATATGGCAAAGAGAGATGGAGAGAGTGGGCATCCCTGTCTGGTTCCTTGGTGCAGAGTGAAACTTGGTGAAGTGATCCCATTTGTGACGACTGTGGCCCTTGGAGAAGTGTATAGTGTTGTTATCCATTGGATGAATGACTCTCCAAAACCAAATTTACGGAGGGTGGTGAATAAGAATGTCCAGTTGACCTTGTCGAATGCTTTTTCTGCGTCTAGTGATACAACTATAGTTTTTTGTGACTGTCCTTGTGCAATACTGATAAGATTGAAAAGTCTGCGGATATTGTCTGTTGCATTTCTGTTTTTGATGAAGCCTGTCTGGTCTGGATGAATTAGTGAATGCATAACTGTTTCAATCCTCGTTGCTAGAGTCTTTGTGATAATTTTCAAATCAGTGTTGATAATGATAGTGGGCGGTAACTAGAGGGATGTGTTGGGTCCTTGTTGGGTTTCAGAAAAACAGTAATGAGCGCTGTGTTCATATATGTGGGAATGGTACATGTGGTTTGGATTTATGTGAGTAATTTGTTGAAGGTTGGTGATAAGATGTCCCAAAAGTGTTTATAAAATTCTTCCTGTAGTCCGTCGGGTCCAGTATTGTTTTGCATGCTTTGTAAGGCTTTAATGAGTTCTTCAGGGGTAATCAGTTTTTCTAAAAAGTTTGATTGTTCTGTGGTTAATGAAGGAAGGTCCAGATTGTTAAGAAAAGAGTCAATTTCAGATTGTAGAGGTTGAGTGCCGGTTGTGTATAAAGAGCTGTAGAATTGGCGAAAGGTATTATTGGTTTCTTGAGGGTCCTGCGTGGTTTTACCTAAAGTGTTCAAAATGGATGGGATGAGTGATTTGTCTTTTTTTATATTGTAACATGTTTGCCAGATACTTACCAGCTTTATTGCTGAGGTAAAACTGATCATATTTAAAGTTGTTGTATATAGAACTGTGTTTTTTTGTTTATAATACTATCCAATTGAATCTTAAGTTGCTTGAGTTCAGTTCGTGCTTCTTCAGATGGGGCGGTAGACTGTGGAATGCTAAGCAGTTTAATTTTTTGCTCAAGAGTGTTTTCCAATTGTTGTTGGTGTTTTTTTCTTGTGTGATGAATATGATATAATTATGCCTCTCATGACTGCTTTGCCCGATTCCAAAAGTGTTGATGGTGAGATTTCTGGAGAGTAGTTCAACTCCAGAAAGGATGCCCACTCTCTTTTTATAAGGGTGATAAAATTGGGGTCCTCTAGGAGAGAGGTGTTGAAGCACCATCTTGTAGAGTTTTTTTTTTTTCTGTGCTGGGATGTTTAGTGTTAAGGATACAGGGGCATGGTCACTGATAATAATTGAATGGATAGTATTTTCTGATATTTGTTGAATTAGGGGGTTGCTAATCAGAAAAAAATCTATTCTAGAGGAAGAACGATAGGCGGAAGATGCATAGGAATATTCTCTTAACAGTGGATTCCTTGCTCTCCAGCTATCGCTAAGGCCATAATCCGTCATGTATTGTTTAATTACTTCTGATGAATGACATGTTCGTGTGTTACTGTGGTTGTGTGTACGATCAAATGATGGATTGAGAACAGTATTGAAATCTCCGACTACTATGAGATTTGTGGAATTATACAACAGAGAGAAGAGATTATGAAAAAAAGTTGGGTCATCATTGTTTGGAGCGTAAATGTTTGCTGGTGTAAAAGATAAATGATTAATAGATATATTGATAATAATAAATCTCCCTTCTGGGTCGGAAATTGAGGAATTAAGAATGAAGCTGATGTTCTTGTTTATCAAGATAGAAACGCCTCTTTGCTAGCTATTAACCCTCTGGGGTCCAAGGTGTTTTTGGGGTCCTTGAGATGTTTTGACATACTCTGACATTTGTGCTTTTTTCAGTTGCTTATAAACATATTACTGGCAAAGGTGTAATTACACTCTATTTAGCACACACAGGGCTACCATAATGTGTTATCAACATGTATGTACATTTTTGTATTTTTGAGAGAATATTGTTTATGCGTGGTTATTGAAAAAACTAAAACTTAAAGTTTCTGAAATAAGTCCACAAAACACATACTAAATATCTGTCCACAAGACTTTTGACTAATGGATGTTGTCGCCTAGAGTTTTTTCTTCAAAATGATCTGAAAATCATCCTGCCTTATCATTCACATAAAACAATACATTGGTTTAAATTTAAAAATGACACTTTTTGTTTGGAAAGGCAATATGCGCAGGGGTGTGACCTACTGTGATTCACACCTGAGAAGACAATGGGCCCGCATAATGAGCGCATAATGGGGCTGCATACTAATGACCCTTTCATTCAGGTGTGTCACTGAGCCACAAGAATGCAATGACAATATATATATATATATATATATATATATATATATGCCTATATAATACAAAATTGGTTCACAGTTCCAATTATTTATTTATTTTTCAAATTGTGCTTGCAAATTGTATAATATCAAATGTAAAAATTTCTAGTAATTGTGCAGTTAATTATCATACTGTTTTTACAGAAAGTTTGGGAATGTATCCCAAATGTGTCACTAATAAAACACAATACAAATAATTTAAAGAGGAGGCTTATATAGAGCTTTTAAGATTTACCTAAGATTTATTTATATGTAGCCTACATATATTTTTGCTATTTTAATAAAAAGGTTACAATTACAACAACAATTAAAATTTTAACTATATTTCAAATGTAATCTTTCTTTGTATTATATACTAAAGTATACATTTTATCATACATATTTCACAGTTGCGGATTAATTAGTTTGAATATAGCTTACAATCGAACAAACACTATAATAACATCTTAGCAACAAGCTTATTTGATGTGGCAGTATTTTACAGTAAAAACGACATCTTGTCTTTCATATGTAACATATCGTTTTTATGATTAGGACATATAAATGTTAATTTGCAGTTTAATACGTTGCTTATACAAAAATATTTTATTTCAACATATTTCAGTCGATTTTTACTCATCTCAGTATTGGAATATAGTTAGGTAAAAGCTGTTCATTCATTCACACACAAAAACGCAATTCAAACAGTCTTTTTGTTTACAGACACTATTCCATATCGCGATTAGAACAAAGCACTTGAAAATAAAGAATGTACCTATTTCCTCGGCTGGATCCGTTGCTCCTCCAAATAAAACTACCTGTAGCCTACTTCTGAGGTAATTTTTTCCAGGATTATTATTAAGATAGTACTATTATTCCTCACAGCATCGTAATATGAGTCTCTTTCGGTGGGTTATCCAGCTGATGTGGGCGTGGATCGCCTCAGAGCATTTGTGTTTTAATAGAGCGCGCGCTCCGTGGGCGTGGTCAAATTAACTTTAATGAGCTGAGACGAGAACGACTATCATCTCTCTATTTCCGTACAGATTACATAAAATGAGAAAATTTGTTTTTTATATAAATTACTTCATTTAAAAGAAGATAATTCAGGCTTCATGCCTGTGTGCCTGTATACCTGTTTGACTGAGTATTTGCAGAGTTACAGATGATTTTTCGGACGCGTTTCAGAATGGACTTCACTGACAGAGAGAACGCAGAACGCGCATCATGTTTATTTTTCTTTATTAGGCGAAAAGCACAACACTTTGTTTTTATTACGAGGTTCCACAAAAAAAATACAAACTTAACAGGATCGAATGATGTACAACACTTATATGTAAGATCAAAATTAACAGAGTAATTTGAGTCTCTTTTGCACTGATAAGGAAAAAAGTGAGCTGGTATCACCGGCGAGACCGCCGACCCCAGAGAGTTAAATGTGGATGAAAATATTTTGTTAAATTGTTTGAAATGGAGATGTTGTAGTTCTGTATCCGTTAAAGGGATACTCCACTTTTTTTGGAAATAGGCTCATTTTACAACTCCCCCAGAGCTAAACTCTTGAGTTTTACCGTTTTTGAATCCATTCAGCCGATCTCCGGTTCTGGCGGTACCATTTTTAGCATAGCTTAGCATACATCACTGAAGTGGACAAGACCATTAGCAATTCTAAAGAAAAATGACCAAAGAGTTTTGATATTTTTCCTATTTAAAACTTGACTCTTCTGTAGTTACATCGTGCACTAAGACCGACGGAAAATGTAAAGTTGCGATTTTCTAGGCTGATATGGCTAGGAACTATACTCTCATTCCTGCATAATAATCAAGAAACTTTACTGCCGTACCATGAGTGCAGCAGGCGTAATGATATGACGCAGCGCCTGAAAATAGTTCCGTTGTGTTGACGGAAGGTGGCCTATTTTCAGGCACTGCGTCATATCATTACGCCTGCTGCACTCATGGTACGGCATTGAAGTTTATTTATTATTACGCAGGAATGAGAGTATAGTTCCTAGCCATATCAGCCTAGAAAATCGCAACTTTACATTTTCCGTCGGTCTTAGTGCACGATGTAACTACAGAAGAGTCAAGTTTTAAATAGGAAAAATATCAAAACTCTTTGGTTATTTTTCTTTAGAAATGCTAATGGTCTTGTCCACTTCAATGATGTATGCTAAGCTATGCTAAAAGTGGTACCGCCAGAACCGGAGATTGGCTGAATGGATTCAAAAACGGTAAAAACTCAACAGTTTAACTCTGGGGGAGTTGTAAAATGAGCCTATTTCCAAAAAAAGTGGAGTATCCCTTTAAGTGTGTTTCTTGTAAGAAACAAATATCTGCCCCTAATTTAACGAGGTGGTTGATTACTTTAATTTTCTTAGGGGTGGTGTGAAAGCCACGTACATTCCATGTTATCAGTTTAAGTCTTTGTATGGTTCAATATGAATATGAAAATAGGTACCCATGATATATAGGGGTAGGGGGGTTCCCGTGCTGGCTGACTAGTTGAGTTGTTCAAACAGACACAAAACATACAGAAAAAAATAAAAACAAAACAAAACTAAATAACAGTAACTAAATAAATAGGAAGACACATCAGGGTCTATAATCAAAGTTTAAGTAGTAGCTGTTGGCGTGATAAATGAAATGCAACAGATTATGGCAGTTTGGCTATAAAGAATGGGATTATGGAACAGTCGTGTTGAAATGGAAAATGACAGTTTAGTTAGGCTACAGCCACGTAGTGATGTTTGGATCGCGGTAGAGTGTTCCATCCACATAGAGTTTGTCTACCGATAATGTAGCTCGCTTTCCTTCTTCACGGAAACGCCTCATCATAGGCACTAGTTTTCGTCTGCGGTCTTGAATTTGTTTGGAGAACTGATCGTACATCCCATAAGCGGTGTTCTTCAGCTGCTTTCAACGAGTTCTTTGTGTTTGTATTTTTCAAATTTAACGATTATTAGAGGTCGCTTTTTGGGGTCTTTGGATGGAAGACGGTGAGCTCGATGGAAATGTATCTCCTCAAATGTTGCTGCAGGTAGTTTAAGCGAGTCGTGCATGAAATCTCTCATTGCTTTCTCTGGATCGTCGGGTGTGTTTTGTGGAGGAATGTTTATTCCAGAAAATATGAGATTATCGCGCATGCTGCGGCACTGAATGTCCAATATTGTTTCTTGCATAATTTGATTTTCTTTGGTGAGTTTTGTGACTTGGGTTGAGAGGTGAGATACGGTTCCTTTTAGTTCAATGTTATCTTGCATTAGAGTTTCGATTTGGGCTTGGGAAAATTTGAGACAAGCTTTCAGATCACGGATGTCTATATGAAGAAGTTCGAGTGTGGCAAGTTTGGAGTTTATGAATGCGAGTACACTGACCTCGACTGTGGTTTCCGCGTCTGTTTCGGTGGATGAGTCCCGTTTGCGTATTTTCTTGTTTGGTTTTGACATAATGTCCAGATTGTAGAAATAGCTGTCGATGAAGTTGAACAGGTTGTCCGGGTCTTGGCAAGGTTGGTTATCCAGTATAATGAAAGTTGTTTTGATAGATGAGTGAAGTTGATAGTAATCCGGTGTTTGCGTTTGTGTTCAGCGCGCTGCCATGTTAGTTCTCGCCCATAGTCTCGCGATAGTCTCAGTCTCGACGCATCACCTCTCTGAATTACGACTCTGAATTATGAAGGTAATATGATGCCATAAAGAATCGCATGTGCAGGGTAAGATCTGTGAAATTGTACATAAGATTGCAAGCGTAAATTAAATTTGCATGCACAAGAGAAGATTTGTAAAAGTGTAAATCGCCTTTTAAGTGTAAGAAAAAAAATATTTGCAGCCTTAACTGTTATTTGTAAGTGTAATTCATGTATTTTGAAGCTGTAGCTTTATGCGAACACAGAATAAATAGGATCTGTATTCTTCTGACTTTCATTTTTCCGCGCTTACACTTTTGGCACGGTTTTTGCGCACAAATGCGGACAAAAGCACTGCAAGCCTGTGAACAACAATTTGCAACCGGAAACAACAGAGGTAGGAACTTCAAAACAGATGAATTGCGTAAAATCAAACTTTGTGTAAAAAAAACAAACTGTTGCAAATGTCTAAATGACTTGTTGTGTGCATGGGGCAAAAAAATTCCCGAAATAACCCGATTTGTACAGTTGCGTCTTTCTTTTACCTGCGCTTCCAGTTTTGGCACGATTCTCTCACTCACTGAGTTTTGCAAGCGCGAAGAGGAGGGCGGGTCCACCTTCATCATGCAGCCAATCAAATGAGCTTCTGGCTGACACTCATTATATTAATATAATGATATATTTTATATATAATTAATATATACAATTATATAATAATTTTTTAATATTTTAAAAATATAACCCTATAGTCTGAACAGACGACACCCATCAGTTTAACAGAAATAATAAAGACAGTAACTTTTTTGTCCATTGTTCTTTTAACCCTCTGGGGACCAAGGGTTTTTTGGGGCCCTTGGGATGTTTTGACATGCACTGACATTTGTGCTTTTTTCAGTTATTTATAAACATGTTAATGGCAAAGGTGTAAATTCACTCTATATAGCACAAACGGGGCTACCATAATCTGTGAACAACATGTATGTACATGTTTGTATTTTTGAGAGAATATTATTTATGCATGGTTATTGAAAAACTTAAAAATAAAAGTTTCTGAAATAAGGCCACAAAACACATATTGATTATTTCTTCACAAGACTTTTGAAAATTGTATCACATAGTCTAGAATATTTGCTCCAAAACTATGTGAGAATCATCCTGACTACTCATTCAGATAAGTCAATAAAGTCTTTTATAATGTGTATGACGTGTTTAGTGTGAGAAAGCTTTATGCAAGGAGGCGTGATCTCTCATTAATATGTATGGCATTTCACACCTGAGAAAGACAAAGACCCTCCCATAATAGCCCTATTAGGTGCTATCAGGCCCCATTACGAGGAGCCTTGCGCAAAGAATGAGGAGATTTAAAAAAGAATGGCTTTTAGATTGTTTGGATTTATTTACAACTAGTGCTGGGCAAATTAACGCGTTATTATCGCGTTAACGCATTTATTAATTAATGCCGACAATTTTTTTTATCGCGCGTTAACGCAGTTTTTTTTTTTATTATTATTTTGAAAGTCCGTTGCTCACTGGCTCTGAATACAAATAGGCCTACAGTCAAACCATGATCACAGGAGGGGTGGGATGTTGGTCAGCCAGCAAAAAACCCACCCAAACAAGCAGTGGAGAGGCTTTGGCAGGTTCTCTCAGGTGAACAGAAAGGGAGACAGCGCTCCGTGAGTGAATGACAGGCGCTCTATGGATAGTAACCATGGCAACGGCTTCTGTGCGCTACGCAGCTGTAGCCTTTTTAACTTAAATTAAAATTATACATAACTTTACCTGATAGGCCTACGTTTAGTTTAGCGGGGATGCTCTGCCATGTGAATTCCCTCCTGTTGATGTCCTGATAACTATTTCGATTCTGGAAACTCACAAACAGCGAGCCGAGGATCAGTCTCTCTTCCAATGATTTGTGCTGCACGTCGTGTACAAAAAGTTAGACAATTCAACTTCGGCAACGCGCGGGCGCGTGCGTGAGGCGAGCATGACCGCAACAGTTTCACAGGAACACACCCGCTTGTCGCTGCACCTGTGCTCGACCACTTCACCTCACTCTAGGCTGATTTATACTTCTGCGTCAGACCTAAGCCGGAGCCTCTACGCTATAGACTACGCGTTGGTTTTCATTTATGTATCTGCGTCGTTGTCCGCGTTGACGCGCAATTACACATGCAGAGGGAGAGTGTGAAACCCGGGGAGCGGTTCTAGCAATCACAGCGCTTGCGGTACGCGTGCATCTCTCATTTTTGGAGAGATGCACGTCAGGGTACGCGCGCTACACAGCTGCGGCGTGAGTTCGACGCAGAAGTATACATTGGGTTTTACCTCTGTTTAATGTAATCTTATGTGGGAAACCATGGCATGCCATGACCAAACCTAAGCTGCTATCAGAGAAGTAACGTTGGTCGACTTATATCTGTAGTGATCATGACCCTTTGACTACATAGACTGTTTCTGCTGCTACCTGATACAAGATACCTGTTCAGAAAAAAAAAAACAATAAGACTCGTTTTAACAAGCTAGATAAAAGATAATGCCCTGGCAGTGGCAAATAGCTTTGTTTAAATATTTTATTTGATTACGTTAATGTTTAAGTTGAGATTTACAAGAAATATTTTATTGATACTGTGTAAAGGGAATACTGCTGGTATAAAAGCACCTTATTTGTTTAAAGTTTTTGCAAACCACATGTTATTGCACTTTTGTAGCAATACATTTAAATCAAAAGTGCACAATACACTACTTTAGAATTCATTATTCAATTTTGCGCGTAACAATGCGATTAATCGCGATTACATTTTTTAATCGTTGCCCAGCACTATTTACAACACAACATAATTCAAAGATACACAACAAAGGACAAAAAAGCACATTAGTAAACACACTGATCTAAATACAGAGGCTTGCACAGTCACACAGCATTGTCCCATTCCTGAAACATAGTACATACCTGTCATTTCCAAGGTGTTTGATTTTTCATTACAGTCTCCTGTGAATGTTGAAGTCAGCAGGACTTCATATTGATTATTTCTTATTCTCAACATGCTATTTCTTATAAGATTATTTCTTATTCTCAAGAGAAACTATACGGCTGCACGACTTTGGGCATGCATTGTAGATTTTTCTGGTTAAAATAGCTTTTTAATTATAGGCTATATATATATATATATATTAGGGCTGTCAGTTAAACGCGTTATTAACGGCGTTAACGCAAACCCATTTTAACGGCGTTAATTTTTTTATCGCGCGATTAATGGTCTTTTTGGCCTAACAAACTTTATAGTTTTTTTTTCACATGCTTTTGCAACAGGACGGCATGCGGGCCGCTGCGCTATGAAACCCATTCATTTCAATGGCTTGCGGCGCGCGAGGACGTTTTGAAAGCGCAAGCGGATCTAGCTAGACCGGAAACAAAACAACAGGCACGCCGCACACACTTGTTTGGGCTTGCGAGCCGGATGTGCGAGCGCGAATCTCTCTGCTCGCGAGCGGAATATAATGTGCCGAGCACGAATCTCTCTGCTCGAGTCGCGCGCGCTCTCAGATACACGCTGCTCTTGTAAGAATTTTCTCTGGGCTCACTCAGAGAATATGCCTGCACTTAAAACGTGTTCAGTGCAATCGCGAATCTCTACTCTTCCCCAGCTAACAATTTTAGGTTATAAGAATGTTTTCATAACGTTCCCATTAAGTTATAAAAACGTTATTTCTGAATGTTATAGGAACGTTCAAAATGTCCAGTTTTGAGTGGATGACGAGCGTGAGACGCCGAAATGGATGCCAATAAGATTCTGAATGGAAAGTTTACTTTTAAAAAGTTGCCAAATGGTTCCATTGACAAGACCAAAGTTATCTGTGTGTTTTGTCGTTGTGAACTGAGCTATCATCATCGCAGCACGTCCAGTCTGAATACCACTTGATGATGGCCAGCACACACACACACACACACACACACAGCTGATGCGAATTCTCCGCCCCCTCGTCAATATCAGGACCTCGTCAGTATTTATTTCACCCTTTTATTGATGGACAGTGTTATATTGTGTGAGAGATTATTTGCTCCAAGTGATAATGTTTTAGTGTGAAATTGAACAGTATATGCCAATATTGTTTTCAATAAAAAACATTTGCACAAAGCAAGCCGATCCACTTTTCCATGTTGATAAGAGCATTAAAATGAGAAAAAAATAATGGGACAAAAAGAAATCAAGAGACATTTAGAATAGATAAAAATGTGCGATTAAATGCGATTAATCGCGAGTTAACTATGACATTAATGCGATTAATCGTGATTAAATATTTTAATCGTTTGACAGCACTAATATATATATATATATATATATATATATATATATATATACACACACACTGCTTAGAATTAGAAGAGAACACACCCATGCTAAAGTTGACTAAAAAGAGGAATAAAAAAATCTTAATCCCTTAATTAAAAAATTAGGAAAACTCTAACCTTTAGGGACGTGAATAATGTCCCTGAATTCTTTGTGAATGAATAATGTATCGCAAATAATTAAATGTTCTTCTTTAAAATACAGGGTGCATACGTCTGGACACTTCTATCCCCAGAAACTCCTAACAAAAGCTGATGTCTTTATTTTGAAGCTTATTTGATGCTTATTTGATTTGAAAAACTTTGTCCAAAACTAGTCAACGAAGTCTTTTATTTCGTCTGTAACAGTGCGTATCTGTGCGTTCATTCATTCATTTACAGTTTCAGACAGATTACATTGCAGGAGAATATTTGTTTTAAATGTGAATTGTTTTATTTAAAAGTAGAAATTTAAAGCGTTCTTTAGACATATGTTTCATGTTTGTGTGATAAGTATTAGCGGAGTTTCCGTTCATTTTCCAGACATGTTTCAGAAAGATTTTTGCGGAGACAGTGTTAATGTGAGTGTACACAAAAAAAGAAGACCCTCTATAGTTTATAATCATGTATTGATTTTATTTATATGACCATAAATGACGGAGTGTTTTAAGTCTATGTTGCTGCTATGTGAAAAAAAAACAGCAAAACGCGCGGGCGTGTTCTTGGTCCCCAGAGGGTTAATTGTCGTCTACATCATTGTGTTCTGTGTATCAGAATAATCTATTGTATCATCGCATTCATGATCAGATGTACGGCTGTATCAGTGTCTTTAGTTGCACATATATTTTATTTGAAGAAGAGCGGTGTTGTTTAATGTTTAGAGCACTAGAGGATATAAAATATGTCCATAAAAACTTGAAAAGTGCTTGCTCTGGTACGTATATGAACTATATGATCCGCGTTGCGAGCGTTGTTAAACTCATCGTGGCAGAAACCGCTCTCATGCTCCGCATGTTGTTTGAATTCTCCGCTGTGATGCGATGATGTCATGTGTAATACAGCGCAGTGATTGGATTGAACGAGCTCTTTCTGATGAATAAATGCAGAGTCGCTCAGAACTGGCTGACATACTGTCGTTCTCTCCAGCCCCGGCAGCCAATCACACGCTCCAAAAGCACGCTTCTACCTCACATTCAGCCAATCACACGCTCCGAAAGCACGCTTCTACCTCATATTCAGCCAATCACACTCTCCGAAAGCACTTTTCTACCTCACATTCAGACAATCACACGCTCCGAAAGCATGCTTCTACCTCACATTCAGCCAATCACACTCTCCGAAAGCACGCTTCTACCTCACATTCAGCCAATCGCACGCTCCGAAAGCACTCTTCTACCTCACATTCAGCCAATCACACGCTCCGAAAGCACGATTCTACCTCACATTAAGCCAATCACACGCTCCGAAAGCATGCTTCTACCTCACATTCAGCCAATCACACGCTCCGAAAGCACTCTTCTACCTCACATTCAGCCAATCACACGCTCCGAAAGCACGATTCTACCTAAAATTAAGCCAATCGCACGCTCCGAAAGCACGCTTCTACCTCAAATTCAGCCAATCACACTCTCCGAAAGCATGCTTCTACCTCACATTCAGCCAATCACACGCTCCGAAAGCACGCTTCTACCTCAAATTCAGCCAATCACACTCTCCGAAAGCACGCTTCTACCTCACATTCAGCCAATCACACGCTCCGAAAGCACTCTTCTACCTCACATTCAGCCAATCACATGCTCCGAAAGCACGCTTCTACCTCAAATTCAGCCAATCACACTCTCCGAAAGCACGCTTCTACCTCACATTCAGCCAATCACACGCTCCGAAAGCACTCTTCTACCTCACATTCAGCCAATCACACGCTCCGAAAGCACTCTTCTACCTCACATTCAGCCAATCACACTCTCCAAAAGCATGCTTCTACCTCACATTCAACCAATCACACGCTCCGAAAGCACGCTTCTACCTCAAATTCAGCCAATCACACTCTCCGAAAGCACGCTTCTACCTCACATTCAGCCAATCACACGCTCCGAAAGCACTCTTCTACCTCACATTCAGCCAATCACACGCTCCGAAAGCACGCTTCTACCTCACATTCAGCCAATCACACGCTCCGAAAGCACTCTTCTACCTCACATTCAGGCAATCACACTCTCCAAAAGCATGCTTCTACCTCACATTCAGCCAATCACACGCTCCGAAAGCACGCTTCTACCTCAAATTCAGCCAATCACACTCTCCGAAAGCACGCTTCTACCTCACATTCAGCCAATCACACGCTCCGAAAGCACTCTTCTACCTCACATTCAGCCAATCACACGCTCCGAAAGCACGCTTCTACTTCACATTCAGCAAATCAAACGCTCCGAAAGCACTCTTCTACCTCACATTCAGCCAATCACACGCTCCGAAAGCATGCTTCTACCTCAGATACCCTATATATATATATATAGGGTATCTGAGGTAGATATATATATATATATTAGCGCTGTCAGTTAAACGCGTTATTAACGGCGTTAACGCAAACCCATTTTAACGGCGTTAATTTTTTTATCGCGCGATTAACGGCTTTTTGGCCTAGCAAACTCTGTAGTTTTTTTCACATGTTTCTGCAACAGGACGCGGCATGCGCGGCGCTGCGCTATGAAACCCATTCATTTCAATGGCTCTGCGCCGCGCGAGGACGTTTTGTTGCTTCGTCGACCAAAGCGCAAGCGGATCTAGCTAGACCGGAAACAAAACAACAGGCACGACGCACACACTCGTTTGGGCTTGCGAGCCGGCCAAAACGTTAACGTTACGTTTTGAATGGATGACGAGCGCGAGACGCCGAAATGGTGCCAATAAGATTCTGAATGGAAAGTTTACTTTTAAAAAGTTGCCAAATGGTTCCATTGACGAGACCAAAGTGATCTGTGTGTTTTGTCGTTGTGAACTGAGCTATCGTCATCGCAGCACGTCCAGTCTGAAATACCACTTCAGCACACACACACACACACACAGCTGATGCGAATTCTCCGCCCCCTCGTCAATATCAGGACCTCGTCAGGATTTCTTTCACCCTTTTATTGATGGACAGTGTTACATTGTGTGAGAGATTATTTTCTCCAAGTGAGAATGTTAGTGTGAAATTGAACACAGTATATGCCAATGTTGTTTTCAATAAAAAACATTTGCACAAAGCAAACTGATCCACTTTTCCATGTTGATAAGAGCATTAAAATGAATAAAAATAATGGGACAAAAAGAAATCAAGAGACATTTAGAATAGATAAAAATGTGCGATTAATCGCGAGTTAACTATGACATTAATGCGATTAATCGCGATTAAATATTTGAATCGTTTGACAGCACTAATATATATATATATATATATACATACATACAAGAATCAAAAGTTTAAACTAAAACACTTTATACTCAATATCTCACATTGGGTCTGATTCATGAAACATTTGTAAATATACGAGTAAATATGAGAGTGATTTGCGCATAAAGAGACCTTCCAGAAAACTGATCTCCTGATTCACAAATACTTCGTAAACGTCAGATGTGATAGTGAAATGTGTGTGTGTGTGTTAATGAATTCCAATCCGTCGTAAATGGGACGTGCGTGCACGCTCATTCTCAATTACCATAAATCCCGCCCATTAAATCCGACTTACAACTATATATGGGCATCATATTATGACACCAAACGAAGGATTTCAACATGTCTTCTCAAAAGCGAATGAAAAAGAAAAATTTCTCAGATGCAGAAATCGAAGTTTTATTATCAGAAGTTCGTTCAAAACACCACATTTTATTTTCAAGCGTAGGCTAGTGGCGTATCAGGTCCTAGAAAAAAGGAAGCTTGGCAGCATATTACAGATGCAGTTAATGGAGTTTCATCTGTTAATCAAACAGTCCCTGAAGTAAAAAGAAAAACTGTTGTAATTACTATATAATATTTTTTCAAAATGCTGTGTATATATGTAGCCTACCCAATTAAGGTGAATTAAAATGCAGCCTTAGTTATTAATGAGCAAAACGTTCGGATGTTAACCCTCTGGGGACCAGAAACGCGCCGGCGTTTCTGGTCCCCAGAGAAATAGACTTAAAGTACTACCATCATTTCTGTTCATATAGAGCTAAGAAATATGAGAAAATAGTCTGTTAAATGTCTACTTTTTTATGTGCCCACATACAATCGAAATAAAATATTGTGCTTTTGTAAAATAAAGAAAATAAACAGGGTGTGCGTTCTGCCTCTCGGTCACCGTGAACTTTTTTTCTGGAGCACGTCTCTAATCTTCAACACAACTCAGCTAATACTATTCACCCAGCCATAAGCAATATATCTTTTAAATCATTTGAGTTTGTACTTTTAAATGATCCGATTCAAAACTAAAATTAATATTCTCCGTTTATGTCATCTATATAAAAAGAGAGACGTGTCAGCCCGTCTCATTATCGTTCTCTCAGCTGATTATCTCTGGTAATGTGACACGCCCACGGAGAGCACGCGCTATTCAAACGCAAATATGTGAAGCAACACATTGAGACGCGTTAACGCCCATAAACTCTGAAAACACACATTATTTTTTAGTCAGATTAATCTACTGTCGTCTTGCGCGGCTATATGAGGAACAATCCTGGGACAATTTACCACAGAACAAGTGCTGGTTTCACTTCGAGGAAGAGCAACAGATTCAGCTGAGAAGTAAGTGTTTTATGCAAGTGCTTTGTTCTAATCGCGATATAGAATAACGTTAGTGTCTGTAAACGGAAAAATAGCATACTGTTTAAATGTGAATCATGTTTGTGTGTGTGTGTGAGTGTGTGTGTGTGTGTGTGTGTGTGTGTGTGTGTGTGTGTGTGTGTGTGTGAATGAATGAATGAATGAACGCACAGATACGTACTGTTACAGACTAAATAAAAGACAACATTTCGTTGACTAGTTTTGGATAAAGTTTTTACTCTAAAATAGATATCAAATAAGCTTTTGTTAGGAGTTTCTGCTCATATGTTAAATATATAGTATGTTTTGTCAATAAACTAATCAACTAAGATGTTATAGTGTTTGTTCAAGCTATATCAAAAAAATGAATCCTCAACTTTGAAATATGTATGATCAAACTAAGACATTTATGGAAAAAGACAATTTTCTTTTCAAGATGTTTCCAACTCTAACTTTGAACTGAAATAAAACCATGTCTATATGGTGAAGGGTGTGTGATAGAAGTGTCCAGACTTATGCACCCTGTATTTTCCTTATATAAATCCAAACAATCTAAAAGCCATTCTTTTTTGAAATCTCCTCAGTCTTTGTGCAAGGCTCCTGTAATGATATGGCCTGATAGCACCTAATAGGGCCATTATGGGGAGGGTCTTTGTCTTTCTCAGGTGTGAAATGCCACACATATTAATGAGAGATCACGCCTCCTGCATAAAGCTTTCTCAAACAAAACACGTCAATAAAAATGTAAAATACTTTATTGACTTATCTGAATTAGTAGTCAGGATGATTCTCACATAGTTTTGGAGCAAATATTCTAGACTATGTGATACAATTTTCAAAAGTCTTGTGAAGAAATAATCAATATGTGTTTTGTGGTCTTATTTCAGCAACTTTCATTTTTATTTTTTTTCAATAACCACGCATAAACATTATTCTCTTAAAAATACAAACATGTACATACATGTTGCTCACTTATCATGGTAGTCCCGTCTGTGCTATATAGAGTTAATTTACACCTTTGCCATTAACATGTTTATAAATAACTGAAAAAAGCACAAATGTCAGTGCATGTCAAAACATCCCAAGGGCCCCAAAAACACTCTGGTCCCCAGAGGGTTAAACTCACTATTTACGCGTGGCTGGGAGCAGGTGTAGATTTCTTTCGTACCAACTAACATTTGGAAAATACGAACATTTTAATGAATCCGAAAATTTACGCCAGAACCACTTTACACACGATTTACACAAAATTTTGTTCTACTCGTGTTTCATGAATGAGACCCAATGAGTCTAAATTCACATTCTATTTGTACAAACATTTTCACCTTAGTATTTTGTGATCTTCTGAAATAAAGATGAAGATCTCTCTTCCTCTGTCTGTTTTATTTGCTGATGAAGATGATGTGACTTTACAGAATAAAGAGTCTCTTATTTTCTTCATTCTCTCTCTCTCTGCTAATGTAGTTTAAGCTACTGTTATATGACAGATGAAGGTTGTTCTGATGTGACTTCAGCTCTGAAATCAAACCCGTCACACCTGAGAGAGCTGGACCTGAGCGGGAATAAACTAGGAGACTCTGGAGTGAAAAACCTCAGTTATCTACTGATGAACCCACAATTCAAGCTGGAGAAACTACAGTTAGTATCATTATACTGTATAGCAATTACAGTGTGACTGAAGTTTATTTATTTGAAGACAGCAGGGCTTATGTTTCATTGGTTATAGCAGTGCACTTTCTGGGTTTCCCTATTGCTCACATTTTTATGTGTTTTTTTATCTAGATAGTAATTGTGTAATTGAAATCTGCCTTTTCAACAGAGAATAAAGAAGAGAGATGTCAAATAAATAGTTAAAAATGAAAGAGAAGAAACAGTGTCTTCCAGCGCACAGAACTAGTGTTACTGGGTTTTAAAACAGACTATTGGAAACTAAATGCTGCTGTAGCTCTTCAATATGATGATCATCATAGATGTGAACTATTGTTATTTCTCTGTCTTCAGTCTGAGTGTATGCAGTATTACAGAGAAACAGAGTCTCATCCTGACTTCAGCTCTGAAATCAAACCCGTCACACCTGAGAGAGCTGGACCTGAGCGGGAATACACTAGGAAACACAGGAGTGAAGCACTTATGTGCCGTACTGAAGGATTCACACTGTAAACTGGAGAGATTGAGGTCAGTCACATTCACATACAAGAATCAAAATGTTAAAAATCACTTCAACTGTTTAAACTAGAACACTTTAACATTATTGTGGCGAGCAGGACGAGGCCGAGGTGGTACAAGGCCCGTGGCGTGATTGATAATGAGCGACACCTTAGCAACGCACTGGTCTCGTATCTCTCATGTCCCTCTGCCTCGTCCTGCTCGCCACAATTATATTTGTACAAACATTTTCACCTTAGTATTTTGTGATCTAGTGAAATAAAGATGAAGATCTCTCTTCCTCTGTCTGTTTTATTTGCTGATGAAGATGATGTGACTTTACAGAATATAGAGTCTCTTATTTTCTTCATTCTCTCTCTCTGCTAATGTAGGTTAAGCTGGTGTGATATGACAGATGAAGATTGTTCTGATGTGACTTCAGCTCTGAAATCAAACCCGTCACACCTGAGAGAGCTGGACCTGAGCAGGAATAATCTAGGAGACTCTGGAGTGAAAAACCTCAGTGATCTACTGATGAACCCACAATTCAAGCTGGAGAAACTACAGTTAGTATCATTATACTGTACAGCAATTACAGTGTGACTGAAGTTTATTTATTTGAAGACAGCAGGGCTTATGTTTCATTGTTTATAGCAGTGCACTTTCTGGGTTGTCCCTATTGCTCACATTTTTGTTTTTTATCTAGTTAGTAGAGTGTAGTTTGTAATTGTTTAATTCCCAACATATGATACAATGTACTGATTGTGTACATGCAGAAATCTGCCTTTTCAACAGAGAATAAAGAAGAGAGACGTCAAATAAATAGTTAAAAATGAAAGAGAAGAAACAGTGTCTTCCAGCGCACAGAACTAGTGTGACTGGGTTTTAAAACAGACTATTGGAAACTAAATGCTGCTGTAGCTCTTCAATAAGACGATCATCATAGATGTAAACTATTGTTATTTCTCTGTCCTCAGTCTGAGTTATTGCAGTATTACTGAGAAACAGAGTCTCATCCTGACTTCAGCCCTGAAATCAAACCCGTCACACCTGAGAGAGCTGGACCTGAGCAGGAATAAACTAGGAGACTCTGGAGTGAAAAACCTCAGTGATCTACTGATGAACCCACAATTCAAGCTGGAAAAACTACAGTTAGTATCATTATACTGTATAGCAATTACAGTGTGACTGAAGTTTATTTATTTGAAGACAGCAGGGCTTATGTTTCATTGTTTATAGCAGTGCACTTTCTTGTTTTTTTAAAGGTCCCCTGAAATGGGGTTATTTTATTATTTTATAATGTTTCCTGGGTTGCCCTTATAATGTTAGTATGTTTTTTAGATCAAAAATAGTCATAATTTAGAAATAAAAGTAATTTTTCCTAGCCTGATTTTAGCCTCTGATTTGAACGCTCTGTTTGAAGGGGCGAGTATAGAGTGCATTACTCTGTGCATTATTTTATAGTCGAGTATAGAGTGCATTACAAGATCATTGTTTTGGTTTTTAAAGCACTACATAATTTGGCACCACCATATCTTTCTGATTTGGTGTCTGTATACATTCCATCCAGGTCTTTGAGATCAGAAAATTTAAATCTCCTTGTGACTGTAAGAACAAATCTGAAACGTAAAGGTGACAGAGCGTTTTCTAGAGTCGGTCCGACACTGTGGAATAGTCTCCCGCACTCTATCAGATCAGCAAAGTCGTTGGCCGTGTTTAAGTTGTTGTTAAAAACCTACTTATTAGATGTAGCATGGGGGCAAGTCTGAAGTAGTTATTATTAGGGCCCAAGCCCAAAGGGCGAAGGCCCTATTGTTTTCCTTAGGATTATTTATTATTAGGGCCCAAGCCCAAAGGGCGAAGGCCCTATTGTTTTCCTTAGGATTATTTATTATTAGGGCCCAAGCCCAAAGGGCGAAGGCCCTATTGTTTTCCTTAGGATTATTAGGGCCCAAGCCCAAAGGGCGAAGGCCCTATTGTTTTCCTTAGGATTATTTATTAGGGCCCAAGCCCAAAGGGCGAAGGCCCTATTGTTTTCCTTAGGATTATTAGGGCCCAAGCCCAAAGGGCGAAGGCCCTATTGTTTTCCTTAGGATTATTTATTATTATTATTATTATTTTTCTGCTACCTTTGGGACACTTTTGGAGGCCTTAACATGCTCAAAAACTCCTGAAACTTTGCACACATGTCAGAACCCGCGGCCATCAGGGCCGGGCTGAAGATGGTACCCGGGCGTGGCAGGGGGGCTCGACAGCGCCCCCTGGAACGGGGTCCGAAAACATGGTCCATAAATCAAACACGCTTGCATGTAATAATATGAAACTCAGTACACATGTAGATCTCCTCGTTTTTTATATATACTTCACACTCTTACTTTTTACCCCAGCCCAACAGGAAGTCGGCTATTTAGGGTTGTTGGTAAAACACACGCAATGGAATGTGAAATACTCCTCCTAGAGAATTCAAACAAACGGCACGAAACTCGGTCAGCATGAAGTCAAGACATTGAGGATGAAAGTTTGCGAGGGGATTTTTGATATCTCGAACGGTTTGGCCGTGGCGAGGAAACAAAATTATGGCGAGAAACGTGAAACAGGAAGTGTGTCATAACTACTGCATACATTAACTGATCTTGATGAAACTTCAACAGTGTGTTCGTTGTAAGAGCCCGATCACATGGATATGACTATTGTGAGTCAAAGTTATAGCGCCACCAACTGGCAGCAGGAAGTGTGTCACTTCCTAAATGCTTTTGACAAAAGGGGGGGGGTTAGTTTTATCTACAGTAATAAAACTCGATATGTATATTGTACTCTTCGAGCCGGACAACTTTCTAATTTACCGTAATTAGCTCGGATCAACAGAAAGTCAGATATTTTTGTCTGAATGTGGATTTTTGGCTAAATCAGCCTCTGATTTTTTACCCACTCCTCTTAAGTGGTTTATTCAATTCCCACCAAACTTTTTCAACATGATGAAAATACATTAAAGAAGCTAAATTGTGAATGGCTATTGAATATCTCAAATTGTTTTGCTATGGCGAGGGATTAAAGTCATGTCAAAAAAGTAAACACTAAAAGCCTCATATCTTCTAAAAAATTAATTATACACCATTTATTTCTAGATAAAATTACACAAATATCAGAACTAACCCCATTTTATTCTTGTTTTCAATTTAAGAATAATGTACAAGTTTAAAAACAGCCAGAATGTGCTATTAAGTTAAAAAATAAATACATCAAGTAATACAAAGGGCTATACTGCCCTCTTGTGTCCAAAATGATATCAACTCAGTACATAAAACTTTTTTATCAGGTATGGCTATTGTAATTAAATATAAATATATTAGGTATGTGGCTGTGAGGATCTTTTCCCACCGGTTAATCGACGTTAGACACCAGCGAGGCCTTTTAAATCGCTAATATAAAAGTGAAAGTAAAGTAAGGACGTCCGCACGGACATAGTGGTGGCGCTCGCAGTGCGCTCGAATGAATTTCTATGGAAGTGGAAATGAAAAAACGTTCGCTCTGTTCTGCTTGCTCGTCGCCATGGACGCGCACCGTTATGAATGCCAGTGCAGCCGCATACTTTTTAGTGTCACTTTAAAATTAGCACCATATCGGGGGCCGATTGTTTCCGGTTTTCAGGTAATACACAACAACAAATGAGTAAATGACAGATTCGCTTAAATAGGCGCTTTTACACAAAATATTCCATCATCATTTTTTTCAGTCAGCTCTTCACTCTCGTGATTAATGAATTTTGACTCCTGTTGCTGATCTTTGCTGCAACTTTCGTTCAGCTCACAATTTAGTAAGCAAACACGCTTCAAATGTGTTTTTATTTTATTTTTGTGTATACATATGTGTGTATATATATATATATATATATATATATATATATATATATATATACATATATATATATATATATATATATATATATATATATATATATATATATAGCTTATGTTTCAAATATGAGTTAATTAAAGGTGCTCTAAGCGATGTCACGCGTTTTTTAGGCCAAAACATTTTTTGTCACATACAGCAAACATCTCCTCACTATCCGCTGGCTGCCTGTCCCCTGAACACACTGTAAAGAAACGCGATCTCTGTAGACAGCCCAGGCTCCACAAACAGCAACAAAAGCAAACTGCGGCGACCCGCTCCCCGAAACATAACAAACTGTTCCAGCCAATGACCGACAAGAAGGGTTTGGGGGCGGGGTTTGGGGGGTTAGTGTGCGGATGAGGAGGAGGGAGGGTCTAGCTAGCCTCCGTTTTGTTTGACAATAGTTCGAACGTCAACAAGAAGTGATGTCACCCAGGATCGCTTAGAGAACCTTTAACAATCGTTGGAAAGAATGATACTTTTAAACATATCACTAAACCGTCATTAGGTGTCGCCAGGCGACCGTCTTAATGAGCGAGTCATTGATTCATTCGTTCAAACGATTCGTTCGAACGGCTGAGTCATTCATGAATGAGACAGATTATGGATTGGTCGTTGAATCTTTGAGTCAACCGATTCGTTCAAAATGCTGAATCATTCAGTAATGAGAACGCGTTGCTGTGAGATCCTCGATGGTTCTGCTGTGATCTTTGTTTAACTATTTTCGCTGCTGAAACAGAAAAAAAAGTCAATATTGCATCTAAAATGTAAGTGATTTGACGTGTGTGTGTGTGTGTGTGTGTGATTGTGTCTGTTACAGTGATTGTTTAACCCTTGTTAAAGTTTAGGCCTTGTCTTTTTGGATATATATCTTTTTATATATAAAAAAATAGCATACAACCCTGAGAATTTTCTCTCCCTCTCTCTTCGTCTCTGTGTGTGAGGGATTTGTCTATTGCTTTTAATGGAGTTCAAGGTTTCAGGGGCTTTTGGGGCTCTTAACGTGCTCAAAAACTATTGAAACTTTGCACACAGGTCAGAGCCCACAGACATCAGGGCCGGGCTGAAGCTGGTACCCGGGCGTGGCAGGGGGGCTCAACAGCGCCCCCTTGAACGGGGTCCAACAATTTGGTCCATATATCCAACACGCTTGCATGAATTAATATGAAACTTAGTACACATATAGATCTCATCGGGCCAAACATCTTTCCCCTGGTCAAGTTTTACGCCAGCCCAACAGGAAATCGGCTATTATGGGTTGTTTGGAAAACGCTTGCTGTGGAATTTGAAGTACTACTCCTAGGCAATTCATTCAATCATTGCCAAACTCGGTGTGCATGAAGTCAAGACATTAAGGATGCTAAATTGTGGACAGATTTTTGATATCTCGAACGGTTTGGCCACGGAGAGGAAATTAATTTTCATGACTAAAAAAGGACATATAAAGTGTGTTATAAGTTAGTTAGTTTTACCTACAGTTACAAAACTCAGCGTGTATATTCTTCTCCTCAAGCCGAACAACTTTCTAATTTAAAGTAATTAGCTCCGACCCTCAGAAAGTCAGATATTGTGGTTTGAATATGGTCATTTTCTCTCTCTCTCTGAGCCAATATGGCAAGCCGCTTTAACATTTAATCATTTTAACCTACTAGTCTCTATTTTCATGCTACTAGTACTTATTTTTTAGATACTAGTATCTATTCCGTTAAGTACTAGTACTTATTCATTTGGGACTAGTGCTTATTCTTTAGTACTAGTGCCTATTCTTTAGATACTAGTGCTTATTCTTTAGATATTCTTTTGAATACGTATTAGTAGCTAATGAATAAGTACTGGTATCTATTTAATATGTACTAGTATCTAATGACTTAGTACTAGTATTTATTGAATAAATACTAGTATCTATTAATAGGTACTAGTATCTAAAAGGTCATTTTCTCTCTCTCTCTCTCTCTCTCTGAGCCAATATGGCAAGCCGTTTTAACATTTAATCATTTTAACCTACTAGTCTCTATTTTCATGCTACTAGTACTTATTTTTTAGATACTAGTATCTATTCCATTAAGTACTAGTACTTATTCATTAGCGACTAGTGCTTATTCTGTTTAGAATATTCAAAATGCTTAGTCAATTTTTATGCTTATTTATATTTTCAGAGCAGAAAATCCGATTTTTCTGCTTATTCAATATTGCATATAAAATGTAAGTGACTTGACGTGTGTGTGTGTGTGTGTGTGTGTGTGTGTGTGTGTGTGTGTGTGTGTGTGTGTGTGTGTGTGTGTGTGTGTGTGTGAGAGAGAGAGAGAGAGAGAGAGAGAGAGAGAGAGAGAGAGAGAGAGAGAGAGAGAGAGAGAGAGAGAGAGAGAGATTGCGTCTGTTACAGTGACAAGAGTTTAACCCTTTAAGGCCTTGTCTTTTTGGATATATATCTTTTTTTATATAAAAAAAAGTGCATACAACCCTTATATTTTAAATGTATTGTTTGCTTTAAATTAAATTAAGATTGAATGTTTGGTAATTGAACCTAAATACATTTAAAATTAATGTGCTATATTTCAGATCAATATATTTGTTTTCCTTCATTTTAATCAACACTAACTTTATTCTCATCTGAATTATAAATAACTTATTTCTGTATAAAATAAAAAATCCCGAATAATCCAGACCAACCAGAGCGCAATATTTCTACAACATCATCAGTGCTGAAGCGGAACTACCAGAGCCGTTCGGCAGATAGCGAGCAGAAATTTTGTGTCACGTCGTGCACAATAACCCTAAAGGCACCAGGGTGGCGGTGCCACCGGCTTTTTATATATATATATATATATATATATATATATATATATATATATATATATAAATATAGCTGCGAGCAGCGATGAAGGGCCAAAGCCGGCGGCACCGCCACCCCGGTGCCTTTAGGTAACTAAAGGCACCGGGGTTGCGGTGCCACCGGCTTGGGCCCGTAATCGCTGCTCGCAGCTATATTTATATATATATATATATATATATATATTTTATTATTCTTCTTCTTCCGACTTATTATTTTTCTGCTACCTTTTGGACACTTTTGGAGGCCTTAACATGCTCAAAAACTCCTGAAACTTTGCACACATGTCAGAACCCGCGGCCATCAGGGCCGGGCTGAAGATGGTACCCGGGCGTGGCAGGGGGGCTCGACAGCGCCCCCTGGAACGGGGTCCGAAAACATGGTCCATAAATCAAACACGCTTGCATGTAATAATATGAAACTCGGTACACATGTAGATCTCCTCGTTTCATATATACTTCACACTCTTACTTTTTACCCCAGCCCAACAGGAAGTCGGCTATTTAGGGTTGTTGGTAAAACACACGCAATGGAATGTGAAATACTCCTCCTAGAGAATTCAAACAAACGGCACGAAACTCGGTCAGCATGAAGTCAAGACATTGAGGATGAAAGTTTGCGAGGGGATTTTTGATATCTCGAACGGTTTGGCCGTGGCGAGGAAACAAAATTATGGCGAGAAACGTGAAACAGGAAGTGTGTCATAACTACTGCATACATTAACTGATCTTGATGAAACTTCAGCAGTGTGTTCGTCGTAAGAGCCCGATCACATGGATGTGACTATTGTGAGTCAAAGTTATAGCGCCACCAACTGGCAGAAGGAAGTGTGTCACTTCCTAAATGCTTTGAAATCACCCTCTTATTTTTACCCGATTTGCTTCAAACTTCACTACTATAATGTAAACACACGGCAGATGTAGACCTGTGAATGGATTCTTGATATCTTAGATACTGTTGTCGTGGCAACGCATCAAACTTTAATATTCTTTTTTTATGCTTTTGAGACTCTTAGCATGCCTGAAATTGCTTAAAATTGCATGAAACTCGACAGACACATCTCATTTATTAGCCAGTAGACATGTGCAAAGTTTCAGAAACGGGCGTGTTGAGGGCTCAGTAGCGCCACCTTTTGTCAAAAGTGGGGGGATTAATTTTATCTACGGTAATAAAAATCGGTATGTGTATTGTTCTCCTCCAGCCAGACAAGTTTCTAATTTACACTCAATAGCTCCAACCAACAGGAAGTCAGATATTTTGGTTTGAAAAATGTCATTTTATGTCTCTCTCTCTCTCTCTGAGCCTACGTCTCTGTGTGTGTGTGTGTGTGTCTGTGAGTGTGGGGAGGGGGAGGGGGGCTAGATTAACCATTTGACTGCTGTGTGGTTTGGCCTGCATTAAAAAAGAAAATAAATGTCTTACGCCTTGTATTTTTTAAATAAGTTGTATTAATAAGTAAAGGCATATAACCAGTTGAATTGTAGTGCATTGAAAATAGTTTTATATAATTAGTTTATTAATTAAATTAACTTGGTCCATAAACTTCGTCAGAAAATTTGGTCCATAAATCAAACACACTTGCATGTAATATTATGAAACTCTGTACTCATATAGATCTCATCGGGCCAAACAACTTTAAGCCAGCCCAACAGGAAGTGGGCTATTTTTGTCTTAATGTGGATGTTTTGCAAAACCAGGCTCTACATTTTTACCCACTCCTCTTAAGTGGTTTATTTTATTCCCACCAAACTTTTTCAACATGATGAAAACACATTAAAGAAGCATAATTGTGAATATCTATTGAATATCTCTAATTGTTTTGCTATGGCGAGGGATTAAAGTCATGTAAAAAAAATAAACACTAAAAGCCTCATATCTTCTAAAAATTTAATTATACACCATTTATTTCTAGATAAAATTATACAAATATCAGAACTAAACCCATTTTATTCTTGTTTTGCAATTTAAGAATAATGTACAAGTTTAAAAACAGCCAGGATGCACTATTCAGTTAAAAAATAAATATATCAAATAATACATAGGGCTATACTGCCCTCTTGTGTTCAAAATCAGGTAGGCCTGTTGTATTTAAATATAGGTAGCTGCTATGTGACTCCGAGAATTTTTTCTCACCGGTTATTTGACGTGTAACACCGGGGGCTTTTATATCGCTAAGTTAAAAGTGAAAGTAAAGTAAGGACATTTATAGTGGTGGCGCTCGCAGTGCGCTCGAATGAATTTCTATGGAAGTAGAAATGAAAAAACGTTCGCTCTGTTTTGCTTGCTCGTCGCCATGGACGCGCACCGTAATGAATGCCACTGCAGCCGCATACTTTTTAGTGTCACTTTAAAATTAGTGCAATATCGGGGGCCAATTGCTTGAATTGTGAGTTCAATAGTCTATTATTTTTCACGGAAAACACAACAACAAAAGAGTACAATGATAGATTCGCTTAAATAGGCGCTTTTACATAAAATATAGCCTATTCCGTCATCATCTTTTCAGTCAGCTCTTCACTCTCGTGATTAATGAAATTTGACTCCTGTTGCTGATATTTGCTGCAACTTTCGTTCTGCTCACAATTTAGTAAGCAAACACGCTTCAAATGTGTTTTTATTTTATTTTTGTGTATATATGTGTGTGTATATATATATATATATATATATATATATATATATATATATATATATATATATATAGCTTATGTTTCAAATATGAGTTAATTAACAATCGTTGGAAAGAATGATACTTTTAAACATATCACTAAGCCGTCATTAGGTGTCGCCAGGCGACCGTCTTAATGAGCGAGTCATTGATTCATTTGTTCGAACGATTCGTTCGAACGGCTGAGTCATTCATGAATGAGACAGATTATGGATTGGTCATTGAATCTTTGAGTCAACCGATTCGGTCAAAATGCTGAATCATTCAGTAATGAGAAAACACGTTGCTGTGAGATGCTCGATGGTTCTGCTGTGATCTTTGTTTAACTAGTTTCACTGCTGAAACAGAAAAAAGTCAATATTGCATATAAAATGTAAGTGATTTGACTTATGTGTGTGTCTGTGTCTGTGTGTGTGTGTGTGTGTGTGTGTGTGTGTGTGTGTATGATTGTGTCTGTTACTTTTTGGATATATATTTTTTTATATAAAAAAAATAGGCATACAACCCATATATTTTAAATGTATTGTTTGCTTTAAATTACATTAAGATTTGTATGTTTGGTAATTGAACCTGAATGAATTTTAAATGAATGTGCTATATTTCAGAGTTTTCCTTAAAATTTGACCTAACACTAACTTTATTCTCATCTGAATGATAGATTATTTATTTCTGTATAAAATAAAAAAGAGATTTTGGTTGGGTGACAGTTGTAGTTTACAGTTTGACAAAAGCACAATGTTGTGTTTTATTGCGATTGTTCACAAATATAAGTAAACACTTTGCAGTTTGAATAATGTCCTGTATGAACAAAAGGACGGAGTATGTTTTTATGTCTACATTGTTCAATCACGTTTCACACACACACTTTTTTTCTAATCAGATCAGGCAAGTAATATTCTGTCTTGGCACAATTGATTTAACTTTCATAACTTACTTATTTCATGTGTCCATTAAGTCCATGAGACCGTAGGGTGTCTCATTTTTCATTTTAGGTTTCAGAAGGTTGCTCACGCATATGATATGTGCCCTCAATGCACACTTTTGCAGAGCCCACACCAATGCAAGCTCTACAGTACACATCTTCTCAACAGTCAAAGCGGGGTTAAGTTATTGCCCGTCATGCACAGTAACCCTAAAGGCACCAGGGTGGCGGTGCCACCGGCTTGTTTATATACATATATATATATATATATATATATATAAATATAAATATAGCTGCGAGCAGCGATGAAGGGCCAAAGCCGGTGGCACCGCCACTCCGGTGCCTTTAGGTAACTAAAGGCACCGGGGCTGCGGTGCCACCGGCTTGGGCCCGTAATCGCTGCTCGCAGCTATATTTATTATTATTTTTCTGCTACCTTTTGGACACTTTTGGAGGCCTTAACATGCTCAAAAACTCCTGAAACTTTGCACACATGTCAGAACCCGCGGCCATCAGGGCCGGGCTGAAGATGGTACCCGGGCGTGGCAGGGGGGCTCGACAGCGCCCCCTGGAACGGGGTCCGAAAACATGGTCCATAACTCAAACACGCTTGCATGTAATAATATGAAACTCGGTACACATGTAGATCTCCTCGTTTCATATATACTTCACACTCTTACTTTTTACCCCAGCCCAACAGGAAGTCGGCTATTTAGGGTTGTTGGTAAAACACACGCAATGGAATGTGAAATACTCCTCCTAGAGAATTCAAACAAACGGCATGAAACTCGGTCAGCATGAAGTCAAGACATTGAGGATGAAAGTTTGCGAGGGGATTTTTGATATCTCGAACGGTTTGGCCGTGGCGAGGAAACAAAATTATGGCGAGAAACGTGAAACAGGAAGTGTGTCATAACTACTGCATACATTAACTGATCTTGATGAAACTTCAACAGTGTGTTCGTTGTAAGAGCCCGATCACATGGATATGACTATTGTGAGTCAAAGTTATAGCGCCACCAACTGGCAGTAGGAAGTGTGTCACTTCCTAAATGCTTTTGACAAAAGGGGGGGGGTTAGTTTTATCTACAGTAATAAAACTCGATATGTATATTGTACTCTTCGAGCCGGACAACTTTCTAATTTACCGTAATTAGCTCGGATCAACAGAAAGTCAGATATTTTTGTCTGAATGTGGATTTTTGGCTAAATCAGCCTCTGATTTTTTACCCACTCCTCTTAAGTGGTTTATTCAATTCCCACCAAACTTTTTCAACATGATGAAAATACATTAAAGAAGCTAAATTGTGAATGGCTATTGAATATCTCAAATTGTTTTGCTATGGCGAGGGATTAAAGTCATGTCAAAAAAGTAAACACTAAAAGCCTCATATCTTCTAAAAAATTAATTATACACCATTTATTTCTAGATAAAATTACACAAATATCAGAACTAACCCCATTTTATTCTTGTTTTCAATTTAAGAATAATGTACAAGTTTAAAAACAGCCAGAATGTGCTATTAAGTTAAAAAATAAATACATCAAGTAATACAAAGGGCTATACTGCCCTCTTGTGTCCAAAATGATATCAACTCAGTACATAAAACTTTTTTATCAGGTATGGCTATTGTAATTAAATATAAATATATTAGGTATGTGGCTGTGAGGATCTTTTCCCACCGGTTAATCGACGTTAGACACCAGCGAGGCCTTTTAAATCGCTAATATAAAAGTGAAAGTAAAGTAAGGACGTCCGCACGGACATAGTGGTGGCGCTCGCAGTGCGCTCGAATGAATTTCTATGGAAGTGGAAATGAAAAAACGTTCGCTCTGTTCTGCTTGCTCGTCGCCATGGACGCGCACCGTTATGAATGCCAGTGCAGCCGCATACTTTTTAGTGTCACTTTAAAATTAGCACCATATCGGGGGCCGATTGTTTCCGGTTTTCAGGTAATACACAACAACAAATGAGTAAATGACAGATTCGCTTAAATAGGCGCTTTTACACAAAATATTCCATCATCATTTTTTTCAGTCAGCTCTTCACTCTCGTGATTAATGAATTTTGACTCCTGTTGCTGATCTTTGCTGCAACTTTCGTTCAGCTCACAATTTAGTAAGCAAACACGCTTCAAATGTGTTTTTATTTTATTTTTGTGTATACATATGTGTGTATATATATATATATATACATATATATATATATATATATATATATATATAGCTTATGTTTCAAATATGAGTTAATTAAAGGTGCTCTAAGCGATGTCACGCGTTTTTTAGGCCAAAACATTTTTTGTCACATACAGCAAACATCTCCTCACTATCCGCTGGCTGCCTGTCCCCTGAACACACTGTAAAGAAACGCGATCTCTGTAGACAGCCCAGGCTCCACAAACAGCAACAAAAGCAAACTGCGGCGACCCGCTCCCCGAAACATAACAAACTCTTCCAGCCAATGACCGACAAGAAGGGTTTGGGGGCGGGGTTTGGGGGGTTAGTGTGCGGATGAGGAGGAGGGAGGGTCTAGCTAGCCTCCGTTTTGTTTGACAATAGTTCGAACGTCAACAAGAAGTGATGTCACCCAGGATCGCTTAGAGAACCTTTAACAATCGTTGGAAAGAATGATACTTTTAAACATATCACTAAACCGTCATTAGGTGTCGCCAGGCGACCGTCTTAATGAGCGAGTCATTGATTCATTCGTTCAAACGATTCGTTCGAACGGCTGAGTCATTCATGAATGAGACAGATTATGGATTGGTCGTTGAATCTTTGAGTCAACCGATTCGTTCAAAATGCTGAATCATTCAGTAATGAGAACGCGTTGCTGTGAGATCCTCGATGGTTCTGCTGTGATCTTTGTTTAACTATTTTCGCTGCTGAAATAGAAAAAAGTCAATATTGCATCTAAAATGTAAGTGATTTGACGTGTGTGTGTGTGTGTGTGTGATTGTGTGTGTGATTGTGTCTGTTACAGTGATTGTTTAACCCTTGTTAAAGTTTAGGCCTTGTCTTTTTGGATATATATCTTTTTATATATAAAAAAATAGCATACAACCCTGAGAATTTTCTCTCCCTCTCTCTTCGTCTCTGTGTGTGAGGGATTTGTCTATTGCTTTTAATGGAGTTCAAGGTTTCAGGGGCTTTTGGGGCTCTTAACGTGCTCAAAAACTATTGAAACTTTGCACACAGGTCAGAGCCCACAGCCATCAGGGCCGGGCTGAAGCTGGTACCCGGGCGTGGCAGGGGGGCTCAACAGCGCCCCCTTGAACGGGGTCCAACAATTTGGTCCATATATCCAACACGCTTGCATGAATTAATATGAAACTTAGTACACATATAGATCTCATCGGGCCAAACATCTTTCCCCTGGTCAAGTTTTACGCCAGCCCAACAGGAAATCGGCTATTATGGGTTGTTTGGAAAACGCTTGCTGTGGAATTTGAAGTACTACTCCTAGGCAATTCATTCAATCATTGCCAAACTCGGTGTGCATGAAGTCAAGACATTAAGGATGCTAAATTGTGGACAGATTTTTGATATCTCGAACGGTTTGGCCACGGAGAGGAAATTAATTTTCATGACTAAAAAAGTGTGTTATAAGTTAGTTAGTTTTTAAGACAAAACTCAGCGTGTATATTCTTCTCCTCAAGCCGAACAACTTTCTAATTTAAAGTAATTAGCTCCGACCCTCAGAAAGTCAGATATTGTGGTTTGAATATGGTCATTTTCTCTCTCTCTCTGAGCCAATATGGCAAGCCGCTTTAACATTTAATCATTTTAACCTACTAGTCTCTATTTTCATGCTACTAGTACTTATTTTTTAGATACTAGTATCTATTCCATTAAGTACTAGTACTTATTCATTTGGGACTAGTGCTTATTCTTTAGTACTAGTGCCTATTCTTTAGATACTAGTGCTTATTCTTTAGATATTCTTTTGAATACGTATTAGTAGCTAATGAATAAGTACTGGTATCTATTTAATATGTACTAGTATCTAATGACTTAGTACTAGTATTTATTGAATAAATACTAGTATCTATTAATAGGTACTAGTATCTAAAAGGTCATTTTCTCTCTCTCTCTCTCTGAGCCAATATGGCAAGCCGTTTTAACATTTAATCATTTTAACCTACTAGTCTCTATTTTCATGCTACTAGTACTTATTTTTTAGATACTAGTATCTATTCCATTAAGTACTAGTACTTATTCATTAGCGACTAGTGCTTATTCTGTTTAGAATATTCAAAATGCTTATTCAATTTTTATGCTTATTTATATTTTCAGAGCAGAAAATCCGATTTTTCTGCTTATTCAATATTGCATATAAAATGTAAGTGACTTGACGTGTGTGTGTGTGTGTGTGTGTGTGTGTGTGTGTGTGTGAGAGAGAGAGAGAGAGAGAGAGAGAGAGAGAGAGAGAGAGAGAGAGAGAGATTGCGTCTGTTACAGTGACAAGAGTTTAACCCTTTAAGGCCTTGTCTTTTTGGATATATATCTTTTTTTATATAAAAAAAAGTGCATACAACCCTTATATTTTAAATGTATTGTTTGCTTTAAATTAAATTAAGATTGAATGTTTGGTAATTGAACAAACAGGGTTAGGGTTAGGCTAACCCTAACCCTAACCCTATACATTTAAAATTAATGTGCTATATTTCAGATCAATATATTTGTTTTCCTTCATTTTAATCAACACTAACTTTATTCTCATCTGAATTATAAATAACTTATTTCTGTATAAAATAAAAAATCCCGAATAATCCAGACCAACCAGAGCGCAATATTTCTACAACATCATCAGTGCTGAAGCGGAACTACCAGAGCCGTTCGGCAGATAGCGAGCAGAAATTTTGTGTCACGTCGTGCACAATAACCCTAAAGGCACCAGGGTGGCGGTGCCACCGGCTTTTTATATATATATATATATATATATATATATATATATAAATATAGCTGCGAGCAGCGATGAAGGGCCAAAGCCGGCGGCACCGCCACCCCGGTGCCTTTAGGTAACTAAAGGCACCGGGGTTGCGGTGCCACCGGCTTGGGCCCGTAATCGCTGCTCGCAGCTATATTTTATTATTCTTCTTCCGACTTATTATTTTTCTGCTACCTTTTGGACACTTTTGGAGGCCTTAACATGCTCAAAAACTCCTGAAACTTTGCACACATGTCAGAACCCGCGGCCATCAGGGCCGGGCTGAAGATGGTACCCGGGCGTGGCAGGGGGGCTCGACAGCGCCCCCTGGAACGGGGTCCGAAAACATGGTCCATAAATCAAACACGCTTGCATGTAATAATATGAAACTCGGTACACATGTAGATCTCCTCGTTTCATATATACTTCACACTCTTACTTTTTACCCCAGCCCAACAGGAAGTCGGCTATTTAGGGTTGTTGGTAAAACACACGCAATGGAATGTGAAATACTCCTCCTAGAGAATTCAAACAAACGGCACGAAACTCGGTCAGCATGAAGTCAAGACATTGAGGATGAAAGTTTGCGAGGGGATTTTTGATATCTCGAACGGTTTGGCCGTGGCGAGGAAACAAAATTATGGCGAGAAACGTGAAACAGGAAGTGTGTCATAACTACTGCATACATTAACTGATCTTGATGAAACTTCAGCAGTGTGTTCGTCGTAAGAGCCCGATCACATGGATGTGACTATTGTGAGTCAAAGTTATAGCGCCACCAACTGGCAGAAGGAAGTGTGTCACTTCCTAAATGCTTTGAAATCACCCTCTTATTTTTACCCGATTTGCTTCAAACTTCACTACTATAATGTAAACACACGGCAGATGTAGACCTGTGAATGGATTCTTGATATCTTAGATACTGTTGTCGTGGCAACGCATCAAACTTTAATATTCTTTTTTTATGCTTTTGAGACTCTTAGCATGCCTGAAATTGCTTAAAATTGCATGAAACTCGACAGACACATCTCATTTATTAGCCAGTAGACATGTGCAAAGTTTCAGAAACGGGCGTGTTGAGGGCTCAGTAGCGCCACCTTTTGTCAAAAGTGGGGGGATTAATTTTATCTACAGTAATAAAAATCGGTATGTGTATTGTTCTCCTCCAGCCAGACAAGTTTCTAATTTACACTCAATAGCTCCAACCAACAGGAAGTCAGATATTTTGGTTTGAAAATTGTCATTTTATGTCTCTCTCTCTCTCTGAGCCTACGTCTCTGTGTGTGTGTGTGTGTGTCTGTGAGTGTGGGGAGGGGGAGGGGGAGGGGGGCTAGATTAACCATTTGACTGCTGTGTGGTTTGGCCTGCATTAAAAAAGAAAATAAATGTCTTACGCCTTGTATTTTTTAAATAAGTTGTATTAATAAGTAAAGGCATATAACCAGTTGAATTGTAGTGCATTGAAAATAGTTTTATATAATTAGTTTATTAATTAAATTAACTTGGTCCATAAACTTCGTCAGAAAATTTGGTCCATAAATCAAACACACTTGCATGTAATATTATGAAACTCTGTACTCATATAGATCTCATCGGGCCAAACAACTTTAAGCCAGCCCAACAGGAAGTGGGCTATTTTTGTCTTAATGTGGATGTTTTGCAAAACCAGGCTCTACATTTTTACCCACTCCTCTTAAGTGGTTTATTTTATTCCCACCAAACTTTTTCAACATGATGAAAATACATTAAAGAAGCATAATTGTGAATATCTATTGAATATCTCTAATTGTTTTGCTATGGCGAGGGATTAAAGTCATGTAAAAAAAATAAACACTAAAAGCCTCATATCTTCTAAAAATTTAATTATACACCATTTATTTCTAGATAAAATTATACAAATATCAGAACTAAACCCATTTTATTCTTGTTTTGCAATTTAAGAATAATGTACAAGTTTAAAAACAGCCAGGATGCACTATTCAGTTAAAAAATAAATATATCAAATAATACATAGGGCTATACTGCCCTCTTGTGTTCAAAATCAGGTAGGCCTGTTGTATTTAAATATAGGTAGCTGCTATGTGACTCCCGAGAATTTTTTCTCACCGGTTATTTGACGTGTAACACCGGGGGCTTTTATATCGCTAAGTTAAAAGTGAAAGTAAAGTAAGGACATTTATAGTGGTGGCGCTCGCAGTGCGCTCGAATGAATTTCTATGGAAGTAGAAATGAAAAAACGTTCGCTCTGTTTTGCTTGCTCGTCGCCATGGACGCGCACCGTAATGAATGCCACTGCAGCCGCATACTTTTTAGTGTCACTTTAAAATTAGTGCAATATCGGGGGCCAATTGCTTGAATTGTGAGTTCAATAGTCTATTATTTTTCACGGAAAACACAACAACAAAAGAGTACAATGATAGATTCGCTTAAATAGGCGCTTTTACATAAAATATAGCCTATTCCGTCATCATCTTTTCAGTCAGCTCTTCACTCTCGTGATTAATGAAATTTGACTCCTGTTGCTGATATTTGCTGCAACTTTCGTTCTGCTCACAATTTAGTAAGCAAACACGCTTCAAATGTGTTTTTATTTTATTTTTGTGTATATATGTGTGTGTATATATATATATATATATATATATATATAGCTTATGTTTCAAATATGAGTTAATTAACAATCGTTGGAAAGAATGATACTTTTAAACATATCACTAAGCCGTCATTAGGTGTCGCCAGGCGACCGTCTTAATGAGCGAGTCATTGATTCATTTGTTCGAACGATTCGTTCGAACGGCTGAGTCATTCATGAATGAGACAGATTATGGATTGGTCATTGAATCTTTAACAGGAAGTCGGCTATTATGGGTTGTTTGGAGAACGCTTGCTCAGGAATTTGAAGTACTTCTCCTAGAGATTGCATCCGTTTACCGCCAAACTCGGTCAGCTTGAGGTCAACACTTTGAAGATGCTAAATTGCGGACGGATTTTTGATATCTCGAACGCTTTGGCCGTGGCGAGGAAACTAATTTATGGCGAGAAAAGAGAAACACGAAGTGTTATAACTTCTGCATACATTAACTGATCTTGATGAAACTTCAGCAGTGTGTTCGTGGTAAGAGGCCATTCAGATGGATGTAACTATTGTGAGTCAAAGTTATAGCGCCACCAACTGGCAGCAGGAAGTGTGTCACTTTCTAAATGCTTTTGACAAAAGTGGGGGGGTTAGTTTTATCTACAGTAACAAAACTCGATATGTATATTGTACTCTTCGAGCCGGACAACTTTCTAATTTACCGTAATTAGCTACGACCAACAGGAAGTTAGATATTTTGGTTTGAAAATTGTCATTTTATGTGTCTCTCTCTGAGCCTACGTCTCTGTGTGTGTGTGTGTGTGTGTCTGTGAGTGTGGGGAGGGGGAGGGGGGCTAGATTAACCATTTCACTGCTGTGTGGTTTTGCCTGCATTAAAAAGGAAAATAAATGGCTTATGCCTTGTATTTTTTAAATAGGTTTTATTAATAAGTAAAGGCATATAACCAAATTAATTGTAGTGCATTGAAAATAGTTTTATATAATTAGTTTATTAATTAAATTAACTTGGTCCATAAACTTGGTCTGAAAATTTGGTCCATAAATCAAACACACTTGCATGTAATATTATGAAACTCGGTATATAGATCTCATCGGGCCAAACAACTTTAAGCTAGCCCAAAAGGAAGTGGGCTATTTTGGTCTGAATGTGAATGTTTTGCAAAACCAGCCTCTACATTTTTACCCACTCCTCTTAAGTGGTTTATTTTGTTCCCACCAAATGTTTTCAACATGATGAAAATACATTAAAGAAGCATAATTGTGAATATCTATTGAATATCTCTAATTGTTTTGCTATGGCGAGGGATTGAAGTCATGTAAAAAAAATAAACACTAAAAGCCTCATATCTTCTAAAAATTTAATTATACACCATTTATTTCTAGATAAAATTATACAAATATCACAACTAAACCCATTTTATTCTTGTTTTCAATTT
This sequence comes from Rhinichthys osculus, assembly GCA_029959095.1. Classification (NCBI taxonomy): domain Eukaryota; kingdom Metazoa; phylum Chordata; class Actinopteri; order Cypriniformes; family Leuciscidae; genus Rhinichthys; species Rhinichthys osculus. The sequence continues at coordinate 42,975,262 of JARWKJ010000007.1, forward strand.
AAGAATAATGTACAAGTTTAAAAACAGCCAGAATGCACTATTCAGTTAAAAAAATAAATATATCAAATAATACATAGGGCTATACTGCCCTCTTGTGTTCAAAATCAGGTAGGCCTGTTGTATTTAAATATATTAGGTAGCCTATGTGACTCCGAGAATATTTTCTCACCGGTTATTTGACGTGTAACACCGGGGGCTTTTAAATCGCTAAGTTAAAAGTGAAAGTAAAGTAAGGACGTCCGCATGGACATTTATAGTGGTGGCGCTCACAGTGCGCTCGAATGAATTTCTATGGAAGTAGAAATGAAAAAACGTTCGCTCTGTTTTGCTCGCTCGTCGCCATGGACGCGCACCGTTATGAATGCCAGTGCAGCCGCATACTTTTTAGTGTCACTTTAAAATTAGCGCCATATCGGGGACCGATTGCTTCCGGTTTTCAGGGAAAACACAACAACAAAAGAGTAAATGACAGATTCGCTTAAATAGGTGCTTTTACACAAAATATTCCGTCATAATTTTTCCAGTCAGCTCTTCACTCTCGTGATTAATGAAATTTGACTCCTGTTGCTGATATTTGCTGCAACTTTCGTTCTGCTCACAATTTAGTAAGCAAACACGCTTCAAATGTGTTTTTATTTTATTTTTGTGTATATATATGTGTGTATATATATATATATATATATATATATAGCTTATGTTTCAAATATGAGTTAATTAACAATCGTTTGAAAGAATGATACTTTTTAACATATCACTAAACCGTCATTAGGTGTCGCCAGGCGACCGTCTTAATGAGCGAGTCATTGATTCATTTGTTCGAACGGCTGAGTCATTCATGAATGAGACAGATTATGGATTGGTCATTGAATCTTTGAGTCAACCGATTCGTTCAAAATGCTGAATCATTCAGTAATGAGAAAACACGTTGCTGTGAGATGCTCGATGGTTCTGCTGTGATCTTTGTTTAACTAGTTTCACTGCTGAAACAGAAAAAAGTCAATATTGCATCTAAAATGTAAGTGATTTGACTTGTGTGTGTGTGTGTGTGTGTCTGTGTCTGTGTGTGTGTGTGTGTGTGTGTGTGTGTGTGTGTGTGTGTGTGTGTGTGTGTGTGTGTGTGTATGATTGTGTCTGCTACAGTGATTGTTTAACCCTTGTTAAAGTTTAGGCCTTGTCTTTTTGGATATATATCTTTTTATATAAAAAAAATAGGCATACAACCCATATATTTTAAATGTATCGTTTGCTTTAAATTACATTTAGATTTGTATGTTTGGTAATTGAACCTGAATGAATTTTAAATGAATGTGCTATATTTCAGAGTTTTCCTTAAAATTTGAACTAACTTTATTCTCATCTGAATGATAGACTATTTATTTCTGTATAAAATAAAAAAGAGATTTTGGTTGGGTGACAGTTGTAGTTTACAGTTTGACAAAAGCACAATGTTGTGTTTTATTGCGATTGTACACAAATATAAGTAAACACTTTGCAGTTTTAATAATGTCCTGTATGAACAAAAGGACGGAGTATGTTTTTATGTCTACATTGTTCAATCACGTTTCACACACACACACACACACACACACACACACACACACACAAACTTTTTTCTAATCAGATCAGGCAAGTAATATTCTGTCTTGGCACACTTGATTTAACTTTCAATCTTGTGTACTTATTTCATGTGTCCATTAAGTCCATGAGACCGTAGGGTGTCTCATTTTTCATTTTAGGTTTCAGAAGGTTGCTCACGCATACTTTGTGGTTGATATGTGCCCTCAATGCACACTTTTGCAGAGCCCACACCAATGCAAGCTCTACAGCACACATCTTCTCAAAGGTCAAAGCGGAGTTACGATATAGCCCGCCATGCACAGTAACCCTAAAGGCACCGGGGTGGCGGTGCCACCGGCTTGTTTATATATATATATATATATATATATATAAAGGCACCGGGGTGGCGGTGCCACCGGCTTGTTTATATATATATATATATATATATAAATATAGCTGCGAGCAGCGATGAAGGGCCAAAGCCGGCGGCACCGCCACTCCGGTGCCTTTAGGTAACTAAAGGCACCGGGGTTGCGGTGCCACCGGCTTGGGCCCGTAATCGCTGCTCGCAGCTATATTTCTTATTATTTTTCTGCTACCTTTTGGACACTTTTGGAGGCCTTAACATGCTCAAAAACTCCTGAAACTTTGCACACATGTCAGAACCCGCGGCCATCAGGGCCGGGCTGAAGATGGTACCCGGGCGTGGCAGGGGGGCTCGACAGCGCCCCCTGGAACGGGGTCAGAAAACATGGTCCATAAATCAAACACGCTTGCATGTAATAATATGAAACTCGGTACACATGTAGATCTCCTCGTTTCATATATACTTCACACTCTTACTTTTTACCCCAGCCCAACAGGAAGTCGGCTATTTAGGGTTGTTGGTAAAACACACGCAATGGAATGTGAAATACTCCTCCTAGAGAATTCAAACAAACGGCACGAAACTCGGTCAGCATGAAGTCAAGACATTGAGGATGAAAGTTTGCGAGGGGATTTTTGATATCTCGAACGGTTTGGCCGTGGCGAGGAAACAAAATTATGGCGAGAAACGTGAAACAGGAAGTGTGTCATAACTACTGCATACATTAACTGATCTTGATGAAACTTCAGCAGTGTGTTCGTTGTAAGAGCCCGATCACATGGATGTGACTATTGTGAGTCAAAGTTATAGCGCCACCAACTGGCAGCAGGAAGTGTGTCACTTCCTAAATGCTTTGAAATCACCCTCTTATTTTTACCCGATTTGCTTCAAACTTTATGTGTATAATGTAAACACACGGCAGATGTAGACCTGTGAAAGGATTATTGATATCTTAGATACTGTTGCCGTGGCAACACATCAAACTTTAATATTCTTGTTTGATGCTTTTGAGACTCTTAGCATGCTTGAAATGGCATGAAACTCGACAGACACAGGTATGCATATGGTTCAGATCAAGCCGGACAACTTTCTAATTAACTGTCATTAGCTCAGACCAAGAGGAAGTTAGATATTTTGGTTTGAATGTGGATGTTTCTGAGAATTTTCTCTCCCTCTCCCTCTGACAGAGAGAATGCACCCTGCCATTCGTGTGTGTCTGTGTCTGTGTCTGTGTGGGGAGGGGGGGAGGGGCTCTTTTAGTTTAAAGTAACACTATGTAGTTTATCAACCTTCATAATCTATTTCCAAGACCCTTGTGATGGTACATCGACTTAAAATAAGTTAAATGACACGTCTGCCATAGCCTGACGTGGTCTGTATCACTTTTACTGGCACTATGTAACTTCGGGTTTCGGGTCGGCACCCGTGCACAAAAATAAACTACAAAATTCGACTGCTTTACGGCATACGTCACTTCCCCCACCAGTTCCTCCAATTCGGACGTGAGTGAACAGCCAGCGTGTGTTTTCGTTTGCTTTCGTTATGGCCGAAGCGGTAAAAACAACTAAGAAGACAAAGGATTTGTCTGAGGAGACTCGGAAGAGGAAAAGGCTGAGTGATAAAGCAAGAGGCCGGACAAGAATCAATATTGGTCCAGTGTTTGTTCGCTGGCGTGAGCTTAAGGATGCGGAGGGTTGCCCGACCGATGCTGTCTTGCTGTTACCGTTTCTAGTTTACTGTTACACAAAATAAATATATATATATAAAAAGCAATCAATGTAATTATTTAGTCTTTCTTATGTAACGCAAAGTTGAGATGTTGCCCAGAGAAAAACAATAGGTGTCGGAGGAAAAGATGCACGAGAGACGAGAGGTGACGTATTTTCCCCGCTTTATAAAAGTACTTAAACGTCACACTCGTCCGCATACATGGGGATCGAGTGAGTAAAAGTATACAAACAAACATCCAACTGGTCACAATATAAAAGGAAATAAAAGAAAGAATATAAAGAGAGTCGGCAGAGTGGTTATCTCCTCTCCTCACTGTCAAAACTAACAGACACGCGCATGCGCAGTTCTCATTTTAGCTCAGATCGCCATAAAACACAAAGTGACCGTTACACTTAGTTTGGGATGTCTTTCATAAAGTCATGCATCATACTCTACCTTGTCTGTGGCCATTGTTGATTCCAAAGCCGGTGCTGAATCGACAGCGAGCGTGCGCGTGCGCGTGCACGTGCCTGTCAATTTACAGCGAGCATGTGTGACAGTACGCTGCGGTAGGTTTACGACAGCGGTAATGGACAATTCCGCTTCCAAACAGTAGGGCGACCGAAGAGGAAGAATTCCATGGTGTTGCTTTAAACACAAAATTATACATAGGGCCATACTGCCCTCTTGTGTCCAAAATTATATTTATATATACATTATACATATATTTGGTATGTGACTGAGGACCGAGAGCTTTTAAATACGGGACATTGATAATGGCCACGTGCAGAGCGCTCGAGGGAATTCCTATGGAAGTAGGAATGAACTAAAAAACGTTCGCTCTGTTCTGCTCGCTCGTCGCCATGACGCGCACCATTATGAATGCCAGTGCAGCCGCATACTTTTTAGTGTCACTTTAAAATTAGTGCAATAACGGGGCCGATTGCTTGAATTGTGAGTTCAATAGTGAGTACAATGATAGATTCGCTTAAATAGGGGCTTTTACATAAAATAGCCTATTCCGTCATCATCTTTTCAGTCAGCTCTTCACTCTCGTGATTAATGAAATTTGACTCCTGTTGCTGATATTTGCTGCAACTTTCGTTCCGCTCACAATTTAGTAAGCAAACACGTTTCAAATGTGTTTTTATTTTATTTTTGTGTATGTGTGTGTATATGTATGTATATATATATAAATATAGCTTATGTTTCAAATATGAGTTAATTAACAATCATTGGAAAGAATGATACTTTTAATATCACTAAACCGTCATTAGGTGTCGCCAGGCGACCGTCTTAATGAGCGAGTCATTGATTCATTCGTTCAAACGATTCGTTCGAACGGCTGAGTCATTCATGAATGAGACAGATTATGGATTGGTCGTTGAATCTTTGAGTCAACCGATTCGTTCAAAATGCTGAATCATTCAGTAATGAGAACGCGTTGCTGTGAGATGCGCGATGGTTCTGCTGTGATCTTTGTTTAACTATTTTCGCTGCTGAAACAGAAAAAAAAGTCAATATTGCATCTAAAATGTAAGTGATTTGACGTGTGTGTGTGTGTGTGTGTGTGTGTGTGTGTGTGTGTGTGTGTGTGTGTGTGTGTGTGTGTGTGTGTGATTGTGTCTGTTACAGTGATTGTTTAACCCTTGTTAAAGTTTAGGCCTTGTCTTTTTGGATATATATCTTTTTATATAAAAAAAAATAGCATACAACCCATGTATTTTAAATGTATTGTTTGCTTTAAATTACATTGAGATTTGTATGTTTGGTAATTGAACCTGAATGAATTATAAATGAATGTGCTATATTTCAGATCATATATTTGTTTTCCTTAAAATTTGAACTAACACTAACTTTATTCTCATCTGAATGATAGATTATTTATTTCTGTATAAAATAAAAACACATTTGATTTTTCTTTTTTAATCAATGTAGAATGTGTAACTGAAAAAATAAACAGATTAGGGCTCTGATCGAGGACAATAATGTCAAAAAAAGAATCAGGGCATGTCTCATATCTTTCTAAAATGTAATTATACACCATTTATTTTTATATAAAATTATACAAATATTAGAACTAAACCCATTTTATTCCTTTTTTTCAATTTAAGAATTATTTTTAAGTTTAAAAACAGCCAGAATGGTTGTTTAGTCAAAAATAATAATAATCCAAATCATATATAGTGCTATACTGCCCTCTTGTGTTCAAAATCAGGTAGGCCTATTGAATTTATATATATTTATATATTAGGGATGTTACTATGGGAATATTTTCCCACCGGTTAATCAACGTGTGATTGTGTAAACAAATTGTGTAAACCTCCCGCTGGGGGGTTTAAAAACACTAACTTGAAAGCGAAAGTATAATATGGACGTCCGCACGGACATTGAAATGGTGGCGCTCGAATGAATTCCTATGGAAGTAGAAATTAACTAAACGTTCGCTCTGTTCTGCTCGCTCGTCACCATGGACGCGCACCATTATGAATGCCAGTGCAGCCGCATACTTTTTAGTGTCACTAAAATTAGTGCAATTTCGGGGGCCGATTGCTTGAATTCTGAGTTCAATAGTCTATTATTTTTCACGGAAAACACAACAATAAAAGAGTACAATGACAGATTCGCTTAAATAGGCGTTTTTACATAAAATAGCCTATTCCGTCATCATCTTTTCAGTCAGCTCTTCACTCTCGTGATTAATGAAATTTGACTCCTGTTGCTGATATTTGCTGCAACTTTCGTTCAGCTCACAATTTAGTAAGCAAACACGTTTCAAATGTGTTTTTATTTTATTTTTGTGTATGTGTGTGTATATGTATGTATATATATATAAATATAGCTTATGTTTCAAATATGAGTTAATTAACAATCGTTGGAAAGAATGATACTTTTAAACATAACACTAAACCGTCATTAGGTGTCGCCAGGCGACCGTCTTAATGAGCGAGTCATTGATTCATTCGTTTGAACGACTGAGTCATTCATGAATGAGATAGATGTTTATGGATTGATTGGTCATTGAATCTTTGAGTCAACCGATTCGTTCAAAATGCTGAATCATTCAGTAATGAGAACGCGTTGCTGTGAGATGCGCGATGGTTCTGCTGTGATCTTTGTTTAACTATTTTCGCTGCTGAAACAGAAAAAAAGTCAATATTGCATGTAAAATGTAAGTGATTTGACTTGTGTGTGTGTGTGTGTGTGTGTGATTGTGTCTGTTACAGTGATAAGAGTTTAACCCTTGTTAAACTTTAGGCCTTGTCTTTTTGGATATATATCTTTTTATATTAAAAAATAGTCATACAACCCATATATTTTAAATGTGTTGTTTGCTTTAAATTACATTAAGATTGTATGTTTGGTAATTGAACCTGAATGAATTTTAAATGAATGTGCTATATTTCAGATCATATATTTGTTTTCCTTAAAATTTGAACTAACACTAACTTTATTCTCATCTGAATGATAGATTATTTATTTCTGTATAAAATAAAAACACATTTGATTTTTCTTTTTTAATCAATGTAGAATGTGTAACTGAAAAAATAAACAGATTAGGGCTCTGTTTGATGACAAGAAATGAAAACCAATGCGATATGATGAATGTCCAAAAGATGGCTCCCACAGACTGTTTTTAAATAGGATTGTTTGATATTTTTTGCTTTTAAACTGTGTGTGTGTGTGTGTGTGTGTGTGTGTGTGTGTAAGAGATTTTGGTTGGGTGACAGTTGTAGTTTACAGTTTGACAAGAGTTTATAGCTTGACAAAAGCACAATGTTGTGTTTTATTGCAAGTGTACACAAATATAAGTAAACACTTTGCAGTTTGAATAATGTCCTGTATGAACAAAAGGACGGAGTATGTTTTTATGTCTACATTGTTCAATTACGCCACACACACACACACACACACAAACACACACACACACACACACACACACACACACACACACACAAACACTATTTTTCTAATCAGATCAGGCAAGTAATATTCTGTCTTGTCTCTTAAAAAAACAATATATATATATATATATATATATATATATATATATATATATATATGTGTGTGTGTGTGTGTGTGTTTGTGTGTGTATATATATATAAATATAGCTGCGAGCAGCGATGAAAGGGCCAAAGCCGGCGGCACCGCCACCCCGGTTATAGCGCCACCAACTGGCAGCAGGAAGTCTGTCACTTTCAAAAAGCTTTGAAATCACCTGATTGCTTCAAACTTCACTACTATGATGTTAACACACGGCAGATGTAGACCTGGATGTAGACCTGACCTTTCAGAAGGTTGCTCTCGCATACTTTGTGGTTGATATGTGCCCTCAATGCACACTTTTGCAGAGCCCACACTGATACAAGCTCTACAGCACACTTCTTTTCGACAGTCAAAGCAGGGTTACGTTTTTGCACGTTGTGCACAATAACCCTAAAGGCACCAGGGTGGCGGTGCCACCGGCTTTATATATATATATATATATATATATATATATATAAATATAGCTGCGAGCAGCGATGAAGGGCCAAAGCCGGTGGTACCGCCACCCCGGTGCCTTTAGGTAACTAAAGGCACCGGGGTTGCGGTGCCACCGGCTTGGGCCCGTAATCGCTGCTCGCAGCTATATTTATTATTATTTTTCTGCTACCTTTTGGACACTTTTGGAGGCCTTAACATGCTCAAAAACTCCTGAAACTTTGCACACATGTCAGAACCCGCGGCCATCAGGGCCGGGCTGAAGATGGTACCCGGGCGTGGCAGGGGGGCTCGACAGCGCCCCCTGGAACGGGGTCCGAAAACATGGTCCATAAATCAAACACGCTTGCATGTAATAATATGAAACTCAGTACACATGTAGATCTCCTCGTTTCATATATACTTCACACTCTTACTTTTTACCCCAGCCCAACAGGAAGTCGGCTATTTAGGGTTGTTGGTAAAACACACGCAATGGAATGTGAAATACTCCTCCTAGAGAATTCAAACAAACGGCACGAAACTCGGTCAGCATGAAGTCAAGACATTGAGGATGAAAGTTTGCGAGGGGATTTTTGATATCTCGAACGGTTTGGCCGTGGCGAGGAAACAAAATTATGGCGAGAAACGTGAAACAGGAAGTGTGTCATAACTACTGCATACATTAACTGATCTTGATGAAACTTCAACAGTGTGTTCGTTGTAAGAGCCCGATCACATGGATATGACTATTGTGAGTCAAAGTTATAGCGCCACCAACTGGCAGCAGGAAGTGTGTCACTTCCTAAATGCTTTTGACAAAAGGGGGGGGGGTTAGTTTTATCTACAGTAATAAAACTCGATATGTATATTGTACTCTTCGAGCCGGACAACTTTCTAATTTACCGTAATTAGCTCGGATCAACAGAAAGTCAGATATTTTTGTCTGAATGTGGATTTTTGGCTAAATCAGCCTCTGATTTTTTACCCACTCCTCTTAAGTGGTTTATTCAATTCCCACCAAACTTTTTCAACATGATGAAAATACATTAAAGAAGCTAAATTGTGAATGGCTATTGAATATCTCAAATTGTTTTGCTATGGCGAGGGATTAAAGTCATGTCAAAAAAGTAAACACTAAAAGCCTCATATCTTCTAAAAAATTAATTATACACCATTTATTTCTAGATAAAATTACACAAATATCAGAACTAACCCCATTTTATTCTTGTTTTCAATTTAAGAATAATGTACAAGTTTAAAAACAGCCAGAATGTGCTATTAAGTTAAAAAATAAATACATCAAGTAATACAAAGGGCTATACTGCCCTCTTGTGTCCAAAATGATATCAACTCAGTACATAAAACTTTTTTATCAGGTATGGCTATTGTAATTAAATATAAATATATTAGGTATGTGGCTGTGAGGATCTTTTCCCACCGGTTAATCGACGTTAGACACCAGCGAGGCCTTTTAAATCGCTAATATAAAAGTGAAAGTAAAGTAAGGACGTCCGCACGGACATAGTGGTGGCGCTCGCAGTGCGCTCGAATGAATTTCTATGGAAGTGGAAATGAAAAAACGTTCGCTCTGTTCTGCTTGCTCGTCGCCATGGACGCGCACCGTTATGAATGCCAGTGCAGCCGCATACTTTTTAGTGTCACTTTAAAATTAGCACCATATCGGGGGCCGATTGTTTCCGGTTTTCAGGTAATACACAACAACAAATGAGTAAATGACAGATTCGCTTAAATAGGCGCTTTTACACAAAATATTCCATCATCATTTTTTTCAGTCAGCTCTTCACTCTCGTGATGAATGAATTTTGACTCCTGTTGCTGATCTTTGCTGCAACTTTCGTTCAGCTCACAATTTAGTAAGCAAACACGCTTCAAATGTGTTTTTATTTTATTTTTGTGTATACATATGTGTGTATATATATATATATATATATATATATACATATATATATATATATATATATATATATAGCTTATGTTTCAAATATGAGTTAATTAAAGGTGCTCTAAGCGATGTCACGCGTTTTTTAGGCCAAAACATTTTTTGTCACATACAGCAAACATCTCCTCACTATCCGCTGGCTGCCTGTCCCCTGAACACACTGTAAAGAAACGCGATCTCTGTAGACAGCCCAGGCTCCACAAACAGCAACAAATGCAAACTGCGGCGACCCGCTCCCCGAAACATAACAAACTGTTCCAGCCAATGACCGACAAGAAGGGTTTGGGGGCGGGGTTTGGGGGGTTAGTGTGCGGATGAGGAGGAGGGAGGGTCTAGCTAGCCTCCGTTTTGTTTGACAATAGTTCGAACGTCAACAAGAAGTGATGTCACCCAGGATCGCTTAGAGAACCTTTAACAATCGTTGGAAAGAATGATACTTTTAAACATATCACTAAACCGTCATTAGGTGTCGCCAGGCGACCGTCTTAATGAGCGAGTCATTGATTCATTCGTTCAAACGATTCGTTCGAACGGCTGAGTCATTCATGAATGAGACAGATTATGGATTGGTCGTTGAATCTTTGAGTCAACCGATTCGTTCAAAATGCTGAATCATTCAGTAATGAGAACGCGTTGCTGTGAGATCCTCGATGGTTCTGCTGTGATCTTTGTTTAACTATTTTCGCTGCTGAAATAGAAAAAAGTCAATATTGCATCTAAAATGTAAGTGATTTGACGTGTGTGTGTGTGTGTGTGTGTGTGATTGTGTGTGTGATTGTGTCTGTTACAGTGATTGTTTAACCCTTGTTAAAGTTTAGGCCTTGTCTTTTTGGATATATATCTTTTTATATATAAAAAAATACCATACAACCCTGAGAATTTTCTCTCCCTCTCTCTTCGTCTCTGTGTGTGAGGGATTTGTCTATTGCTTTTAATGGAGTTCAAGGTTTCAGGGGCTTTTGGGGCTCTTAACGTGCTCAAAAACTATTGAAACTTTGCACACAGGTCAGAGCCCACAGCCATCAGGGCCGGGCTGAAGCTGGTACCCGGGCGTGGCAGGGGGGCTCAACAGCGCCCCCTTGAACGGGGTCCAACAATTTGGTCCATATATCCAACACGCTTGCATGAATTAATATGAAACTTAGTACACATATAGATCTCATCGGGCCAAACATCTTTCCCCTGGTCAAGTTTTACGCCAGCCCAACAGGAAATCGGCTATTATGGGTTGTTTGGAAAACGCTTGCTGTGGAATTTGAAGTACTACTCCTAGGCAATTCATTCAATCATTGCCAAACTCGGTGTGCATGAAGTCAAGACATTAAGGATGCTAAATTGTGGACAGATTTTTGATATCTCGAACGGTTTGGCCACGGAGAGGAAATTAATTTTCATGACTAAAAAAGGACATATAATTATTATTATTCTTATTATTTTTTTACTACCTTTTGGACACTTTTGGAGGCCTTAACATGCTCAAAAACTCCTGAAACTTTGCACACATGTCAGAACCCGCGGCCATCAGGGCCGGGCTGAAGATGGTACCCGGGCGTGGCAGGGGGGCTCGACAGCGCCCCCTGGAACGGGGTCCGAAAACATGGTCCATAAATCAAACACGCTTGCATGTAATAATATGAAACTCGGTACACATGTAGATCTCCTCGTTTCATATATACTTCACACTCTTACTTTTTACCCCAGCCCAACAGGAAGTCGGCTATTTAGGGTTGTTGGTAAAACACACGCAATGGAATGTGAAATACTCCTCCTAGAGAATTCAAACAAACGGCACGAAACTCGGTCAGCATGAAGTCAAGACATTGAGGATGAAACTATGCGAGGGGATTTTTGATATCTCGAACGGTTTGGCCGTGGCGAGGAAACAAAATTATGGCGAGAAACGTGAAACAGGAAGTGTGTCATAACTACTCCATACATTAACTGATCTTGATGAAACTTCAACAGTGTGTTCGTTGTAAGAGCCCGATCACATGGATGTGACTATTGTGAGTCAAAGTTATAGCGCCACCAACTGGCAGCAGGAAGTGTGTCACTTCCTAAATGCTTTGAAATCACCCTCTTATTTTTACCCGATTTGCTTCAAACTTTATGTGTATAATGTAAACACACGGCAGATGTAGACCTGTGAAAGGATTATTGATATCTTAGATACTGTTGCCGTGGCAACACATCAAACTTTAATATTCTTGTTTGATGCTTTTGAGACTCTTAGCATGCTTGAAATTGCATGAAACTCGACAGACACAGGTATGCATATGGTTCAGATCAAGCCGGACAACTTTCTAATTAACTGTCATTAGCTCAGACCAAGAGGAAGTTAGATATTTTGGTTTGAATATGGTCATTTTCTCTCCCTCTCTCTCTGAGCCAATATGGCAAGCCGTTTTAACATTTAATCATTTTAGTCTACTAGTCTATTTTCATGCTACTAGTTCTTATTTTTTAGATACTAGTATCTATTCCATTAAGTACTAGTACTTATTCATTAGCGACTAGTGCGTATTCTTTAGATACTAGTGCGTATTCTTTAGATATTATTTTGAATACGTATTAGTAGCTAATGAATAAGTACTGGTATCTCTTTAATACAGGGGTTCTCAAAGTTTTGATAGGTGAGGGCCAATTTAGGAACCCAACATTGAACTGAGGGCCGCCAAAGGGGCAGGGGAGAAAACGAAGAAAAAAAAAACTGAAAAGAAAATCCCATTTGAAATTATTTTAATGACCAGGTTGCATCTCTACAGTTTACATTAGTTGCAATAAACACATTTTAATTCGTAACTGAGGCTAAACCTGGCAAAACTTGTGAAAATCTTGGGGGGGAGAGAAAGAAACTTTTAAAATAGAAGCTTAGGCTACCAAACAAGTCATCATCATCATTCATATCTATCATTGCTTGTCAGTCGCATTTCCATTATTGCAGATTTGCATATTATTATCTATCTTTTTTAACCCGTAACTGAAAAACGAAAAATGAACGGTTGTTGTCTTTTTAAAACGCAAAGTTGAACACAATTTTAATTTGAACTGGCTACACCAACTGCGCAAAAAAAGTAAATATCGACAGACTTTTTCAGATTTTTGTTTAAATGACTTTTTGCCCCTTTATTAAACATTTTAAATATTCACAAATTAATATGGAAAGCATGTCGATTTTGCTGGTTTTCTAAGGCCAAATTAGAACCTGGAATTTATATTTTTCCAGCAGTGATGAATGAGAAGAGCCATATAGCCTGTGTCTGATCTAGCCTGATTTATAGGTGAGTTATAGGCTAATGATAATAAATGCGTCTGAAAAAACAGCGAGGCATTTTAATTGTTTATTAATAAACTATTGTTTTCTAAGTGTCGGCTAAAAACATATCTCCATCTCCGCTGTTAAGCAGATGCGCTTTTAGAGAGAAATCCACCTTTCATACGGATTACATAATCAGGTATTTGCTTTCGATTCGAGTTTGTTTGTTTAAAAGTGCACATTTTAAGCTTTAGCCTACATAGGCTATATTTTGTTTCAGTTCTCGCGCTCCAGTTCACGGAGATCATGAAAGCGCGTAGCCTAGGCTACTGATTGTTTTATTTTATTTTACAAAAGCACGTTTTCTTGTTATGAGTTTACACAAATAAAAGTAGTTGCGAATAATGCATTATTATGTTCTGTATGACCAGAAATGATAGACTAGTTTAAGTTGTTTCCACTGTTGATAGGAAAATGCAAGTGTTCGCGCCCGCGAAAAATTTGAAAGGTAATGGAAACGCGGCTATTAATAAGCTTGACATTGTTAAGATTATTATTAAGTCACATTGAATATTGATTACTTGGTCAACATACCCTTTTAAATTGCAATGGGATTTGTGGTGCTGGTTTCGGTTGGCCACGATTCCTATTCCTGTGTAGACAACCACTGTTCCTGGTGGCCTTGGGAGTGAGGTCAAGTGCGATCGGTCGGTCGGACCATGTAATTACCGCTTATGCCTATAGATGCCGCTAAACACCACTAAACGGAGATATTCATTTTTTCAAAGCAATAGTTTTAACAGTTTTACAGATGTTATCAGATGTTATCGCGGGCCGCCAGAAATGTTTCGGCGGGCAGCCATTGGCCCGCGGGCCGCACTTTGAGAACCTATGATTTAATAGGTACTAGTATCTAATGACTTAGTAGTAGTATTTATTGAATAAATACTAGTATCTATTAATAGCTACTTGTATCTAAAATGTCATTTTCTCTCTCTCTCTCTGAGCCAATATGGCAAGCCGTTTTAACATTTAATCATTTTAACCTACTAGTCTCTATTTTCATTATTTTTTATTTTCATACAACCCATGTATTTTAAATGTATTGTTTGCTTTAAATTAAATTAAGATTGTATGTTTGGTAATTGAACCTTAATAAATGTAAAATTAATGTGCTATATTTCAGATCAATATATTTGTTTTCCTTCATTTTAATCAACACTAACTTATTTCTGTATAAAATAAAAAATCCCGAATAACCCAGACCAAGCGGAGCACACTATTTCTACAACATCATCAGTGCTGAAGCGGAACTACCAGAGCCGTTCGACAGATAGCGAGCAGATATTTTGTTTCACGTCGTGCACAATAACCCTAATGGCACCAGGGTGGCGAGCCACCGGCTTTATATATATATATATATATATATATATATATAAATATAGCTGCGAGCAGCGATGAAGGGCCAAAGCCGGCGGTACCGCCACCCTGGTGCACCAGGGTTGCGGTGCCACCGGCTTGGGCCCGTAATCGCTGCTCGCAGCTATATTTATATATATATATATTTATTTATTATTATTTCATATTGCATTGTTTGTATGTATGTAGTTGTATGTAAATGTTTTAAATGTTTTTTTTTTATTTTTTTTTGTGAAGCACCTTGGGCAACGTCAGTTGTATTATGTGTGCTATATAAATAAAAAATAAAATAAAAAAAGGGGCGTGTCTGCTGTGGGATTCAGTGTAACCGCCCACTGCTGTGATTGGCTGACATGCTTGCATATGAATTAGCTACGTATTACATGTGAAACTCTCTCGAATACTTTTACTACAGCTATTATACGTTTTTACAATTACAGCTATCGAGATTAATGAATCGTGAGAAGTTTTTAAAGTATTTAGATCTATTCCCATCACATAAAATGTTGCCGTGATGAGCATTGAGCAAGCAGATGACAGTCTGTTGATCGCGAGAATGAAGATCTTATCATTGCAACGCAGTTTCTGTACTCTCTCTAATGCTTTCACCAATGCAAACACGATGATGTACATACAGTAAGAGCTTCGTTGTGCAGTGTAACGTGTGTCATAACGAGTTGTCCAGATAAACTCGCGCTGTGTGGAAAGATTGTTCTTTGATCGCTTTCTGTATATAATTTGTTCACAATTTAAATACGATTATTTTCATCCTACTAAAAGAAACGATATGAAGTTGATATTTTAGTCACTGGCTTGACTTATGCATAAACAGTATTGAACGATTTTGAAAGAAAGATTACCTTTCTGAACTTGAACAATTAGGCTACACATCAGAAATTGTTGCTTGGTAGCTCGATCGATTTGCTTTCAGACGTTCATCGATGCCAATTAACAATTAAATTTGTTCATCAGACACACACAGGAGGCAGAAAATCCAAGAGCAGTAGTCTTTTAATATAAGGGAAATCCAAACTCGTAGTCATCCAGGCAGGGGTCAAAATCCAATAAGGCAATCCAAAACACAAGACCAAAACATGAACAAGAACAGGCAGCAAACAGGAACAGAAGTGTGCGGACATTAATCAAGGACTCCGTAACAAACACTAACACAGACAGGGAATATATACACACAGAACTAACAAGGTGATGGGAAACAGCTGAGTGCAATAATCAGATAAGTGACAGAACAGAATGCTGGGAATTGTAGTCTAATGTGAATGACACCGTGAGAACGAGGACCTCTAGTGATAACCCAGGGAAACACAACCAGACACTGTGACAGAACCTCCCCTCTCCGGAGCGGCTACCAGACGCTCCATGACAGTACACAAGACGACCCAAGAGTCCAAGAGGAAGGTGTAATATAGAAAATCCAAGGGAGGGATGGGAGGGCCAGGACCATGAAAGGGAACAGAAACAGGGGGTGATGGTTTAGCCGGCAGCCAGGGCGAACCAGAAAGTCCATCGGGTGGCCAGGGCGAAGCAGACGACGCATCGTGCGGCCAGGGCGATGCAGACGACCCATCGGGCGGCCAGGGCGGTGAAGACCCCTCGGGCGGCCAGGGCGGTGAAGACCCCTCGGGCGGCCAGGGCGGTGAAGACCCCTCGGGCGGCCAGGGCGGTGAAGACGACCCATCGGGCGGCCAGGGCGGTGAAGACGACCCATCGGGCGGCCAGGGCGGTGAAGACGACCCATCGGGCGGCCAGGGCGGTGAAGACGACCCATCGGGCGGCCAGGGCGGAGAAGACCCCTCGGGCGGCCAGGGCAGTGATACCGGCTCAGGATCAGACACCAGCTCAGGATCAGACACCGGCTCACGATCAGACACCGGCTCAGTATCAGACACCGGCTCAGGATCAGACACAAAAACTACAACAGCCACAAGAACAGAAACAAACACAGAAACAAACACTGGCTCTGGAACAGGCACTGGCTCTGCCTCCGGCCCTGGAACAGACACTGGCTCCGGCCCCGGAACAGACACTGGCTCCGGCCCCGGAACAGACACTGGCTCCGGCCCCGGAACAGACACTGGCTCCGGCCCCGGAACGGCAGACACAGGCATGTCCAGGATCCGAGCCAGACGCTCCAGATAGTCCAGGTCCATGAAGGCAGACAGCACTGGCTCTGCCTCCGGCTCTGGAACAGGCAATGGCTCTGCCTCTGGCTCTGGAACAGGCACTGGCTCTGCCTCTGCCTCTGGCTCATGAGTGGGCACTGGCTCTGCCTCCAGCTCTGGAACGGGCACTGGCTCTGCCTCCGGCTCTGGAACAACAGACACTGGCTCCGGCTCTGGAACAGCAGACACGGGCATGTCCAGGATCCGAGCCAGACGCTCCAGATAATCCAGGTCCATGAAGGCAGACAGAACATGAACAGTCTCTGACTGGGCAGACGGAACGTGAACAGTCTCTGACTGGGCAGACGGGACGTGAACAGTCTCGGGCAGACGGGACGTGAACAGTCTCTGACTGGGCAGATGGGACGTGAACAGTCTCTGACTGGGCAGACGGGACGTGAACAGTCTCTGACTGGGCAGACGGGACGTGAACAGTCTCTGACTGGGCAGACGGGACGTGAACAGTCTCTGACTGGGCAGACGGGACGTGAACAGTCTCTGACTGGGCAGACGGGACGTGAACAGTCTCTGGCTGGGCAGACGGGACGTGAACAGTCTCTGGCTGGGCAGACGGGACGTGAACAGTCTCGACCACCTCCTCCACTGCGACCTCCACGGGTCCCGCGAAACTTGACCAATCGGGTCCCCTTAAAAAACTCCCTTCTCTCCCGCTCGGTGGCTGGGGAAGAGATGTTACAAAACATACCGCTGGATTAGGTGTGACGGAGTCCTTCTGTCACGGAACACACACAGGAGGCAGAAAATCCAAGAGCAGTAGTCTTTTAATATAAGGGAAATCCAAACTCGTAGTCATCCAGGCAGGGGTCAAAATCCAATAAGGCAATCCAAAACACAAGACCAAAACATGAACAAGAACAGGCAGCAAACAGGAACAGAAGTGTGCGGACATTAATCAAGGACTCCGTAACAAACACTAACACAGACAGGGAATATATACACACAGAACTAACAAGGTGATGGGAAACAGCTGAGTGCAATAATCAGATAAGTGACAGAACAGAATGCTGGGAATTGTAGTCTAATGTGAATGACACCGTGAGAACGAGGACCTCTAGTGATAACCCAGGGAAACACAACCAGACACTGTGACAAACAGTCGTCGGTGAAATGTTTGGACCATACAAAACTTTGGGAAGTTGTGTCGGCGCATTTCCAGAGAAAATAAAATGAACCCATTGTTTCTTCAGAGGCTCGGATGAAGGAGCTAAAGAATACTTTTGTGTTCATGTGTACATCCAAACACTGATCAACTGCCATGCTTCGCTCGTTTGCAAGCCATGATATCTCTCAAAGAAAAACTCAAATCGAGTTCGTACTTCCTAGCTCATTTTCTCATAGGCGAGCCAAATTCTCTGGGCGGGCAAAGCAGAGAAAGGGGAGGTTATCTTTCCTCCGTATGACGTCATACGGAGGAGATTCAAGATCAGCCCGTCTAAGCTTTCATTTTCTCAAAGGCAGAGAAAGATAGCCAAAGCTCGGTTTACACCGATTGAAATTTCTAGCACTGGGGGACCATATACAGGCTAGGGGAACTCATATTAATGTTAAAAAACCTCAGAAAGTGAAAATTTGATGTCAGGGGACCTTTAAACTAAAACACTTTATTCTCAATATCTCACAGTGAGTCTGAGTTCACATTATATTTGTGTAAAATCCTTCACATTCATGATTAGTTTATATAATCTCTCTTCCTCTGTTTGTGTCTTTCTAGTCTATATGGCAGTATTACAGAGAAACAGAGTCTCATCCTGACTTCAGCTCTGAAATCAAACCCGTCACACCTGAGAGAGCTGGACCTGAGCAGGAATAAACTAGGAAACACAGGAGTGAAGCACCTATGTGCCGTACTGAAGGATTCACACTGTAAACTGGAGAGATTGAGGTCAGTCACATTCACATGCAAGAATCAAAATGCTTAAAATTACTTCAACTGTTTAAACTAGAACACATTCACATTATATTTGTACAAACACTTTCACTATAGTATTTTGTGATCTGGTGAAATAAAGATGAAGATCTCTCTTCCTCTGTCTGTTTTATTTGCTGATGAAGATGATGTGACTTTACATAATAAAGAGTCTCTTAGGGCTGCAACAACGAATCGATAAAAATTGATTATTAAAAAAGTTGGCAACGAATTTCATAATCGATTCGTTGCGTTGCGCAAAAATTGAGTTTAGCCCGGAGCAGAGCTATGAGGCGCCGGACTGGACACTGCGCGTGAAAGAGACCGAGTGTGTCTGCGCCATAGGTCTGCGTGCGAGCGACAGTGCACAAGAGAGACCGAGTGTGTCTGCGCCATAGGTCTGCGCGCGAGCGACAGTGCGCGAAAGAGACCGAGTGTGTCTGAGCATTAGTAAATTGGTACATAGTAGTAATATATAATTATTATATAAGGCATGGAAGTTCGATAAATGGACAACAATATAAATAAAAACAACAATTAAATTCTTACCACTGAATTAGCAGACTGTGATTTGAATCAGATAGACAGAAGATGAAAACACTTTCTTGTCTGTCCCCAAGTACCACTACAAGGGAATTTTTTTCCAAAATTTGCAGCACTGAATTTTTCGTTCTTAACTCAGAGAAACTTCACTATATCCTCGGAAAGGATGAGCTGCAAAATAGGCCTACCTTACACACCATATGATGAGGTCAATCCATTGTATTTGTTTTTTATATTATTTTATATTGTATTTATATTTTATATGCAGATTCAGATTCATTCTTTATTGTCCTCAGTAGAGGAAACTTGTTTTCACAGTCTGTACAACCAACGCTATCAGTACGAATTCTAAACACAAACTATATACTGTATGCACATATATGGATGGACAAAAATGGACAATACACACATATCTACAAATAACACAAAAGTTACATCATTACCCTGACTGTAGATTTAACGCCCTTATAGCACAGGTTACAAAACTTTTTCCGAAGCGTGTTTTTTTGTAGAGTAGCTGTCTGTATCTACGGCCAGATGGAAGAAGCGTGAAGCATGAATTAAGAGGGTGGCAGGGATTTTGTACTATGGTAGTTGCTCTACGAGCGGTGGGAGTGTTAATGAGGGCGGGCAGATTGGGAGTGGGAAGACCTATTATTTTGGAGGAAGTGTTAGTAATTTTAAGAAGCTTGTTCTTATTGGTGAGAGAGAGCATGGTGA
The DNA here is from genome assembly GCA_029959095.1 of Rhinichthys osculus. Lineage (NCBI taxonomy): Eukaryota > Metazoa > Chordata > Actinopteri > Cypriniformes > Leuciscidae > Rhinichthys > Rhinichthys osculus. Next base: position 42,995,365 of record JARWKJ010000007.1, read on the forward strand.
AGTAGCAGGCGGCACAGTACAAGAGGATGGGCTCAATGATACTACGGTACAGGAGAAGCAGTAGATGTGGTTTAACTGAAAGAGTCCTGAGTTTACGTATGACAAAAAGTCTTTGTTGACACTGCTTGTGGATATTTGTGATGTGGTGATCAAAACTCAGTTTATTGTCTATAGTGATGTCAAGGTACCTGAAGCTGTCAACAATTTCTACTGGCTGGCTGTTTATGGAGATGGGGCAGTGAGGGGTGGAGAGTTTACGCCGTGTGTCCAGGATGAGTTCGTTCGTTTTGGTGACGTTGAGGAGGAGGTGACTGTCCTTACACCATTGTGTGAAGTGTGTAATGGATTGGTGATATGCTCTAACTGATTCTGTGTCAGAGAGGAGGGCGAGTATGGCTGTATCATCAGAGTATTTGAAGTATTTTGTAATGGGAGAAAGGCTAATACAGCCATTGGTATACAAAGTGTAGAGAAAGGGGCTCAGGACGCAGCCTTGGGGGGCTCCCGTATTGACAGTAATGATGATGGATGTGGTGCTTCCCACCCTTACTGCCTGTGGTCTGTCACTGAGAAAATTATGGATCCAGCGAATGAGGAGAGGTGGCATATGGAGGTGATGAAGTTTTGTTATCATGGTGTGGCGTTGAATTGAATTGAAGGCAGAGCTAAAGTCAACAAATAAAATCCTGGCATAATGGCCAGGAGAGTCCAGGTGTTGAAGTAGAGTGTGAAGGAGGCATGCTACAGCGTCCTCTGTTCCTCTTTTGGCCTTGTAGGCAAACTGGTAGGGGTCCAGCTGTGGACAGACAGCCGGGAGGATGGTATTCATTACCAGTTTCTCAAGACATTTGGCGATTATTGAGGTGAGTGCTACTGGTCTGTAATGATTCAGTTCAGAGGGGCGGGGTTTCTTGGGGACAGGAATTATAGTGGCTGTTTTCCAGATGGTGGGGACATATGCAGTTTGTAATGATTCTTTGAAAAGTGAGTGCAGAACAGGAGAGAGTTCCAGAGCACAGTTCTTGAGTAGCCTACCAGTGATCCCATCAGGGCCTGGGGCCTTTCCAGTTTTGCACCTCCTGAGCTGCTGATAGACGTCTTCCACTGTGGGAAAGACAAAGTGTGACTAATCTCTCACACTCAGTGGTAAAGTTCTTATTGTCAAACCTGGCATAAAAGTTGTTTAGGTCTCTGGTGAATGAGTTGGGGTCAGTGGGTGCAGGGGTGCTAGCTTTTGACGTGGTGCCAGTTAGTGTTTTAACTTTCGGAAATGCCTGTCTTGTGTTCATGCTGCTGAAATCCTGTTCTATTTTTTCCTTGTATGCTAGTTTAGCCTTTATTATTTCTTTTTTCACAGAACGGTTAATGTCTCTGAGTGAGAACCAGTCTTTACGGTGAAATGCCTGTTTTTTCTCCTTGAGTTTGAGTTTTATTTGGTGAGTCATCCATGGTCTGAATTTGGGATATTTTCTTCCAGTTTAGACTGGGATGGTGGTTGCCATGCAGAACTTGATGTAGTCAGTTATGGCGTCGGTTTTTGTATCCAGGTCACCGTCAAAAATACTCCAGTCAGTGTTGTCACTGTCTTCCGCAATACAAACAACTGCTGAAGACAATGTTGTGATCCGCGGCGCCTATTGGGGGCTGCACACAAGCAGTGTAAGCGTTGTTTATGTTCCCATAACACAAGTCCAGCACCCTTTCCCTCCTTGTGGGGATATCCACATATTGCTCAAAGGATGGGAGGACACCGTCCAGCGTGCAGCTGTTAAAATCGCCCATAATAAGCACCGGGGCTTCCGGGTATTTGCTCAGCATGGCATTGACATTCTGGGCTGCTAGCTCAGCTGCCATGTTGGTGTTCACGCCAGGCGGGATGTACACACAACCGATGACCACCGTGGGAAATTCACAAGGGAGGTAATAGGGGCGAAGCGAAAGAGTCAGCATTTTAATGTTAGGTGGGCAGACCCTAGTGTGGATCCTGATGTTATTGCACCACCAGTTGTTAATGTAAACACAGACCCCTCCGCCCCACTCCTTACCGGAATCACTTGTCCGGTCCGCTCTGATGATGGTGAAATTGTCCAGGCTAACCTCTTCATCTGGAACAGAGTCATTCAGCCACGTCTCGGACAGCGCGATGAAGCATGTTTCCCGAAAGGATTTCTCCCCTCGGCATCTGGTGTGTAGAATGTCCATTTTATTCCGGAGAGATTGCACATTTGCCATCACGACTGAGGGAAGGGGGGGGGGGGGGGGGTTAAAAGGGCGCCTCCATAACCTGGTGCGTACCCCTCCTCGCCTTCCTCGTTTCCTCGGTTTGTGTAGGTTGTCAGCTGGGATTACATCCGATGGTTTTAGGCCGAGAGTGATGGAGCTCCAGAGAGCGAGAAGATCTTGGCGGAGTAGGTGAGTTTGTTCCCGCTAAACCCATCCGGGTGTAACGCTGCACTTCTGAGATCATGGGTAATCAGTAAAAGGATCACCATGGTCCACAGCACTTTTGGAAAGTAGTTCTTTTTAGCCATGATGGTGAATAGACTCATAGGTAAAAAGAAAACGTAGACGAGACAAAGACTTGACAAACGCGCACTGGCGACGTGGAGTGTACAGACTGTGTTGTCGCAGCAGAGCATGCGCCAGACCAGCCCTGGTTGACATTGTATACAATAAATACTATTAGATTGTATTACATTGTATGTACTATTACATTGTATTTATAATTAATATTAGGATAGACTAGATATATTATCTTCTGTTATAATTATTGCTATTATTATTACCTATTATCCGACTGCACGAGACTTGTCTTTTGTGTGCATGTGCTTGTCAAATGTCAAACATTTTGTTAAAGATAATAACATATTTGACAAAAAAACAAAACAAAACAAAACACAAGTTTGTGAGTGTGTGCGTCTGTGAGTGTGAGTCGTGAGAGTTTGTGAGCATGTGCGTCTGTGAGTGTCTGCATCTGTGAGTGTAAGAATAATCGACAGATTAAACGATTATTAAAATAATCGTTAGTTGCAGCCCTAGTCTCTTATTTTCTTCATTCTTTCTCTCTCTCTGCTAATGTAGGTTAAGCTGCTGTGATATGAGAGATGAAGATTGTTCTGATGTTACTTCAGCTCTGAAATCAAACCCGTCACACCTGAGAGAGCTGGACCTGAGCGTGAATAAACTAGGAGACTCTGGAGTGAAAAACCTCAGTGATCTACTGATGAACCCACAATTCAAGCTGGAGAAACTACAGTTAGTATCATTATACTGTACAGCAATTACAGTGTGACTGAAGTTTATTTATTTGAAGACAGCAGGGCTTATGTTTCATTGGTTATAGCAGTGCACTTTCTGGGTTTTTTAAACTAAAACACTTTATACTCAATATCTGACAGTGATTATGGGTTCACATTATATCTGTGTGAAAAAATTCTTCACATTCATGATTTTGTTTGTAAGATAATCTCTCTTCCTCTGTGTCTTTAGTCTATATGGCAGTATTACAGAGAAACAGAGTCTCATCTAGTCTTTATCTAGTTAGTAGAGTGTAGTTTGTAATTGATTAATTACCGACATATGATACTGTCATGAATCAGTCTCTTCCTCTCTGTAGTCCTCATCATTTACACACACACACATACATCCAGCTGATCCTCATCATCTCGCACTGCGCACACACTTAGGGGGCTTTCACACTAGCACTTTTGGTGCGCACCCGGGTTCGAATGACGTCAGAGTTCGGTTCGTTTGGATGATGTGAACGCTGTCTTCCGAACTCGGGTGCGCACCCGCGAACCGTACTCGGGTCCGCTTAAAAAGGTGGTCTGGGGTACGGTTCATGTGAACTCCAGTACAGTTCGCTGCTGATATGAACGCAATCGAACCAAACCGCGGAAGTGAACCGCTATTGATGACGTATAATTTATAATGTGGTCGACAGGACAGTCGTCAGTGCGTGTGTGTGTGTACACTTACCTTGACGAAAAGCGGGATTGACGCACTGCAAGCAGAGAGATGATTTATGATTGCCTCCACAAAAATTGTCTTTGGCTGACAGCCAGCTGTCTTTGGAAAGATTTTAGTACTTTTGCGGCAGACATACCCAAGTGCGTTTCTGTATCATTTCTTTGAAAACAAAACCAAAGGTTAAAAAAAAGAAGAACAAATGTGAAGCGAGCAATTCTATCCATTTTGACGCCTTTTCATTCATAGCGGCGCCGGTTACCAAGCAACATGATTACGCGCTAGCTGCAGCTTGATGACGCAAGCGTACCGTGGTTCGGATACAAATAATATTATTGATTATTGATAATTTCTTATTATAATTTCACCAACAGTAATTCTGGATTGCCTCCACCAAACAAGTAAAAAGGAAATCAGAACACTGCGCGCCAAAACAGCAGTTTGTGCGCAATCGAACCACTAGTGTTTCTTCTTGCTGCGTATCTTTTACTCCAACACGTCGCTCGCGAGCTACCAGTAGCTCGTGGCCTGATTGGATGTAACTCGTCAAGGAGCCGTTCACATATCGTGTCTTTTGCGCGTTCAAGTTCGTTATTTCAAATGTAGGCGCGCGGCAAGCGCGCTCCTCATTGAAGCGACGCGCTCATTTTTTCCAGGCGGAGCGAGATGAAAACACCTCAACTTTTCAGAATGCCGCAAGCGCACCGCAGTTCATGTGACAAGAACCAACCAATAAGCTTCACCTTTTCGTAACAACATTGAAACCTCAGTCAACGTGAAGGATAGGTATGCACCCCTTACACCAGGGTGTTTTTCTCTTCTCCGTAAATAAATCTAGTAGCAGAGCTACAGCAAGCGTTTATCGGTGGCGGAAATCCATTAGCTACTAAAACGTATTTGTCGTTGTGGAGAGCGCAGTGCACGGTTGCATATCAACGAAAGACGCCACGGGAAAATCGGACCGAATTTTACTATTACTAATAAAAGATAAGCTAATGTGCATTGTAAATGTCAGTAATTTATCTTTTTTGACTCATTCTTTTTATAAAAATGATTTACAGTTTTTTGGATTGCTAAACGACAGTGAGCACAACTGGAGCTACATGTGCAAAACTCTAACTCCAGTCTGCACAGCAGCAGTTCATGTGGACCAAACACTAGTTCGTTTTTCAGTGCTTGAACACAGTTTTCAAAACTCTACACACTTATCCCATGACTTTAACCACAACCTGCACAACACTGTGGATTTACAGCACTGTGTCCAAATGCTAACACACTGCTGTCAAAACTGTGAACCGCACATTCAAAACACAATAGATTTCAGCCTTGTGCCTTTCAAACACTGCTGAGTGCAGTCTCAGCTGAATGGCTGACACCTGTGGCTGATGCTGGAGAGAGGCAGGATTCGCCCCTCAGTTATTTGTTCGAATTACAGTATGTACTTTTAGTTTCTACCTTTTTTTCTCATTACTGTAATTTCGTAAATTACTACAGACTATTGAATCAAACTGCTAATTTTCATTTACCTTAAAGAATTATGTTCTAAAAAAAATTATAAATCATGTGAAAGGATGTCTCACTCTTTTCTTTGAAGAAAATATTACTTTGTATGAAGTCACTGAAATTGTTCAAACTGTAAAGATGAAAAGTTAGTATTTTCTGTATTGTTGTTTGATGCTAGTGTTTTTACTCTCAGTGTGTTCTGAGTGACAGTGTGTGTTATCTCAGTGAGGGACGGGTTGTGTAGTGTTTTTACTCTCAGTGTGTTCTGAGTGACAGTGTGTGTGTTATCTCAGTGAGGGTTGTGTAGTGTTTTTACTCTCAGTTTGTTCTGAGTGACAGTGTGTGTGTTATCTCAGTGAGGGTTGTGTAGTGTTTTTACTCTCAGTGTGTTCTGAGTGACAGTGTGTGTTATCTCAGTGAGTGTTGTGCATAGTGTTTGGCTGCACTGAGCCTGTGTTGAGCGTGTGTTAAGAGTTGTGTTGCTTGGAGTGAGTTTTGCAGGTGATGTGAACTGTTTAGCTCAGGGCCTGTTGGTAGTGGAGACTGTAGTTAGAGTTTTGCACATGTAGCTCCAGTTGTGCTCACTGTCGTTTGGCAATCCAAAAAAACTGTAAAGGCTGAAATATGTGAGGTTTATCTTTTTATAAAACCTTTTTTGTCAAAACTTTATTTGAATTTCATTTTACTCTATGTGCCTACAGGGGTGGGCCCATGTAAGCAACTTACCGGTATCTGAATATTTGCCGCGGGACGAGGGGTTCGATTACCTCTCTCTTTTTTGGCCATACATGTGTTTGCATCCCTGTATCTGCCTGCCCAGCTTTATTGTTTATGTTTTGCACAGATCTGCGTCTGTTGACGCCAGTCTCCTTGTTTCAAGTTACGGAGAATAAAACTCTATTATTGCATTACCTCTGCTATTGGGTCCTCTGTGCAAACTCTGACAGATACTATGTACTGATTGTGTACATGCAGAAATCTGCCTTTTCAACAGAGAATAAATAAGAGAGAAGTCTTTTTAAAAATGAAAGAGAAGAAACAGTGTCTTCCAGCGCACAGAACTAGTGTGACTGGGTTTTAAAACAGACTATTGGAAACTAAATGCTGCTGTAGCTCTTCAATAAGATGATCATCATAGATGTGAACTATTGTTATTTCTCTGTCTTCAGTCTGAGTGATTGCAGTATTACAGAGAAACAGAGTCTCATCCTGACTTCAGCTCTGAAATCAAACCCGTCACACCTGAGAGAGCTGGACCTGACCGGGAATAATCTAGGAAACACAGGAGTGAAGCACTTATGTGACGTACTGAAGGATTCACACTGTAAACTGGAGAGATTGAGGTCAGTCACATTCACATACAAGAATCAAAATGCTTAAAATCACTTCAACTGTTTAAACTAGAACACTTTATTCTCAATATGACAGTGAGTCTGAGTTCACATTATATCTGTGTAAAATTCTTCACATTCATGATTTGTTTGTAAGATAATCTCTCTTCCTCTGTTTGTGTCTCTCTAGACTATATGACTGTGGCATTACAGATGTTTCTTCTTTAACTCAGTCTTTGACTAACTCAAAAGCACTGCAGTTTTTAAAAGAGCTTGATCTGAGAGGCAATAAGATAGGAGACTCAAAGCAGCGGCTCAGAGACGAGCTACGAGACTCAAACTGTGTCCTGAGGTGAGGAAACATCACTGAGATATTAAAGAGATCTTCATTTACCTCTGATATCTGAACAAACCTTTCAAACATTCGTGAAAGGAAATTATCATAAAACTTTATTGCAACAAAGGGTTTGTGTGAGAACAAAATGTGAAGTTATTGAAATGTTGAGCACAAAGGAGGAAAGAGAACAAAAGCTTACTGTCACAGCTTTATACATCAACACCTGCTTTATGAACTGTGTCAGTAGAAGTGAATCATTTCAGTGTGAAAACAGACTTGGTCAGATTGTAGGAAACGCTGCACTCCTGCTAAAATCAGTGCAGTTCCAGCTTCAGCTCACAGCGTCCAGCTCACATGAGCAATGTCTCTGTCTCTAGTGTGTTTTACTGTGACAAGCAACACGTCACACTACTCTACACTTACTTTACTCTCAGTTATTTACTAAGAGCCTACAAACATGTTTAAACTAGAGGACAAACGGCTTTACCTAAAGGTTTGTGTTTAACTCAAAATAACATTAGTATTTGCTCCCTATGGTTTATTCCATACGCCGTACACTCATTAGTTTCTCCTTTACAGAGACTCAATAGGAGTCGCACCGACACACACACACACACATATGAACATGATTCAGGCTTTACATCTATTATATTTAAAAACACAAATATCTCTATTCAAGATCATGTAAAGTCGGTTATTAATCTGATTACAGGAATTCAACCTAACTTATTTTTACTCAAAAAGCAGTAATTGAAATATAATAATTTGCACTTTGTTCCACTGAACACTGATTGTTTTCTCTTCTGTTCCACTTTACAGAGTAGATGAAGATCGATCATCAAACATCTCTGATAAAGATCAATCACCAAACACTGATAGATGTGTTATATCATAGTTTGAAATCATCATGAGAGGAGCAGAAACCATCAGGTGATCCACAGAAGAGTCTCACTGCTGTCTATGAGGAGAAATACATGTGTAATTGTGTTTCATACAGGTGGAAGAGACTCAGACTCACTATTAAATAAAGCAGTGTGTGTGTGTTAGCATGCGTATTAGAAACATGAGATATTGAATGATTAATGTTGGTTTATTATTCAGCCAAATGATGGTTTAGTTGTAATTAAAGGTGGAACAGAGGAAGAAGCTCAGATGAGTGTCAGCAGAAATCTTCACTATCAGGTCTGCAAATATAATAATGACTAAACTCATCCATAATTATTAAAATATTTCTAATCATGAACATGATTGTCAAGTATAGCACATAAATGTTTCAAAAGATGTAAAGTTTACATAACTTTTAAACATTTTATACACAGAATATGTTTGTTATAGTTTTATTGTATATGAAGTTAGTTGTGTGTGTGTGTGTGTGTGTGTGTGTGTGTGTGTGTGTGTGTGTGTGTGTGTGTGTGTGTGTGTGTTTGTGTTGCTGATGCACAGATGTACAGTATATTGTCTCTGTTCTGTGGATGAAGTCTCTTCTCCTCTACAGACCGACTAAACATTTTCCCCAGTTAACAGCAATTTGTGTGTGTTTCACTCGCTCCTCAGATAGCAGACGGATGTGGGCCACTTCAGGCGATGATGCGGCACTGCAGGCCTTCTTATGGCCCGACAAAATTTATGTGAGCCTGAAGTGGCCCACATGTAAAATGGCAAATAATAACTTTTTAGGCAAAGATGCGGCACTCATGGCAATGTGTAATCTGAATGTGGGCCTAAAGTGTCCCATATGATAAATAATGAATATGGGATGACTAACAATCGATGACTAACCTGGGTGTAAACCAAATATGGCCCACATATGTTGCAGTAAATGTGGCTCATTTATCTTAAAATAAATTCGGGGCCAGTTTTGGCAAAGATGAGGTACAGTAATCACTGTGAATCTGAATGTGAACCCATGGGTGTCAGTGTGGTTTGAAATGTGCTGGGGACACACGTCTAATGGTCTAACTCTAACGAAATCCAAATTTTAAACATATTTTACTGAAGCAATATTATGGGCCATAGCCTTACACTTCCTATTTGAGCCAATGCACAGATGAATGAACAAAGTTATTTCAGGGCAAGACCCTGATTGTAAAGCCTAACGTGATTGGTTGTAGCGTGAAGGTGCTACGATTGGTCAGCTCAATGTGGCCGTTTCGGTGGGGGGAGTCCACTTATTTGTGGATTTGTCTGCACGTCGATGCTAGAAGTGTTTCAAAATCCACAAATGCACAGAAAGCGGTTCACAAATAAATGCCAGGCAGAGTTGTGTTTGTGACATAAAACACATTTGTAAATATATATATATTTTTTGCATATATCATTATATTTATATGCGAGTTTTATACATTTTTGTGAAACTCTTTACATTTATTTGTGGATCTTAATCTATTTATTTGTGAATTAGATACATTTTTGTGAATCTCAATCTATTTATTTGGAATAATGCAACAATTAGACCCCCATAATTTTCCCATTGATTAGTTAACTTATGACAACACCAGTGTTATTTGTTAATCTCTTCTGTAGATTTTGATCTTTATAAGTTGTTATGATATATTGTTAATTAAAAAACAACAATAAAATACTACAATAATAAAAAAAAACTTGCGTATACTATAATCAAACTAATAAGATGGGTGACATAAAATACCCATATTATAACAAATAAATAAAATATATTTGGAAATCGCCCTTTAAAACGAAGGCTCGGTTTGTGGTTCACAATTATTTGATTAAAATCAACAAAAACAATAAAACAAAGTCACTTATATTAAACACTTTTTTAATTGTGTTTTCGTTAACTTATATTGCGCTTTTAATTGCCTCCGCTATCGTCCTGTCAATCATTCTTGCGGGTCGCGGCTATGATTACAGTTTCAGTAAAAATGTATTTCACCATCATCGGTGCCCACCCTCAGCCGATTGGCATTACAGTATTTGCAATCACAATCCCGTGTCAAAACGGATCTTATACTGTCTAAAAGAAAAGTTTCGACTGCTGACTGAACATTGGCCAGTGAGCCTCTCCCGGTCAAGCGCAGCTTCACCAAACAGATTTAACTCCGCACAGCTAAATAAAACGGGCTGGTGGCAGACTAATATTTAATATTTCTGATGTAAAGATTTCTGTGAAATGCGTAAAGCTGCACAGAAGAAAGCCCAATAGGACCTGCCCTGTACAGTTTAAGAATCGGTAGCCATAGTAGCTAGAGGACTATTATTTTGTCGAACAGACCTGAGCGACGACTGATGATGTCACATGCTCAGATTTGCTTGACCAATCGGCGTAAGGGGGCGTCTCAGGACCGCCCACATGTGGAAAACAAATTTTGAAGTCATTTATACGTTTTTTGCCTGTGAACTAAAAAACGAAAAATCAAGCCGAAATCTCGTTTTTTTCGTTTTTTTAGAAAAAACGAATAAGGCGCCGTTTTCTCGTTTCTGCTTATTTAGTTTCAAATTGGAAAACAAACTATCAAAACGTACACGGACCGTAAGCCTTATGGCACAGTAAGCAATGTGTGTGTGTGTGTTAGGGATGGGGAAATGAAGCCTCATGAAGCACTGAGGCTGCCGCTTTCCCCTGAATATTTCGGGAAAAGATTCGAAGCATCGAGAGTGTCGAAAACAGCGCCATCTTGTGGCAGGTCAAATTTATAGCAGCCGTGTTTATGATCATCTGAGTGCGCAGGGCCGTTGTTTTATCCATTAAGCACAAATAAAAGCCTGACAAAGCTAAATGTTCAGTTTTGTGTGAGGCTTCGTTTCTCGTTGATCACGTGTTTCTCTGAACATTATGCGCTCCAGCGCGAGCTTCATGATAAATTGCGCCGCGTACTCGATACGCGCTTTGAAGCTTCAGTGTCTAATGTAACATCTCTAGTCTGTGTGTGTGTGTGTACTGTAGAGATGGGAAAATGAAGCCTCATGAAGCGAGGCTTTCCCCTAAATGTTTCGGGAAAAGATTCGAAGCATCAAGAGTGTCGAAATCAGTCCTCATCTGTTCTTAAATGTGTTGGTCCTTGCTCTCACGCACCTGTAGCGCCTCCCTGAGGGCAACCCGCAGGAAGTGCAGCCGCTGTTGAGCCTTCTTGATAACCGCAGTGATGTTATCTGTCCAGGAGATGTCAGCACTGTTAAAAATTGTCCCGTTAAAAAACAGTAAAGAACTGGCAGCACGGTTGCCAGCAAGTTACTGTTAAATTAACAGTGTTTTACTGTTGGTGAAATTTACTGTTGGCTACTGTTTTTGCAAATACAGCATAAAGCTGTTTCTACATTTTACAGTAATATTCTGAGAAAAGCAGTGGCAGTTAGTGGATGCTTACTTGCTCTTCTTCCTAGTGAAATTAGTGTAAACTACAACACAAACATACACCCAAATATACTACATGGTATTGTGTAATATATTGAGTAATGGACAGCTAGCAAAAATTACAACTTTTCCCCCTGTGTTTTTATAGATTATTTTCTAAACCTTGTGATTTAATCAATTTCCCTGTAGCGGTCTTGCTATAAAATACCATGTTTTAATACAGTGAATAAATGTAAAAGTAAAATAGAGAATTTAAAATGTAACAGAAGAAAAGCAGCTTTAAGTATTGTTTCAAAACATGTCTCTTGTTTATTCAACTTAAAAAAGCATAAAGCACATGCAAGGAAATAACTAAAATTTAATCTCTTTAAGGGTTAGAAGTCACAACAAACAGAAATAAACAAGATGTTCCCCAAATCAAATTCTGAATTACTTTAACAAATGACTAATAAGTATACTGTCCAAAAAATAAACTCTGGACACAAACATATTGAATGACTCTATTCACCTGATTTTGAGTGAATACCTGCAAAGATAAGGATGCAAGAGAACGTGTGTGTGTGTGAGTGTGTGTGTAATACTTATATAAAGTCCCACTCAAAATCCATCATTTTTTTAAACAGACCATTTTTTTTCTGGGCAACCATCCCCATCCGCTTTGATATGGCTCCTCCAGCCTTGGTGCTTTTTTCTGGATTGATCCCGATGAACCGCCTGAAAAACAAATGAGTTTGTTCAGAATTAGTTTACTCACAAAGAACATATAAATTTGCTATAATCTTGACTATTCTTGTATTAAGAACACTTCCTATTACTTTGTCAGGAAAGGAGAGCTTTCTTAACAATCTTTTGGGGGTAAAATACGTGATTAAAAATATAATCATGTATCACGTAAAAGATTAAAAATATCTCTTTATTCAAGCTTTCACATAACACATCGTATATGCTATTTTAGCCATGTTTGATAAATTGTAACAAATTCACATAATCATCATTTTGGTGTCAAAGATGAGTCTGCTTCCTTTCAAGATTTTCACCAACACCTCACCACCGATGCAAAACAATCTCAGCAAAGTAGAATATCCACCAAAATAAAATATCCATAAAAATTACGTGCTAGGCATGATTTCCATTACACGAGAGTAGATGTTAAAACTTCATGCTGATTTGTACTCGGCTTTCGCCAAGATAAGCAGAACTAAGACGTAGCTTTACAGTAAACTATGCTTCTCCATCCATTTACGCTTCTTTCCATAAGGTGGTGTGACTCCCCTTCTGTCCGGCGTTAACGGCAGCAGTGTACTTGGCGCGTCAGCGCACGCGACGGCTGCAACTACAGGACCAGCACGACAACCGTCTGGATTGAGCCGAGTAGGGGACATCTCTAGGGTCTTCAAGTGGGCACCTTCCGTCCTTAGTGTTTCGTCGATTAGCCCACGACACCTCAAGAGGGCTCGACAGTGACTCTGGCGTCCCAGAGTCACCCCCCTCCGTCCCCCACTCAACTCAGTCCAGCTTACTGACCTCTACATCCCTCCTGCTGCTGAGACCTAACCACAATCTCACCGCAACCCGACCATACGCGCCAACCCGTTTGACTAAGGCTGTCGAGCCCCACTGGTGCGTTAATATGCAGTTTCAGTGGACAACGGTTCCGTATGGCATACCACCTACCGCAAAACACAATATCTGCCCAACCACCCGTCATTCACGCAATATCCACAGGAACGTATACAAACAAACCAACAGACTCTTCAAGTTTTCAAGAATTCTACGAAACTGTAGCGTGGCGGCCTGTACACAGCCAGCTAGAATCTTTCCGTCTCAACCACAGCCAGTTGCTGCTCCTTTTTGCTGCTTCAGATAAGTTCTTTACTGTGCGACGCAACTCTTGGCCGCTGAATCCTATGTCTCTGAGGAACCGGGTTGTAGAGTGTGCCACAAAACCTGGACAACCCACTTCCACTGGATAAACCTGGACTCTCCATCCTCGCTGTTCTGCTTCAGTGGCCAGATGAGAATACCGCAGTTTCTTCCTCTCATATGCCTCATCTACCGCATCCTCCCATGGCACTGTTAACTCTATCAGTTGAACAATGCGTGCTGATCCAGACCACAAAACAATATCTGGTCGTAGGTTAGTGGTGGCAATCTCAGGTGGAAAAATAAGCCGTTGATCAAGATCAGCCAGCATCTTCCAGTCCCTAGCAGCTTCCAGTTGTCCTGGGCGAGAATTGGTGTTAACACCTTTTCTTGGTGGTTGCTCGCCTGGGCGGAGGAATATTGTCTTTTGCGTGTAATGTTTTGCTAGAACAGGTGGCAACTTATTGGTCATGTTACGCTTGCCTTCTAATGCTAAAGCCAAACATCGCAGTACTTGGTCATGGCGCCAAGTAAACCGACCTTGGCTAAGAGCCACCTTACATCCTGTCAAAATGTGCCTTAATGTGGCAGGTGATGAACACAAAGGACAAGAGGGATCCTCTCCTACCCAGAGGTTTAGGTTCTGCGGTGATGGGAGAACATCATATGTTGACCTAATAAGGAAACTGATCCTACTCTCTTCCATTGACCAAAGGTCTTGCCAGCCCATCTTACGTTGTTCCACACTCTCCCATCTCATCCACTCTCCCTGCTTGGCCTGGGAAATGGCCTTTATATACCTCATCCTCTCCTCCTACTGTCGCACCTCGTTGACTACCAGCTTCCTCCTTTGAGCTGGGCCTGCCTTGTGCCATTTAGGAGGAGCTAAACTGAGCCCAAAACCCCCTCTTCCATGCTGTACCTGTCCCACGATATCCCTAATTTGAAGGGCAGCCTTTGCCTCTACTACAGATTTCTTTGCTCACCACTTTCTACCAGTTTTTAACACAGGGGCTGCCTCCCTTACACATTTGTCGCGTGACTCTACTAAGGTCATTTCCAGTCTGACCTTGGCACACTTGAACTCCTCGGTTAAAGCAGAGACTGGCAGCTGCAATATTCCTTTACTATAAAGTCCTACTCTGCTGAGGCAGCGTGGAACTCCCAACCATTTCCTGATGTATGAACTTATCAACGCTTCCAGCTTATCCACTGTTGTCAAAGAAACGTCGTACACGGTCAGTGGCCACAGCAACCTCGGCAGTAGACCAAACTGAAAGCACCGGAGTTTTAGTTTGCCAGGTAGAGCACAGCTGTTTATGCTCTTGAACCCTTCCACTGCTTGTCGTCTAACTTCTCCCACCCGAACTGTGTCCTTTAGATCCCCATCGTACCATCTCCCAAGACTCTTCACTGGCTTCTCAGAAACTGTTGGTATTGCCTCACCATTAATGAAGAATGTTTTATCTACTACCTTTCCTTTAACTATCGAGATGCTCCTTGATTTAGAGGGCTTAAATTTTATTCGTGCCCATTCAATATTATCTGTTAACTTCCCCAATAACCGATTAGTGCAGGTTACTGTTGTAGTCATGGTTGTCATGTCATCCATGTATGCTCTGATTGGTGGTAGTCGCATCCCAGAAGCCAAGCGCTCTCCTCCTACTACCCATCTTGATGCCCTCATGATTACTTCCATCGCCATGGTAAAAGCCAGTGGAGAAATGGTGCATCCTGCCATTATTCCAACCTCTAGGCATTGCCATGCAGTGCTGAATTTTGGAGTTGAGAAACTGAATTGCAAATCTCCAAAATAGGCTTTCACTAAATTTGAAAGTAACATTGCAAAGTAACATTGCAGCAGCAATAATGGATATTCGTGTCAGGAATCCAATTGCACTAACAATGTCGCAGTTGGTGCTTTTATCACTGAAACGAGAGAATTAAAAAAAAAGTTGTAGTTCCAATATCCACAATACGAGTTAGTTACAAATGCAGATGTAATGTATTTTTCTATTACAACAATCAAAACTAAAGGGAACTCACCTATTATCAGTATGAAGACGGATGAAAAACCCATGCCTGCTCACCAGTGTTGTGCTAGTTACTAAGAAATAGTAACTAGTTACAGTTACTAGTTACTTCGTTCAAAAAGTAACTCAATTACTTTGTTGATTACTTACACCAAAAAGTAATGCGTTACTGTTAAAAGTAACTTTTTAGTTACTTTTTTAAAGAAAGTTCTTAAATGTTCCCATTAATGCCCTTTAATGCGTTATGGTCTGTACAAACACAAAACTGACTTAAACAGAAAGTAGTTTTTAAACACTATTTTATTTAAGTCAGACCAGCACAAACTGAATATATCAAGGATTTCTGAAATAAATAACAAAACAAGCATTTTTAAAGCTAGTGACTTGTTTGCTTTCTCAACATTGATATGTTCATGCAGCTGACAGTACGTTTTTACCACTGTGGTTTTTACTGCATGAATTAATATTTGAGCAATACAATATTGTACCTTGATCATTCTTGTTAGTTCATAGTAGGCCTACATTAACTAAGGAGATACAAATACATCTAACAATGAATGATACTTCTACAACATTTATTAACCATATTTAATGCTAAAATTGTTATCTTATTGTAAAGTGTTACCATTTATATGATTCAAGCTTAAAGAAGATGGCCATATTTAAATATCTGCAAAGGCCAGAGCATTAAAATTACATAAATCTAGACCTATATTACATGTACAGTCTTTCACTTTATTTGCTTAAATTTTAGAACACTTGATTAGACTTGATGTCGGCTGCATGAACACATCAATGTAAGCAATCAATCACGTCACTAGTTTTAAAAATACAACTTCGCCGGCTAATGAATGCATAAAAGTGACCAGCTGGACATAAACTAATGCAAATAGATGGTAACAATTGCGACATAAAACATGTGGGTCAGGTCTGCGTGTGTATTTGTCACATTGCTTTAGTCGCTTGAGGTAAGTTAGCCGTTACTAATGTTATTCCTCTCAGACACGACGGCAAGCTTCTGTTCTTTCTCTGCTGATGCAGCATCTAGTCAAAAAATGTAATATTTTATAATGATATGGCAATGTGTACTTAAGTGTTCTGTATTCATACCGTTTCGCTGTCTGTGTTTTAAATGCGCATCAAGTGCTCAGCGCTCTCCGTGAAGCTTGTAATCTCCGTGCTCGCGCTGCCTCACGTGTACGTAAACAACTCAGCCAGTGAGTTTGTTATGTGTCCTCAGGTGTCCTCTCGCTCTGTATAATGCTAGCAGTCTCTTCAGTGCTCTCGTACAGTGTAATGACAGCGCACACTTTTCAGCCGCTCCAGCAACTAATTAATTTAAAAAAGTAACGGACAACGCGCCATATGGTAACGGTAACGGAGTTAATTTATTTAAAAAGTAATGCGTTACAGTATTAGTTACTGTCAAAAGTAACTGCGTTACAGTAACGCGTTACTAGTAACGCGTTACTGCCCAACACTGCTGCTCACTGCAGTCTTCCGTAGGCTAGCCAAAAATACTGTTAAGTACCGTTTTGTTTCCTTCGAGCAATAAATGCGTTAAAATGCCGTTATAATTTTTCTACATCATTTCACAAAAGAAAAAAATGGCAATGTACTGCTTTTGAACATAGAGGATTATACTGTTGAAAATTTGCCGTAAATTTACAGCAATTTCTAACAGTCTGTTCTTCCTGAAATCGACAATGATCTCCTTAGTTTTCTTGGTGTTCAGAGCCAGGTTATTCTCTGAACACCAGGCTGCCAAATTCAGGACCTCCTGTCTGTAAGCTGCCTCGTCTCCCTTTGAGATGAGTCCGACCACTGTGGTGTCGTCAGCAAACTTGACAATAAGATTGTTGTTGTGGGCCAGACTACAGTCATGGGTGGACAGACAGTACAGGAGGGGGCTCAGCAAACAGCCTTGTGGGGAGCCAGTGCTCCGCGTGCGAGTGGAGGAGAGGTGGGGACCAAGTCTCACCTTCTGGAGCCGTTTGGTAAGAAAGTCCTTTATCCAGGCACATGTGAGAGGGGGGAGGGAGAGAGTGAACAGTTTAGTGATGAGAATGTCTGGAATAATTGTGTTAAAAGCTGAACTGTAATCTACAAAGAGCATCCGGACGTAGCTCTGCTGCTGCTCCAGATGGCTCAACGCAGAGTGGAGAGCTATGGCGATGGCATCCTCTGTAGATCTGTTCGCACGATATGCGAACTGATAGGGGTCGGAGTCTGGGGGGAGATAGTCTTTGATGTGCTGGAGAACCAGTCTCTCGAAGCACTTCATAACTACCGGAGTGAGGGCCACAGGACGGTAATCATTTAGGCTGGTAATGGGAGACTTCTTCGGTACTGGAATGATTGTGGCTGATTTTAGGCAGGACGGGATGACTGCCTGAGGCAGGGAGCGGTTGAAGATTCTGGTGAAGATGAGGGCGAGCTGGTGGGCACACACTCTGACCACCTTGCCAGGTACTCCATCTGGGCCGACAGCCTTCCTGGGGTTCACTGCCAGGAGCACCCGTCTGACATCGTGCTGCCTCACAGTTAGTGGAGTGGTGCAGGAACCCGATGGGCATTTTGACAAGGCTGGAGCAGATGAGTGCTGCTGTTGTGATGTTTCAAAGCGAGCAAAGAAACAATTTAGCTCCTCTGCCAGCAACGCACTCAGATCTCCTGTTGTCGCATGACAGCCTCTATAGTTTGTGATGTCTCTTATGCTCTGCCACACCTCCCGTATATTGTTGCTGGACAGGTGGGACTCTATGCTCCTCTTATGGTCCGCCTTGGCTTTCTTAATTCCACTTTTCAGGTCGGCTCGAGCAGCCCTATACAGAGCTCGATCGCCTGACCGGAAGGCAGCATCACAGGCTTTGAGGAGTGTGCGGACATGGTTGGTCATCCAGGGATTCTGGTTTGGGAAAACCCGAATGTTTTTGTCTACAGTCACATTTCCGATACAGAACTTGATGTAGTCCAGTACTGTTCCTGTGAATGTTTCCAACTCCTGGTGTTCAAATAAGTCCCAATCCGTCTGGCTGAAGCAATCCTGTAGTTATCTACCTGCATAGTAGTAGTACTACCTGCATTATCAGGCCAGGTAGTATAATAGTCTTAATGGTAGGCCTGGCACTACGTCTCAGGGGGGTGTAGGCTGGAGAAATCAGAAGAGAGAGATGGTCTGACTGGCCCAGGTGGGGGAAGGGTGTGGCTCTGTATGCGTGCTTAATGTTGGAATAAACATGATCCAAAGTGTTCTCTCCTCTAGTAGGACACTTGACATTTTGATAACATTTTGGGAGTACAGTCTGGCCTTATTAAAGTCTCCTGCAATTATATGAACACCATCGGGGTGGGCCTGCTGTTGTTTGTTTATGGTGTTCAGCAGGAGAGAGAGCGCCGTGTTTACATTGGCGTCGGGTGGAATATACACAGCCGTGGCAATCACTGCTGTTAGCTCTCTTGGTAGAAAAAAAGGCCGGCATCTTACAGACATGTACTCGAGATCAGGGAACAGTGGTTATCTATGATTGTCCCATTATTGCACCAGTTCTCATGCATGTACATACAAAGCCCCCCACCTTTACTCTTACCGGAGTCCTCAGTTCTGTCCCAGTGAAGCAAAGTGCGACCTGTTAGCTGTATGCCAGCATCAGGTATCCCCAGGTGAAACCAGGTTTCAGTGATAATCAAAACACAGCAATCACGAACATAGCGATTTCCGGCGAGTAGTAATTCCATGTCATCCGATTTAGCAACAGAGATATGGCATTGGAGAGATACAGGCTCGGTAGAGGTGGCTTGTGTGGTTGTTTTCTTAGCTTTAGCATAACACCGGACCTGCAGCCCCGTTTCTGCTTCCTCTCCCTCCTCCGTCTGCGCCGCCTCTTCAGCCCGACAACAACCCACGGGGAGCCCAGCGGTCTGCTATGTCATCTAGGATATTGTGCGTATAATGAAACACACTCAAAATAGATATCTGATGCTGGTCCCCGATGTCCAAAAGGTTCTGGCGGGTGTAAAAAATGTTCTCAGAACAGATAGTGCAAAAAAAGCGCAAAAAAAGTAAGACAAAAACGACAAGAAAAACAAAAAAGGATACTGTAAAGAAGAGCTGTGAGCCGCTGCGGCGATGCACACCGCCATCTTGGATTGTCAGAACATTCTTTCTCTTTCCTTTAATCTGGCTTATGCTACTCTGAGCAATGTCTGAACTTTGTATTTTGAGCACTTCTTGCGTTGTTTTTTCCTCTTCACGATGACTCGCTTTAGTCCTCAGTTGTAAGTCGCTTTGGATAAAAGAGTCTGCTAAATGACTAAATGTAAATGTAAAACAGTGCCATCTTGTGGCAGTTACAGCAGCCGTGTTTATGAGCAGCGCGCGCAGAGCCGTTGTTTTATCCATTAAGCACAAATAAAAGCCTGACAACGCTAAAGTTCAGTTTTCTGATAATAATTCACATATTAAAGTGTGGCAATAAATTAAATGTAACAATTATATTAAAACTAATTATAAAAATACCTACAGAGTTGCGCTTGATGCAAGTAAATGTTGGTCTAATTAGTTTATGGTTTTTATGCTGTTTATGTGTCAGAATATATGATCATGTAACATAGGCTATAGGCTTATTTATATGTTTATATAAATGTTAGTAAATGGACTTAAACTTCCACAAACCTGTAGAGTAGTGGTCTGGGTTCAAACATTGCGACACGCAAAGTGAAGCATTCACGTGACTGGAAAGAAAGTGAGGCTTTGTTTCTCATTGATCACGTGTTTCTCTGAAAACATTACACGCTCCGGCACGAGCTTCATGAGAAATTGCGCTGCGTACTCGATACGCGCTTTGAAGCTTCAGTGTCTAATGTAACCTCACTAGTGCGAAGTCTTGTATGTCTCACTGCATTTCTGAGCGCGTTTGTATCCTGTTTCTCCCATCTCCTGGTTTTCTTGATTCTCTGCCTGTTCCCTTGGATTTCTCTCTTTGCCTCAGCCCTTATCTGTTATGGTTTGTTTGTGTATGACCCTTGTGATTGCCTGGATTTGGATTTGGATTGTGGATAACCCTTTAAATAAAAACTTCATTTGGATCCTCAACCTTCGTGTCTTAGAGCAGTGTGTGACAACAATCATGGCAGGCAAGTAAAGTACATCTACATATATTTTCCCCTGACTGCAACCCATTTTTATTGCTTCATGCGTGTCCCTATAGAAGCCAAAAGGCCTCTATTTTTTTGTGACCGTAACATTCTCATTCCCATTGCGCCTGTTCTGCATTTGGGATCAGTCACAAAGACGTTTTGCAACATTATCATATTATAAAACAATGTGCTTCGCATGACACATGGACATTTATGTTTAAAAACTTAAGAGATGTTCATTACTGTAATAAACACTTAATGATTGCAGTTTTTGGTAACGCTTTAGATTACAGCCCGGAAAGTACTGCGTAATTAAAGCAATTTTACAGCGTACCCTTGGGTAATTATAGTGTACCTATAACGTACTTACAATATAAGTATAAGGGAACAATATTTTAAGTTTGGGGAATAAAGGGTTAATAACCAGGATAATTAAAAAATATTTATACTGTAAGTATTATAGAACTAAGGGGTTCTTATTCTACTATTATGATATAACAATCTTACATTTGGGAGCAATTTAGCAAGAACATACACTGCGTACCTTTTTGAAATAATGGTGGACCAGTACATACTGTATAGGCTTTTTAAAAATTACAGGGTACATATCTATGCATTTATAAAGTAATCTTTTTAACAAAAGTGCACTGAAAACAAAAACTATTGCAACTTTTGCTTAAATATTGGGGAAAGATACTCGTTTCATGTAGTGGTGCTTGTTACCCCCTTGTTCCATGTAGTTACAGGGTAAGTGTGACATTGCGGGTCGTAAATTAAAGTGGTTCTCGTTACCCTCTTGTTCCATGTAGTTACAGGTTAAGTGTTAGATTGCGGGATGCAAATTAACCCTCGGGGGACGGATTGGGCGGTACCACCCAAAATGGCATACTTTTACAAATGTGTAATTATCTTAAAAACTATTAATGATAGAGAGATGCGGTCTTTTTCACCGTCTTCCTCAGATTCCGCTGAAAACAGTGATAACTCACCCGGCTTGTAAATATACACACTTCCTTGTTGCTCAATACCACTATGTAAAAGGCCAATGAAATCGATGTTGTTTGGCTGATTCCGCGAACAACAACCAATGGAAAAATTGCCGATGGAGAAATATTTTTCTTACCCAATCAGAGGAAGGTTACCATGACGTTTCTAGCAAATCAGAGGACTCTGTAGCCTTGCAAGGGGTGGTACTATATAGTTAGGGATATGACGCAAACAGCGTTGAATGGAGAGAAGGAGAGAGAGCGAACGGAGGCTTACGGAGCGGATTATCAGAGATTTATATGAGAGAGCAGAGAGACAGAACAATTATAATATATATACAGGCCCTTCTCAAAAAATTAGCATATTGTGACAAAGTTCATTATTTTCCATAATGTAATGATAAAAATTTAACTTTCATATATTTTAGATTCATTGCACACCAACTGAAATATTTCAGGTCTTTTATTGTTTTAATACTGATGATTTTGGCATACAGCTCATGAAAACCAAAAATTCCTGTCTAAAAAAATTAGCATATCATGAAAAGGGTCTCTAAACGAGCTATTAACCTAATCATCTGAATCAACTAATTAACTCTAAACACCTGCAAAAGATTCCTGAGGCTTTTAAAAACTCCCAGCCTGTTTCATTACTCAAAACCGCAATCATGGGTAAGACTGCCGACCTGACTGCTGTCCAGAAGGCCATCATTGACACCCTCAAGCAAGAGGGTAAGACACAGAAAGAAATTTCTGAACAAATAGGCTGTTCCCAGAGTGCTGTATCAAGGCACCTCAGTGGGAAGTCTGTGGGAAGGAAAAAGTGTGGCAAAAAACGCTGCACAACGAGAAGAGGTGACCAGACCCTGAGGAAGATTGTGGAGAAGGACCGATTCCAGACCTTGGGGGACCTACGGAAGCAGTGGACTGAGTCTGGAGTAGAAACATCCAGAGCCACCGTGCACAGGCATGTGCAGGAAATGGGCGACAGGTGCCGCATTCCCCAGGTCAAGCCACTTTTGAACCAGAAACAGCGGCAGAAGCGCCTGACCTGGGCTACAGAGAAGCAGCACTGGACTGTTGCTCAGTTTTGCATGTCATTCGGAAATCAAGGTGCCAGAGTCTGGAGGAAGACTGGGGAGAAGGAAATGCCAAAATGCCTGAAGTCCAGTGTCAAGTACCCACAGTCAGTGATGGTCTGGGGTGCCATGTCAGCTGCTGGTGTTGGTGCACTGTGTTTTATCAAGGGCAGGGTCAATGCAGCTAGCTATCAGGAGATTTTGGAGCACTTCATGCTTCCATCTGCTGAAAAGCTTTATGGAGATGAAGATTTCATTTTTTCAGCACGAACTGGTAAATGGTTTACTGACCATGGTATTACTGTGCTCAATTGGCCTGCCAACTCTCCTGACCTGAACCCCATTGAGAATCTGTGGGATATTGTGAAGAAAAAGTTGAGAGACGCAAGACCCATCACTCTGGATGATCTTAAGGCCGCTATCGAAGCATCCTGGGCAGGGACATGCACAGGAATTTTGAGGGGCAGTTGCTTTGACCTGAAAAAAGGGCACCCCCAAAATGCTGCTAAGGGGCCCTCTACCTGACCTGTGACGCCGTGAGCTATGTAAACCATTTGCCATTGCCACACAGTCACACCTGACACTTCAGTGCTCCCAATACAATCCTCCCTCCTTTAAACAAAACAGAATGAGGTTCAAACAAACAATATTTATTGAATAGAGTATTTTCTATACAATGTTAAGATAACAAGTGAATATTAATGTAAACATAAATAAGAAGAAAATAATAAATTATAACCCTGAACTTTGGCTTTTGGGATTAACTTTGGTTCTCTCTACAGCCTGGGTATTTTCGGCATCAGTATGATTTTTTTATTTTTTATTATGCATGTTGAAGCAATTCTTGATTTATGGTTATTATTTACTGATGGATGTGCATCCATATTGACCAGTATGTCCCAGCTAATCAACATTTTAAATTCAATATAGCCTATAAATCAATAGTCAATCAATGTTAAATTGTCAATACATTGCTTTCTATCTTGCATAATTAGTGCAGTTGTTTAGAGTTTTTAACTACACTGAGACTAGATAATCAGTGTCTTGTTTTATAATGTGTACTTTGATTGGGAGTGCCATCATTGACGTGCATATATTGTACATTATGTCTGGTCTCCACATATTTCTGCTTGAAAAATGCGAGTTTCATTTCGTGCACGCGCATATGAACGCACGATATGAACGCGGCGCCGCGGTAATGTTTTCCGACCTGCAGTAAACAAACACCGTTGCACTTTGTCGTTTATCAAAAACAAACGTAATTAATTTTTATTTAACGTATTTTACTCTCACTTTTGTCAGGCACAAAGTGATGCAAGAGATGCACTGCCTGTCCAGCTAGCAAGACCGAAAAACATCAAATTTAGAGAGGAGAGAACACACGTTTACCTGATTGTTGTTCCTGCAATTCACTCTCATGGTTTTTTTCTTCTTCCTCGACCAGAAGTATAGTTTCACTTCATTTTGTCATGGATGTTGTACACATTCTTTGACTGTTTTGTTTAAAGGAGGGAGGATTGTATTGGGAGCACTGAAGTGTCAGGTGTGACTGTGTGGCAATGGCAAATGGTTTACATAGCTCACGGCGTCACAGGTGGTAGAGGGCCCCTTAGCAGCATTTTGGGGGTGCCCTTTTTTCAGGTCAGACCAACTGCCCCTCAAAATTCCTGTGCACGTCCCTGACGTTTAATCTCCCCGACAGACTACGTAGTCTAAATTAAGCCAATTGTTAGCATTAGCAACCGCCTTTTTCAAGACGCGTAACAGCCTAAAAAAATCACGAGTGTCATTGCCTTGCTACGCAGAATACGCACCGGTCGCGTGCAGCGCTGCAGCCACGTAAACAGTTTGCCCTTCCCTTACTGACTTTCACTTTCGGTGCCCGAATGGAAGTGAATGAGGCTTTGCGTTTTTTTTTTTAATCTAGGCCTACGTGAAATTCTGCATTGTACGATTTTTTGTTTTTGTTTATCGGAAGGGCAACCTGAGTCGAGAAAGGCATATGGGCAGCCCCCTTGTGCACGTCCCTGATCCTGGGCCTCCATAACACCTCAGCAGTGCTACAGGCTGATTGCCTCCATGCCACGCCGCATTGAAGCAGTCATTTCTGCAAAAGGATTCCCGACCAAGTATTGACTATTGAGTGCATAACTGAACATAATTATTTGAAGGTTGACTTTTTTTTTGTATTAAAAACACTTATTTTATTGGTCGGATGAAATATGCTATTTTTTTGAGACAGGAATTTTGGGTTTTCATGAGCTGTATGCCAAAATCATCAGTATTAAAACAATAAAAGACCTGAAATATTTCAGTTGGTGTGCAATGAATCTAAAATATATGAAAGTTTAATTTTTACCATTACATTATGGAAAATAATGAACTTTATCACAATATGCAAATTTTTTGAGAAGGACCTGTATATATACACAAACAATTATAGCATTATTTATTGTTTTAGCACTTTTATGATGGCAAGCAGTAAACGATTTACGGTGGAACAAGCTCTGGAACAATTACTGGAGAGTGACGAGGAGAAAGCATTGCTTAGAAAATTCTAAGCATGCCTAAGAAAAACGCCTAGGACTATTTGTAAATAAAGTTAGAGTTTTCAATGTTCTTTACACATTTTATTTAACAATTACACATGTCTGTCAAGCAAAGGCTTTGACAAATATATTTTTTGTTCAAAAACTGTTCACTATTGTTGTGTGATGTGTGATTTTCAGAAATAAATGACAAAAATCTAATTTCCGTTTTTGAAATTCTCTAGTTCATAGTACATTTTCCACTCATACTTCCTTTATAAACACATTACATGCATGCTTATGTTAGCTTAGGGTCTTCTGAATCCATAGATACCAAACACATAGTGTTCCATCTCCTTTACATATGGTTTATAAGGCCAAATGTAAAAATAGAGAAAACGGACCAAAAAGGGCTTAGTCCCCAGAGGGTTAAAGTGGTGCTTGTTACCCTCTTGTTCCATGTAGTTACAGGGTAAGTACAATAAAAATGCATACACAATCTTATATCACTGACTCGGAAATCTTTATTTATTATACAAGCACCACTTACCCTATAACCACATGAAACAAGATATATTTCCCAGTATTTTAAATTGCAATAGTCTTAGTTTTTCTTGCCTTGAAACATGTTACCCCAAACTTAAACATCTACACTTTTGCTATCAAAAAAAAAGTATAAATGCATAGATATGTACCCTGTAATTTAAAAAAGCCTATACAGTATGTATTGGTACACAATTATTACAAAAAGGTACGTTCTCGCTAAATTGCTCTCAAATGAAAGATTGTTGTATCATAATAGTAGAATCAGAACCTCTTAGTTCTATAATACTTATAGTATAAATATTTTTTTAATTCTCCTGGTTGTTACCCCTTTATTCCCCAAACTTTACATATTGTTCCCTTATACTTACATGCAAGTACTTTATAGGTACACTATAATTACCGAAAGTTACTCTGTTAATTCCTCTTAAAGGGACAGTTCACCCAAAAATAAAAATTCTGTCAGTATTTACTCACCCTCATGTTGTTCCAACCCCGTAAGACCTTCGTTCATCTTCGGAACACGAATTAAGATATTTTTGATGAAATCTGAGAGCTGGATCACTCCTCCATACTAGTCCATAGGCTTCTTCAGGGATTGAACTTGCCGGCCTCGAAAAGTTGTTGAAGACATCGTTAAAATAGTCCAAGTGACTACAGTGGCTCAATCTTAAGTTTATCAAGCAACGAGAATACTTTTTGTGCGCAAAAACAAACAAAAATAACGACTTTATTTCAACTATTCATTTCCTTCTCTTTGGGCCTCTAGTCAGTTAACGTAGTGTGATTCCGTAGAGCTACATCACACGTAGGCTCACTATTGGCCGACGCTGGTCATGTGCGTGATGCGTGTGACGTACAACAACAGAAGCTTACGCTATTACACTAGTGAACTGACTCGAGGCCCACAGAGAAGGAAATGAATCATTGAAATAAAGTCGTTATTTTTGTGTTTTTTTGCGCACAAAAAGTATTCTCGTCGCTTGATAAACTTAAGATTGAGCCACTGTAGTCATAATTTATTTACTCTGGGACAATGCACTGCCTGATGCGATACTGTGGTAGACGGTTGCATAGTTATAATTTTGTCCCTGATATTATCGATCTTATAAGTGAAAAAGTTCATAAAGTCATTACTGCTGTGTTGCTTGGACACTTCTGGGGTTGAAGCTTTCTTTTTCGTTAGTTTAGCCTCTGTTTCAAATAAATACCTAGGATTATGTTTATTTTCTTCTAATAGGGTTGAAAAATAAGCAGATCTAGCAGCTTTTAAGGCCTCTCTGTAAGCAATCGAGCTCTCTTTCCATGAAATCCGAAATACCTCTAGTTTAGTTTTCTTCCAGTTGTGCTCCATTTTTCTGGCTGCTCTCTTAAGGGCCTGGGTGTGCTCGTTGTACCACGGCGTTGGACTATTTTCTTTAATCTTCTTTAACCCTCTGGGGACCAGAAACGCGGGCGCGTTTTGCTCGTTTTTTTTCACATAGCAGAAAAATAGACTTAAAGTACTACCATCATTTCTGTTCATATAGAGTTAAGAAATATGAGAAAATAATCTGTTAAATGTCTACTTTTTTATGTGCCCACATACAATCGAAATAAAATATTGTGCTTTTGTAAAATAAAGAAAATAAACAGGGTGTGCGTTCTGCCTCTCGGTCACCGTGAACTTTTTTTCTGGAGCACGTCTCTAATCTTCAACACAACTCAGCTAATACTATTCACCCAGCCATAAGCAATATATCTTTTAAATCGTTTGAGTTTGTACTTTTAAATGATCCGATTCAAAACTAAAATTAATATTCTCCGTTTATGTCATCTATATAAAAAGAGAGACGTGTCAGCCGGTCTAATTATCTTCCTCTCAGCTGATTATCTCTGGTAATGTGACACGCCCACGGAGAGCACGCGCTATTCAAACGCAAATATGTGAAGCAACACATTGAGACGTGTTAACGCCCATAAACTCTGAAAACACACATTATTTTTTAGTCAGATTAATCTACTGTCGTCTTGCGCGGCTGTATGAGGAACAATCCTGGGACATTTACCACTGGGTTTATTTTCACTGCGAGGATGAACAGATTCAGCTGAGAAGTAAGTGTTTTTTGCAAGTGCTTTGTTCTAATCGCGATATAGAATAACGTGTCTGTAAACGGAAAAATAGCGTACTGTTAAATGTGAATCATGTTTGTGTGTGTGTGTGTGTGTGTGCATGAATTAATGAATGAATGAACGCACAGATACGCACTGTTACAGACTAAATAACATTTCGTTGACTCGTTTTGGATAAAGTTTTTACTCTAAAATAGACATCAAATAAGCTTTTTTTAGGAGTTTCTGCTCATATGTTAAATATATAGTATGTTTTGTCAATAAACTAATCAACTAAGATGTTATAGTGTTTGTTTAAGCTATATCAAAATAATGAATCCTCAACTTTGAAATATGTATGATCAAACTAAGACATTTATGGAGAAAGACAATTTTCTTTTCAAGATGTTTCCAACTCTAACTTTGAACTTTGAACTGAAATAAAACCATGTCTATATGGTGAAGGGTGTGTGATAGAAGTGTCCAGACTTATGCACCCTGTATTTTCCTTATATAAATCCAAACAATCTAAAAGCCATTCTTTTTAAAATCTCCTCATTCTTTGTGCAAGGCTCCTGATAATGATAGGGCCTGATAGCACCTAATAGGGCCATTATGGGGAGGGTCTTTGTCTTTCTCAGGTGTGGAATGCCACACATATTAATGAGAGATCACGCCTCCTGCATAAAGCTTTCTCAAACAAAACACGTCAATAAAAATGTAAAAGACTTTATTGACTTATCTGAATGAGTAGTCAGGATGATTCTCACATAGTTTTGGAGCAAATATTCTAGGCTATGTGATACAATTTTCAAAAGTCTTGTGAAGAAATAATCAATATGTGTTTTGTGGTCTTATTTCAGCAACTTTCATTTTTATTTTTTTCAATAACCACGCATAAACATTATTCTATTAAAAATACAAACATGTACATACATGTTGCTCACTCATCATGGTCGCCAAGTTTGTGCTATATAGAGTGAATTTACACCTTTGCCATTAACATGTTTATAAATAACTGAAAAAAGCACAAATGTCAGTGCATGTCAAAACATCCCAAGGGCCCCAAAAACACTCTGGTCCCCAGAGGGTTAAGCACAGCGGAGCAACTGCGTCTAAAGTGCTGGAAAAGAGAGAGTTAAAAGTTTCTGTTGCAATATCGAGTTCTTCTAAGCTATCTGGGATGCTGAGATGATGACACTGATTAGGAAGATTATTGATAAAGCAATCTTTAGTGGCAGAAGTTATAGGTCTAACGTATTTATAACACGGAGTCGGCTTTGCAGCCTTGGCTAAATGTAATTTACATGAGACTAGATAATGATCTGAGATGTCATCGCTCTGCTGCAGAATTTCAACGGCATCAACATCTATTCCATGTGATAATATTAGATCTAGAGTATGATTACGACAATGAGTAGGTCCCGACACTTGTTGTCTAACTCCAATTGAGTTTACAATGTCTTTAAATGCCAATCCCAATGCATCTTTTTCATTATCTACATCAGGGGTCTCAAACTCAACTTAACTGGGGGCCGCTGGAGGTAGAGTCTGGGTCAGGCTGGGCCGCATCAAGTATTCCACAAAAAATAGTATTCAAGTATTCCAAAAAAGGAGCACAACTGATCCAATCTTCTCAATATTTATTATTAACATTTCTTCTGAACTGTTCCTCTGAATTTGAACATTCATTTCTGTACATGATTGGTTCTTCATGAGCTGTCCTTCTGACAGTTGAAGTTCATTTTTACAAACTTTCTATAACACATATTTGTGATATTTATATTTGCTTATGTCCTTTTTATTTTCTTTATACAACACATTAATGATATTGAATGTTTTTTGTTTTTTTTGGAAGGCACATTTCCTTTTATTATACTTAGAAAAACAATTATTGCTTTTGAAATACAAATATTTGCAGTCATGTCTGCCCGTCTTATTGAATTCTTTCTACACATGTATAGTGTCTCAGGCAAATGACTGACTTTGCACAAATCAAAGCAAACCATCTTATCAACCTCTTGGACACATATTACAAGCTCAAAATTATTATTCTCACATTGTTTTAGAGCAGGGTCTCTCTCCAACACGTCGCTCGCGAGCTACCAGTAGCTCGTGGCCTGATTGGTGTTAGCTCGACAAGGGGCCGTTCACATATCGCGCTCACATATTTTGCGCGCTCAAGTTCGTTATTTCAAATGTAAGCGCGCTCATAATTGAAGCGACGCGCTCATTTTTTCCAGGCGCAGTATGTTTGTACTTCGCGGTTGTCATTGACAACTATTGACAACAAACCCACCGTAAGCTGTCACGAAACTATCTATGGTAGCCCATAAGGGATAAAAATATACATATATATATATATATATATATATTTAAAACGCGGCACACGCAACGACGGGCCGCACTAACATTAAACTTTAATGTCATGTAGGGGGCCACAAAATAGGGCCGCGAGTTTGAGAGCACTGATCTACATGTATATTAAAATCACCAACAATTAGTACTTTATCTGCAACCAATACTAATTCTGATTAGAAAGTCCGCAAATTCTTTGATAAAATCTTTATGGTGCCCTGGTGGCCTGTATACAGTAGGCAGCATAATTCTCACATGTGATTTATCGTTTACACTATATATTTTTACATTAAGAACCAACACTTCAAAAGAAGTATATTTAAAACTAGATTTCTTAGTGATTTTGAAAATATTACTATAAATTACAGCAACACCTCCCCATTTGCCTTTCAGACGAGGTTCATGTTTATAACTGTAATCTTGTGGGGTTGACTCATTTAAAGTAATATAAGTAATAAAAGTTTTGGTTTTAACCAGGTTTCTGTCAAACACAGCACATCTAGATTATAATCTGAAATCATATCATTAACTATGAGTGATTTTGGAGTAAGGGATCGAATATTCAGCAACCCAAGCTTTATCATTTGCTCATCTGTATTATATCTGTTTTTTATTTGTTGAACATCAATTTTCAATTTTTAACCTGACGTTTTTTGGATTTCCAAATTCGGGGAACAGACACAGTCTCTATATGATGATATCTAGGTGAAAGAGGCTCTATGTGATGAGATTTATCTGACCTTGGTGACGTGAGGCCGCTAGCAGATGGTCCGTTTAGCCAGTCTGTCTGCTTCCTGACCTGAGCCCCAGATTGTCATGTTTTAGCTCTAAGACTATGAGCCAAATTACTAGAGAGAAGAGCAGCACCAGCCGAGGAGGGATGAATACCATCTCTTTTTAACAGGTCAGGCTTGCCCCAAAAACTTTTCCAATTCTCTATGAATTCTACATTATTACGCGGACACCACTCAGACAACCAACCATTGAGCGAACACAATCTACTAACTATCTCATCACTCCTTCGAACAGGAAGGGGGCCAGAGCAAATTACAGTGCCTGACATCGTACTTACGAGTTCACACAACTCTTTAATATTCATTTTGGTGATCTCCGACTGGCGGAGTCGAACATCATTAGTGCCGACGTGAATAATGATCTTAGAGAATTTACGATTAGCATTAGCCAGCACTTTTAAATTTGCTTTGATGTCAGGCGCTCTGGCTCCCGGCAAACATGTGACTATGGTGGCTGGTGTCTCTATTTTCACGTTCCGTGTGATCGAATCACCAATTACCAGGGCACAATCAACAGAATTCTCAGTGGGTGTTTCACTGAGTGGGGCAAATCGATTTGTTATGGTAATCGGAAAGGAAGAGTGTTTTTTTGATCCGTGACTAGAGCGATCTCTCACTGTCACCCATCTGCCCTGCTGCACGGCTCTACTTCTACTTCAAAACACTATATAAAGATCTAGCATTCTTACCATCCTCAATTAAAGTTTGGATGCGTGTCTCTAGTTCTGAAATCTTCTCCGTGACTGTCTCCTTGCATTTATCACATATAAATCCTATAATGCCATCGGAGAAGGCTATACTAAACACATGACACGTGACACAGGTGACAATAACAGGACAAAAAAACATTACTCACCGTGTTTGTTGACTGATTCTTACTTACCTGGACTTTATTAACTCAAAGGCGTGGGTGCGCGAGAGAAAATAAATAAATGAGCGCACGGGTGGCGCGTTAACAGGCTAACGTTAGCGAGTTACTAGCGTGCTGTGTTAACAATAACGGAAGCTAGAGATGTAAGGTTAATCTGAGATGTTGGGTAAGCTGTATTTAGTAGTATAAACAACTAGAAATGATAGTAAATGATGGCTCAAAACATAAAGAAATACAAGGCTCAGGTGGAGCTTACAACCTCGAAGCAAACAAACACACAGCAGTCAGCGAGGCAGACAGGAGCAATCCTCACAGTGTATTTTTATGTACTTTATTATAATGAGGTTGATTATACCCTGCTACTGCACTGCGTAGATCAAGAGAATGCAGTATTTGTCACTCCAAAGGAACTACATCGGCCAAGAGTGCCAGTCCATGAAAATAATTCGCTTGTCCTAGGAGTCAGAAATATACAGAGAAATGGCAAAGAGTGGACACCCTGGAACTGAATACCACCACCTACAAATAACTATCTCTGGACACCGCTACATTCCTCCACCACCACTAGACACTGCGTCTTTAGACATAATGTTCAACATATATATAGGACTATATATATATATATATATATATATATATATATAGTACTAATTTTAAAAAGCAGAGTCCAGGAATGTAAGGACCTGCATTTAAAGGCCATTGAAGAGGAGGTAGATTGTGTCTTTTCCCATTTTTGGGGGGGGGGGGGGGGGGGATCGGGGGGTATGACCTGTCACAGACAAACATACAGTATACTTCTCTGTGTTTACAAACCTTAAAGCCAACTGGTGTCAGCTTGGGCGAACTATTGTAACATTTGACACAATGTCTGGAAAATGGCGCTGTCAATGTAGGGGCAGTGAACATAGACTGAGTTGTGTTCACAGATATGTATCCATGTGGGGGGTATACCAGGGAGTCGGCCATCATTACAAAAAAAAAATCGATTGCAAGTCCTGAAGAAATAGAGGATCTCGAGGAGAAAGAACAAGACAGGGATGATGACATTCAGCCATCAAATGAGACAGCATCAGCACTAATAAAAAATGAGCGAGTACTTTTTGAGGTGCAAGAGAATTTCTGAAAACCTTCCACAAGACTTAATTTTAACAGATGGCAATACCTGAAAGTTTTGTGCCTAAAGAGACACAATGCCCTTACTGCCCTGGACCATGCTAGCCTAACCTCAGTGAAGCAATACTGAAGACAAAGCATGCTACCAGTAGTAAGTGTTGCAGTGTACATAAAGGAATGCCCTGTTTGTGGAACCCCAGTCAGATTCCAAGAATATAAGTCTGATTAAAGCAGCGGTTTAATAAAAGAAAAAAGAAAAACAATGTGTGCCACAGAAACTCACAACTGTAAATGAAACCGAGAAACCAAGGCTAAAATACACAACGATAAGTTAACTAGGAACACTTCTGAAAACATTCGAGGAGTGAGGAGATCAAGCATTGATCACAGAAGCTACAAAGGACTACAGACCAGCACAGGACATGGCACACTAAAGTCACACAGAAGACAAAAGCATGAATATTACATCCATCTATCATAACCATTTTACCCTGATTGATAATGAATTGTAGGCATTATTGACTGCCAGTTACTGTAAAATAATGTGTAAAATAAAAAAATCTATATTTTACATGTGACTTTGCCAATCGACACAACTCATTGTAGAAAATGTATTGTATGAAATTAACAAAGTTTTGCATTTGTCCCCTTTTTCCCATTGGAGGGGTACTGCATCTTGGGTGCACCCATGGTGTGGTGTACTATCAGTCACCCCTGTGGTGGCAGGAATCTGCTCGAGACAATGGAGATCCTCCCTCTGTTTCAAATCTCCACCCTCAGTCTTCATCTCTGACATATCTGGACGTGTTGTCAGACACGTCAATAATAGGACTCGTCAAAAATGTTCCCAGCCACATGATGGCAGGTAATGTGCTCCAACAACTGCATTGGGAAAAAAAAATGAAAGTGCAGAAGAAATGGGTGAATACCCTTCAAAGCTCTATGGGGCCAAATGAACATGAAGACAAAACAACTGACAGATTCGCCTGCCCTTACCCTCTGACTGGAACTTGTGAACGGTACTCCATTTATGAGCGTTTTCATGGAAAAAAAAAAGGCCTGAGGAGAGACTGAGGAGCATAGAACTGTTGCCAGATCTTGCCTCTATTGTTAATTCAGCTTAAGCAGAGCAAATTAACAAAGAGCTGTCAACCAGCAGGTACTTCAACTGGCAATTGAAGGACACTCCCTACATGTTCGCCTTGCTGCTGTATTTCCATCTGCACAACCAGCTGATCAACAATACCTTCTTAGAGGACATTAAACAAATGTCCAACGCAGATGTGCATCTAGGGCGACATGGACACCTAACTGTCACCTGCCCGTATACGGGCAACCTAAATTTACTTCACTATATTACTATTAAATCCTAATCTAGTCATGACAAACTATATATCGTTGGAAAGGTCAAAGACTCCTTAATAGATATTTTAGCACTGTTTTTTTCTTACAAATTATGTATGAACAGTAATATATGAATTTATGTCAAGAGTGCGCCTCAAAAAATCGACGTCATTACAGGTGTTTCTGACCTTTGTCACAAAAAGTTGACGCACATACTTTTAATAATTGAAACTTTGGTTTTTAATGCTAAAAGTTCATAATAAAACATAATCTAGTATTTGTCAATAAAAAAGATAACATTATATTTTAAAAAGTAAAGTAAAAAGTCCTCTAAAAAGTATAATATATATTATATATATATATATATAATTTTTTATTATTATTATATCACATATTTTAGTAGTTATCATAAATTAGTTATCATTTGAAAGCTTACGAACTCAGAATTCATCCTGTGAAAACCGTTTTGAAATTGGACGTTGCGTTACCATAGAAACGGTATTTTTTATTAGGTCCCTCCCCTTTTGGGCATCATATTTCATAATTTATTATCAAAAATGTTCTAATCTTGACAAAACACATTGTCAGAAAGTCACATATTGTCTGAGTCTCAAGGTTCCATATTTAGTGACAGAAGTGATATTTGGATAGAAATTTATTAATTTGTTATGGCAGAATGCATACAATTAAATTCAATGGAATGCAATGGCACCCGGTGGGTATTTTTGGTATTACGCCTAAACAAAATCTCATGGGAACTTCAATGTTTGTGATATCAACTTCAAATTTGGAACACAACTTGGTTAGATATATGGCTTTGACTTTCTGTCATTTTTAGGCTGAAACCTATATTAATTTATATTTATTTTTAATAAAAGAAAAATAAATATTTTATTATATTTTCATAACAATAAACTTGAACTTCAATAACTTTTAAATAATTTAATTCTATTAATTTATTCCACTTCAGCAATAATCTGCCAAGAGTCTTCTTTTAAAAGAGACCAACCGTAAGTCTTTAGTACAAAGGCTTCATGAATTACAACCGTTTAAGTTTGGGTAGTGCATTTTCACGTCAACGCTCAAAAGGGGGGTGATAGCTAAAGGGTTAAATACAATTGAATAGCCAGTTACTTACATTCTGAATTTCTGCAGCAATTTGAGCAAGACGACAGTCCACAGCCTTTAAATAATCACACAGACTTAAATATACAGAAAATGAGATGTGTAGTGTGAATGTGAATGTAGTGCTTATATTATGGGAACTGTGTGCAGTGTCATGTACTGAGATCCTAATAAAGATTTGTAAAGCAAACATAAGAACATTGCAAGCACACTTACATTATCATTTAACCAAGGCATGTTCTTATTTGGGCCTTCGTCTAAAAAAGAGGAGGGGCAAAGACTTCTCAAGTCCGCAATATTGTTGCATATGCTGAAAATCTGTTAATTGTGTCTCTCTCTCCTCCAGGAAATGTAAAGTAAACCCATTCATTACATGATAATGAAGCAGAAAATATTACAGGGGTAGTTTTGGTTACTGTTAACCATTCCTTGGCAGTTTAGCACATACAAAAGTCAGTCGGTACATTATTTTGTTCACTTATAGAAAACAATGACACAGTGAAACTCTCCAGATCTTCCTCAATTTTGTCTGGTTCAGCTTTTGGGTCAGACTTTACAGATTTTCTTCTGTACATATCTGCAATGATATGACACATAGTAGTGAGATAAAACGAAAAGTGTATGTTAAAAACATTTGTAGTTCTACACTAACTTTTATTTCATGAACTACATTACCTTTGTCTGGTTCTTCATCCACACCTATTAATAGGCAATTTTTCTGTATCTACATTATTACATTACAGAAATCGTAAAATCGTCACAACTAGCGGCAGTACCCATAAAAATTAGAACAATTTCCTTGGAATGAGAGGCAACAGTGGCTGGCTGGACTGAGCGGCCAGCGAAGTGTCAGTAAGCAACCAGTCGTAATCATGGTCATTTGACTGCTTTAATTGGGAGAAACTCCCTAAAACGTCATTCATACAAAATAATAGAATCATAAGAATCAGTCACGTGACCTGCCAGAATCAGACTGCCAGCTGCCACCACCCACTGACAGGTCACATGATCTGTCAGTGGCGACTCCTGCCAGCCAGTTGAAGATTGAACCCCCACTCTAACGTGCTTACCTTCGTATTGCGCTATTCAAACAGAACAATCCACGGTTTGAGAGTTGGGTCACTTTCCCACTCTTTGATGTAGAATTAATATTTACTATTTTTACGACTTTGCCTGCTGAAAAAGCCCCCTGCTAAAAGCAGCCTAGGCTAGTTGGTTTAAGCTGGAAGTAGCTGGTTTAATTAAACCATAGACATAATAAATACATAAAGCCCCATTGGCCGTTGTATCATACGTCAATGGTGCCGCAATATTTCTCTGGGCAACTTGCCGTAACTCTCATGAGTGGACTGAAGAAACGGTGCCTGACTATTTTGAGGTTTTACAAACTGTCGTACGATCTAAATCAGATCTCGGGAAATAACCTTTCACAGGTAAGACTGAACAGTTGTTTTTGGTCGTATTTGTTCATTATAACATTATGTTGACAGCGAGTTGGCCACCTAAGTCAAACTATGAATAGCTAGCGATAACTGTATTTAGTTATGAAAATGAGATTTTATAAGAGATAATATAAAGTTCACATGATTCTTATGAAGTCTGAGCTTATTTTATAGTTTATATCATGAACTAATCTAAATGTAAAGTGAGTCTTCAGTGCAATGCAGTGATCAGAGGACTGACAGGACAGCTCAGGCTGACACAATTACAGATAGAGCTAAACTGACTCATCTCTGCAAAGATCAGGGGCCTCATGTATCAACACTACGTACGCACAAAAACACAGCGTTTCACATTCACGACCAGATGTACTAACAGTGAAATTAACTTAAGAATGTGCGTTCCTCCAAGTAAACTTCATGTCTGGCGTACGTACATTTGTCGTGATTTTTGTCCGTTGGCGACTCATAGAGGCAAGGAATAAAGTGAAGTGGCGAACATTACACTACGAATTGTTCTATCGCACCACCAGCTGTCAGATATTGCTTATAATTTGTAATTGATAAATTATTTGACATTTTATTGTCAAACGAGTCTAAATATCCTATTATGCAATTAAGTAAGAACATATATAAAGCATGTGCAAATTGAAACAACCCGTCAGTGCAGTGTTGGCTTAACTAGGAATAAAAAATAAACTTCATTAATTCGGTCAGTAAAGATAAAAAAGAAAGTAATATTTTTATTCAGCAAGGACACATTGAATTTGTTTAAAAGTGAGAGTAAATGCATTTATAATGTTACAAAAGATTATAAGATTTCTATATCTGTTTGATTTAAGTTTTTATTCATTAAAGAATCCTGAAAATACTATATCACGGTTTCCACGAAAATATGAAGCAGAAGCACACCTGTTTTCAACACTGATAATACTCAAAAATGTTTCTTGATCATCAAATCATCATATTAGAGTGATTTCTGAAGGATCATGTGACACTGAAGACTGGAGAAATGATGCTGAAAATTCAGCTTTGATCACAGGAATAAATTACACTTTCACACAGAAGACATTTTCATTGAAATTTCGTTTCTTGCTTGCTTTAGCCATGTTCTTGGAGGTTTCTTGTGCCAAATTAGACTAATTACCATATTTAAATTAATTTAATTGGGGGAGGAGACTGGGTGGGGCGTTGTGCTCGTGCATGTGTGCTCGATTTTACGTTAATTGGGATGTACAAAGAGAATATGCGTGGGATCCTTCGTACGCAGAGATTCATACATCTGCTTTTTTTTGTGCGTACGCACATTTACAGCTTTGTCCGTACGCAATGTTTTAGTATGAATTCAACGCAAGTCTTTGTACATGAGGCCCCAGGTGTTTTGATTGCTTGTCATCTAATCGTGGCTCATTTATACATTTTAGCCAGTGGAACCAGGACAACACAAGCCTCAAGGAAGGCAGAATAGTATGGAGCCATATCAGTCTCAAAAAGAATAGATTTACAAAACAAAATTCATAAATGCACAGCACAATTCACATTTACAAAATCCGATTAGTAAATTCAAAACTCAATTCATAAATACACAAGTAATATCAGAAATATTTCCCCAAATGCATCTTACCTAAATAAATTAAAAATGTTTGCAAAAATATGGATATATCAAGTTGTTACATGTATTTATGGATCGTTGAATCTGAATCGTCACACGTTCGTGGACTGCTTTGAATTTGTGTGCGGTATTTTTGAGACCTTCCTGGCAGGTTAAGATTCAAAAATATCTTTTTGTGGAGGATGTTCTGTTTAGCCAATCGCGTTGAGCTTTTAATCCACCAATCAAAACGCTCCTTACTGAACAGACTCGAGAAGCTCAACGCTGCGCTTGTACTGTGCACTGCACTGGAACCTTCAAGATGGCTACCGAAGACAATACTCGTCGAGTAAGTAGTAAACTAAATGTATTATTACATACAACAGAAATCATTTTACTTGTTCCGGGTGTACGTGACAAGTTTTTAAACTCTTCTACGCCCAACATGAGAAATGGAATCCAGTTACAATAGAATATGTCTGGAATCTGCAAAGCGTGGAAGTTGTTTGCTGGATGAGTGCGTCGTGCATCTCGAGCATGCAGATGTAACACCGTATCCACACCGGACACGA
Organism: Rhinichthys osculus; assembly: GCA_029959095.1. NCBI lineage: Eukaryota > Metazoa > Chordata > Actinopteri > Cypriniformes > Leuciscidae > Rhinichthys > Rhinichthys osculus. The sequence continues at coordinate 43,034,283 of JARWKJ010000007.1, forward strand.
GTGGCCTTTGTCGCATCGCATCGGGCCGCTCGTGTCCGGCAGGCCTGCGTTTGGCATCGGGAAACCTGGACAATTCCCGGTGGCCTGGCAACTGATTTGGCTTTGACTTTATTGGTTTTACGTACCAAAATGATAATTTTCAGTTTCTGCATTCGATAGAAAAATCAGTTTCACACTCTACAAGTGTATGATAGCAATAAATGTTTCCTGCCAAATTATGATTCCCACAATGATTAACCTAGGCTTGGATTGGTGGTGGGTTTAGGGATTAGCTAATCGTGCAGCAGTGTGTGTGGCAGCGTTCCAGTGTGTGTGCCACAAACACAACGACCGCAAGGTTGCAGTACGTTATGTTAAGTGTAATAAGAAGCAAAATCCCTACAAAATTATTATTTTACGTTTAATTATATAACTTTGATTTGTGTTATCCGCATTCTTTTCTGGTTACACTTTATTTCGATAGTCCACTTTAGACATTCTACTAACTATAAGTAACTTTTCAACTAAATGTCAACTAACTCTTATTAGAGTATTAGTAGGCTGTAGTAAACTGTCAATAGACTGTTAGGTTATGGTTAGGTGTTAGGGTTCGGGTTGGGGGAATAAGTTGACGTAGTTGCCAAGTTACTTATAGTCAGTAGAATGTCTTTTGTGGGACCAACAAAATAAAGTGTTAGCAAATATTAAACAGACAGTCTACTAATCCTCTAATGACAGTTAGTTGACATGTAGCTGCAAAGTTACTTATAGTTAGTAGAATGTCTAAAGTGAACTATCGAAATAAAGTGTTACCTGTTTTCTTGTTATTTCTAGATGTGTAGTGTGCTAGATTAAAAAAAAACTGTTGCACTTTATTTGCTCTTTGCTCTGAAATTATTGAGTGCAGGAGAGAGTAACAGCATGTGTACTTTAAAAGCATAACATGAAGTGTGCATTTTTTCTTCTTCTAAAGATTATGAAACAAATGAGGATTCAGTCACTGCAGGATAAACTATTTAAAGTACGATGCAATAATTGTTTCCCCTCACACATATAGTGATAATAAAATGAGGTTTTGATAGGCATTGTCATCGGAGGTGGAATCAGCTGCGAGAGCTCTCGCAGCTATGTATGACTGCCGCCCAGTCCATCACCAGAATAACATCATCAAATTCGCAGACGATACTACAGTGGTGGGACTAATTTTAAAGGGGGATGAGGCTGCCTACAGAAATGAGATCATGAGACTGTCAGAGTGGTGTTTAGCCAATAACCTGACACTAAATACCACCAAAACAAAGGAAATCATCCTCGACTTTAGAAGGCACAGGGCAGACCCCGCTCCCCTTTACATCAATGGAGACTGCGTAGAGAGGGTTCAAACATTCAAATTCCTTGGTACAACCATCTCAGCAGACCTCAAATGGTCAGCCAACACCACAGCAATTATCAAGAAGGCACAGCAGCGCCTTCACTTCCTGAGAGTGTTAAAGAGGAACAATCTAAAGGAGAAGCTGCTGGTGACCTTCTATCGCTCTGCAGTGGAGAGCCTGCTGACATACCATATTTCAGTATGGTACTGTTGCTGTACTGAGGCAGAGAGGAAGGGAATACAGCGGACTATTAACACCGCGCAGAGGATCATTGGTTGCCCTCTTCCCTCCCTGAAGGACCTCTACAATTCCCGCTGCCTCAGCCGAGCCTTGAACATCGAAAAAGATCACTCTCATCCTGGCTCCCATCTGTTTAACCTGTTGCCCTCTGGTAGGCGGTACAGATGTTTTAAATCAAGGACAAAAAGACTCAAGGACAGCTTTTTTCCCAGAGCTATAATTACACTAAACACACATATGCAGTGGACATTTTCGTATGTACTGACTTTTTACCAAGCACAATAAGCGTAAATATTTTAATACATCTCTTTGTACTATGTATTTTATGTATCTGTACTTACTTATCTAATTTATTTTTTATTTATTTGTCTTTTTTATGTACCATGCACCTTATGCAGAAGCTCCGCAATTTCGTTGTATCTTGTGTACAATGACAATAAAGTTAAGTAAGAAGTTTTAGCCAGGGACTTGTCTCCATGTTCGTCAAGAGCAGAGAACAGCACAACAGTATCCATCCCTTTAATTAGGGCTATAGCCCCTTCTCCTTTGCTTCCTTCTGACTCACATACTAGGGTGAGGCAGGCACTAAGAAGGTAATCAAATCCCTGATTTTACAAGGTTTTTTGTCTTTTATAAGTCTAAAACTGTGTTCTCTTCTTTGATGTTCCAGTTCAAGTCTCAAAATGATCAGCCTAGGGCGAAAAGACGTTTCATGTCAACACCTACAACCTGTGTGAAGATAACGGGTTTTCAGATGTACAGTGGTGCTCAGAATTAATGGCAACCCTGGTAAATATGATCAAAAAATGGCTGTAAAAAATAAATCTGCATTGTTTATCCTTTTGCTCTTTCATTCCAAAAATTCACGAAAATCTAACCTTTCATTGAAGTAAAAGAATTGAAAGTGGGGGGTAAATCACATTATGAAATAAATGCTTTTCTCCAAAACACGCTGGCCATAATTATTTGCTCCTTGTTATTAAATACTTTTTGCAATCTCATTTTGCCAAGAGACCAGTGAGTTTTCTCCTATAATGCCTGATGAGTTTGGAGAACACCTGACCAGAGATCAGAGACCATTCCTCCATACAGAATCTCTCCAGAACCTGCAGATTCACAAGTTCATGTTGGTGCTTCTTCTCTTCAGTTCAGCCCACTCATTTTCTATAGGGTTTAGTTTAGGGGACTGGGACGGTCGTGGCAGAAGCTTCATTTTGTACTCAGTTACCCATTTTTGTATTGATTTTGATGTTTGTTTTGGACCGTTGTCCTCATGGAAGATCCAACCACGGCCCATTCTAGCAGAGGCAGTCAGGTTTTGATTTTTTATCTGTTGGTATTTGCTAGAATCCATAATACCATGTATCTGAACAAGATGTCCAGGCCCACAACATATATGATCCAGCTGTATATTTAACCGTAGACATGGGGTACTTTTATATCCCTTTTTGCACCAAACACATCTGGTGGGTTTGCTGCCAAAAAGCCCTTTATTTGTTTCATCTCACCACAGAATCCGATCTCTTTTAAAGTTCCAGTCGTGTCTGACAACTGATTATGCTGAAGTTCATTTTTGGATGAGAGAGGAGGATTTTTCTTGAAACCCTCCCAAACAACATGTGGTGATGTAGGGGTTGTTTGATATATATTTTTATAGGCTTTCTGACCCCGAGACTCAAGTAATCTCTGCAATTCTCCATCTGTGATCCTTGGAGAGACTTTGGCCACTCAAACTCTACTCCTCCCTGTGCATTAAGACAATATAGACACACGTCCTCTTCCTGGCAGATTCATAACATCTTTAGTTGATTGGAACTTCTCAATTATTGTCCTGATTATCAAAATGGGGCTTTTCAATTCTTTAGCTATGTTCTTCCAGCCACTTTCTATTTTGTAATGCTCAACAATCTTTTGATGCACATCAGAACTATTTTCTTTGGTTTTACTTATTGTGATGGATGATTAAGGGAATTTGGCCTTTGTGTTTCCTCATATTTAAACTCATGTGAAACAAGTCATGGCTGGACAATTTCATGTTCCTAGTCACCCTGGTGTGCTAAAAAAAATGGTAAATATTAATGGGAATATACTTCAGAGATATTTTACCCGTAAAAAAATATTCTAGGGGTGCCAATAATTGTGGCCAACATGTTTTGTAGAAAAACATTTATTTCATAATAAATGTTGAAATAAATGAATGTTGAAAAAAAAGAATCAGTCACGTGACCTGCCAGAATCAGACTGCCAGCTGCCACCACCCACTGACAGGTCACATGATCTGTCAATGGCAACTCCTGCCAACCAGTTGAAGAATGAACCCCCACTACTCTACTGAGACACTGGAACACAGAAGAAGAATAACCTTTTTTTTTGGAGCAGACTCTTGATCTCACATCTTAATTCTACGCTTGTAGACTGTCCTCCAGAAAATGACATGGCCAAACGGAGGACAGAGGACGATGACGACGATGATGATGATGAGGGTGACATAACCGCAGAGAAGCTGACCCTCATTTCTGGCTATATGCGCACTTTTATTGAGGAAGGTAAGAGCTTTTTCACGAGTATTGAGGATGCCTGTTTTCTGCAAGTCTGAAACATTTTAAGTTCGTTTCTTTTAAGCACAAATGTACAACCTTAAATACATTTAAATGCATTCAGATAATTATAAAGCACACTATAGGTACACATAAACACAATCTGCAGACTATTTAGAAATAACTATTTCTAAACTATTTTAGAAATTACCTTTGATTATGGACACTTTTACCAGCAATAAAGCCATTATAAGCCATGTTTCCATCCACTTGTCAATCGAATTATCTGAAGTTGGGTAAAAAACCTCATGCGAATAAAGCTGGTGAAAGTGTGTTTCCATCAAACGGCTTTAAAGCGGATAAAAACCTGTGCGTAATGACGTCACATGCTGTTTTGCGATCAAATTGGTATATCGAATTGATTTGAGACATGTTAAGGTGTTTCCATTCATTTTCTCACTGAATTGCACAACATTCAAGCCAACATTTGCGAACAAGGTTTTACTAAGCAAAATGGATCGCACCACAATAACGTTTCCACCCGCGTTTATCGCATAAGCCGGATATCGATCAAGATAAATTCCGATGAGACCGATCGTATTTCATTTGAGTCGATATTCATGAAATTCAATCGAATTTTACTGTTTCCATAAGGCATTTTTCATTCGATATCACTTAATGCGGATAAAAACGTGTGGATGGAAACATAGCTATAGTCAGTTCCAGAAAACATTAGCTGGGCCACTCCCATGATCACCTCTCAATCTAAAAAACAAAGCATTAAACATTGAAGCATTGATTATGAACTAGGAGGTCAAATCTTACATAACATGATTTCGTGGCATAAAGATTAATAAGATTAACGATTTGCTGATTTCTAGGTTTCTATTTAAAACACTCTTGCCTCTGTGGAAATGCTCATTTACAGCCTCACTGAAGATGGTCAAATGGGTGTCAGAGCGATTATTGTTCGCTACCTTTAGGTACATTATTTGTACAATAAAACATAATAGGATGTAAATGTAAATTGACAAAGGAAACAATTTTTAGGACAAGTAAAATGTGCACATTGCACAGTCAAGAAATGTAAGAAAAATCTTTCCTTTATGGAAAAACCATCTATTCCTCCAAAAATTAAAATGTTGTACCTAGGTTACAGTTAAAGACAAAACATCACTTGAAACAATAACAATTACTACAAATAAATTGCTACAGGTGATAGTTTTTTGTTGAAAACTCAGATAGTCTCTCCCAGAGTGTTGAGTCTGTGTAAACGATGAGATGGAGCATCAATGTTTGATTTCAGTCAATAATTTCACTATTGTTTTAATCGTTCGGGTTATATTTTCACAGAATGTTCTTTACTGTCACAATTCTGTTCTGTCGTGTCTGCTCCTGTTCTTGTTAGTCCCTGATTAGTTCATCTTCATCCACCTGTGTCTAGTTAGTTCCCTTGTTTACCCTGTTTATATATTCTCCCCGTTCAGTTCAGTCCCTTGTCAGTTATTGTTTGTGTGTGCATGTCTTGTGGACACGCCGATAAACCCGCTTGTTTCATTCAAACTGATCTCTGTTGAAAATTACCTTCATCTGTCTGTTTCATCTGCCAAGCCGTGACATTTACATTATGTAGGATAATTTTATATAGAAAACAGTAAATCACAAAAAAAACTTTTCACAGGCAAAGTTACAAAGTAAAAGTGTCAATGTTGCAGCAGAATATGAACAATGTTTTACTAACCACACTATGGTATTACTTGGCAATCATTTCTCAAATCATTTCTCAGTGTAGACGCTACTTGGCATATATCTTCTTCGCCGTTACGTATGTGTGCTCGGCAAGACCGTTTTGTGTTTGAGCGCCCCCAAGTTGTGTTTTACTGTAACTTCAGAAGCTCCAGACACGTAAGTAAAAGCGCCAATCTCATTGGTCGGATAGTTTTTGATGCGGCGCGTCAAACCCAAAAAACGAACCCGAGGCGTTTTTAAAAAAATGACGCTTTTACGCGTGGCATTTTTTGTGTCGGTGTACACACTCACATTGGCGCCCTTTGTTTAGTCACGAGGCGTTAAACGTCGGCGAATATCGCGCGCGAAATTCATCCCGGTGTGAACAGGCCTTTAGACTAATAAATGAAATGCAATCTCAAACTCACATCTCTTAAGTTCTCTCTCTCCGCAGGTAACACACATTTTCTCTACACTAACGTCAACATAGACATACCAAACACTAACAAATAGAACAAAATAGTGGCACAATACAAAGAACACAGCTTGAGTTGATCAGCCGGCTGGACATCATGACGCGCACAGAGTTCACCGCTGCGTGTCTCACCCTCCTGTACACTCCACTTATATGCTCAGCACGAGCCATCAGAGCAACGGACCACAGTTGCGCAGGGGAGGAGCCTACACTCAGAGAGAAACACCAATTAGAAGACGAGACAAACATACACACAAAAATACACAGGCAACACCCATAAGGCTGAGGCCGTAACAGCCACCGGCCTCGCGCCGCTCTCAGGTGTATCTCACCTGTTAAAAATATATAGTGTGATCGAGTCTCTTTAGAGGACTAGGAGGAAACCACGCGAATCATATGGATTAGGTGATGTTTTTTGCGATTAACTTTTTGAAACGTGAACAGATCTGGTTAATCTTTTATCGGAGGGTTGTAACGTTAAATCTCTCAGGTTTAATTAAAATATGTCAGTTTTTCTTTCGAAGATCAACGAAAGTCTTAAATGGTTTGGAACTACTTAATTTTACCCAGCTTCTTCAAGTTTGCATGGCGAGCATTTGGAACCTCATTAAATTGTGATTCTCGGTAAGATCTGTATTACATTAACGTTACTTGTCGGTGCCAGTTGTATTTTTGACTAAGGGGCTTTTTACACCTGTCTGTCTCTCAGTCAATGTGTAAATTTAAATGGAAGCCTAAATATAACTAAACAAATCGCACTATAAATGTCACTATATCACCAAAAATCCGCTATCTCAAAACCAAACTCCTTTCACAAAAACCCACGATGTGAAAATGTGTTGACTTCACTTTTATACTGTGCGATTGTGTGATCTGTTCCCGACCCTGTCAATTAAACCCTGATTCGGCGGACCATGCCACCTGTTGAAACACTCAGAAGCTTAATTTAGCCGTAGTCACGTGACGTGGGTGTTTTGAATCAAGCTTCGGATCAGTGTTTCGAAACATCTGCGCTTCGGGATCTCGCAGAGCTTCGGAACGTCTGTTTTGCGTCAGCCATCCCTAGATTTGAGCGTAGTCATTAGCAGCGAGGGGTGATGAACAGCAGATGCACTGATGCAGCTCACCTGAGCGATCGCTTACGAGTAAGCCGCCATTTGCACCATTTAGAATTTCAGCCGCCGCCAGCCAATAATTTCATAAGCCAAATTGAGCCGCCATCTGATAAAGTTTGGCTGAGCCGGCTAGAATTATTTGCATCAAATAATAATTCTATCACATAGAGACATACACACACGAAATATATAAACAATACACGTGCACTGAACATATATATAGCACTGAACGTGATATTACTGCAGTAACAAACCACCGTTTCCACATTGCTAATTCACGACGCATGCTTCAGTGTATTGAAGTGAAATGTGCAAAACTTTGTCCAAACTGATAACAGTGTGTGTTTATATTAAGGCGAGACACGGCAGGCAAAAACATCGGTTTTTTTTTACTGGTCAATTTTGAGATTTTTGGACATTTGTCTTCAATAACATGTCTTCTTTCAGACTTGTGGTGAAAAAAAGTCCGAAATACACATTTAGGTCTTTATTTTACTACACTTCGTCTGCTTGCGTCTGTAGATTTCTCATAAATTCAACAAAAGTTTGCGTTCTTAATCAACATACTTCTCCGTGATCTCTGCCATCACCCTCTCATCACATGCACCGTTAGGAAGCTCTCTCTCTCCTGTACAATCCTGTTGGATCCATATATGGTCATTTCCTTTTTATCAGCAACCAATCGTGAAAGTAAAAAGACTAAATGCTAACTGTGAGTATAGTAAGTGATGATGATCACAAGTAAAAAAAAAAGAAGAAGTTTTTAATTATGGAATTATTCACATAATGATTAAATTTCAAAATGATATTGTTGATGATATGCTATTAAAATACAGGGTCTGCCAACCACTGGCTGTGGTAATGAGGGAGATGAAGAAATGTACTGTGTCTGCAGATGGCCTAATAGTCCTGACAAACCAATGGCACAGTGCAGTAAGTGTGAGGAGTGGTTTCATCCGTCGTGCATTGGATATAAGGGTATTAAGGATATTGCTGGGATTTCACCTTGGTTTTGTCCAAACTGCACAACAAGACAGACAAAAAAAAAACAAGACTAAAAAAAGACTAAGCTTTCCTTTATACCGCAAGAGAACAATGATCTACATCAAACAGAACAAGACAAACTTGAAGAAACAAACCATGTAAATGTCAATGAAGACACTGCAAGAAAGGTATGTGATGAACATGTAAAAAAACGGACCACTCCGCAAAAAAGATGAAACCCAGTGTAAGACAAGGGTACAGGCATCTAAACCACGGATGGACAGACATGTTATCAAAAAATTGATGAAAAAATGCACTGTGTCCTCTCATTTAACTACAACAGAGTAAAGCTACAAAAATCAAGAAAACAGCAGTCTCCTTTTTGGAATGGAAAGGCGCATTGCAAATTTCATGGATGTGCATTTTTTGTATACGTAAGAAACCAGCAAAGGATGTGCCCACAGTACCAGTCACTGTGAGAGTGTATAAGGCAACATTTTTAAGGAGGAGGACAAGTAATATGGAGAAAGAAGACCTCAAAAAGATGCTTGGGGAATTCATGCCTATGCATGTACATACAAAAACAACTTGCTGCTGCAAAAGAGGAAAAACTTGTAATGGGCAATTCAAATCAGCTCCCCCCCCCCCACACTGTCCTGTGATTTTATGTACATGTACAAACAAAGCCTCCAACCACAAAAAGTGGAAACCGATTTTAGTTGGGCAATCATTCATGCAACCCTACATACGTTCTGTCAGTGTAATATACACAAGTATCTGCAACAGTGTCTTGAGGTATGTCTGGAAGGAAAATCATGTGCATTCACTGTTGTGCACGTATGTGCTGAACACATGGTGAAATTGCTGTGCACTAAAATTGGAAAGGCTAAGTGCACCAAGGAAACAAAGACGTTGTTTCTGCATTTATTTGCACTGTTGCAAGACATTTGCATAGTTTTTTCCCAAATATATGCTTTGTCCAACCTTGATTGTCTGAAGACACTGCAGACTAAAATACACAATCAGCCTGTCTTTGCTGATGTTGATGTTGATTTCAATGAAACACGTCTGGAAGGATTAGTTACTCAAACAACTCCAAAAACAATTGTTCATGACTCCCCATTTGCAAAACTCTTTGAAAAAACACTAGTGGATGCACAAAACGAACAAGGCAGTGGTACAGCTCAAGCCAATCCATATTAGTGTCCAAGCTTGATACAAATTCTCATACTTGGCAACAGTGCCACTTTGGACAGGCATAATGTTAAAACATCTGGGAAAAACTCGAGACACAAATGCACAGGTTGAGAACTGTTTTCGAACAACAAAGCGAATCGTGCTGAAGAACAAACTCCACAGAAGACCAGGAGACTTTGTACAAGTTATGTATGAATTTATTTGTGGTAGAATGCGTGGTGTCACTGTTTCTGCAAAAATTCGGCAAAACACAGTAAATTAGAAGGAAACAAATGACAGCAAAATTGAACTACCTCTTAGTCCAGAGGAGAAATGGCAGAAAGGCAGACAGAAAAAGAAGGCAAAGTACTACAACCCACCAACAAATATGACTGGCATGGAAAGCATCTACACTTCCACTCCCTGGTGCGGGAAGGGACAAATAACAAAAAGAACCATAGAATTGGCTAACACCTGCACAGTTGATAACCTGCTGTACTTCATTTTCTTAGCAATGAAGACCAGACCTTCACTCTTAAGTGAAATTGAGAGTAAGTAGGCCCATGCCAAATGCTTCAAGCTATTATTGAAGGTCTATCACCATTTCATGCTTCGACAGTGGTCCCAGGGGAAAATAGCTTGGCTTCGAGAAACATCAAACTGTTTCTATGGAAAGCAGCAGTGGGATGTGTATGGAACAGAAACCGAATTTAAGGTTTCCCATCTGGACTACGTGCATCAGACCAAATGACAATATATATGTGATGGCCATGATTGTCCTAACCCGACAAAAGAGTACCCAGATGATACTGTTGTTGCTGTCCTGTGAGTACTGTGAAGTGTACATTTAGAATGAATTGTAAAAGCAGTCTACAGCACTGTATTGACATTTGTCATTTATATTAACAATTTCTTTTGCCATTATGGGTGCAATGCCTTCTCTACATTTCAATAGTCATTAGAAAACTGGTCTTTGCCAAGTCGCAGTTTTCCATGCACAGAATCAAGATAATACAAAACTTAAAATCTGTACAATAACTATATTAAATGAAAAAATTGTTATTGTTTACAAAAATGTAAACAGTTTATGTGACATTTTAATGTGGTGAAAATAATGTCTGAAACAAATGTATATGTTTTCAACAAACCAACAATGTGTTTTCACAGGCAAGAATTGGTATGTCCAGGTAAAAGGGCATACACTCTGCGCCAAATTACAAATGGAAACCCCGCTTTTATGATTGTGGCAATAGATTGGACTGTGCTCTGTCATGATCATACTGAAATGCAGCCGACAGCGATACCATCAACTTTGTTCATTGATGGCAATAGGTAAGATTGTGTTTTTGTATAATATCAGTGCTTCTGCACTTTTTTTCCAATTGCTTTTAATTGGTTGTGTGCATTTTGTATGAGCAATTTCAGAAAGTTTGATTGTTTTTACGGGCGCTGGCTGAGGTGCTGAAATACCACTGAGCATACAGCAGTGGTTATAGGCTAGTTAACGTTACTGTAAAAAAGAAAGAAAGAAAGAAAGAACGAACAAGTAGGCTATGTATATTTCACAGGTACAATCCAGTTGCCGTAACATATCATCAGAGTCGAAAAAAAATATTTTATTGGATTCCATCGACTCACTAGCGACCAGTGGAGGCTCTGTGATGGGATGAATGAAAAACTGCGTCCAGGCTTTGGTGATCAGTTTGCAACAGTCCAAGTTATGAGTACTGTGTTCTCAACCGAGTGTACTGTGGGTCATGTTCTCCTATTAAGGGTAAGCCACACATTTAATTAAAAAAATTAACACATATGCTATAGCCTACTTTTTATTACACATTTCCAAACTACCAATATGCCGTTCCATTAATCACTGTGATCATAAAGGTCACTAAACTGTTGAAAATGTTGTGAGATAATGAATGATTTTGTAACTTTTCAGGAGGAAAAGGAACAAGATGAAGCTGAACAAAAGGTAATGTAAGGTAATAAGAAGATGAACATATAAGTGTCAATTTTGCATTATCTTAGCCTATTAACTTTATCATGACATAAAATATGTATTAAAGGTCCCGTTCTTCGCGATTCCATTTTTCAAACTTTAGTTACCTTTCCGGGCAACGTGCGATAAGCTGGACAGTGAAAACAGCGGTATACAGATAAGTAAAATTGTGTGAAAAATACTGTTTTTTTACACGCGAAACATGACCACATGTTATATTGCACACTGTAAACACAATCAAAGCTTCAAAAAAACATGAAGAACGGGACCTTTAATTTTGAATATAGGCTTTCTATATCTTTGATTTTAAAGGGGAGTTCTGGCAATGGTGATGCAGCCGAAAAGGTAGCACAATGTACATTTTTGGAAACGCTTTTAATTATCTTTCAATATAAAACAGAAGGACATTTTTTTTCGTAATGTGGCAAAAGTGAAACCGAGATATAAACAAAAACGGAAAAATGTGGGATAATAAATGTGTGCATTTCCATGTAGGCCTAAATGACCAATTTAAGCCTAATTTGAGAAATTCAAATTCATACTTACTAATTTTAACTTAAATTGGTTTGATTTGTGTGGTTATATTGGCTAAATCGATCAATTACTTTTCAATACCACAAAGAACATGCATATTTTCATCATCGTTCTACACATACAAAGGCCGAACCAGAACAACGATGCATGGCACATGAGATTGATGCTTGTTGCTACCAAATGACCATAAATAAGTAATTTATTTTTATTATTAATTATTCCAGAAAAGTACAAAACCTGGATGTACCAACCACTGATCTATATAATGACTGGATAGCTCATGACATTCTAAACTGCCACCAGGCAGTGAAGCCACCGGAAGTGTTCGAGCGGCCATCTTACGATTCACTACCAGCAGAGGGCTCCAACGGCCGTTATACAGAGATCGGTAGCTCCGACGGCACTTTTAAGATGACCCGCTGCGCATCAACAAGTGTAAAACGAAGATCACAAAAGGATCTTGAAAAACTGCTCACAGGTTGTATTTTAAGCCCATTTATAGTCATTTATTTGCACAATTGTCGCTATTTCCGTGTTGTTTAAAATAATGTATAGCCTACTATGCATTCTTTCACAGACGTATTCAAGTTTAAACCCAATAAACGTATTATTCAATGCATTAAGTTACTTCTTATAAATTTAATTAAATGCATATATTTAATATTTTTTATGTCAATCCGTGTTCAGTTTGACCACGAACCATGCGATGTCACTTTAATTCAGCGCCTGCAGCACAAACGATCTCTGCACGGACCGCACAGGGCGGGCAGCCGCATGCAGTTAAAGCTCCAACCTGTTGACATGGGTATGGTAAAAAATATGCACTTTAAACGGAGTAGGCCTATGTGTAAACCCCTTATTTACACTGCACACATCTGCGGCGCATTATGGCTCCGACAATGTTTTATTCCTACCTTCACGCGGTGTCAACTCACACCGGGAGCATTTCCACGTGATTTGCCGATTTGTGGGCGCGATCAGCTCCGGTAGCCGTGTCGCAGCTCTAAACGCGCCGCAGACGTGTGCAGTGTAAATAAGGGGTAAATAAGAGGTGAAACAGGTGTACATTAACCCATACAATTTGTATTATGCATTTCCTGGACATGTTCTTGCTAACTAATCAAATACTTGAACAGACTACTGATCTATCTGTAAAACACAATCAGAAGGAGCTAAATTTTAAGTTCACAATTCACATATACTTAATTTTTAGTAAGCAGGAATAATTTCCGACTTTAAACAAATACCCATTATTTAAATGCTTAGGATGTTTGTGTTGTAAGACTGTTCAGGGAGACTTTAGATTTAAAGACGGTGTCTCGTTATGCAATGTTTTCTCAGTCAAATCATACAATTTCCTAACCTGGCCCTTGCCAGATGAATTTCGCTCCGCCTAGCTTTACTCACATCCATCTGGAACCTCTTCCATTGAGAGTGATTTCTCCAACCAACTTTATGGTTTAGCCAATCAGGACGCAGGGCGGGAGTTTCATAGATGTGACGTAGTGGAGAAGCGACCGTGAGACTGTTTTGATTCAGACAACAATGGTGGCTCGCATCGAGGAAACAAGCGTTAACATTGATGCTGCTATTTCATCCGTGTTGTCCAATCTACCTAATATTGTTTCATTAAAAGAACATCAGAGAACGGCTCTTAAGGCTTTTGTTGGTGGAAACGATGTTATATAGATCAGTGCCTTCTCCCGACCGGATTCTTCAGCGTCACAGGTTGGCTTCGGTGTGAGTGGTTGAAATAGCACGTCGATAAAGATGACAGACAAGTGGCTTATCCAATCATATGCAAGGATTTTTGATAAGGCCCAGCCTTCTGAAACGCCATTTCAATGGATCGGTTCCAGATGGATGTGAGTGAAGCTAGGCGGAGCGAAATTCATCTGGCTAGGGCCAGGTTAACAATTTCCTATTGATTCAATAGAACGCGTGAGCTCACTAGGGAATCACAATATGGCGGCGCGGTGGCTTCACTGTTTATGACGTCATGAGCTATCCAGTTATTCTATATAGATCAGTGGTACCAACACAGAATCCTGCCGAGGCTTCTCTGGCCCCTTCTTGTATACGAGGTAACCATGACAACGATAGAAGCACTGGAGAGAACCATCAGTCAGTTCCTCGGGAGGTGGTTAGGACCATAGACATAATAAATACATAGACGCCCTATTGGCCGCTTTGGAACGTTGCTGCGATACGTCAACGGGTCCGCCATTTTGCGGAGGGCAAGACTGCACTGTAATCAAATGTAAGTAAACGGGGGAGCTGCGTTTTTTCTGGATAAAAACAAAATGTTTTTACATTTATCAACCGATTTCAGTGGTTTGTATGTGGTGTACAAAAAGTTCCATCTCTAGTTATTTAAAATCTCGATAGTTAGACTTGTAAAATATATTTTTTTAATAAAGAATGGTCAAAGCTCAGGCTTGTCATGTATCTGGCTTTTTATTCTTGGATAAGAATGGTGAAGACCCCATACTGAGATAAGTTTTCTTAATTTAAGTTTTCTTATTGTGGAAAAAACATTTTCTGTGATTGACCAGATTTTAGCAATAACAAAGATAACTGATGGATCCTTTATAATAATACGTTATGGTACAACTACAGTGCAATGCAAATAGTAAATATAACATACAGTGAGAAGTAATAGTAAATAGTTTAGTCAATAAAATAAACAAATAGTATACAGCAAATAAAATAGTAATGATTAGTATAATTATATAATATCATAAGTACAATGATACAATCATAAAAATATTGATAATAGCATAGTTTATTAATAATACTATGATAATAGCAATAGAATAAGAAATATCAATTACAGAATATACACAATAAAAAAAAAGTTAAATAGTGACTTTAATATTAAACTCTTTTTGTTACATTTCAGTTTTATTGATCAGTAATAGCCATTATAACAGAAGTAGCTTCAGTCAAACATACAGCAGGATACAATATTAAAATAGCCTAAAGTTATGAAACTTCACTTTGCCCTCAGCCAAAACGATTTACCAGGGAACCATTTATAGATTAATGAGACCAAAGATCACCCGTTAGATATAGACAAGACGAATTATATCTCATGTTTAACCACTAGACTACAGACATCCGAGTCAGCGGGAAAACTTCAGAAGCACTGGCCGAGGGACGGCTGTTCCAGGCGGGGTAGACGAGCGCTGAGCGCATCTTACAACTCCGAAAACGTCAGATCAAATTTTTAAATAGGCGCTATCTTTATCTTTATCGTAAGTTGCCATCCCCAACATGGCGGCGCCGTTGATGTACGCTCCAGCAGCCAATAGGGGGTCTATGTATTTATTATGTCTATGGTTAGGACTCCCACGGTCCCTGAGTAACATCGCCCTCTATTGCCATTCCACCAAGCTGCAACTTCCCATCAGCAGCTTGTCCGAGGAATTCAAGGTCACACGTGCCCGGGAGGTCATGATGTACCGAGATTCCTCCGATGCCAAAGTCTCCTCAGCTGGAATCTGCGTTTAAGTGTATATTGCAGGTTAACCACCACAACCAATTAATGTGTAAATTAAAGTGCTCAATATGTATATATTTGAAAATTTCTGTCTTAAAATCCGTTAAAATAACATTTATTGGGGTTTCTTCAAAGGTAGCATGTTTTTTACAGTAGCTGGGTGATGACGTCATAAAAGGGAGCGCGGGCGGTAATGCACTCACTCTATGGGTTCGAGTTGAGGGATTCCGCAAACTAGAAATATCTACGAATAAAACATAAAAACTAACACATTTTTAGTTGTTTGCAGCGTTGAGCGATGTAGCCAATCACAGACATATGTGTTGATTTCTTGAACGCAATGGCCAATCAGAAGCATTTACGATAGACTTCCCTCAGCGCTCAAAACGGACTTTTTGTTCAGTGATCCTCGAATTATAACAAACAAAGTGTAAGCTTGAACTGATGTCAGCTTTTTAGGAATTATTATGGGAGCGCACTTTGCGCGCAGTCATGCCAAACCATGCATGACTGTAAGTTAGCCTTCTTGCTTTTATGTTATAACAGTGTGGGTTGTGTGTTAATGCTTTAATAACAAATAATTTATCAGGAGCATTTATGCTGAAGTGTATGGTGGCGACACATAGGCTAACTTGAAAGTATTTGGAGGTACAGAAAAAAGTATTTTTGCGGGCGGGAGCGGGACAAAACATAAATGTTGCGGGCGGGAGAAAGTAATATAGAAAGTAGTTGAGAACGTCAGTTATAATAATGACTCACGTATTAAAAAATGGTCGGGTTTAAATCGGGCTCGGGCTCATAGTTACAGTTAATGTGTCGGGCCGGGCTGGGCTCGGACACAACGTGCTCGGGTAGGGTCGGGCTTGAGATCTACCTCGGGTATGCTAACAGGCACGAATCAGCCGTTTGTCCTTGGGGAACTTGTGGAGCCTCTCCCCCATTTTTGATGCGGGATTTTGTACATCCCGCACAAACACAATAGTTAACCATTTTTGCTAGCTAGGTCTCCAATATAACTGCTAGCCTACTTGCCGTTTAGACTAACGGTAACTCTAGGCTTGGAGCATAGACCAGGCATAGACAGTAAAAGCTTGGAGTCCCTTTTATGACGTCACGCCCAGCCTAGTGGAAGGGAGGGGTGTGCTTAAAACCACTGTAAAACGTACCAAATTTTCATATTATATGCAGCATTTTGGTATAAAAAAAACATAAAAAACAATTGTGGGCGGTTCTTATCTTTATGTTTAGTAAGCACATTGCATTATCTTCGTGAAAAATTTAACCTGCAATTTACACTTTATGACGGGAAGGATGTGGAAGGCTCAGGAAGCGGTGGACAGAGCGGAGGCTCCGCTGAGGCATGGTGTCTTGGTTGGCAACGTGACAGTGGGACGTGCAGGCCTGGGCAGTTTCCCTAAGCCACGCTATGACAAAGCAAGAAGGAGGGGGAAGCGTCAGTTGGTGCAGGACGAGCTGCGGGCAGAGGTGGAGGAGGGCCGCATGACCAAGATGGTCGGTATGAAACAGCAAGGCGCCTGGACTAGGTGGGAGAACGCCGAGCAGCGCAAGATCACCTGGACAGAGCTGTGGAGCTCTGAACCACAGCACATCAAGTTCCAGATCCGTTCGGTGTACGATCTTCTACCTAGCCCATCCAACCTACACCGCTGGGGCCTGGTAGACTCACCAACATGCCAACTGTGCCAAAGGAGTGGCACACTGGAGCACATCCTCAGCTGCTGTCCAAAGTCTTTGGGGGACGGGCGGTATCGCTGGAGACATGACCAGGTCCTCAGGGCTCTTGCGGATACTATCACCACAGCAACTCAGAGCAGTAAGAGTCAGCAGCCCTCCAAGCAAACCATCTCTTTTGTCAGAGCTGGGGAGAAGGCACATCAGCAGAACAAAATTAGTTGTTCCAAAATAGCACACTTCAAGTTAACTAATCATTAACACACTTGAAGTACTGATAAATAGTCTGGCTACAAGTATACTTAGTATATATTTTTTTCACTTGGGAAGGAAAATCAAATGAATAAAAAGTTGGCAAGTTTTAATCAAAAGAATCATCACTGTCCAGTGCTTTAGTTTCCATGGACCGGCTTAAAGGACTGTGCAGTTCCAGTGAAAGCAAAGTTACAAAAGAAGGGAAATAAAACTGAACTGACTTACACATGCCTTGATCTAGGCGGCTCGGCAACATTCTGCTCTGAGAACTGATGAGAGAAGTGAACGCTCCTGGGAGAAGATGATGGACTTTTAGAAACAGCGGGTCAGGAAAAAACAGTTTCCAGCTACACAATCTCTGGACTTGAAGTCACTGCACTGAAGGGAGACACTCACCTGACATTACATCACAGTTTAAAGTCCACAGATGAAGAAGAGGCAAAAGCTTCCAATTCCAATGTATTTAATAATAAAATAAACTCAGATAGTGTGTACTTAACACACACAATAACCCACAATGACCAGAGGAAACACAGGAACAAACAAACTCAAATACGAACAGCAGCCAAACTCAAATTGTGTGAACTGAATTTGGCAATAATACAGTGAATATTTTTCATAAATAAAAACCATAAAAATTATACACAAATATGTTATTCCCAAAATAAGTGCTGTAGTATAAGCATGAGGACAGCAGTGGTGTGTGAACTGAGTTTGGTGACACTATAGTGTGTGACAGTGAAGTTGACCGTTTCACTTTTCGGGTTTTGCACTTCGGCTCTGTCTCTCAGCCTCTGCTCTCCTGCGCATAGAGATCACTGGATTTTGTCCACTGCTCATATACATATATATACTGCCATGTTGATTAGATAGATCCTTTTAACGTGTTCCTCCCAAATTGTGTTAAAAAAAACATAATTTAGTGTTTGTGACAATGGAAATTGTCCCTCATTTAATTTAATTTTTGCAACTAATTTTACTTGAATACTTGTTAATGCATGTTTTATCACGCTTCTTCTAATGGCAATGTTATACAGGTATAAGAATAGTTTTTTTACTCGTATACTGTTTAGATTGCATTTATGTCCGCATTCATGATCTTTCTCACAGAGCTATAATGTGTGTTATGGGTTAGCGATGCAAAACATGGTTTTTGAAAAGGGCTGGGCTATAAACTATATCATATGGAGATCACGATCAGATCCTAACATTGAGCTCTGGTCATTTTTACTCTATATGGATTAATCTAACAGCCGATCACACAGTATCATCATGAGCACAGCCAGTCAGTGCATGTTGCTGATAAATCTGCATGTTCTGCAGTTCTGGACACACACACACACACAAACACAGCAGCATCTTACATTCTCACTGTATGAGGACAATCCACATGATCTTCATCTCCAGCTGCTGGAGCTTACTGAAAACTAACTGAAAAGTAAGTTTTAATTCATTTCATATAAGACACCATATTTGATGATACATTTGATTTAAATCATAAAACATATAAACATAAAAAAACACACTTTACGGAAAAATAAATAAATGTTGGGCCCTAAATTAAAAGGTAGCTTACTCTGTGGAGTTTAATCGTGAACAAACAAATTATGATGATGTTTTTGGCCATATCTCCCAGCTCTATTTTTGAATCATGAATCATTTGTTTCCTAATAAAAAACAAAAGGACTGAATGTAATACAAACCTCAGGATGTCAGTCATTTACAATATCCAGCATCTTAGATAATAGTCCAGAAATAGGGAATATAGCAGATGCACTGGTGAAATGTCTATTTAAGAGGTTTTAAACAGGATTTAGAGATATATGTGGTATAATATCCCGCTCCAGTGCAGTAGGTGTCGGTGCGACACTGTTCAGCTGTTCCAAACCCTCCTGTTGTCACAGTGTGAGTGTCTGCACCAGTATGTCTTCATCTGCACTACACTTCCCAGAATCCTCCTTGTCTCCACACCTGAACTTTGTGGAATTAGTAAAAGTTTAAATTGTACTTCGGACTCATCTTGCACCACACCCGTGACACTTGTAAAACACACGAAGAGCAAAACAAAAGGAACAACACCTGTTGACACCTAAACCTGTCGCTCACTGGATTTGATTACATCTTTGATCCAGGAAACATTTCTACAGATGTCAATTTAGCACAATGCCTACCAAGTCTAATAACACTCGCGGCCATTTATGTGTTTAATCCACAATCCATCGAGACCAGCGAGAGATTCTGAGAACGACGCGCGCGGACTGACAACAAGCGTTACTGAGTTTACAATACTGATAAATTCTCTTCTTAGTGGACAAGACTGCAAGTAAGTTTATTACATTCTCCATATAGAGTACATGACAAATACAGTCATTTTTTTTATTATTAGGAACTGCATATTGTATATTAAGCGAGATTTAATTGTGAAGTTACAGAAGGCTGTTCTTCTGCTACTCGAAACAGAAGAAGAATCTGCCAGAAATTACAATCTTTTGAAGTAAAAACACAAAAGTTTTATTGAGAAAGGTTTATTCAACACGAATATGTTTCTAATACGAATATGTTTCTAATAAGTTTCTCCCATTTCCTCTTCCGTGTTAGGCTGTTGTTTTTGTGATGTGAAATCGAAAGTATTTTTGAAGCAGACATTTACAGTAGACAGACAGATGAAGCCTAACCTCAATCAACAACAATCTGATATTATTAACCTGAATATTTCAGTTCATATATAGCAATTATGATTAATAGTATTACAGTATGTGTATTATAATTCTGGTTAGTTTTGCTTAATCAGTTATTGTGAACTTCAAGTAATGACTGAATGGCAAACGATTAAACAATTAATAAAGATTGGGTAAATATGATTGTAAAATGATATAATACTGTAATAGAGAATATAACAAATTGGGTTCAGTTTTCCCAGCACAGTGTACATTTCTGTTCACCAATGAATTCATATTTAGAGTCAGTTAAAATCATTAAACAATCAGAAATGATTAAGACCATTCGGTTATTTTACATGGCAATATATTTGTTTGTAACTCACTTTATTTGATAGATTGTTTTTGCTGTTGCTGTTGCTGATGATAACTCTTTATTCTTCATGATTGTCTTCAATAAGATGTTGTTGATGTGTGTAAATGTTGTGATCTGCAGGTGATGCTGAAGGATTGAGTGTTTTCAGAAAGCAGTGCTGATCAGTTTTCAGGGTCAGTTTAGCTGCAGTATGTCAGAGGAAAGAGGAAAGGACTCAATTCAATTCAATTCAAATAGCTTTATTGGCATGGTGAAAGAAATCTTTACATTGCCAAAGCACTCATAACACTATACAATACAAACAAATAAATAAATAATTATAAATAAAAATTAAAATAAATTAATAATAATAATAATAATAAAAATCTTCAATCTTCTAGTATTTATCTCAGTGTCTCTAGGCGTACAGTTGGTAGCTCTGTCCTGCCGGAGGCTCTTTCTTCGTGACAGGACCTCACATATCTGGCAGCCAGGTTTGAGCTCGCTGGGCTTTCTCCTAGCAGGAGTGGCAGTTTGTCCATATTCGATTTTTGGGGGAAGTCCTGCTGGTAGGTTGTGAAAAGGGGGTAGAAAGTGTCCCTAATGTTTTTATATTTGGGGCAGGATGTCAAGAAGTGCAGCTCTGTTTCCACCTGATTCTCTGTGCAGTGAGGGCACAGTCGCTCTTCCCTCGGCAGCCAGGTCTGTCTGTGTCGGCCTGTCTCGATGCTCAGACTGTGTTCACTGAGTCTGTACATGCTCAGGACTTTCCTCAGTTTAGGGTCGCTCACTGTACTCAGGTATCCTGCCAATTCATATGTTCTGTTTAGGGCCAAATAGCATTCCAATTTACTCTGTTTGGCTGTCGCGTCTGTCCAATGTTTGACGTATTTTTCTTTTTGTGTTTTAATAATTTGGTTTGGTCTGGCTATGTTTTTATTGTCAGTTTGTGACGTCAGCTCCGAGACCAATCGGCCGAGGGCGTTCTTCTCTGGCTTCAGCTCTTGGTAGGACAGGGCTTTGTGATGGAGGGTCTGTTCATCGCTATTTTTTAAGTGGGCATGGAATTTAATGGCTCTTTTTTGAATAGTTATTAATAGGGGGTATAAACCTAATTCTGCTCTACAGGCATTATTTGGGGTTTTGCGCTGAACTCGTAGCAGGATTTTGCATAGCTCGGTCTGCAGAGTCTCCATTGGGTGTTTGTCCCATCTAGTGAACTCTTGGTCTGAGAGTGGACCCCAGACCCTCTCTCTCTCAGATGAGTCTCTCAGAGAAACACAGGTGAGACTGCGTCTGTTTTCACACTCTCACTTTAATCTCCACTGGACTTTGTGTTTCCCTGTCAATAACACAACTTTAAGCATTGTTCTATATCTACAAATGATTTGCACAACTTCAATTTTGAACTTCTTAAATTAACACTGACATTGTCTATAAAGCCCTGTTTGCTCTATAGAAAATATCACAGTTAATAATTTGTTAATAACCTTCTAGATGCTGAATTAATCCAAATAAATGACTTTAGTATTTAGATCATAACATTATTGATAGACATTAGAAAACGACTATAGACTTAATTTAATTCAAGTATGCCAACAAAACTGTCGCACAGACATTTCTGTTCTCTATTTCTGTCAATAAACAAACACTTGACATGTTCTCTTAAATTACAGTATTTTTTAACATGTTTAATCTCTCAAAGAAATTGTTAAACTAATGTGAGCCAGTAAATAAAATGATGGTTAACTATAAAACTGTAAATTGTGTGAGTGTGTGTGTTTCTGTGGAGGATTAGATAAAAACACAGATGTGTTTCAGACACAGTTGATCCTCCTTTACTAAAGTGTTTTCTCTCTCTCTCTGTTCTTTGTGTCATCAGTGTAAGATCAGGCTCACATGTGTCCAGCTCTGTGTCTCTGAAGAGTGATCGGTCTAAAGATGGAGAAGGACCATACTTCAGTGAGAAAACACCATCATCTAATGAAAGGTATTTTGTGTTACTCATTTTTGTCACACGTTGACTGTGTTTAAAAGTTGTATCAGTGAATACCAATCATGAAACATGTCTAGATCAAATATTTGTCAGAGTATTCACAGCTAATGCTTATTTCTCTTTCTGTAAAATATCAGTTAGTATTTTATTTTACTAATGTGATTACAGGCTTCAATATGAGACATTAGACTCAGACCTTCAGACTCACAGGAACCACGAGAATTTCAAAGACAATCTTCTTGGGATCTTCCAGGTAGGAAAACACATTTTTATGAATGTTTAATATTTCTAATAAACAAATATTTTATTGAACAACGAAATTAAATTAAATTTTTCTTCCATCTCCTTTTTTTCCTTTTAAACACATTTTAGCTCAACTTGGTCAGCATGTTATTCTTTTAACTGGATTTTTTATGTACATTTATTATAATTATTGAATAAATAGTGTTCGTTTCGTTCGTTCGTTCGTTTATTCATTTATATAGCACCTTACAGACTACCACTGTAGTTCCAAAGTGCTGTACATCACAATAAGAAGAAACCAGCAAACATGTAGACATACAAAACATACAGAAAACATCCAAGTACACTGTACTAAGAAGCCAAAGAATACAGATGTGATTTTAGGCGGCCCTTAAAAACATTTAAATTTATGGAGGATCTAACATCCAACGGTAACTTATTCCACAATCTAGGACCCGCGACAGAGAAAGCACGTTCACCTTTCATTTTAAGACGTACACGGGGAACAGTTAATAAACTTCTTTGCTGATCTTAATCTTGCACCCGCATTGTAGGGCTTAATAAGCTCAGCTAAATATTCTGGCGCCATTCCATGTAGTGCTTTAAAAACATATAGCAGAATCTTATACTGTATCCTATAATGTACTGGTAACCAGCCTAAGGAAGATAAGAAGGGAGTAACATGGTCCGTTTTCCTACCATTCATCAACAACCTTGCGGCTGCATTTTGTACAAGCTGTAAGCGGGCAATATGCGTTTGACAGGTCCCAACGTAAAGTGCACTGCAATAGTCAAGACGGGAAAAAATATAAGCATGGACAACTTTTTTCAGGTTGCTTGCTGAAAGTATTGGTTTCAACTTTGCTATTGCTCTTAAATAAAAGAAGCAATTTCGAGCCACTGTCCTTATTTGTCGATCAAAAATGACTCCCAAGGTCTTTACCTGTTCCCTTAGGTACCCCTTCCATGGGCCTAAGTGGTCGACTAGCGTTTGGCTACTCGCTGTGCGACCAAAGATAATAATCTCAGTTTTATTTTCATTTAATTGAACGAGATTCTCAGCCATCCACAGCTTTACTTCCTCTAGACATTTAAGGAGGGTGGCGTTGCAATCCTTACTACCAAATCTCAACGGCAAATAAACTTGAGTGTCATCTGCATACAGATGGTAAGAAACACCATATTTCTTAAAAATCATTCCCAGTGGGAGCATATAAAATGAAAAGAGGATGGGACCCAAAATGGACCCTTGTGGGACCCCACATGGAATGGGTAACGAAGCAGAGTAATTATTCCCAATTTTCACTAAAAAGGATCAACCAATTTAGGGCCGTCCCCTGGATACCAACAAACTGCCTTAAGCGAGTCAGAAGGATCTGGTGGTCAATGGTATCGAAGGCTGCTGACAAATCTAATAAAATTAGTGCTGCATGATTACCTGAATCTGTGATTAAAAAAAGATCATTAACAACCCTTAACAGGGCTGATTCTGTACTGTGCCCACCCCTAAAACCAGACTGAAATTTGTCCAAAATATTATTCTTTACTAAAAAAAATGGATATTTGTTTAAGCACAACTTTTTCAAGTACCTTAGACAAGCCAGGCAACTTTGAGATTGGGCGATAATTTTTCAAATCATATGGGTCCAGATTTGTTTTTTTAAGGTAGGGCTCCACAATAGCTTGCTTAAGGCAAAGCGGTACAATGCCACTCTGTAAACTACAATTAATAATAGCTAAGATACTTGGGCTGACTATATCAACCCCTTCCTTAAGAATGGACAGCGCAACTGCATCAGAGGGACACAATGATCGCTTTAAGTGGATAATAAAGTTTCTAATATCCGAAAGTGAAACCAGTTCAAATTGATTAAAAATATATATCTTAGTTAGATCCATTAACACTGGATTAGCAGTCATAGATGGAAAACTTGCTCTGATTGCATTTATTTTCTCGGCAAAAAACTTTGAAAATAAATCACACGTTGCTGATGATGAAGTTAAGACTGGCTTTGCACTTGGACAGATCAGTCTATTAATAACAGAAAAAAGTTCACGTGGCGAGTTTTTAGCAATGAGATCAGACAGGTAACACGCTCTATAATATTTCACGGCAGTTTGGTATTTTGTCAGACTTTCCCTTAACATTTGCAAGGAAACTTGCAGCCTATCATTCCTCCATCTCCTTTCTACTCTTCTACACTCCCGTCTAAGGCCCCGTCCACACTACTGCGTTTTCGTTTAAAAACGGAGACCTTTTGCTACGTTTGCACCTCCCGTCCACACTAAAATGGCAAAAACGGAGACCCAAAACGGAGAAGTTTAGAAACGCTGCCGATCCGTTTTTCGTTTTGAATCTCCGGAGGGCGTTTTAGTGTAGACGGGTCAAAACGGAGGACTTTAGAAACGATGACGTAGTAGAGGCTCACGCTCAGCTCTCTGATTGGGTGTCATCAGTCATGGCGTATATCTTTGCTAGCAGCTGTTGTACAAGTAAATTCTGCATTTTACAACGCTATAACTGCCTACATGCGCCGGAGTCAAGCTATTATTCGAGCGATCTGTGACAATTCCCGTGTGCAGCGGCGGCGTTGACCGTACATGAAGCGTCGGTTTGGGGTTAACCCAGAGCATGGTGAGATATTTTTATCAATGAAGTTGTGTTTACACCGGCACGCGCATGCCCAGTGTTGGTGAATGGCCACGTGATCCGCGTTTTCAGTCGTTTTAATGTGGACGGAGATCAATTCTAATACGCAGCTAAAACGCTGGTGTGGACGGAGATCGTATTCGTTTTAATTCTCCGTTTCTAAACTAAAACGCAGTAGTGTGGATGGGGCCTAAGGGCCCGGGTTTGATCGTTAAGCCAGGGTTGTGTTTTGGCTCTTCTTTCCTTTGTTTTAAATGGGACAATAGAGTCCATGATGTTCATACAAACAGAATTAAACATGGTAATCAGCTCATCTGGATCGGCCGAGGGAGATGCAGACTCGATACACGGTATTTGTGGAGAGGCAATAAAAAAATGCAAAAATTCTGATGCTGTAAATGGGGTGCATATACGAGAATAAACCACCGACCTAGGAGCAGACTGAAGTACACTTGGTAGATTGACATTAAACACTACAGGACAATGATCAGAGAAACTATATGGCATAATGTTAAGATCACAGATCAAAATTCCTAGGGACACAACAAGATCGAGAGAGTGGCCAAGTTCATGTGTGCTACTCATAACAGATTGAGTCAAGTTAAAAGCGTCCAACATTCCCAGGAATTCAGCTACCATTGGTTTTCCTGGGCAACAGACATGTACATTAAAATCACCAACAATTAAGATTGAATCAGAGAGTAATACAATGTGAGACAAAAAGTCCGAGAATTCTTCAATGAAGTCTTTGTGGTATTTAGGTGCACGATAAACATTTACACAAAGCACCGGATTCTTATAATCCAACATCATCACTTGGGCTTCGAAGCTCTGATAGTTCATAAATGGTAGTAATCGACATTTAAAATATTTTTTAAAAATAATAGCAAGGCCACCACCCCGCCCGGAGTTTCTGGGAGAGTTAAAAAAGTCACAATCAGCTGGAGTTGCTTCCATAATAGGGACGCGATCAACAGCGTTCATCCATGTTTCAACAATAAATAAAAAGTCCAAGTCATTGTGTATATAAAAATCATTTAAAATGAATGATTTGTTTGCAAGGGATCTGGCATTGACTAATGCCGTCCTTACCAGGGTGTTCCCAGTTGTCACACTCGCGCCCCCGCACTCTTCTGTCTTTCGCAAATGGCGCAGATTACCGAGGTTTCTGCCTTTCCTGATGTGATGGGGCCTTGATACAAAAGGTGCAGGCATGGACGTCACCACCGGACAAACAGCGCGAAGACACGGGAATCGCAAATCCCGCGCCCTCGAGGAAGAAATAATCCACGCTCTCTTTGCTTTCTCTGACGCACCCGCTCTGCAGCCCCGTCTCCTCCGGCGTTTCTTCTTTTTACCACAGGCATTCCCCGTCGTCGATCGAGTTATCTCCGCGGGTAGAGGTCTCACAAGCCAAGGATGAAAGTAGTGTTGTCCAACGCCAGGGATATCGAGTACAGATGATCGGATATTAAATAATGCTTGACGATCGTAGGTCCATAAAGATTGGCCATATTGAGGATGTAGACACAACATAAAAAGTAATAACAATACGACAAACTGAACAAGACGAGCTGCCAACACACCAGCGGGTGCCATCTTGATTCAAATGTAGATGTACAATTTGGCTTAAATTGTGTTATTCTGTCTTTTCTCTTACTTCTGTTTGTAGGATCTTGAGAGCAAAATAATCACATTTCTGAAGAATGAGCTGGAGAAGTTAAAAAAAATATTACAACATGAGAACACACAACACTTTGTGAAGGACTTTATTGAGAACAGATCCAGTATCAGAGATGCAGCTCTTGATCTCACACTACATTACCTGAGAGAGATGAAGCAAGATGAAGCTGCTGATGCTCTAGAAGGCAAGAGACTCGTGATCATCTGTCTGATTGTCTCTTATAAATGTAGGAGAGATAATGAAGACTGAAACTATCTATTTTCTGTTCCTGTGTTTAGGTGAGCTGTTCTTCATTCATCAGCTGAAATGTGGCCTAAAAAAGAAGTATCAATGTGTGTTTGAAGGAATGGCGAAGCAAGGTGACTCCACACTCCTGAATAACATCTACACAGATCTCTATATCACTCAGGGTGGCAGTGAACAGGTCAATACTGAACATGAGGTGAGACAGATTGAAGTTGCTTCCAGACGTCATGAAGCACAAGAGATACAGGTTGAATGCACACATTTGTTAGAAGCACCTGAACAAGACGAGGAGATCCGAACTGTACTGACAAAAGGAGTCGCTGGCATCGGGAAATCAGTCTCTGTGCAAAAGTTTGTTCTGGACTGGGCTGAAGGAAAAGAAAATCAAGATATCAGCTTCATATTTCCTCTTCCATTCAGAGAGATGAACTTAAAGGAGAAAGAAAAACGAAGTTTGATGGACCTTATAACTCAATTTTTCCCAGAGACAAAAGGACTGAACCTTACAAGAAGGAATCAGTTCAAATTCCTGTTCATCCTTGATGGATTGGACGAATGTCGCCTTCCTCTGAAGTTTGATTGTAATGAGACGTGGCGTGATGTATCGTCACCAGCCTCTCTGGATGTTCTCCTAACGAACCTCATGAAGGGAAATCTGCTTCCTTCTGCTCTCGTCTGGATCACCAGCAGACCAGCAGCTGCCAGTAAGATTCCTCCTGACTGTATCGACCGGCTGACAGAGATACGAGGATTCAGCGACGCACAAAAGCAAGAGTACTTCAGAAAAAGGTTCACGGATGATATTCAAGCCAACACAATCATAGATCATGTTAAACAATCAAAGAGTCTCTTTATCATGTGCCACATCCCAGTCTTCTGCTGGATTTCAGCCACTGTTCTCCAGAACATTCTGGAGGAGAAGAGAAATAATGATGTGAAAAACACTCAGGCTGATGAGATCTCTAAAACACTGCAGGAATCAAACACTGAATACACTCCCAAGACTCTGACACAAATGTACACACACTTTCTCCGCTTTCAGATCCAGCAGAGCAGCCGAAAATATGATGGAGAATACACACCAGATGTTTCCTGGGATAAAGACGCCATCCTTTCACTGGGGAAACTGGCATTTCATCATCTGGAAAGAAACAACCTGATCTTCTATGACACAGACCTGGAAGCCTGTGGTCTTGACGTCTATAAGGCATCAGTGTACTCAGGCATGTGTACCCAGATCTTTAAGGAGGAAACAGGGATCGTTCTTGGTACCATGTACTGCTTTGTTCACTTGAGCATTCAAGAGTTTATTGCAGCCCTTTATGCACATCTGTTTCTAGACATCAACAAGACAAGTGTGTTTGAGCATGAGTCTACAGAACAGGAAAACAGAAATGAAACCATGATTGATTTTCTCAAGACTGCTGTGGACAAGGCGCTGGAGAGTGACAATGGACACCTGGACCTTTTCCTTCGCTTCCTCCTCGGTCTGTCACTCCAGTCCAATCGACGACTCTTACGAGGTCTGTTGACACAGCGAGACGGCACTGACCAGAGCAACAAGGAAATTGTTCAGTACATCAAGCAGAAACTAGAAGCTAATCTTCCTGCAGAGAGATCCATCAATCTGTTCTACTGTCTGAATGAACTGAACGACCAAACTCTGGTGAACGAGATTCAGACCCAACTTAGCAAAGGAAGTCTCTCATCTGGTGACCTTTCACCTGCCCAGTGGTCTGCTTTAGCCTTTGTGTTGTTGACATCAGAGGAAGAGCTGGAAGAGTTTGAGCTTCAGAAATTCAAGAAATCAGATGAGTGCCTCATTAGATTATCAGCAGTCATTAAAACCTCCAAAACAGCCCTGTAAGTCTTTTAATATATTTTGATATATACAAAATATAAAATACCATGTAAAAATGTTTGTTTTGTATCACCCACCTTGTATGGCTTATATAGAATTATATATATTATCACATAATCATACTTGAGGAAGAAAAAAAAAATATTTTATTCATATACCCAAACTAGGGGGGGAAGAAAGTAATTTGGTACTGTTATTTATATTTCCAAAAAGTAAGATGAAATTCTGAAAGGTTATAGTATAAAATATTGAGATTTTTATAAAACAGGCTACTTAAAGTACACATATTACCACGTCATATATTAGTTTTCCCTCTGTTTCTCCCATTAATTATATATAATTATATATTCTATGAGTAATTGTGTAGTTTAATGTAATAATAATGTAATGCAATATGTAGATCGAGAGATTTACAAATAAGCAATTATCAAAAGCCTGTTGTATCATATTTGATGTACACATCAGATGGTTTTTCTACAAAAATGTTTACATATTTTTATCGTTCAAAATATTTTTTTTTTCATATACTTTTTAAAAATATATTTTTTTCTAATTAAGCAATTAAGTAAAATAACTATACATTTAATTTCAGCAGTTGTCATGGATGCTTCTTTACTATCTTTAAATTAATGATATATCACCCATTGGCCACCCTGCTCTCTAATATATTGGCATCAGTCATCGGTTGACCTTAATCTCTTGACATATTAAAAACAAATACAATTGCTTAGGTTTAAGTAACCGTAGCTTTATTTAAATCATTAAATATGTTATATAGGGTAATAGATAAAAAAGATGAAATGGTCCATGAACTAAATCAATTCTTTGTAAATGTAGGATCTAGCTTAGCAGACGAAATACCAATATCTAATGATCAGTTAGGGGGAGTCTGGAAAAAGGAAAATAGGATCATGCAGTCAATGTATCTAGGTGAGGTGACTGAAAATGAAATATTATCTGTGGTTCAGAAGGTAAAAAATAAGACCTTAACGGATATTAATGGTATTGACATGAAAATAATAAAAAACACAATTGATTGCATTATTAAACCATTACATTATATAATTAATTATTCTTTTACAGAAGGAGTTTTTCCAGATAGTATGAAAATAGGTAATACTTTTTTTTTAAACTGGAGATAAACATATTTTTAATAACTATAGACCAGTATCACTCCTACCTCAATTTTCCAAAGTGCTTGAAAAACTCTTTGTTAATAAATTAGATAACTTTATTGAAAAACATGAATTATTAAATGAAAATCAGTATGGATTTAGGTCAAATAGGTCTACAGGCTTGGCTATCGCGAAAATTATTGAAGACATAACAACCGCAATAGACAGAAATAAATACAAAATAGGAGTGTTCATTGATTTGAAGAAGGCATTTGACACTATAGATCATCAAATTGTTATTTCTAAATTATATACTTATGGAATTAGAGGAGTTGTACTAGATTGGTTAACCAGCTATTTACAACAACGACAACAATATGTTGAGTTTGATGGTCATAGGTCCGAATGTATGAATATTGAATGTGGATTTCCACAAGGCTCAATTTTAGGACCCAAACTTTTTATTTTTTATATAAATGAGATTTGTGAGGTTTCAAAAAAAATGACACCACGTATTATTTGCAGATGATACAAATTTATACAGTTCAGGAAATGACTTGAAAACTTTAGCTAATAATATTGAAGATGAAATGGTTAAACTAAAATTGTGGTTTGATGTAAATAAATTATCTTTAAATTTGAATAAGACGAAGTTTATGATATTCAACAATAAAACAAAAGAGGAAGTCAGCTTATCAATGAATCTCAATGTATAAAAGTTTAAATAAATATCAGATATGTTGGAGATTGGGTGATGGTCGAGGGAACAGTGCTAATGATATCTATTATGTATGTTAATACATTTTAGGTGATGGTGGAGGGAACAATGTTAATGCCATCTACTATTGATGTCTATAAAGGGGGCAGATAAATATAAGAATATTATTCTTCCATCTGCTTCTTTCTGATCATGGAAATATAAAGTAAATTTCAAATGAATTGTATGTGATTGGTATAAATAATGCATTTTCATGAAAATAATAAAAGACAAAATGAATGACTGAATGTCAAAAAGACACAATTATATTAAATAGATTAAAAAAGCCACCGCTACTGGTAATATCTATGGTTATATTGTGTATATTTGTTTAGATCCAGTGAAGTCGTGTCATAGGCGTAATTTGCGGCTGGGACGAATGGGACATGTCCCCACCCCTTTTTCTCAGGATCAATATTGTCCCCCACCACTTTTTGAAACATTGCACGGATGTACCTAATACAAATAAATAAAACATCTCCAGTTAACTAGCGGAGCATTCATTTAGTTCGCTACTAAATAAGAGAGCGCTCTAATCTAGCGCTTAAATCTGTTGTTTTTGAAATCATGCTGAGCTCTCGTTGCCGCTGCTATCAGTGTCATGGATACAGTTGTTCTCTTGTGGCGCGCGCACAGTCTTCACTCGGACGCACTCTTCAATCTATCGCCGTTGCGGAGACTCTCTATTCGTTCCGGTGAAAATCGCAAAATAAAATGCACACAAACGTGTCCCTGCTTGATATAGACTGTAACCACTGATGAACATATTCGGTTTTGATGAGAGTGAGGAAAAAACTATACGAGTGCGGATTAGAACCCGTAACTTCTGACACGCTTGGCAAAAGATCTACCACAAGACCATTTAAGAACTCAAACAAAATATGCGGATCGATGGATTTATTTACGGGTTGAGCAGAGAGGCTGCACAGTTTGACCAGCGGGCAGCGGCCGCACACCAGTCCGCCGGATGCTGTTGCTAAGAACTTGCAATGTATCACTATTATCAGACCGTCCCTCGCGGCCTCGAAACACTACCTGTCTACCGGGAAAAGTCCCGACTCTCCCGATTGCCACTCCGCCACTGCACACCATTAAAATATATATTAGGGGTGGAACGGTACACAGAAGTCACGGTTCGGTTCATACCTCGGTTCAGACATCACGGTTCGGTACAATTTCGGTACAATGGAGGGAAAAGCAAAACAAAAATGCAGAAGGCATTGTATTTTTTAAATAAGTTTTATTATATAAAGGCATAGAACCAGTTTATTTGTAGTGCACTGACAATAATTTTATATAATTAGTTTATTAATTATTTTAATGAAAAAACAAAAAGACCTTGCGATATGTTTGGTAATTGTACCTAAATTAATTTAAAATTAATTTGCTATATTTCAGATCAATATATTTGTTTTCCTTAATTTTAATTAACATTATTAATTAACAATGTGACATTATTCTCATCTGAATTATAAATAATTGATTTCTGTTAAAATAATACTACCATTAAAAACACATTCGATTTTCTTTTTTAATCAATGTAGAATGTGTAAGATTAGTGCTCCGAGGACAAGAAATGAAAACCAATGCAATATGATGAATGTCCAAAAGATGGGACCCACAGACTGTTTTGAAATGGAGTCGGATAAATATGTTTTTCTTTTAAAACAGTGTGTGTGTGTGTGTGTGATTTTGGTTGAGTGACAGTTGTAGGTTACAGTTTGACAAGAGTTTACAGTGTGCACAATGTTGTGTTTTATTGCGAGTGTACACAAATATAAGTAAACACTTTGCAGGTTTAATGATCTGTATGGACAAAATTACGGAGTATGTTTTTTTTATGTTTCCACTGTTCGGTCGCGCGCGCATCTCTCTCTCTCTCTCTCTCTCTCTCTCTCTCTCTCTCTCTCTCTCTCTCTCTCTCTCTCTCTCTCTCTCTCTCTCTCTCTCTCTCTCTCTCTCTCTCTCTCTCTCTCTCTCTCTCTGTCTGTCTCACACACACACAGTTCGATCTCGCCTCTCTCTCTCTCGTGCGCACACACACACAGACACAGTCCAGCATTGCAATCTTGACATTGCAGCCATTCATTATGCGGTCACACCAAACACGAATAGAGCATCAAATTCGCGTCTAGTTCGACGCTAGTCCAAAGCGAATATGACGCGCGAATAAAGCCAACGTTTGAAGTGAACGCGCGTTCAGAGCTAAGCCAATGGTACAGATTATGTGTCCCTAAAGAACCCGCGTATCTAACGGTAGTTCCGCATTACATTAATTAATTTGCACGCGAGTTTTATTTATTTTTATACCGTGTATTCTCCGTGTAAATTCGTGCACCGAACCGTGACGCCCGTACCGTTTCGGTTCGATACGAATACATGTACCGTTCCACCCCTAATATATATATATATATATATATATATATATATATTAGTGCTGGGCAATGATTAAAAAATTTAATCGTGATTAATCGCATGAATTTATTGCGATTAATCGCATTGTTACGCGCAAGAGTGAATAATGAATTCTAAAGTAGTGTATTGCGCACTTTTGATTTAAATGTACTGCTATATACACAAAAGTGCAATAACATGTGGTTTGCAAAAACTTTAAACAAATAAGGTGCTTTATACCAGCAGTATTACCTTTACACAGTAGCAATAAAATATTTATTGTAAATCTCAACTTAAACATTAATGTAATCAAATCAAATATTACAACAAAGCTATATGCCACAGCCAGGGCATTACCTTTTATCTAGCTTGTTAAAAAAGTCCAGTTTTCTTGTTTTTTTTCTGAACAGGTATCAACAAGTATCTTTTATCAGGGAGCAGTAGAAACAGTCTATGTAGTCAGAGGTCATGACCACTACTACAGATATAAGTCGACCGACGTTACTTCTCTGATAGTAGCTTAGGTTTGGTCATGACATGGTTTCCCACGTACAATAAGATTACATTAAACAGATGTAAAGCCCAATTTATACTTCTGCGTCGAACTCACGCCGTAGCGACGTACCTGCTGTGTGTAGCGAGTACTCTGACGTGCACCTCTCCAAAAATCTAACAATGCGTCAATTCTACGCGTACCGCAAGCGCTGTGATTGCTAAAACCGCTCCCCGGGATTCACATGCATGCTCCCTCTGCATGTGTAATTGCGCGTCTAGGGGGACAACGACGCAAGTAAATAAAAACCAACGCGTAGTCTATAGCGTAGAGGCTCCAGCGTAGGTCCGACGCAGAATTATAAATCAGCCTAGAGTGAGGTGAAGTGGTCGAGCACAGGTGCAGCGATAAACGGGTGCGTTCTTGTGAAACTGTTGCGGTCATGCTCGCCTCACGCACGCGCCCGCGCTCTCCCGTTGCCGAAGTTGAATTGTCTATTTTTGTAGCTACACGACGCGCAGCACAAATCTCTGGAAGAGACTGATCCACGGCTTGCTGTTTGTGAGTTTCCCAATCTAAATAGTTATCAGGACGTCATTAACAGAAGGGAATTCACATGGCTGAGCATCTCTGCTAAACTAAACGCAGGCCTATCAGGTAAAGTTATGTATAATTTTAATTTAAGTTAAAAAGGCTACAGCTGCGTAGCGCACAGAAGCCGTTGCCATGGTTACTATCATAGAGCGCCTGTCATTCACTCGCGGAGCGCTATCTCCCTTTCTGTTCACCTGAGAGAACCTGCCAAAGCCTCTCCACTGCTTGTTTGGGTGGGTTATTTGCTGGCTGACCAACATCCCACCCCTCCTGTGATCCACGGTTTGACTGTAGGCCTATGTGTATTCAGAGCCAGTAAGCAACGAACTTTCAAAATAATAATAAATAAAAAACTGCGTTAACGTGCGATAAAAAAATTGTCGGCATTAATTAATAAATGCGTTAACGCGATATCGCGTTAACTTGCCCAGCCCTAATATATATATATATATATGAATCGATTTTTGGAATTCTATGAATTGATTTTGAATCGGTAAAGCTTGAATCGCGATGCAAATGTGAATCGATTTTTGTGCACACCTCTAATATTAAGTGTCCCCAATTAAGAAATGAAGAGGCAACAGTGGCAAGAACCTAATCTCCATCAGGTGACATAAATAGAGAAAAAATCCTATAGCTGTAACAGCTTTACACAAATATTTTGTCAAACATGCTTCATTTTATCTAGGAAATTTGTCACTGAATAAAAAACACTATTGTAGAGGAAATTGTAGTTTTTGAAGATAAATGTTAGTTTAACTCAGCCTCTTTGCTGTATATGCTGTTTATGTAAAAAATAAATGGAAAATGTAATTAAGATTTTTTTATATAGCAAATGTATTGTATGTGTTCCATCTAATTCTGTGTTGTGACTTTATTGTAGGTTAAATGATTGTAACTTAACAGACAAAAGCTGTTCAGCTCTGGCTGCAGTTCTTGGATCAGATACCAATCTGAAAGAGCTGAACATGAACAATAATAATCTGCAGGATTCAGGAGTGAAGCTGATCTGCACTGGACTGAAGAATATAAAGTGTAAATTGGAGATACTGAGGTAAGTTGAGCCACAAGAGTCACATGACTAGAGTGAGGTGCAATGACTGACCGGACGATGCCGGAGGCAAAAGCGCAAGAGAACTTTTGTGAAAAATTCAAAGATTTTTTATTTATTTGTTACAACGTGGGTATACCATATCCAACCCACTTACACACCCCTGCCACTAACAATAATAATACAAACAAATATTATATATTAAAAAAAAATTTGCAGAGTTTCCTTTGCAGCGCCTCGTACGCATTTAACGGTTCTGGTACGCACTACGCAGCAGTTCGGCGAGTCTTCAAACTACACGAGCAGCAGGTAACGTTTAAGCTAATACAGAAAATGACATTTATCCTACCATGCTACTCTAAAAGTGCGGCTGCATGCAAGTTATACTTGACTATAATAAAAGTAAAACTCGATTTCAGACGCATTCTGAGTGACAATGTCATTAGTTTTTATCCAAGGCCATAGCAAGTGTTATTAGCTTGGGGAAATACATCTAGTTAAATGAAATCTTAAGTCCATGTCCAACTCTAAATTGTAAGGAATTTATATCTTTGATTTCATAGTATCGCTTTACAATAAGGTTCATTTGTTCATTATTCATGTATGAACTAACCATGAGCAACACATTTGTTACTGTATTTGTTAATCTGTTAATTCTTTATTCATGTTATGTCACAGTCAGTGCATTAACTAATGATAACAAATACAACTTTTGATTTTAATGTTTTAGTAAATGCTGACATTAATATTAACTAAGATTAATAAATGTTGTAGAAGTGCAGTTCATTATAAGTTAATGTTAACTAATTTAACTAATGAAACCTTATTGTAAAGTGTTACTGATTCATGATTGTCTTGATTCTGCCTTAGTATCCTTGATTTTCCTAGTCGTGAGGCAGGATCATGACAGAATCATGTTTTGTGTACAAGCCAATTGTTTGGACCATGTGCTTGTGTTGTCTCGTTACATTACCCTGCCCCCTTGTTATCCTCGTCTCGTCATTATTTTCTAGTCAGTTTCACCTGTCCTTGTCATTAGTGTTCCCTTTATAATCCCCTTGTGTTTGCTGTCCTGTGTCGGTTCATTGTTTGACATCGTCATACGTTGTGTGAGTCTTACCGTGAGTAATCTGTTGAGAAGCTTGTCATCAAGAAGTTTTGTTCCTGTCGTAGTTGTTAGTTTGCTGTCTGAATATTTGCCTTGCCCTGTCTTGTTTTGCCCCATCGTGGGCTTTTGTTTTCTGTTTTTGTCCTTTAATAAATCCTGTGAAAGTAATTTGCTGTCTGCGCTTGGGTTCATCCGCCATCCACATAACAGAATGAACCGACCACAGAAGAACCCAGCAGACAGTATGTCTTTCCCCGCTAGACCACATCCGACTGACCAAGAACTATGGTGGCAGACGGCCATCGCTGATAGTAGAGCTGGAAGACTTCCATTCCCTCCCCAGGGTGAGTTGTCCCTGAAGAGGTATGCACAAGTCGTCGAAGAGAAGAGATTCTTCCTCCCTGAGGTCCTGGTTTCTCGCTACTTCATCGCCGGTCTCAACTCTCCACCTCCTCTGAATGAACGGGAGTCGCTTATTCTTCGCCCATTTCGAGCAGTGGTAGATTGCTTGTCTGGGAGAGAGTCAATGGGTTCCTCAAGGTTTTTGTCTGCCAGTCTTCCTGTCATCCCGGAGGGTCGTATGATTGGCGTTGTGACGCTGGGAGACGAGAGTCCCCTTGTTTCGACTCCAGAGGCATCTTCCACACCCGCTGACCTCCGTGGTAAACGAGGGAGACGGGTTTCTTGGGATTCCCCCTCGGAGTCATCGTCATCTGTGCTGACCAAACCAGAAGTGGTCTTCTCTGTTCCTTTTTCGTCCCCCATAGAGCCCGGCCAGCCGATCGTGAGCCCCGCTGTGACCATTGCCCCGCGACCAAAGAGAAAGAGAAGGAAGTGAGCTTCCTGTTTCCCATAGCCATCTCCTGACTCTGCAGCCGTGAGCGCGGTTCCTGAGGTTGCAACAGTAAGCGCTGTCCCAGAGTCCGCAGCTGAAAGCGCTTTTCCTGAATCTGCAGCCGCGACCGCCGTCCCAGAGCCCGCTCCAGCAAGCGCTGTTCCTGAGTCAGCAGCTGGTTGCCCGGTTACAGAATCTGCCTCTGTGAGAGCTGCGGCTGATCAAGCTGCAGAAGCAGTCCTGCAAGCTGTGTCTGCTCGTAAGAGGATACCTATCATTGTTGCTGCCGAGACTCTAGCAGACTACCTTGCCAAGCTTGTCAAGATCCTCGATGTGCCCGTCATGTCTTGGCCAGAGCCCACTGTGTCTGTGAGCTCTATTCCCAAGCCTACCCCTGTGAGCGCCGCACCCGATCCTGTCCCTGTGAGCACTGCCCCCGATCCTGTCCCTGTGAGCGTTGCACCCAAGTCTGCCACTGAGAATGCTGCACCCAGTCCTGCCCCTTCGCCTGCTATGTCCCCCGTCAGGAGTCCCGTTTCCTCATCCTCTGTATCCTCCGTGTCTGAATCTGTTGCTGCCACCACTGAAGCAGTATCCCAGACTGTTTCCCCGTTTGTCCCTGTCTCCACCAGCCCCCGGACTGTTTCCCCGTTTGTTCCTGTTGCCACTAGTCCCCAGACTGTTTCCCCGTTTGTTCCTGTCACCACTAGTCCCCGGACTGTTTCCCCGTTTGTCCCTGTCGCCACTAGTCCCCGGACTGTTTTCCCTGTCTCCACTAAGCCCCGGACTGTTTCCCCCAAGACCTCTCCTTGTGTGTCTCCGTCTAAACCTGCCCAGAGTCCTCGTCCTCAGCCCTCATCCCGTGGACCCAAGACCCCCAGTCCTCCCATCCACCCTGGACCTCCCCCATTAACTCTGTGTTTCCTCCACCTCCTTTGCCTTGTATGTTGTATTTGATGTTTCACCCCAGCCCTGTTATTGTTTTTTCATGTTTGCCATTAATAATGTTTTCCATGTTTTTTTGGTTCGTGTCTTTGTCACAGTCTGTCATGTCCCGTGTTTAATGTCCCCTTGAGGAGCGTCTGGTAGCCGCTCCTTAAGGTGGGGGTTCTGTCATGATTCTGCCTTAGTATCCTTGATTTTCCTAGTCGTGAGGCAGGATCATGACAGAATCATGTTTTGTGTACAAGCGCATGGCCAATTGTTTGGACCATGTGCTTGTGTTGTCTCGTTACGTTACCCCGCCCCCTTGTTATCCTTGTCTCCTCATTATTGTCTAGTCAGTTTCACCTGTCCTTGTCATTAGTGTTCCCTTTATAATCCCCTTGTGTTTGCTGTCCTGTGTCGGTTCATTGTTTGACATCATCATACGTTGTGTGAGTCTTACCGTGAGTAATCTGTTGAGCGTCTTGTCATCAAGAAGGTCTGTTCCTGTCGTAGTTGTTAGTTTACTGTCTGAGTATTCGCCTTGCCCTGTCTTGTTTTGCCCCATCGTGGGCTTTTGTTTTCTGTTTTTGTCCTTTAATAAATCCTGTGAAAGTCATTTGCTGTCTGCGCTTGGGTTCATCCGCCATCCACATAACAATGATAGCTAACACTTTCATACATATAATACATACATTAAATTTACAACATCAACAAAACTAAAAATAAATTTTCCATAATTACCTTCTTGATGTTTTGTTTGGAAAAGTAAATAATATTTAGTAATATTATCATAATTTTTCTATTTTCATTTGATGTGTTATGCATTCTAATTTTATCAACATATTTCCTTAGAATGCCAAGGAAAGAAAGAATAAAAACAAAAAAGATTTTAGTGCCCTTTTTGGTCCCTCCGCCCCTGAGGAGGTCTGTGCACGCCACTGTTTGGTATCATTTGAAATGTCTCAGTGCGACTGGTACAAAGCTCTCATTCCCACAGAAGTAAACCCAAAAGCTAATAAGGTGTGGAGAGTTTATAGATATCTTGTTAACTGCTGTGTGTGTGCCCCCATGTAAATCAACGTCTGTCCCCAGTAAGTCTGGGACGGTGATTAATGCAAATTCCCACTGTTCCCAAATTCTCAAATTCCCACTTGAATTAACGATCAATTAATCGTTAGCCTTTATACTGCAATATGCGTCTGCTGCAGTGGCATATGGCCAACAGCATGACAGGATCTGCAAATGCTGCTAAAAGCGCTATGTTCCTCACCAAATGAATGAGAAGGGTTTTAATCTAGTAGAATTGTAAAATGTTTCAATGTGAATGATCATTTAATTAAATTACTTAGAAAATATAACGACTTAAACAACGTGTCACCAACGGTGTCTCAGATGAGTGCTTGTCAGAATGTGTATGCTCTTCCTGGAACAACACGCTGAAAACGCGATAGTTTAAATATTATTAAACTATTATAAAATAGTGTTCTCATGTTATGTGACAGTCCCAATCATAGTTATTATTAGCCGTGCATTGCTACTTGAGGTGCTCGCTGAATGAACACTGGTAAACTGGAGCACTTTGCTAGCACGTTATTTAACTCAAAGAAACGCATTCTATATGAGATTAATCAGATGTATACAAAATAAACATAATATTACAAATTATATCTGCACAAAATGATGCGAATGCACAAGTGAACTTGAACTAAGTTACAAACCATATGGAATGTGAACGCGCTCTTCCTGGAGCAACGCAATGAAACACGGCAACTAAACCTAAATAATTCACAATGTTTTATTACAATATTGTTCTCTTTATAATGTTATGTAATATTATATGACAGTCCCATTCATAGTTATTATTAGTCGTGCATTAGCGTTTTAGCTGCGCACGCTTTATTACAGCGCGCGTTAATTCTTAACCAATTGCATCCTATATAAGATTAATCCGATATAGATAGGCCTACACAAAATAAACACAAATTAAAACTTACATTTGCACAAAACAAAAAGGCTGCGAAATTGTGAATGCACATGCAAACTTATAGTCATGATGAAGCTGTAAAATGGTCCCAAACATAACTCCGGCGCGCTCGCTTTACAAGTTTCGCGGTTGAGCAGCATGTACGCACATGAACCTCCTTAATCGACGATCGATAAGTTTTAGCGATTAAATTGTAGAGACTTTAGGGATTAACCAAACACAAATTAATCTTTCTAATCTCTCATGGGATTCATTCAAATGTGATTCAGCATTCCGGATCTGAACACCACATTCCAAAGTCACAAGACTGGCTCCAAATTGTCTAGAAAACCCCCCAGAGAAGACTTTTATGGCCCCGCAGGCCCCAGAGATAAGCCTAAACAGGAAGAACGTGTCACTGTTTTCATCCTTAAGCAAGACAAAGCTGCTCAAAAATGGTGAAACGAGGCCTGACCACCAAGGGGCCTGACAACCTTTGACCTCCCTCAGCATCACCACTGCTGAGCAGGACAGCGATGTAAAACAGACCACGCTTTCATGGAACGTGAGAGACTTACACAGACTTTACATATCAAACCAATTAAAACTCACGCAGAACAATGCTCAGTGGATAAGCTCATCATAATTCTTGTTGTTCCTATAATTCATGTTTGTATTATGCTTAGATCACATATAAATCATGTAATTGTGATATAACTGTGTGTATGGATGAAAGAGTATCGTGCTTTCAATCAAAAGAATCATATGCCCTTAATTCAAAAGGTGGCTTGTTTGAAATCTGTGTAAAATGTTTTGTATGATTATAATAATCTATAATGTTTAAACTGGGGTCTCTTGTTCTCTGCTAAGTGCTGGAACCCAAGCAGATCCCAGATAACGATAAGTAGGAACTCGATCCACCTCCTAAAATGATGCCATTGTCTCATTGGTCAGAATTCTCCAAAAGAGGTTGGACTAACTTTTAAGTTAAAGACCCGAACAAAGGAGTTAGGGTTAAAAAAAAAAGAAGTTCGGTTCAGAGAGCAGGTCGGGGTTGCCGTTCGGTTTTGAGTTCGGTGTTGAATTAAGTTTGCGCCTCTCTCTAGCAACAGCAAGAGACTGTTCCTGTTTGTGCTTCTCTCTGAAAACAACAAAGAGCGTGTTCGCAGGCTTCTACATCGACCAGACCAAATTAGACCAGCAGACAAATAACCCATCGAGATCGGGGTAAAACAGCTCATTCAAGCCATCTAACTCGTCTTACTTTCATTTCTTCCTTTATTTTCTTTTTTCGTAAAAGTCTCGGTTCAAAGTTAAGTTGCTGCGAAGTTCGTTTAAACGTCTCTCCTGCAACGCGCTTCGAACTGTAAAGACTCTTATTCGCCTGCCAATCACACGTGACCGGCAGTTCAGAAACTTCCATCCAGGCACTTCAAAGACAACCAGCCACACGGACCCGGCCGGGAAGCCCCTTCGACGAAGCACCGCAAAAAGGGAATTCCCTAAGCAACGCAAAGACAAGCAAGTAGCCTACTCCAGACTCTAACTGAACTGGTGCGTTAATGTAAATTGAATAACCTGTCTAAGAAACGAAGGTTTAAATTAATGTTTGGTGGTTCGTTCAGGTCATGTCTTACAAAGTGCATCTCACTCTGAAAACTCACTCTTTCTCTCTCTTCCTCTGCGCCTTGTATGAATGTGTGTGTGTGATTGTGTTTAGACCTTAGTTTTATGTGTTTAGAATAGTTAATAAAGTCATCAATATATTTGAAAAGATATTTGCCTTGTGTTGTCCTTGCACATTTAATGTCTTGTATTGTCGATCTAAAGTTACCTTGCTAATACATAGTGTTTCACTATAGATTTGATATTTATATCTGTTGCCAAGGTTATAATTACGGCCCGTTCAAATGAACTCTAAACGAGTCATTTGCTCGGTTCCATAGTGATTCGGTCAAGATTCATTGCAAATCGATGAATCATTCCTTTTGAGCTAAATTGGCCTTCCGGCCCCCCTTAAATACATTTTATGTATATTATTATTGTGTGATTCGTTACAAAATGTATTATCGACAATTAATCGATTGTCAATTAATTGTTAACATCCCTACATGATACATTTACCTGACATAATTGGTACATTTGGTACAATTGTTTTCCCAATTAGATTAAACAGATTTGTATGTTACCGCAAGTTTTGTGTCAGATTAGTGACGACTAATATTTTGACGGTAATTTATGTGTATATGTTTTGCGAAGACAATAAGTGAATTTCCTTTAAGGGCAGCAAAAGTGCTGCTTGACCAACCTAAATCTGGGAGTGTCTTACCTCTGTTTTAATTTAATGTTACTTTACACAAGCGTACGTGGGAAACCACCGCATGGCCAATCCAAAGCTATAAGACAAGTAAAGTTGGTTGACTTAAGTAAAGAGTTAAATAGAACAATCAAATGTATTGCTAAACTATTATATAATTGACCAATAAGCAATTGGCAATCTAACTTAAATTTGAGGTTGTGATCTAATGGAGTCAGATATAAAATAGAGTCAGATAAAAGCTTAAATGGACTTAAATTACTTTGCCATGTGGAAAGACAGTAGAGACCTTCACCCGTTCTGGAGGAAACCCACATTTGGACCGATAAACGGGCTTACACAGTTTTAGATAATTGTAATCTCGAAAGTGATGTTGATGTCTAACATATTAAATATTTCTGTGCCTTTTGTTTGCCTCCATATTCAGTTGTCAGTTTTTGAAACTAACTTTCAGTGCATTTGTACAAAGAACAAAATAAAATTCAAGTTTAAGGATTTACATTGTTTTGGGGTTTAACTGATTAATCAGTTGAATGCTTTCATTCCTGTTCTAGACTCTCTAACTGCAGTGTAACAGTAGAAGGTTATAAAGCTCTGGCTTCAGCTCTGAGATCAAACCCTTCACACCTGATAGAGCTGGATCTCACAGGGAATGATCCTGGACAATCAGGAGTGAAGCAGCTCAATGATTTACTGCAGGATCCAGACTGTCAACTGAAGACACTGAGGTGAGACAGGACCAAATATTTAACTAAATTAGTTAATTAGGTTAACCTCTTAACCGTTGCCAGAGCGCCGGCGCACTGAAGCGTTTTTTTTTTAAATAGTTCAAAGTTACTATCATATGTAATGTTATTTCCTTGACAAACTATACATCATTAAAAAGATATAAGACATTTCTGTATGTAAAATGATATAAGACGTTTCAGTATTTGACCACTATTGTATTCTGAGAAACTTATAATGACAGTTATGTCTTAATTTGTGCCAGGAGTTATGTAATTAAAAAATGAGTCGATACCTTTAATATGAATTATGAGCGTCAGCCGCTCCCA
This sequence comes from Rhinichthys osculus, assembly GCA_029959095.1. NCBI lineage: Eukaryota > Metazoa > Chordata > Actinopteri > Cypriniformes > Leuciscidae > Rhinichthys > Rhinichthys osculus. The sequence continues at coordinate 43,078,173 of JARWKJ010000007.1, forward strand.
TTCAGAAAAAAACTCCTGTGAGATCGTCATGACAGCGCTTGACAAAATAACGTCCCTGAGGGCTTTTAGCTCAACAATGTGCAGATGTGGAGAAATATTGATATTGATTCTCATAGGTTTACATCATATTTCTATAGACAGGAATAATGTTTATTGAATTTATACCCAAATGTGTTGATGTAATCATTTTGAGCGCTGGATACTCTGATGTACTGTGTTTTCAATCCATACTGGCAGCCTGAGGGCGCCTTATGCTCAGTAAAGTCCATATATGGAACACACGAAGAAGTGCCATAACCATGTGACATTCAGGAACTGCCTTGTGACATTCAGGAACTGCCTGACAACAAAGCTAACAGAGATCGCTGTAACATGCAGATAAAGATGTTTTGAAGACAATGCCATGTCAGGTATTTTCATAATAATAGATTATATTTATAATGTAATGCTAATCGATATAGACCATTACACGAGAGTAGATGTTAAAACTTCATGCTGATTTGTACTCGGCTTTCGCCAAGATAAGCAAAACTAAGACGTAGCTTTACAGTAGGGCTGTCAAAATTGCTCAAAAATGACGTTCGAATATTCCCTCTAAAAAAAACACATATATTCGAACTATTCGAATATCTGGTTGCGCATTTTGTCGATGACGCGCATTACGTTAATAACAGGACAAATTAATACAAAGAGACACAACTACTTGTATAGGTAGTTTATTTAAGTTTAAACATATTTGACAACGTATTAACTTACACAAAACCAAGTAAATCAACTAATGGCCATGGCCAAGACCGCAGACCTTACTCTCGCTCGCACTCGCAGGCACTCTCTCTCTCTCTCTCTCTCTCTCTCCCTCACATCACGCTCTCTGCGCATTACGGTTTAAATGAACAACAATAAACAAATGTTGAGTGCTGATCAGAGTTTTGTGCAAGCAATTTAAGGTCGCGACTCTTGTCCTAAATATAGCAGGCTTCATTCGGTGATTGAAACAAATATTATTAACATTAATTGAAGTTTTACAGTATATAGAACCGACATTGAACGCTCCGAGCGAGCTGTGCTGTGGTAAACTGCTGCTAGCCTGCTACTATGGCTATTTCGAGGGCGTCTGGCCACCCCCCCATTGGCGGGCTCTGACGTGTCTGATGTAATGCTAGCTCATTGGCGCACACGTTGGAGGCGCCCGTGCCATTGGATGTGCAGTTGACGCAGCACAGCCAATGAGTGAGCCAGACACTCACTGTGTCTGTGCAGCTGGAAAATGCGTTTTACATTTTAAGCTTCAGAATTTTGCCACTCGCAAAGCAGACAGCCGCGCCTCTGCTACCGCGGGCGTGTTTTTCCACATGATTCGAATATTAATTTTCACCTTCGAATTTCTGTTTTTTAAAACTATTCGAATACATATTCGAATTTAGAATATTCGTTGACAGCCCTACTTTACAGTAAACTATGCTTCTCCATCCATTTACGCTTCTTTCCATAAGGTGGTGTGACTCCCCTTCTGTCCGGCGTTAACGGCAGCAGTGTACTTGGCGCGTCAGCGCACGCGACGGCTGCAATTACAGGACCAGCACGACAACCGTCTGGATTGAACCGAGTAGGGGACATCTCTAGGGTCTTCAAGTGGGCACCTTCCATGCTCAGTGTTTCGTCGACTAGCCCACGACACCTCAAGAGGGCTCGACAGTGACTCTGGCGTCCCAGAGTCACCCCCCTCCGTCCCCCACTAGGGCTGCAACGATTAGTCGACGTTGTCGACAACATCGACAATAAATATTTGTCGACAAATATCTTTGTTGTCGAGTAGTCGTTTGATCTCACGTGACCTAATGTAAGGGCCTGCAATCCCGCGATTTGACCGCTACGGCGCTGTAGAGTGTAGTGCAGCCCTTACAAATGCTATTGCGGTAGAAGAAAACACAGCGCGAATTATGACAGTGCAAACGAATCCGAACTAGCTTAGGTTTAGGTTTGGGAAAGTTTCACAAAACTTCAGATCAAGAATGCTGTCGTGTGTAATACATGCAAGGCGGAACTTGCTTTTCACAGGAGCACAACATGCATGTTGGAGTGCAAGAGGAAACATCCCGGCAAAAGAGGAGCCGGTGAGAAGTGAGTGTTCTCCAGCTGGAGCTGCGGTAAATCTCTCTTTATTAGAGAATGCAATACTACTAATAATAGTAATAATATTATCAATAGTAATATAATTACAGTAATGTGATGACTTATTTTGCATAGAATAAAGCTTGATCGAGCTTAGGAGTCAGGGCTGTTTTTATTATTGTAACACTATTAGTATATTAGGTATTATTATAGTCTTATCACTTGCCTGTATTTTGTTCAATAATCATGAAGACTTGCAAAACGAGATGTTATATCCTTCCTATGATATAGGAAGAATATCATGGGAGTTACTTTACCACACTATTATATATTAAAAGGTGAATGAGAACGTCTCTGTCAGCTCAATTGTCATGTAAAAAAAGATTGTAATTTTATACTTATAATAATTGTTTGCAGATTAATATTTTACCATTTTTTGTGTCCTAAAGTAAATGTCCCTTTTTCTGTTTCAGTTCTAAAAAAAGCAGTGGGCCTATTAAACAATGCTTAGAGAGCATTTGTGTGTGATTTGAGTTGGACCGAAATCTGAAAACTTAAAGAGAATGACCTGTTTAGTTGGCTCAAAGTTCATTAAAACAACTATTTCAAAAGCTGAAGTGATTTTTTTTTATATTATAGTTAGAATATGTATAACTCAATGTTTTAACTAAGTGGAAAAGCTGAATAATCGTTCCAAACTTACTGATTAGCCTGCGAGATAATCGACGATTAGTCGATTAATCGTTCTATTAATCGTTAGATTAATCGATTATCAAAATAATCGTTTGTTGCAGCCCTATCCCCCACTCAACTCAGCCCAGCTTACTGACCTCTACATCCCTCCTGCTGCTGAGACCTAACCACAATCTCTCCGCAACCCGACCATATGCGCCAACCCGTTTGACTAAGGCTGTCAAGCCCCACTGGTGCGTTAATATGCAGTTTCAGTGGCAACGGTTCCGTATGGCATACCACCTACCGCAAAACACAATATCTGCCCAACCACCCGTCATTCACGCAATATCCACAGGAACGTATACAAACAAACCAACAGACTCTTCAAGTTTTCAAGAATTCTACGAAACTGTAGCGTGGCGGCCTGTACACAGCCAGCTAGAATCTTTCCGTCTCAACCACAGCCAGTTGCTGCTCCTTTCTGCTGCTTCAGATAAGTTCTTTACTGTGCGACGCAACTCTTGGCCGCTGAATCCGATGTCTCTGAGGAACCGGGTTGTAGAGTGTGCCACAAAACCTCGACAACCCACTTCCACTGGAAAAACCTGGACTCTCCATCTTCGCTGTTCTGCTTCAGTGGCCAGATGAGCATACCACAGTTTCTTTCTCTCATATGCCTCATCTACCGCATCCTCCCATGGCACTGTTAACTCTATCAGTTGAACAATGCGTGCTGATCCAGACCACAAAACAATATCTGGTCGTAGGTTAGTGGTGGCAATCTCAGGTGGAAAAATAAGCCGTTGGTCAAGATCAGCCAGCATCTACCAGTCCCTAGCAGCTTCCAGTTGTCCTGGGCGAGAATTGGTGTTAACACCTTTTCTTGGTGGTTGCTCGCCTGGGCGGAGGAATATTGTCTTCTGCGTGTAATGTTTTGCTAGAACAGGTGGCAACTTATTGGTCATACTACGCTTGCCTTCCAATGCTAAAGCCAAACATCGCAGTACTTGGTCATGGCGCCAAGTAAACCGACCTTGGCTAAGAGCCACCTTACATCCTGTCAAAATGTGCCTTAATAATATATTATTATAATAATATATTTTCTGTCTTATTTTTTTATCTGAAGCCAAATCAGATCACAGAAGGTTGTTTAAAACACTCGACTTGCGTTATAAAGTAAGTTTGGAGCACAAACATGGTTTTAATCTCGTTAGCTGTTATTTTTTATGATTTTTTCTAAATAGGAATTTTTACTGAAATGTTTCTTTTTTCAAAAAGGGCATTTGATACAGTTTCAAATGTGAAGTGATAACTTTGATAAAAGAAACGAGGGATTGAAACAGTGTGAATAGCCAGTCGTTAGTAATTATAATGTAGACAAAAGAAAAGCATATTTAGAGCCATAATCAGGCCAAAGAGGTGTGAATGTGTGCAGGGGAGACTGACACTGAATTGGGCTCGTTTGCACCACAAAACAACCGAGACAATAGACTGAATAGATGCTTAGAAGATGACAATAAACACCAGTTTGCATTTTAGAGTCAAAGTCTTATGACATGATCTTGAAAAACATTTAACTAAATGCAGAGTTTTAGACTTATCATCTTCAAATTTTAAATATAACATGGTCAGACATGTGGCTTTAGTTGCAGTGCATTTCTAGATTGATACAATGCCAACTTCAATTTTATTTTCATGAAGATGTTTCATAAAAATATATTTCTAATAACTTTACAAAACTTTGAAGCCATTTATAATTATAATTTTTTTCATTATGACTAATTAATTCAACATTTACAATAAACTGCCAGGTGTCAGCTTTCAAATGAGATCTTACTTGTGCTTTAGTACAAAGGGTTAATGAACTGCATCTGTTTCAGTTTGGGTATGCTATTTCTGGGGATTTTTCAAAAGTGGGCTTGCAGCTTAACAGGTTAAATATTCATAACTAATTATTTTAGCTATACAATTAGCTTGACAATTTGTTGCATCAAAATGATCAAGATCAGATCAGACGCTGCAGGTTCTGTCATGATGATGATAAACTTCAACACAGTTTAGTTGTGATACGAGCTACAGGTCAAATAGACATTATGGGTCAGTATATGTGCTGCTATTCTGGAGTATACCTTGATAATTGAAATGCACAATTTTATTTTTGTGCACACTTCTCATCAAAATTCTAGATAACCTTTTAGTGAAATAGTTGTCTGAACACAATTGTTTTGCATCAAGCCCAGATTCACTGCATCTCTCTGTAGCAGGTCTATGAGTCTCCAGATGTTCACAAACATGCAGTTTTACAAGCCAGTTTTCTTTGTGCTGACGTTTCTCACTTCTCCTGCTTAAAAGCCTGAAAGATCTTAATTTCACAATTTGTAATCATACTGAAAACCATGATCTTGTGAGCTTTTGCCCCTCTGCTCGGGAGACGTTTCTATTCTTATGAGTTTGCTTTAGGACTGAGTGTCGCTCTAGTTTCTTTAAACCTCTGGGGTCAGCTATCGCGCCGGCGCAACAAGCTCGATTTTTTTCACATAGCAGCAAAATAGACTTAAAATACTCCGTCATTTTTGGTCATACAGACTTAAGAAATATGACTGAATAAACAGTTGAATGTCTTCTTTTTTATGTGTCCACTTACAATCGAAATAAAACCTTGTATTTTGTAAAACAAAGAAAATAAACAGGGTGTGCTTTCTGGCACTCCGTCACCGTGAACTTTTTTTAAAGTGTAAATTGCAGGTTAACCACCACAACCAATTAATGTGTAAATTAAAGTGCTCAATATGTATATATTTAAAAATTTCTGTCTTAAAATGCGTTAAAATATAATTTATTGGGGTTTCTTCAAAGGTAGCATGTTTTTTACAGTAACTGGGTGATGACGTCATAAGAGGGAGCGCGGGCGGTAATGCCTGTGTGTTCGGTTGAGGGAGAATAAAACGATTCGTGGGACTCCCGCAAACTAGAAATATCTATGAATAAATCATAAAAACGAATACATTTTTATTCATCTGTTGCAGAAAAGCAACAAGAAAAACTAAAACAAAATAGAAACAATTTACAGGCCAGAGTTTCTATTTATAACATGTTTGCAGCGTTGAGCGATGTAGCCAATCACAGACATATGTGTTGATTTCTAGGAACGCAATGGCCAATCAGAAGCATTTACGATAGACTTCCCTCACCGCTAGACTTTTTGTTCAGTGATGAATTCTGTATGCTGGCAAATCCTCGAATTATAAGTGTAGATATTATGAAAGATTCATTGATAATAAGAGATATGTGTGAGATCGCGATGAACTGATGTCAGCTTTTTAGGAATTATTATGGGAGCGCACTTTGCACGCAGTCATGCCAAACCATGCATGACTGTAAGTTAGCCTGCTTGTTTTTATGTTATAACAGTGTGGGTTGTGTGTTAATGCTTTAATAACAAATAATGTTTTAGGAGCATTTATGCTGATGTGTATGGTGGCGACACATAGGCTAACTTGAAAGTATTTGGAGGTACAGAACAAAAGTCTTTTTGCGGGCGGGAGCGGGACAAAACATAAATGTTGCGGGCGGGAGAAAGTAACATAGAAAGTAGTTGAGAACGTCAGTTATAATAATGACCCACGTATTAAAAAATGGTCGGGTTTAAATCGGGCTCGGGCTCGGGCTCGGGCTCATAGTTACAGTTTATATGTCGGGCCGGGCTGGGCTCGGACACAACGTGCTCGGGTAGGGTCGGGCTTGCACACGAGATCTACCTCGGGTATGCTAACACTTACAGGCAAGAATCAGTCGTTTGTCCTTGGGGAACTCGTGGAGCCTCTCCCCCATTTTTGATGTATTCGTACATCCCGCACAAACACAATAGTTAACCATTTTTGCTAGCTAGGTCTCCAAAATAACTAGCTAGCCTACTTGCCGTTGAGACTAACGGTAACTCTAGGCTTGGAGGATAGACCAGGCATAGACAGTAAAAGCTTGGAGTCCCTTTTATGACGTCACGCCCAGCCTAGTGGAAGGGAGGGGCGTGCTTAAAACCACTGTAAAACATACCAACTTTTCATATTATATGCAGCATTTTGTTATTAAAAAAAATAATAAACAATTGTGGGCGGTTCTTATCTTTATGTTTAGTAAGCACATTGCATTATCTTTGTGAAAAATTTAACCTGCAATTTACACTTTAAACAAAACTCAGCGAATACTATTCTCCCAGGCATGAGCTATATATCTTTATAATCATTTAAGTGTGTACTTTTAAATGGTCTAATTCATAACAAAAACAAATATTCTCTGTTTATGTAATCTATATGAAAAGAGAGAGATGTCAGTCGTTCTCATTTCAGCTCATTATCTTTTAATTTGATCACGCCCACTGAGACCGCGCGCTATTCAAACGCAAATGATCTGAGGCGATACATGCAAACGTGACAACGCCCGCACATCAACTCGATAAAACACAACAAGTTTAATCAGATTACAGTAGGCTACTTTACGTCGTCTTGCGAGGCTGTAAGGAATAATCCTGGGATACATCAGAAGTGTTGGTTTAAATTCATTTCGAGGGGCGACGGATCAAGCTGATGTAGTAAGTTTTTTATTATTAAGTGCTTTGTTGTAATCGCGATATGGAATAGCCTATGTAAACCGCAAAAAGACTTTAAATATGAATCGCTTTCTGTGTGTGAATGAATGAACAGCTTTTACCAAACTATATTGCTATACTGAGATGAGTAAAAATCGACTGAAATATGTTAAAATAAAATGTCTTTGTATAAGAAACTTAAACTGCAAATGAACATTTATTTGCCCTAATATATCATAAAAACCACACGATCTCATGAAAGTGCGTATCTATAGGAAAGATCCTATACCGACTAAGCTACTGAAAGAGATGTTTCCAGAGGTCATATATCCTCTTCTTAATATCATTAATTCATCTTTGTCTCTAGGATACGTACCAAAAACCTTTAAACTGGCTATGATAGAACCGCTTGTTAAAAAACCACAACTTGATCCTACAGAATTAGTCAATTACAGGCCGATCTCGAATCTGCCTTTTCTGTCAAAGATATTAGAAAAAGCAGTATCCTCACAACTGTGCTCCTTTCTAGAAAGAAATGATATCTGCGAGGATTTTCAGTCCGGATTTAGACCGTACCATAGCACTGAGACCGCTCTCATTAGAGTCACAAATGATTTGCTCTTATCATCCGATCGTGGTTGTATCTCTCTATTAGTGTTACTCGATCTTAGTGCTGCATTTGACACCATTGACCACAACATTCTTTTAAATAGACTAGAAAACTATGTTGGCATTAGTGGAATTGCATTAGCATGGTTTAAATCATACTTATCTGACCATTATCAGTTTGTAGCAGTAAATGAAGAGATGTCTTATCGATCACAAATTCAGTATGGCGTACCACAAGGCTCAGTACTAGGACCGCTGCTTTTCACTCTGTACATGCTACCATTAGGAGATATCATTAGGAAACATGGAGTTAGCTTTCACTGTTATGCCGATGATACTCAGCTGTATATTTTTTCAAAACCCAACGAAACTTACCAATTCACAAAATTAACGGAATGCATAGCTGATATAAAAAATTGGATGACTAGTAATTTCCTACTACTAAATTCTGAAAAGACAGAGATTCTAATTATTGGACAAAAAACTTCCACACGTAATAACCCAGAATACTGTCTAACACTTAATGGCTGCTCTGTCAAGTCTTCGTCGTCGGTTAGGAACCTGGGTGTGCTATTTGATACCAACCTTTCTTTTGAAAGCCACGTGTCTAGTATCTGTAAAACTGCATTTTTCCATCTTAAAAATATATCTAAAATACGCCATATGCTCTCATTGGGAAATGCGGAACAATTAGTCCATGCGTTCATGACCTCAAGGCTAGATTATTGTAATGCTCTACTGGGTGGTTGCCCTGCACGCTTAATAAACAAACTACAGCTAGTTCAAAATGCCGCAGCTCGAGTTCTTACCAGAACCAGGAAATATGACCATATTAGCCCGGTTCTGTCAACACTGCATTGGCTCCCAATTAAACATCGTATAAATTTTTAAATATTGTTGATTACCTACAAAGCACTAAATGGTTTAGCTCCGCAGTACTTGAGCGAGCTCTTAACGCATTATAGTCCTTCACGTCTATTGCGATCTCAAAATTCCGGCCAGTTGATAATACCTAGAATATCTAAATCGACTGCAGGCGGTAGATCCTTTTCCTATTTAGCACCAAAACTTTGGAACAGTCTTCCTACCATTGTCCGGGAAGCAGACACACTCTGTCAGTTCAAAAATAGACTAAAAACACATCTCTTTGACCTAGCATACACATAATACATTATAGACTTCTATAAATTCAATGTTAGGCTGCATAGATTAGGTCAGCCGGAACTGAGAACACTTCCCTTAAATCTTGATGTACTCGCTACATCATAAGAAGAATGGCAACTACGCTAATATTAGTGTCTGTGTTTATCCAGAGGTTTTCCCGCAGCCTGCCGGATCCAGGCCGTGTCCAGATCTGACGAGGGAGCTTTGCCTGGACCCGATGACAATGCAGTGCTGAAGTATCCACTATCCTCTCCCTATCGAGGATCCCTTTCCCACTCTACAGATAAAGCGTTGTGAATTCCGGCTCGCGTACCCGAAGTGATAAAATAAAACAAAATTCTGTATCAAAATTTATAGGCAAGAAAGGTAGTTTGTTTAGGCTGGGTTGTATGAATTACAAACCTGCGCACATATTTTAAAAAGCACATAACTATAGAATTCTGAATGAGCATGTGAACGCAGTCAGCGTTAATCACAGGTTTGCGTTTAAAGTCTGATCATTTCGACGGAGGTGAATCAATCAAAGTTAACTTTAGCTGGAAGTAACATTATTCAAGAACCGCTATAACGCCAAAACAATCTGTTACCTTAAATTATATGTTTATCTCTGTAAAGCTGCTTTGAAACAATCCATTGTTAAAAGCGCTATATAAATGAAGATGACTTGACTTGACTTGACTATAGCACAAATTTAATTTCTCGTACCATCCTACGCCAAAACTAGTTTGTGTATGAAGGTAAATCAGTAGCTAAACTCGAGAGCACGTAGATGTGAATTTGAGAGCTTGTACAATAAATATTCGTACTTGTATGTGAACATTTACACTCACTGTTCGAAGGAGCCGTTTTATTGGTTGGCGCCTATCCAATGAAATGGGACTTCTATTGTACGTGATGATGTCACGCAACCCGTCTCCTCGTGGATGTTCTGAAACACTAACATAGCTTAATGCATTAGACTGATTTAAAAGACATAAATTATATTATCAAACTTAGTGATATTAACACCATACTAATAATGCATACTACAGAAAAGCAGATGAGCACAGAATATGACGAAAAGAAAGCAAATTTGTGTTCAGTGCAAATAAACCAGCTGCCTGTGTTTTATTAATAATGTATAACGAATTGTGTTTTGTTATTATTTTTTTATAACTGTTGGTCCATTAAGCCTCATTAAGCATTTTCTTGGTTTTCTATGAGAGGAAAATGCTTAACGTACAATTAAACGAGTTGCGTTCATTTTCTGCTCAATTGCTTTTCTGTATGCTTTATTTATGGTGTTTCCTGAGTTTGGTCTTTTAATACCACTGTCTTAAGTTAACGTGTTGCGTTCATATTCTGTGCTCATCTGCTTTTTTGTAGTATGCATTATTGTGTTTACTAAGTTTGATAATATCATCTATGTCTTTTAAATTAGTCTAATGCATTAAGCCATGTTAGCGTTTCAGAACATCCACGAGGAGGCAGGTTTCGTGACATCATCGTGTACAATAGAAGTCCCATTTCATTGGCTAGGCGCCAACCAATAAAACGGCTCCTTCGAACACCCCCGCTCCCGCCCCCCTTCCGCTCTCGCCGCCACTGAGTTACAAGTGCACAAGTTAGTTTTCCACCTCATATATCGCGAAAAGAGTAGCAAAAGTCAAGGCGCGAAATTGGAATTTTAAGGCGCGAAGTTCTCAAATTCACATCTACGTGCTCTCGAGTTTAGCTACTGATTTACCTTCATACTTTTGCGTGCAAATGATACGCACTGTAAACCCCTTGGGTAGGATTAGGTGTGTGGAGTGCGTGTATTACACGCCATAAAGTGCATAACATATGCACACGTAAACTGCGTATCATATGCACGCAAAATCTATTTTTGGTATGAGAAATTAAATTTGTGCTATAGATATGCACTTTCATGAGATCACAACGATATGCCTATGTTACAGACGAATTATGAAAGACAACATTTCGTTGACTAGTTTTTGTTATAAACTTTTTACTGTAAAATAGACTACAGGCACATCAAATAAGCTTTTGTTTTTATAGTTAGTATAGTGTTTGTCAAAAATGTTTTCTCAAAAATAAACTAATCAACTGTTATAGTACAATTTTCTTTTCAAGCAGTTTCCAACTCTAACTTTCAACCAATTCTATAGAATGGCCCATATAGCCTATTTGAACAGGATTTGTTTCCAGGTATGACTAAAAATGTGCTTTTGACTTTCATTTATATTTTGATTATATATATGTATGTGTGTGTGTATGTATGTATGTATGTATGTATATATATATATATATATTGTCCTTGCATTCTTTCTTGTGTGACACCCCTGAATGAAAGGCTCATTATTATGCGGGTCTTTGTCTTCTCAGTTGAGAACCACCTAATTATACATGAGGGGGTTGGGCCGTTCACGCCTCCACGCATATTGCTTTTCCAAAAAAAAAATGTTTTTCACAATTTAAAACAATCTATTGTTTTATGTGAATGATTAGGCAGGATGATTTTCAGATCATTTTGAAGCAATAACTCTAGGCGACAACATCCATTAGTCAAAAGTCTTGTGGACAGATATTTAGTATCTGTTTTGTGGCCTTGATCAGAAACTTTAATGTTTAGTTTTTTCAATAACCATGCATAAACAATATTTTCTCAAAAATACAAACATGTACATACATGTTGCTCACATATTATGGTAGCCCTGTTTGTGCTAAATAGAGTGTAATTTCACCTGTGCCATTAATATGTTTATAAGCAACTAAAAAATGCACAAATGTCAGGGCATGTCAAAACATCTCAAGGACCCCAAAACACATTGGTCCCCAAAGGGTTGATTTCTCTGTGGATCCATTGTTCCAAAACTCAGTAAACTGATTTTTATCTTTTATAAAAGATTGTATAACCTTTTATCTATCTATTGAAGGATCTAACTGATGTGTGTTCAATTTTGACTCTTAGTGTTTTCAACTGGGTAATTGTGTGCTAACTGAGCTGAAGCTGTGCTGACTTGAGTGAACAATTTTGAATGCTAGTGCTTTCTAAATGACCACGTAGTGTAGGCAATGAGAAATGAAGGGATTTGTGTGTAGAGTTTTGCTGTGACAGTTCAACAAATCTGACTAATGTGTCAAAACAGGGGAATAGTGTTCATAGTTCAGTGAAATGGGTGTGCTTTTTGATAAATGGCATTATGGTTTTGAAATTTTAGTTCAAAAGCCTGGTTATCAGGGCATGTCTAAACATCTCAAGGACCCCAAAAACACCTTAGACCCCAGAGGGTTAAAATTTATATTTATTTGTGTATTTACATTTTCAAAGAAAAATATTAAAATGTATCGTATTAATCTTTTTTGTAATGCAACAGATATTTATTTGAGAACTGAATTGACTGTTCTGCAGGTTTTTGAGTCCTGCTGCAGAGGAAGCCTGTCAGTATGTGAATAGAGTTGTGGGTGAAAACCCGTTACTCCAGAGAAAGCTGAATCTGAGTGGACATAAACTAGGAGACACACGAGTGAATCAGATCACTGCTCTACTGCAGGATAAACACTGTCAACTCAACACACTGACGTGAGTATTGCTCATTCATTTATAATATTACTTTACTTTTAGTTGCAATGTTAGCTGATGATAATATTTCCTCACTTGTTTCAGTCAGAGCAGTTTTTTCCTCAGCGTCACACAGAGCCACAACAATTTAAAGTAAAACAATTAAACAGCAAATTAAAACACACAATTAAAACTTGATATCAAGCTTTAAATATTTGGTTAAGACAGACAGTTGGATCATGGGTCAATAATTATTTCAGTTTCTGTAGAGGCAGAACAATGTTTTTTGTGACATCAGAATCAGACATTTTTATAACTGTTCATAAATTCAATCTTTTTGTTTTGAATCAGTGGTTCGGAGCGTGTATCAAACTGCCAAAGTCACATGATCTCAGGAAACGAGGCTTAGTTACGTCATAACTGTTTCAACACGTTTGGAAATGTCAGTGGTTCACCGCTGGGGGAAGAGATGATCTCTGTGAACCCATGAATCATGCAGATTTACTGAGATTGAACCAGTGTCTGTGGGTTTAACCTTTTATACATTTGAAGATGTTTTAATTAGACATTAGAATAATTAAAAGGAATAATAGTAGTTAATAGTCTCTTATTGGCCTGTTTAGCCAGCCCAGTCTCATCCCAAGACGTCATATGACTGACGCTTTTGACCATACGTCAACATCCGACGTTTTAGGGTACCCTTTAACGTCAGTTAGATGACGCTATCTAATCCTAACCCTACCCCAGACCTAAACCTACCCGCGTCATCTAACTGACGCTAAAGGTAAAGCGTCAGTTAGATGACGCCCTAGGATCGCCATCTACCTGACGTTAAAGGGTACCCTAAAACGTTGGATGTTGACGTATGGTCAAAAGCGTCAGTCATATGACGTCTTGGGATGAGACTGTGTTAGTTTAGCTGAGCCATCCATAAAATAATAATAACACTGGAAATTGATAAAAGAGCACATATTATACAGACACTTGATATTTAATCATATTAGATTATTAGTTAATGGTATTTGATAGATTTCACTTTCAATAAAACATTTGTAATGGGTTTGTAGAAGGTGTTTATATGCAGTTTTTTATGAAGGTAATATGATGCCATAAAGAATCGCATGCGCAGGGTAAGATTTGTGAAATTGTACATAAGATTGCAAGCGTAAATTAAATTTGCATGTGCAAGAGAAGATTTGTAAAAGTGTAAATCGCCTTTTAAGTGTAAGAAAAAAAAATATTTGCAGCCTTAACTGTTATTCGTAAGCGTAATTAATGTATTTTGAAAATGTAGCTTCATGCTAACACAAAATAAATAGGATCTGTATTCTTCTGACTTTCATTTTTCCGCGCACTTTTGGCACGGTGTTTGCGCACAAATGCGTCCAAAAGCACTGCAAGCCTGTGAACAGCAATTTGCAACCGGAAACAACAGAGGCAGGAATTTCAAACCAGATGAATTGTGTCAAATCAAACTTTGTGTAAAAAAAATAAACTGTTGCAAATGTCTGAATGACTTGTCGTGTGCATGGGGCAAAAAAAATCCCGAAATAACCCGATTTGTACAGTTGCGTCTTTCTTTTACCTGCGCTTCCAGTTTTGGCACGATTCTCTCACTCACTGAGTTTTGGAAGCGCGAAGAGGAGGGCGGGTCCACCTTCATCATGCAGCCAATCAAATGAGCTTCTTGCTGACACTCATTATATTAATATAATGATATATATTATATATAATTAATATATACAATTATATAGTAATTTTTACATTTTAAAAATATAACCCTATATAACACACTCACAAGAACGAGGGAGAATTGCGGAAGAATGTTTAAAAGATATAATGATATTTTCATTACATTTATGAGCACTATGGTCTCTGAGTCTGAACAAACGACACGCGTCAGTTTAACAGAAATAATAAAGATAGTTACTTTTTTGTCCATTGTTTTTTTAATTGTCATCTACATCATTGTGTTCTATGTATCAGAATAATCCATTGTATCATCGCATTCATGATCAGATGTAGGGCTGTATCAGTGTCTTTATTTGCACATATATTTTATTTGAAGAAGAGCGCTGCTGGTTCATGTTTAGAACACTAGAGGATATGAAATATGTCCATAAAACTTGAAAAGCGCTTGCTCTGGTCCGTATATGAACTATATGATCCGCGTTGCAAGCGTTGTTAAACTCATCGCGGCAGAAACCGCTCTCATGCTCCGCATGTTGTTTGAATTCTCCGCTGTGATGAGATGATGTCATGTGTAATACAGCGCAGTGATTGGATTGAACGAGCTCTTTCTAATGAATAAATGCAGCGAGTCGCTCAGAACCGGCTGACGTACAGAATCGTTCTCTCCAGCCCCGGCAGCCAATCACACGCTCCGAAAGCGCACTTCTACCTCACATTCAGCCAATCACACGCTCCGAAAGCACGCTTCTACCTCACATTCAGCCAATCACACGCTCCGAAAGCACGCTTCTACCTCAGATACCCTATATATATGTATATATACATACAAACTAGAAACAAAAGTTTAAACTAAAACACTTTATACTTAATATCTCACAATGAGTCTAAATTCACATTCTATTTGTACAAACATTTTCACTTTAGTATTTTGTGATCTGCTGAAATAAAGATGAAGATCTCTCTTCCTCTGTCTGTTTTATTTGCTGATTAAGATGATGTGACTTTACAGAATAAAGAGTCTCTTATTTTCTTCTTTCTCTCTCTCTCTGCTAATGTAGGTTAAGCTGGTGTGATATGGCAGATGAAGATTGTTCTGATGTGACTTCAGCTCTGAAATCAAACCCGTCACACCTGAGAGAGCTGAACCTGAGCAGGAATAAACTAGGAGACTCTGGAGTGAAAAACCTCAGTGATCTACTGATGAACCCACAATTCAAGCTGGAGAAACTCCAGTTAGTATCATTATACTGTACAGCAATTACAGTGTGACTGAAGTTTATTTATTTGAAGACAGTAGGGCTTATGTTTTATTATTTGTAGCAGTGCACTTTCTGTTTTTTTTTAAACTAAAACACTTTTTACAGTCAATATCTCATTCCTAGCTCATTTTCGCATGGGCAGGCCAAATCCTCTGGACGGGCAAAGTGGAGAAAGGGGAGGTTACCTTTCCTCCGTATGACGTCATACAGAGGAGATTCAAGATCAGCCTGTCTGAGCTTTCATTTTCTCAAAGGCAGAGAAAGATAGCCAAAGTTTGGTTTACACCGATTGAAATTTCCCGCCACTGGGGGACCATATACAGGCTAGGGGAACTCATAAATAATGTTAAAAAACCTCAGAAAGTGAAAATTTCATGTCAGGGGACCTTTAAACTAAAACACTTTATTCTCAATATCTCACAGTGAGTCTGAGTTCACATTATATTTGTGTAAAATCCTTCACATTCATGATTTATTTGTAAGATAATCTCTCTTCCTCTGTTTGTTTCTTTCTGGTCTATATGGCAGTATTACAGAGAAACAGAGTCTCATCTAGTCTTTATCTAGTTAGTAGAGTGTAGTTTGTAATTGTTTAATTACCGACATATGATACAATGTACTGATTGTGTACATGCAGAAATCTGCCTTTTCTACAGAGAATAAATAAGAGAGAAGTCTTTTTAAAAATGAAAGAGAAGAAACAGTGTCTTCCAGCGAACAGAACTAGTGTGACTGGGTTTTAAAACAGACTATTGGAAACTAAATGCTGCTGTAGCTCTTCAATAAGATGATCATCATAGATGTGAACTATTGTTATTTCTCTGTCTTCAGTCTGAGTGATTGCAGAATTACAGAGAAACAGAGTCTCATCCTGACTTCAGCTCTGAAATCAAACCCGTCACACCTGAGAGAGCTGGACCTGAGTGGGAATAATCTAGGAAACACAGGAGTGAAGCACTTATGTGCCGTACTGAAGGATTCACACTGTAAACTGGAGAGATTGAGGTCAGTCACATTCACATACAAGAATCAAAATACTTAAAATCACTTCAACTGTTTAAACTAGAACACATTCACATTATATTTGTACAAACATTTTCACTATAGTATTTTGTGATCTGGTGAAATAAAGATGAAGATCTCTCTTCCTCCGTCTATTTTATTTGCTGATGAAGATGATGTGACTTTACATAATAAAGAGTCTCCTAGGGCTGCAACAACGAATCAATAAAAATCGATTCTTAAAAAAGTTGGCAACGAATTTCATAATCGATTCGTTGCGTCACGCAAAAGTTGAGTTGAGCCCGGAGCAGAGCTATGAGGCGCCGGACTGGACACCGCGCGCGAGAGAGACCGAGTGTGTCTGCGTCATAGGTCTGCGCGCGAGCGACAGTGCGCGTAAGAGACCGAGTGTGTCTAAGCATTAGTAAATTGGTACATAGTAAATTAGTAATATATAATTATTATATAAGAGGCATGGAAGTTCGATAAATGGACAACAATATAAATAAAAACAACAATTAAATTCTTACCACTGTATTAGCAGACTGTGATTTGAATCAGATAGACAGAAGATGAAAACACTTTATTGTCTGTCCCAAGTACCACTACAAGGGACATTTTTTTCCCCCAAAATTTGCAGCACTGAATTTTTCATTCTTAACTCTAAATGACTCAGAGAAACTTCACTATATCCTCGGAAAGGATGAGCTGCAAAATATATGGGAGTAAAATAATGACAAATGTTTTTGAAACAAAAAGCCTGTTGAATTGTACTACTTGAGAAAAATATGCATTGCATTAACCCTGCTTGTATTTTAATGCATTGTATTTTTAGGGCTTGCATTTTTATGGGCTGAAATTTAGCATGGTTGAATATTTAGGCTGTGAATATTTCAATTCAAAACATTTCAAACACATTTTCATTAGTAAAATTTCAATAATCCATATTCACCTTTCATACTTCACTTACAAAATATTCAAACTGATTAAAAAAACAACCTATAATATTCAACAGGCGGTTTTCAGTTCATTTTATTTCGCTTCCACAAATTCAGTGGTTCAAATTCGACAGTAAATTCAACGTTGACATCCAGGAGCTGCAGGAAAAGCAGTAGATTACCGAGCATAATCTCCATCTGCTGTTAGTCGACCTCACCAGCTGGAGGCGCAAGCGTGTGTTGTTGACGAAGAGTTAGAGCAAGCCATTCACAATACAATAATTGAGCATGCATTACGTTTTTTGTGACGATTATCTGGGTCAGTATATGCAGAAAAGATGATAAAGGTACAAAAGCTGTTTTTATGTTTCATTCATTAACTTCATTGTTACTTTCCCTGTGTAGCCTTACATGTTATCAGCTTTTTCTACAATGAACGGGATTATAATCGGTTTCCCTCAATACCTCATCATACTCAAAGATTCCCCTTCCGTCGGGACAAAGCGCTTTTCGTAACTTAATGGACTACAGTGATATAAAAGACCAAACTCGCACCTTATTTGGGAAGTATGTATTGTACATGTACATGTACTGCATTAGATTAAACTGGGAAGGGTCATAGCACTTTCATATTATTGACCTATATTGTTAGTTTAACTGTAAGTCGCTTTGGATAAATCGTCTGCTAAATGACTAAATGTAAAATTGGCTTGACATTCGCACATTAAGGGACGTCTCTAAAGTAACATTGGTAGTCCTATAGGCCTAAACGTTTTTAACTTCAATAGCAAACTTCAATTTATTTGTATAAATTGCACATTATGCCTGAGCCTGACACCTACATGAACACTTTACAGTTGGTTTTATGACTGTAAGTCGTTCTCTTCAAATGCTATTGAAGTTAGAAACGTGTATTCCAATGTCGTATGTAACTTTAGAGACGGTCCCTAAATGTGCGAATGTCCAATGTCAAGCCAACATTATGCCAGTATCACTGAGAAACGCTGAGCATTAAACTTTGCGCGTTAAATTCATATTCTGAGTCCTTCTGCAAGCCTGCGAGTTTGGTCTTTTATATCACTGTATTAGTCCATTAAGCTACGTTAAGCGTTTTATATGTCCAGCAGGGGAATCCTGACGTATTGAGGGAAACCCACTCAAATGTAACATTGGATCTGTACATCCGCATCAGGGGAATAACATTATAATCTCGTTCACAGTAGAGAAAGATGCATGTAGGCTACACAGGAAAAGTAATCGTGAAGACACTGAATTTCACATAAAACAGACGTCATAATAATCAGAGACACTTACGCAAGCGTGTGTTGTTGACGAAGACCAGAGCAACAGTTAGAGCAAGCCATTCATTCATAAAAACTTATGTACAATAATTACATGAGTTTTTATGAATGAATGGCTTGCTCTAACTGTTGCTCTGGTCTTCGTCAACAACACACGCTTGCGCCTCCTGCTGGTGAGGTCGACTAACAGCAGATGGAGATTATGCTCGGTAATCTACTGCTTTTCCTGCAGCTCCTGGACGTCAACATTGAATTTACTGTCGAACTTGAAACACTGAATTTGTGGAAGCGAATTTGAAAGCGAAATAAAATGAACTGAAACCCGCCTGTTGAATATTATAGGTTGTATTTTTAATCAGTTTGAATATTTTGGAAGTGAAATATGAAAGGTGAAAATGGATTATTGAAATTTTAATTATGAAAATGTGTTTGAAATGTTTTGAATTGAAATAGTCACAGCCTAAATGTTCAACCATGCTAAATTTCAGCCCATAAAAATGCAAGCCCTAAAAATACAATGCATTGAAATACAAGCAGGGTTAATGCAATGGATATTTTTCTCAAGAAGTACAATTCAATAGGCTTTTTGTTTCAAAAACATTTGTCATTATTTTACTTCCATAGTTTATTTACCGACATATGATACAATGTACTGATTGTGTACACGCAGAAATCTGCCTTTTCTACAGAGAATAAATAAGAGAGAAGTCTTTTTAAAAATGAAAGAGAAGAAACAGTGTCTTTCAGCACACAGAACTAGTGTGACTGGGTTTTAAAACAGACTATTGGAAACTAAATGCTGCTGTAGCTCTTCAATAAGATGATCATCATAGATGTGAACTATTGTTATTTCTCTGTCTTCAGTCTGAGTGATTGCAGTATGACAGAGAAACAGAGTCTCATCCTGACTTCAGCTCTGAAATCAAACCCGTCACACCTGAGAGAGCTGGACCTGAGCTGGAATAAACTAGGAGACTCAGGAGTGAAGCACTTATGTGACGTACTGAAGGATTCACACTGTAAACTGGAGAGATTGAGGTCAGTCACAATAACATACAAGAATCAAAATGCTTAAAATCACTTAAAGTGTTTAAACTTACCGTATTTTCCGCACTATACGGCGCACCGGATTATAAGGCGCACCTTCAATGAATGACCTATTTTAGAACATTTTTCATATATAGGGCGCACCGGATTATAAGGCGCATAAGATACTGCAGTCAAACGTTTGACGGGGTTTGCGTTATGCATCCACTAGATGTCAACAAAACAGTCCGATAAAGTCAAACTTCATTAAGCGTTCTGACAACTCCGTTCACTCCCATGGTAACGTTGTTCAAACGTTAAAGGAAAACTCCGGTCAATTTTAACATTGAGCTCATTTTTTGTAAATTTGGAGTGCTGTCAGTACAGATAACAACGACAAAAACCAGTGTTGCCTACACCGTGTTATCCTCTTTTTAAAATTTGCACCCTGTTGACTTAAACGGGACAAGTTTTAAACCTGCTTTTAGCCTCTTAACAACCTTAATGTGTCATTACAAGTGCACAGCCATGTGAGTGAACACGGTGAATCTGACTGCACATACCCGTATTTTCTTCCTGTTTTCGGTCGAAGTCCACAGTAGGCGATTGTCGAGTCATTGGTAACTAAGCAACAGTGAAGACTCAGACTGTCAGCTGTCAGCCGATGACGGTGCTGTGTGGTGTTCTGAGAATATCAGCTCAAATGCATAGTTCATCCGAATCAGATGTTGAACACACGGAGGAGGTTTGATCGCGCGCGCGCGCGAACTCGACAATCAACTACTGTGGACTTCGGCCGAAAACAGGAAGTAAATACGGGTATGTGAGCTGGCTGAATAAAGAGGTTATTCCTGCCTTCGTGAAAGCTCGGATCACAGTTGAGACTGATATATCAGCCCAGGCATCCACGATCCATTGGCAGATAGTGGCGTAAGTCGCTCGGCGCTGTCTCCCCGTCTTGGTGAACGTGTGTTCACCATCCATATAAAAGGCGCTCCGGATTATAAGGCGCACTGTCGGTTTTTGAGAAAATTAAAGGCTTTTAAGTGCGCCTTATAGTGCGGAAAATACGGTAAACACATTAACATTATTGTGGCTAGCAGGACGAGGCTGGTGGCGTGAGTGATAATGAGCGACAACTGCGCGACGCACCGGTCTCGTATCTCTCACGTCCCTCTGCCTCGTCCTGCTCGCCACAATTATATTTGTACAAACATTTTCATCTTAGTATTTTGTGATCTGGTGAAATAAAGATGAAGATCTCTCTTCCTTTGTCTGTTTTATTTGCTGATGAAGATGATGTGACTTTACAGAATAAAGAGTCTCTTATTTTCTTCATTCTCTCTCTCTCTGCTAATGTAGGTTAAGCTGCTGTGATATGACAGATGAAGATTGTTCTGATGTGACTTCAGCTCTGAAATCAAACCCGTCACACCTGAGAGAGCTGGACCTGAGCAGGAATAATCTAGGAGACTCTGGAGTGAAAAACCTCAGTGATCTACTGATGAACCCACAATTCAAGCTGGAGAAACTACAGTTAGTGTCATTATACTGTACAGCAATTACAGTGTGACTGAAGTTTATTTATTTGAAGACAGCAGGGCTTATGTTTCATTGGTTATAGCAGTGCACTTTCTGGGTTTTTTAAACTAAAACACTTTATTCTCAATATCTCACAGTGAGTCTGAGTTCACATTATATCTGTGTAAAATCCTTCACATTCATGATTTGTTTGTAAGATAATCTCTCTTTTTCTGTTTGTGTCTTTCTAGTCTACAGTGCTGTGGCATTACAGATGTTTCTTCTTTAACTCAGTCTTTGACTAACTCAAAAGCACTGCCGTTTTTAAAAGAGCTTGATCTGAGAGGCAATAAGATAGGAGACTCAAAGCAGCGGCTCAGAGACGAGCTACGAGACTCAAACTGTGTCCTGAGGTGAGGAAACATCACTGAGATATTAAAGAGATCTGCATTTACCTCTGATATGTGAACAATCCTTTCAAACATTTGTGAAAGGAAATTATCATTAAGATGTGTTGCAACAAAGGGTTTGTGTGAGAACAAAATGTGAAGTTTTTGAAATGTTTAACACAAAGGAGGAGAGAGAAGAAAAGCTCACTGTCACAGCTTTATACATCAACACCTGCTTTATGAACTGTGTCAGTAGAAGTGAATCATTTCAGTGTGAAAACAGACTTGGTCAGATTGTAGGAAACGTTGCACTCCTGCTAAAATCAGTGCAGTTCCAGCTTCAGCTCACAGCGTCCAGCTCACATGAGCAATGTCTCTGTCTCTAGTGTGTTTTACTGTGACAAGCAACACGTCACACTACTCTACACTTACTTTACTCTCAGTTATTTACTAAGAGCCTACAAACATGTTTAAACTAGAGGACAATCGGCTTTAACTAAAGGTTTGTGTTTAACTCAACATAACATTAGTATTTGCTCCCTGTGGTTTATTCCATACGCCGTACACTCATTAGTTTCTCCTTTACAGAGACTCAATAGGAGTCGCACCGACACACACAGACACACATATGAACATGATTCAGGCTTTAGATCTATTATATTTAAAAACACAAATATCTCTATCCAAGATCATGTAAAGTCGGTTATTAATCTAATTACAGGAATTAAATTTAACTTATTTTTACTCAAAAAAACAGTAATTGAAATATAATAATTTGCACTTTTTTCCACTGAACACTGATTGTTTTCTCTTCTGTTCCACTTTACAGAGTAGATGAATATCGATCATCAAACATCTCTGATAAAGATAAATCACCAAACGTCAGTGTATTTAAATCATGGTTTAAATCTGTGAAACGGAAATGAGAGGAGCAGAAACCATCAGGAGATCCACAGAAGAGTCTCACATTTACACATGTATTTCTCAGACTTCACTATTAAATAAAGCAGCGTGTGTGTTAGCATGCGTATTAGAAACATGTGATATTGAATGATTTATGTTGGTTTATTATTCAGCCAAATGATGGTTTAGTTGTAATTAAAGGTGGAACAGAGGAAGAAGCTCAGATGAGTGTCAGCAGAAATCTTCACTATCAGGCCTGCAAATATAATAATGTTTATTATGAAAAAGCCTTATGTTTTTGAAAAGTATTAGACATATATGACCCACTATTCTGCTTACATGTTGACAATATGACATGAAGTGGTTTAAATTACCTAAACAATGATTACCAAATTTCTCTCTCATGCTCCTCATAACCACTGAAAACGGTCAAAAAATCGAACCCAAAGTCCAATTATTACGGACGTTATCTGACATCAAGCGTTTCTGCTTCACATTTTCAGCAGGGCAGCGGAGCGGCTGTTGACTCCCCACGGTTCTCTTGGGCTTTATATATAAGTCCTAACGTGAAAAAGCTTTACGTGGTTTACCTAAACAATGATCACCAAACGATTACAGCTGTTGCAGTGTTATGAACAGAGAAGTGTGTAGCCAGCGCAGCCGCAGAACGGCTAAATTGAGCTCGAGGTAAAAAAAAAGAAAAAAAGTGGTGGGTACAAAATGACTCATGACTGTCAGGGTTCACAGAGGAAACAGACTGGATGGTAAGTTATTGTCGTTTATTTGTGCAGAGGAATACTCAGTCGGAGATAACAGGTGAGGATCAAATGATATGGAAACATAGAACAGTCTTAGCTGAAATGGTAATGTCCTTTTCTCTCTTGCAGGTGGTTTAGAAGCAGTCACACTGGAGATGGATGAGACGGAAGGATCGGGAATCTGGTAAGTAGCAGGTGAGTGGAAGGAGAGTCTGTGAGTCATGTAACGACGAGACCAGACAAGTGACTGCAGTGAAGGTGAGTGCTTTATAGTGCATGTGGGTGATGGGACACAGGTGACGGTGATCAGTAATCAGGTGATTGTGAACGGGGGAGTGTCCGACTGGGTGATTGGAAATGAGTGGGCGGTGATGGCGATCGTGACGTGGATGGAATCCTGACAGTACGACAACCATACCTTCTGACCTGGTTGGTATAAGGGAGTGTCGAGTCGGTGACGGTCAGCTTGCTCCTTGTGTCTCCGAACTGCCCGTTGTAGATGCACGTGAGCTGAGTCCCATACCCCCTCGCTCTGATGGAACCAGAAAGAGTGGAGGCTGGTATCCAAGGACACACTGGAAGGGGGTGAGCCCGGTGGAGTTCTGTCGCAGGGAGTTTTGAGCCTACTCCGCCCAGGGGAGGTAACGGTTCCAGCTGTCTTGGTACTGGTGGCAGTATGTCCGCAGGTAACAACTGATCTCCTGTATCTTACGCTCAGTCTGGCCATTAGTCTGCGGATGGTAACCTGAAGAAAGGCTGATGGTGATCCCGAGAAGTCTGAAGAAGGCTTGCCACACACTTGAGATGAACTGTGGACCCCGATCTGAGACGATATCTTCAGGGAGACCGAAGTTCCGGAAGACATGTTGGAATAGTCCAGGTAAGGGGATCAGCTTACTTCCTTTAGAGAATCGATCCACTACCACAAAAACACAGGTGAAGCCTTCAGAATTGGGTAGATCGGTCATGAAGTCAATCCCGATGTGGGACCAGGGTTGTCTGGGAATCGGCAACGGCACGGGTTTACCTTCTGGAAGTCTTCTCGGTGTATTGCTAATGGCACAGACTGAGCACCCGCAGACAAACCTGGAGACATCTCTGGCGATGGATGGCCACCAGTACCGTTGACTGAGGAGCGAGAGGGTACGCTTGCTACCTTGGATGTCCAGAGCCCGGAACTGAGTGAGCTGAGTCCAGAAGGGGAGTCCGAAGATGAGGTGGCACGAAGATACACCCTTCTGGACCTCCCGGTGGAGCAGGTTGGTGAGTAATTTCCTGGTTGATCTGCTGGTCAATTTCCCAGACGATGGGACTGAGGATTACGGCTGGAGGGGAGAATAGGTTCCGGACGAACATCTTCCAAGGAGGGATGATGGAGTCGAGACAAGGCGTCTGCCTTACAATTCTTGCTGCCTGGACGATAGGACACAGTGAAGTTGAAGCGAGTGAAAAACAAAGCCCAGCGGGCCTGACGGGGTTTCAGTCTCTTAGCTTCGCGGAGGTACTCCAAATTTCGGTGATCAGTGATGACAGTGAATTGATGATTCGCTCCCTCCAGCCAGTGCCTCCACTTCTCGAGGGCCAGCTTGATGGCCAACAGTTCCCGGTTACCGATGTCATAATTCCGCTCCGCCGGGGACAGCTTCCTCGAGAAGAAGGCGCATGGAAGGAGTTTGGATGGCTCACCCTGCCGCTGAGATAATACTGCTCCCACTCCTGTGGAAGATGCGTCCACCTCGACCACAAACGGGAGGTCCGGATTGGGATGGCTGAGAATGGGAGCAGTAATGAAGGTCTCCTTCAGCCGCTGGAAGGCTTGGACAGCATCAGAGGACAAGGACAGAGACTTGGGCCAGCCTTTGAGCGCAGAGGTGAGAGGAGCACTGATCAGACTGTAGTTACGGATGAATCTTCGATAGAAGTTTGTGAAACCAAGGAAACACCGGAGTTCCTTTATGGAGTTGGGTTGTGGCCAGTCTTGGATGGATTCCACCTTCCTCTGGTCACATACCCCAGGAAGTGGACGGTGGAGGTGTGGAACTCGCATTTCTCCAACTTTAAGTACAACTGATGTTCTCTTAACTTTTCCAGAACTTGAATGACATGCTGATGATGTTCCGCCAGGGATGAAAAGTATATGAGGATGTCATCAATATAGACCACCACAAAGCGATTGAGGAACTCACGGAGGACTTCATTCATGTATCCCTGAAAGACGGCAGGAGCGTTGGCCAATCCGAAGGGCATAACTTGATATTCATAGTGGGCTGTAGGGGTCACAAAGGCGGTCTTCCACTCGTCACCTCGCCGAATGCGGATCAGGTGGTATGCACTTCTTGGGTCTAACTTTGAGAAAATGCAAGTTCCACGGAGCTGTTCCAGAGCGGCAGGGACCAGAGGAAGGGCATAACTGAATTTGATGGTTTGGGAATTGAGGTGCGATAGTCAATGCACGGCCGCAAGCCTCCGTCCTTCTTGGCCACGAAGAAGAAACTCGAAGCAGCAGGGGAGATCAATGGTCGAATAAAGTGTTGGTTGAGTGCTTCTTCCACATACTCCTCCATGGCCTTCTGTTCCGTGATGGACAGAGGGTAGATACGACCTTTGCGAAGGGTAGCTCCGGGTAGCAAGTCGATTGCGCAGTCCCATGGCTGGTGCGGTGGTCACTTGGTTGCCAGTTGCTTCCTGAAGACATCCTGGAACGCCTGGTACTCCACTGGGATCTCGACCTGGCTCTGGACCTCGGGGCTTTCTACGGATGTAGAGCAGACTGTAATTCTTGATTCGCCCGTTACTGGCGTGGACTGAAGAGAGGAAGGGCTTTTCCGAACGGAACCGAGACAGGAATGATAACAGTTCTCACCCCACTGGAGTACCTCTCCGGTTGCCCAGTGGAGTACTGGCTGATGTTGGATAAGCCACGGTCGTCCCAGGATGATATCTGCGGTGGACTCCTCCAGCACAACATGACATCATGACTTTGCGTAAACATACACGCCACTTTCAATTCAAGTGGCGTGCTATCTATACGCATTTTGAGCTACCCGCGTGTATGTCCACGCCGAAATCTTTTGCGTGTATGTCTACGCCATTAAATGTCCGAGTGTTTCCGCGTGTATGTGTACGCCGTTAAATGTCCGAGCGAAACGAAGCAAAATCTATATCTACATCTGTGGAGCGATATTTCTTTTCCTAGGATGGTAGGAGAAGGCTCATAAATGGTATTAACCCCAGTGACGGGTAGGTTTAGGGACGGGGTTGGGGTAGGTCATATATTTATATATACATAATACAGTAATATAACGTTAAGTCAAAGGCGTTGATAAACACGCTGAAAAGCGATTATGCGTGTTAATAGCACGCCAAAAATGGAAATACGAATTGGCGTGTCATACATACGCCATTTCATGAGATCAGTCTGTCCAGCACCATAAAAGAGATTTCCTCCGAGTGTAAGCATCCGATCCGAAGGATGAGAGTGGGTGTGAAGTGGCGAATACGACCTCTTCCTAATGGCTTGCCTTGAATGGTATGGATGAGCAGGTCTTGTGATAAGCGCCGTTGACGGATGTTCAGTTTTTGAAGACAGAGGCTGGAGATGAAGTTCCCCGCGGAACCAGAGTCAACAAGGGCTTGCGCTGGGAGACAGACAGAAGGGGTCAGAATATGCACACTGGTACGAATCAAACGTTCTACCCTCGGAGCAAACTGGATGGCACTTACCGCTTGACGCGGTCGACGCACTGGGCATGAACTGATGAGGTGCTTGTCAGAGGCGCAGTAGAGACAAAGAGAATGTTGTACTCGACGCTGTCTCTCCACTGCGGATATATGTGTAGTATCCACTTCCATTGGTATGGGTGCTGGAGGATTGACAGATGGAGTCGGAGGCGGAGAACTTACAGTGGGTTCGCTCAGGGTGCAGGCAGTGAGACGCTGATAAATCCGAAGTGTAAGTTGGATCAATGACGAAATCTGTGACGCTATCAGGCCTGATAGTTATGTGTGAACCTAAAGTGGCCCACACATGACATAGCAAATATGGCCCGATTACATTGCTGTGGCGAGCAGGATGAGGTCGAGGGCCGTGAGAGAACGGCGCGAGGCCGGTGGCGTGATTGATAATGAGCGACACCTGCACGACAGTATCTCTCGTATCTCTCATGGAGGAGCGGAAGCATAAAAGGAGGAGAGACAGTGGAGATTGAGAGAGGAACAGGCCTGAACTTGTGTTATGTTCTGTTTATGTCGTCCGCGAGGGGCTGCTGGCTTATACTTTAGTTTTTGTATGTTTTATTTTGTTATTAAAAGTGTTGAATGTTCGCCGGTTCCTGGCTCCTCTTTCCCATTACAACGATTTTCGTTACAATTGCAAAATAATTTGGACAACATTTGGCAAATTAATGGCACAGTCAGCACTGGCTAACCAGGGTGTAAGCCTAATGGCACAATAAGCAACGTGTGTGTGTGTTAGGGATGGGGAAATTAAGCCTTATGAAGCACTGAGGCTGCCGCTTTCCCCTGAATGTTTCGGAAAAAAGATTTGAAGCATCAAGAGTGTCGAAAACAGCGCCATCTTGTGGCAGGTCAAATTTATAGCAGCCGTGTTTATGATCACCCATATGAAAAAACCTGCATGGTTCATATACAGCAACCATATATCTTCCTTACTTAAATTGGCCAGAATTACCTTATGTGTTTCATGTAAGACCAATACATGTCCTATTCAAAATCAGACCGATT
Source organism: Rhinichthys osculus (assembly GCA_029959095.1). Classification (NCBI taxonomy): domain Eukaryota; kingdom Metazoa; phylum Chordata; class Actinopteri; order Cypriniformes; family Leuciscidae; genus Rhinichthys; species Rhinichthys osculus. The sequence goes on from JARWKJ010000007.1 coordinate 43,106,394, forward strand.
ATGGCCCCTTTCATACTAAATAGCACACGTACAACTTATAGGGGATTTTTGCGTCATAAATGAATACTGTAAAAAGTCTTATATGAGTTGTACATGATAAAAGTATGCAATGGTGTATGGTATTAGTAGAAAACACCCGATATTCATATACAAATTATTTAAAGTTCTTATATTGAATCATATGAGTTTTACATGACAAAAGTAAGCAATGGTATATGGTATTAGTAGAAAATAACTTAAATTCATATACAAATCATTTAAAGTTCTTATATTGAATATGCTAGTTAAATTAAAGTCATATAGGATTTATACACATTTTGTGTCTTTTTTTATACGTGTTATATAAAGTGTGTCATACAGATTTCATGTTTAGATGACCAACATCACTTATATGAAGTTTGTAAATTTGTAAATTGTACAGTGCAGAAGCTGGTTGGAGGATGTAGTGTCAAAATATCTCTGACCTTTATGAGGACTGGTCATTTTCCTTCAGGATTTGAACAGTACATTTGAGATCTGGAAATCTCAACACTTTCAAAAGTGTTTCCTCTCGCAACACTGACACAGTGTTACAATATGAACACTAAGAGTAAAATATGACCAATGCAGAGAACAACAACACTGTTACAGGGGTGCAGCTTTGTAGCAAACACTGGCAGAGTTAAAATTCTACACTGTTCTGGTGTCGACCTAACACTTTAAAAGAAAATGGAAATCACTCATCATGGAATTCTTCTCAGCCTTAGGAGTCGAGTATTGCACCATCCTGGTGTTGAACACTTTTTTACAAAGGAAAACATCACTAAAGTTTTTCTTATTGGGGTTTTGCATTACCTACTATAAAGAACTGTAAAATAAACTGACAAATCATTTCATCTGAAAAGAATAAATTCACTTTGAAATAAACACATCACTCTATAATATATTACTCTTTCAAAACTTTATTTAAAAACAATCCAGAAAGTTAAATTGTAACCTTAGTCTGGGATCATAGCAGAATTCTGTTCATTGTAAAGTAAAAAATAAAGGCAAAATAAAATAATTATTTTATTAACGAACAAGCCCCTTTACAAGAACCGCTATAACGCCAAAACAATCTGTTACCTTAAATTATATGTTTATCTCTGTAAAGCTGCTTTGAAACAATTCATTGTTAAAAGCGCTATATAAATGAAGATGACTTGACTTGATTGACATCATAGGTTAACCTTTAAAATAAACAATGAATGCGCAATATAGGCATTTCTGTCATCAGAATTATATGAAATCTGCTTATCAAATGGTCTGTAATACTACAAGTCCTGAACATGTCAGTGAATGTAAGTCCTGTGTCAGTGAAGTTGATTCAGTACCTTCGACTCTGCAACAGTACAGCAGTGCTCGAGTCAACAACATTCAGCAGATGAAGAGCAGTTGCAGGATACGAGTGGATCAGTTGTGTCCAGTTGCTAACAGTTTCATAGAGCAGGAACGGCTGTCCAGATCCAACTTTCTTGAAAAATCCTGGAATGCTGGTTCTCTAGACAACACAACACAAAACCAGACATATTACAATTAATACAATTTGTGTTTTATAAATACAGCAAATTTATGGTGGAAAAAGTTCAATCATCTTAGACTTTCGTGAGTCAAACAAGAAACTATTTTGGTTAGATTAAGGCTGAATCCCAATTCTCTGTCTTAACCCTTCCCCTTAGTTTTGCACGTTCACGTGAGAGTAAGGGCTATCCCAATTCTCATTTTGATCTAGGGGTAGGGCTAAGGGGAAGAGGTAGATACCCCTTAAAACCAAGAATTTTCACGAGCTTACTTGAAACCAAGGGGTACCCAGAATGCACTGCGCAACTGGCAATAATGGCGGGCATAACATCCAGAGAGTCTCATAAATGTAAGTATTTTCGGCTTAAATGATTGATTAACAAATTATGACAGTCTTGTTTTGTGCTCTACACAGTCATGTACATCTATATTTGCAACTATGTTGTTAATTGAAACGTTTTTAAAAATCACTAGTCTGCTACGCTAGGCTATGCTAACATTACATTGCTGAACATAATGAAAACATAATGAATAGCGACGGCAGAAAGCAAAAGCCGAACCCCGGACGTTTTGGGCTATCCCGAAAAAGAGTACGTTGTATGGTCACCCCGGAGACATTGATACGTGCTTTAGGCTACATATACTGTCCTGTATCACACAGGGACGCATGAGGAAACTCGGCAGCTGATCCACTTTCGGGATGAAAACGAGCTGAAGTTTCTAAGATTAAAATATGCTGCAAAGCAACTGTGGGAGTGAGTCATGTGTTCATGTTGTAGCCATTCATTATTGTATTGGTATTGTATTATTGTAATCAGGGCTTGACATTAACACCCGCCAAATGCAGGGATTTCACATGTGGCAGGAACCACAGTCACTCCCACTAGCCACTTTGGCGTGTTGAAAAAACGTAGTCTTGTCAAAAGACATCTGACATAACAAACGAATTTCAATTTGACACTACGACACTACAACTCCCATGAGTAGGCTACTACCTGTACATAGTCTAGTGTTTGCTCATTGGTCCATTCGTGAATCCTCTTGAAGGACTTGAAGACACGCGGAGATCAAACTCATGGACTGGCCTTCGGACTGAGGGCTGTTTTAGTCTGCCCTTGATTATCAACTTAATGTGATGATATAGCGATCTTTTTTAATAGCAGGAGAATCCAGACCATAGGCGCGTCTCACGCTCTCCTGCAGTGCCGCTGCGCGAGGGTGCGCGCGCCAAATAGGACATCCAGACTTTTGTCAAACGATCATCACACGCGACTGGTCGCATGCACACACACATCAACGCAGCGTTCAGTCAGTTCGTGAGTGTGCGTGGCCGATATAAAGAAAAAATAATCTTCATGATTAAGGGACACGGTGTAACTACTAGCAGGGCTGCCCTTACGTCACGTCATATCACAACTATCTTTCCAGAGTTAATTCTATGTTTTAAAAAAATTAATCATGCCATGAAAGAAAGCTGGAGATGCGTTTGTGGGAATAATCTGGAAAATAAAGACCTGTAGGCCTATACTTGTTTCACGTGGACATATCTCCAGTTACTCAGAGCTACCAGAGCTTCATGATGATAATTATTAAGTCAGAGCTCTGAGGAAATGCTGATGCAAAACAAACAATCCAAAGTCCCCAAAACTGTCATATAGGCCTATGTAAAGTTGCAATCCTATTGCCTTAATTGTGGATTTTTTCTTAGAAAAAATTATTTATTCTTTGCTCGTTGTTTTTAATGCAGATAATTGTTCTACTCTGTATTACAGTATTTACTGCTGTAAAAAAAAAAACAACGATGCATCACTTTTATTATATACAGTAAGAAGCTATTACGAAGCTATTAAAGGAGCGTTACAACCTTATCAGAGTTAATGATAATATTAGTACATTTTAGCACGTTTTAAGCCCCATTGTCAACTTTAATCATATAAAACGTAATTTTCCAACCACAAAAATGTGGCTAGTAAAAATGCTGCGTGGCTAGTAATTTTGGAAAACCACTAGCCACATTGGCTAGGAAACTTAATGTCAAACTCTTGACTAGGAAACTTAAGAAAACTTAATGTCAAGCCCTGATTGTAATCATTAAAAAACATACATCTTCAATCTTAATGCAAGGCAATGAATGCATACTGTATAAGTTGAATAAGTGAGTGATGTAAAATTGAGGCTACTGATGCTAAACTTTTTTAGTTGTTGTGTGTTTGTTTACTTTATATATTCTGTAATAAAATATATTTTTATCTAATGTATTTGCCTGTTATATTTACTTTATTGGTAATAAAATATATTTTGTATGATGACGTAACCAAGTGGTGTCTCATTTCATAGGGGTATGTTTTCACCCCTAGCGCTTACCACTCGGTTTCGAGGGACAAGGGCTAGGGGTAAGACGAAGGGGTAGGGGAGGGGAAGGGGTAAGACAGAGAATTGGGATTCAGCCTTAAGCCCTATTCGCACGGGATTAGTATTATCTGGTGACATATAGTAATTTATAATAATTGCGGAGTTTGTCTGTGATCTTAATCCCATGCGAATCGGCCATGTCTGTAATTTGTAAAGTAAAAATTCCCACGCAAATTACCTACTATATTTCGCCGAACATAGACGTCCTGTGATAATATTAGTCCCGCGCGAATCGGCATCTCTGTGATTTGGCCGGATCGTGTATAATTTTTTCAAGGTTTTTGCTTCATGTGCGCCTTTTTATCCATCTTTCGCGAAGAATGGAGGCTGGTTTGGAGTGTTTTGATAGTATTTTGGGTGCTGGGTCATATCGCAACTACACAATTTGAAGAAAGTGAAAGCTGAAAATCATTAAAAGAGCAAAAACAAAACGAATGATTAGATGGAGATGAATGACATGTATAGCAGCATGCGGTAAGGAACTTTATTCTGTTTATGTCATAATATATCATACAGCTAGACCTATAACGAAAAGAAATTTCCAAGCCTATTGACGTCATATCCGGGAGATAAGTCAGTAAATTCGAGTAAAATCACAGGATTCGGTTATCCCGTGCGAATGCGCCACACGAAACTCAGATGTGGCGGGGTAATTTTTAAATCACACGAGGTCCCCAGATAATACTAATCCCGTGCGAATAGGGCTTTAGTCTTTTAGCATTAGTTTAACGAAGAGATGCTATATATTCTTTTGCTCCTGCAACTGATGCAAATCCTTTCCTGCCACCCTCCTTCAGTTTAATGGTGAGCCTGGCAGGGAACAGCAGGACTGGCTTAAGTTCTAGTTTATATAGCTCAGTCATTACCTCTCTGTACTGTTACGGCCTTGCCTGGCTCCTCCTCCTGGCTGTGTCTGTCTCCTACAGGTGAGCTGCAGGTGTTTGGAGTTATGCTAATCAGTTCCTGGTCTGGGCCTTTAAAGACGCTTCAGATGAGACCGGGAGACAGAACCAATCCATCTCTCCCGCACCGTTTAAGATTATGTTTTGCTTATTCATTGCACCGTACTACACTGATTGCTTACACTTTTATTTTTCAAAGCCAACTTCATTACTGACTGTATAAAATCTATTCTGTAAAATTCTATTCATTTAATAAATCTAGTATATCACTATTCCGCATGTGGCCTTTCCCTACTCTGTTGCTTGCTTTGAGCCAGGCTCGTAACAGTACTGATTTTGTTGTTTCAAAACCTCCGGAGCATAGTCCTCGTAGATGGAGATCAGGTTATCCCGGTACTTCAGCTTTCCTCTCATTGACCGTGCTTCGCAAATAATTTTATCCTTCACCTGGAATCTGTGAAGGCGGATGATGACTCTCTGATCTTCACAACATGATCCGTCACCGTAGTTTGTATGTCTTACTGCTGATGAGTTGGTGCTGTACTGCTGTTGCTGGGGTGGTAGGTGATGATGAAACAGATCCAGATGCAGAGACAAGTGATGCAGCCACTTTGGAGATGGTAGGTGATGATGGTAAAGATCCAGCTACAATGACAGGTGATGCAGTTGGTGCTGTTGATCTTTCGGACACAATCTTGTGTGGAATGCGTGGCAAGTTGTCAATATTGATTTTTGGCCAAATGACCCCTCTCTAATCTATCAGATCAGCATTCTTGCCTTTAATGTTTTTAATTGTGTATGGACCTAAAATCTCACTTTCTTTGGTTTCTCTTCTTTTCTTGTCCTTCTTTTTTGGACCTGAGCAGTGTGGGTAAGGGCAGTTTGAAGAACTTCATCAAGTTTCATGACACCCTCAGTCATTTGTTTGATTCCTACGACAGCTTCAACAGCGCTGTCAATCTGAAAAAAATAAACATTTGCTTCTAGTTTAAAATACCTGATCATCTCAAATTCAAGTTCACACTGAAAGCAATACATGCACATAAAAATGGAACAAAACACAGAAGACAATGAACACCCACTTGATAATCTTCAGGGACCTCAGAAAGGTACCGTGCCTCACGACCAAACATCATATAAAATGGAGATAACTTTGTCATCATCTGTTTTTTTAGTCCTTAGTTCAAACATAATAGCATCAAGGTGTTTGTCCCACTGCTTTGGTTTTTTGGAGACCAATTTTCTGAGAGCCTTTTACAGGAATGATGACAAAAGATGCAATTGCGAGATACAAGGTTTATTCAGATAAACAGGCAGATAATCCGTAGAGTAAAGATGCAGGCAAAGGCTCAGTGGTAACGCAGGGCTTAGATGGGCAACCCGATAATCAGGGCAGTGATGAGAAGAACGGAATCCTACGGAAAACAGCAGACAGGCAGGACTGAGAGAAACTCTACGAAGAGACCCACGAAGAACACGACGAAGACCACACAGCACGGATAGACATCCAACAACGATCTGACAAACACAAGACGAAAGACCAAGAGCTTAAATAGGAACCGCTGATCAGAAACAGCTGGTGCTGATGACAATCAGTAGCTGATCAGCGACCACCCCCACACACACATACAAACACAGCGAGAAAGAGTCAGTGAATTCATGAACCGTGACAGTACCCCTCCTTCTAGGAGCGCCTCCTGGCCCTCCCAGGAGAACCTACCTGTTGATTGTAATCATCAATAAAGGATTAATCCAGAATGTCCCTAGCAGGAACCCAACTTCTCTCCTTCGGACTGTAACCCTCCCAGTCCACCAGATACTGAAATCCGCGTCCCCTCCGTCTCGAGTCCAGAATACGATTGACTGAATACGTTGGTTCCCCATCTACGAGTCGCGGCGGTGGGGGAACCAGGATCGGCGGGTTAATGGGAGAATGAAATACAGGCTTTAATTTGGAAACATGAAACGTTCATGTACATGTTCAGGCTTTAATTTGTTCATTTGTTCATGTTCAGGCTTTAATTTGGAAACATGAAACATGTAGCGGGATGAATTCTCCTGTACGCTGGAGGAAGTTTGAGACGGACTGTCAACGGACTAAGGATCTTGGAGACAGTAAACGGGCCGATGAATTTGGGAGCTAACTTGTTAGAAATGGAGCGGAGCAGAATGTTTAAAAGCCACACTTTTTGACAGCGACCACGTCCACACACACATACAAACACAGCGCGAGAAAGAGTCAGTGAATTCATGAACCGTGACAGAGCCCTTAAACATTTAGTTTAGATTAAATAGTTTTAGCAGAAGATCTGTCTCTATAAATATCTTTAAATACCATATTTGGTTTATAACAATTCTCACAAATGCCATTATAGCATAAAAAAATGCTATTGTTTTGTTATTTTTTAACCCTGAGGGATGAAACGAGAGTTGAATACTACAAGAAAAAGAGGGGGGGAAAGGAGATTTAAGCGTCTTGCTTGTGGATTAAATATTTTGCTTATAAAATAAAGAAAATAACAACATATTCAAGAGATAACTATTTTGGGTTTTCGTAATTAAAAAGAATATAAGGATAAAACTGTGGGTCTTATTAGAAGGGTTAAAAATATAAGAACTTAAAGCTCCAGTCTGTAACTTTTTTAAGTTAAAAATAGTCCAAAATAATTATATAAAAAAAAACTTATTCTGCCAGTGGTCAAAACTATCTGCTTGCCATAGCTAGATTCAAAACGGTTAGCTTGTAATATTGATTTTAATTCCAGTGGTACTGGTGGGTTTCCGCGGGAAATTCGAGCATGTCTTTGCGTCATGACGTCACACCCGTACACATAAAGAAGGAGTTTCGGCTAGCCGGCTATACTGCGCGTGACGAGATGTAGAGATAGACTTTTCTCGCAGCACTTTACATAATTAAACTTATGGCATCCAGAAAGATCCAAACAACAATCATCCGTGTCAACTGGAGATTCAGCAGTTATAAAACCCAAAAGACTTCGTACTTCAGATTTAAGGTGGCTAGAGAAAGAGAAAGAAACCGTCTCATGCGAACACAAGGATTTAAACATCGGCGGGGCTTTTGAAAAGTGCGTGAACTCTGTGTTTTGAAGGGGTTCAAAACGGAAGAAGAGACGGCTTTTTTCTGCTGAACAAGTAAGACATTTCAATAGTTCAATCGTTTAACAGTACGTTTTCTTAATTCACACAGTTATGGAGTTTCCTTTGTTGTGCCTTTCTCGTTTTGCTATTATGGAGAATATGAATTCTGAACTACACAGGTAGCTGCTAACCATAAAACACATCACATTTAACATTAGTCACGCAATGCTGATGTTGTTAACATGAACAATTTGAGAACAAAGTAGGCTATAATTTGCACGGTTGCTGTAAATCGCATTGATTAAATCTAACGAAGCTTATCATGTCGAATGCTTTTTCCCCCTTAGTTGGTCAGAACAAAAATGGATTTTAGTAACTTGTTCAGAAGACATTTTCTTATGAAAATTCTTATGTTGGTCAAACTTTCTAAAAGTGAATCTGTGATTCTGTATGCCAGTATCCACACAGCGCGGTGACTGACAGCAGCACTCGCCTCAAAACACTGTGTTCATCCGCGCTGTTTCATGCCGATTTACAACCCACGTAAAGATGATAATTCCGCGAATCACTGCAGTTACAGATTTCAAACAGCGAGATGGCGACAAAGAGGAAAAGATACGGACTGCAGCTTTAAATCAACACTAAATTTATTGGCTATACTACAAACACAAAATAAAGGGGCAGCTGTTTTTTCAACAAAACCACAAATTGAACAAGTTTCATCAATATCAAGATATTTACAGATAGATGAATTAAACCTTTTCGCTCATATCTTTTAAGTTGTTGCGCTTGTGATAATGTCGTAGGTCACATGATAACATCAACATGGCAGATGTCCGGATCGCATTCATACTTCACGCTTTCAGGCTATAGTACCTACTCTTTTAGCCCTCGTTAAGAAAGTACTTGTTGAAATGATGTACCTACTCAGTGAGTATGCGGTTTCAAACGCAGCCACTTTCTGTCTTCACTCCCACCTGAACCAAACCCCAGGAATACATCATGTAAGTAGACAAGTGATTAAAAACACAAGTGTGGCAATTTCTGACACATGCAGAAGGTAGATGGTCTGAGGCATATGTTGATGAATTTATTCGTATGCATTTAAACTACAATGTGGAAAAAGTTCATGATGCAGCATCTCCCTCTTGTGGCCTTGAGTTGCACTTACATATTTATCACCTTTACCCTCTTCACCTGTAGAGGGGGCACAAACATAAATTAAAGAATTTATTAAAACGAAATACATAATAATGCATACATTAAATACAAAACACTTGGCTTCTACAGTTTTAATACATCAAGTTATTATTTGTTAGTAATTTTTCAGTACGGACCTATTGAAAATAACCACTAAGGTGCAGTGAATCATTTTATTTAATCACTTTTACTTCTCCACAAGTTCACCTGTATTATGCTTTTAGTACAATGTGGTGTGTATGCTCTGTCATTATCCTTTTACTGGTTCAGCTACTGAAAACTGAAAAAAAAAAACTTAAAATCAAATCATAAACAAGTTATTTATCTCAACAAATGTATGACAGGCAGTTTCATAAACTTTCTCCTGAAATGATAAATTCCTCTCTTTGGTTTTGTTTTGTTTTTCTTTTTTACTGTTACAGAATACTGTAACTTTATGTTCCATTTTACAAACTTTTTGGGGACTGTGAAATTTTTATATAAACATGTTTTTAAAAAATAACTAATAATACAGTAAGACGCATATTTATTGAATATTTTATGTATTACTTTGGTAACAGTTTACAATATGGTTTCATTTGTTAACATTAGCTATCTACATTTGTTAACATATGTAAAAATACTTCTAAAGCATTTATTACACTTAATGTTAATTTTAGCATTAACAAATTATTACAATCAAATTTGTATCTATTATTATTTAATGGACCTCAGCTTAAATGAAGTAACAATGCACAGTTGTATTTTTATTAACTAACATTAACAAAGAGGAATATATACTGTATAGTTCAATTAATGTTAATGCATAATGATAACTAATCGGACCTTATTAATTGGTATTATTTCTTTGTTTTTTGTCTGAATATGTATAGTGTTTTCATGCACAGCAATACACTGATAAATTTTTTTTAATTTGCTTTGAAACGCTTGATGAGAAGAGGACCATTGGTTTCCTAATCAGAACACAGGAGAAGAGCGAGTCATCTACCTTTTATAGAGAGCTTCTATACAGGCATCATAGTTGCATGATGACCCAATGACCTCCTAGATATTTGTTCTTCATAGAGCTGTGTGATTAATGGTTAAAAGATTGCGATAATGATTCAAATACCCATGCACTATTTTTCCTAAATGACAACAATTTTTTTTTTGACGACTATTTCTATTAAACCAGTGGTTCTCAAACTTTTTACAGTCGTGAGAATCCCCTTTCAGAAAGGTACGAGGTCCCGAAGGGCATCAAGGCCGATGCAGGATACTCTGCGTGCAGGACTATCCAGAAATCTGACAGTGATTTTGTGATCTTTTCGTAGAGACTTCAACGAGAGCCATCTTGCTCAGAAATGGGCAGGTATGTGCCGTGGCATGTAGAAATGTGTTTAATTGTGAGGGTGTGTGTGTGTTTTTAATGATCTGCATCAGCTCATTCACACAGAAGGAAACATCACCCAGATAGGCCAGTATTGTGAATCACTCTTCGTTGTGTAAGCGGTGACACAATTCAAAAGGATGGTCCAGAAAAACAGCTTTAAAAAACAGCCATCGAACATCAGTATGGAATAACTGTGTGACTTGGTTGCTGCCCATTTCATTGCACAATGTAGACAACAAACAGGAATTTAACCTGTTAACTGTCAGGTTGCTGCCCATTTCATTGCACAATGTAGACAACAAACAGGAATTTAAAGGCCTTGCTTTAACAAAGTTCACAATTCTCACAGCATCGTCCAAAACCTCCTTCAGACGGCCTGGCATTCCCTTGGTGGACAACGCCTCTCTGGTTAAAGGGTCATGAAACCCTAAACCAAATTTTCTGAGATTTTAACAGAGGTATGTGTGTTGAACAACATTGAAGACAATGTTAGCATCTGTTAGATTTAATAGTAGGGCGAAAATGGTTAAATTTTAGTTTTTTCCAGCTATTTTCGTCTTCCGGGTTTAAAATCTTCATCGCAGGCTGTGACGTGGCAGTGCACAGTGTAGTGCGTTGATGACTCATCGGTCTCTCATAATTATTAATGAGACTGAGTTTTTATATCCTATGAGAAGACATGGTCTCTTAATTATTCATGACACTACGTGGATCTTTCCACAGACATGTCAAACTGTGATATCGCTTAGTAAAGGAGAGAGACCATCATGGGACGCAAGTGCCGCAACATTTTACCCGAGAGAGCTTCGAGAATTGGAGAATGGTGGACTTCGGCCTTGTCGATGACCAATGCAAGTTACGTCTTGTGAGTAATGCGGTACCAAGTCCTGAGGACTTTTCTATCCCTTCAGAGTGTGTCTAAAATGTAACCCTGGTCATTTTACTTGCCTTTTGTTAAATAAGCGGTCGTTATGAACATTTTAGATATTTCGATAATATATCAATTGTATGCTTAATGCGGGAGACTTGTGAATGTGTAGTGTTGACGTGCGGGCAGGGCGACACGGTGTTGTGTGTGTGTGTACGTGCAGGCAGGCGAGCCTGCGAAATGATTCGGGGTTTAGAGAGAGAAGCGGTAGGATGTGTGTGTTTGGACGAACGACTGAAAACTCTGAGATTATTGTTCATTATTGATCGTACATTGTACAGAGGTCAAAATTACTGTACAAATACGATAATTATCGTACATCTGGCAACACTGCTGGCTGATGACAGTTCCCCCTCTCCCCTGCCGTGCCACACCCACTCCCTCCCTTCTTCTCAAAGCCATCCACGCCCATTTAAGTTGCATTTTTCAAAAAGATTATGAGCTAGACTTGAGCTGATAGAGGGGGGTTTCATGACCCTTTAATGTGCCCAATGAAACCCAAGCTAAAACTAGCTACATCCATTCATTCATCAATTGGAAAAAGTGTGGAACACACACACACACACACACACACACACACACACACACACACTAGAGCCCTGCGCGGGACTGTTTTCTTCATCCCGCTCCCGCCTGCCGAATTTCTGACCATTATCGCCCGCTCCCGCAACGTATGTGTTACACTCCAGCCCACTCCCGCAATATGTATGTCCACTCCCGCTCACTCCCGCAATATGTATGTCCACTCCCGCAATATGTATGTCCACTCCCGCAATATGTATGTCCACTCCCGCAATGTATGTCCACTGCCGCAATATGTATGTCCATTCCCGCTCACTTCCGCAATATGTATGTCCACTCCCGCAATGTATGTCCACTGCCGCAATATGTATGTCCACTCCCGCCCACACCCACAAAACTCTGAGAATTTATTCCCGCACAATAATAGAGATTTATTGACACATTGATTTTGTGTCTTCTCCCGTCCCGCAGGAAAAAACATGTATTTGTATTGCTATTATTAAAGAGATTCATGGGGTTTGATTGATTGATTGATTAGCCTTTATTGTCTCCTGACGGGGAAATTCATCTTGGGCATTCGTACGGTGGCCGAGACAGCTCAATGCGCTGCGACTGAAGAAAACACATGCAAATAGAAAAAAACGCGTGCAAATAGAAAAAAACACATGCAAATAAAATAAAACGCATGCAAATAGAAAAAAAACGCGTGCAAATAAAAAAAACACCCGCAAATTAAGAAAACATCTTCATCAGTTTCACAACACACGTGTGCTCCAAATACAGAAACGCGCTGAAAAAGTTCACAACACAACCAAATACAGAAACACGCTGCAAATAACACAGACCACAACGGAAATGTTTCCAGGGGAACCAAATAAGTGACGAACCCGGCTGGGACGTGCTGGCATAGATATCCATAAATCTATGCGTGCTGGTGCTTACAGCTTAAAATTATACTTTATTTATTTATTTATTTGTGCAAAACATACAGAGATTACATTTTTTTATGACATACAACTTGTATACAATGTACAAAATGTATTAACAATATGTTTAATGTCATCAGAACATAGGTGTCATTTACACTGGGGACGCTGGGGACATGTCCCCACCACTTTTTGAAATGGCTGATTTTGTCCCCACCACTTTTTGAAAGCATTTGGTTAAAATGTTCTGAAAAATCAAGCAAACCAAGAAATGTTAAAGGTTTATTTGCACAAAATAAAACATGCAATACAGTTTAGATACAGAAAGAAACAATGTACATTGTCCAAAAAAGTAACTTAAACAAAATAAACTATTACTGATTCTAAAATGACCCAAAAACATGCATGCGCCGATCAGTAAAGCCTGGTTCACACGGCAGGATAATTAGGCCGATTTTAGCCCCGATTTACCCCTTCCGACAATCTTAAGGATGCTCCGATTATCATAAAATAATCTGATTAGATATTCCTGCCGTGTGTGGTGTGTTAAGACTGCTCTCGTCTGCTCGGAAGGACGTTGGGACCGCTCAGATCTCTTATCGGGGATATCCAACATGTTGGATTTTTTTTTGGCCCCATTTCCCCTCTTGTGTGGTGTCCCCCGGGGACAAACGAGCACGCAGCCTGTGGAGGCTACTTGTCTGGTTGGGCAAGTAAAATTCTCTTTTACTTGTCCCTTCAAAAAATCCACTTGTCCCGGACAAGCAGACAAGTGTTAATGTCGAGCCCTGTAGTATGGTGCTTTGGCACTGTTCGGTCCAGCAGGTGTTGCAGGGACTGTTACATGTGCAGTCGACATTGTTGAGGGTTTTAAGGCCTGTTCCGATGTTTAACGCCTCGTGACTAAACAAAGGGCGCCAATGTGAGTGTGCACACCGACACAAAAATGCCACGCGCAAAAGCGTCATTTTTTAAAAAACGCCTCGGGTTTGTTTTTTTAGTTTGACGCGCTGCGTCAAAAACTATCCGACCAATGAGATTGGCGCTTTTGCTCACGTGTCTGGAGCTTCTGAAGTTACAGTAAAACACAACTTGGGGGCGCTCAAACACAAAACGGTCTTGCCGAGCACACATACGTAACGGCGAAGAAGATATACGCCAAGTAGCGTCTACACTGCCAGGAAGAAATAAGACGAGGAAGATGCAAGGCAAGATGAATGTAGAGCTGCTGGTCTCGTTGGTGTCGGAACATAAAGAACTATATGACAAACGCGACAGCGACTACAAAAATCTTGATAAAAGAGAACTGTTATGGAGTGGTATTGCAGAGTAAATGGGCGCCATCTAATGTCAGGGAATGAATTTGCATGTTCATCTGATCTTTTGTCCCCACCACTTTTCAACACAAACTGACGCCCCTGCATCAGAATACAAATGAGAAAAGAACAATGAGCTGGAAACTAAAATAAATAAATAAAAAAGATAAAGAAGAACAACATGAAGGAAAGATATTTATCTATACATCAGTTACACTGTACTAATTGTTTCATGTTATTACATTTTCATAAAGAAAAGTTTCGTAAGAAATGTTAGGTAATGTAGGGTCCAAAATTTTAAAGTTGAGACACACAGATATATATAAAACGCATATTTTAAAAGCTTTTTTGTAAACTAAAAATAAAAATGTATTTGCATCCGTTATGTTAACAGCATTATATTTCTGTCGTAAGACCAGCTGATGGACACCGTGCTGCGTTGTCATGGGAACATTCCAGGTGAAAATAATGAGTAAATTACGTTGTCTTTCGTTGCTCCTTCATCAAGTGCGCTCCACACGGCTGCCTAACAGCACACTAGAGCCTTGCTCACTCCACAGTCCCACTTTAAGGGCTCTGCCGTCTGCCCTTCGAAGGGAGTAGGGCATAGGGAAGCTCACGAGCAATAAGCACGCCCCAGCCGGGTTCGTCACTTATTTGGTTCCCCTGGAAACATTTCCGTTGTGGTCTGTGTTATTTGCAGCGCGTTTCTGTATTTGGTTGTGTTGTGAACTTATTCAGCGCGTTTCTGTATTTGGAGCACACGTGTGTTGTGAAACTGATGAAGATGTTTTTTTTTTATTTGCAGGTGTTTTTTTTCTATTTGCACGCATGTTTTTCTATTTGCATGTGTTTGCTTCAGTTGCAGCGCGTTGAGCTCTCTCGGCCACCGTACATTCGAGATAGCAGATGCAACACAATATACATAACACATAACATAATTACCTACACATAATGTACCACCATAAAAACTAACCCACACACCCTATTTGTTGTTGTTCAATATTTTTATAGAGAGTGGTACAAATGAAAATTTAAACATATTCAGTCTACAGTTTGGTAACCTGTACCTTCTACCTGAAGGCATCATCTCATATTCACTGTAGAGGACATGATTTGGATCGTTAGTAATTTTTAAACTCTGTTTCCTCACCGCCTCTTCAAAAAGCTCATTAAAAGTAGTCGGTGGCACTTGGTTGTTTGTTTCGTTTCCCTGGCCTGCATGTATTCTGATGCACTGATCAGGAAGATGAATAGTAGCCTGGCTAGGCTATCGGGGACATCTAAAACGCTTACTGTACGTTCACACCGCCACCGGCGAGAGCGGCAAAATTCGTTCTCGCCGCCCTGCTACGACGCCGTGCAAGATTCGTGGACGCTCTGATGTAGATCGAATGCTTGATCTTTTTTTAAACTTTATTTAAAGCGGCCGCAAGCAAATAAGCATATTGATCAGTATTTGTGCTGACTGGTCACACGTAGGGTATAAGTTAACCTAATAATATATTTTAAATGTGAAAGTAAGAAAATTACAGATGGAAAGAGCTTAACAATTATATTTACTTTGCTAACGAAATAAATAAATTCAATTTGTGTGGTGTGGCTTTTGTGTTCATTTTCAACTGCGAGTCTAATTTGAACATGCAGTTTATGACGTTTACTAGACTTAGTCTTTAATTAACATTGATTTGTGTGCAGTCTACATTACAATAACTGTCCTGGTTGTAGCCTTAATGCAATTGGTCAAATCAGTGTAGTTTTAAGCAAATGAATTGCATTACCGCTGTAAAACAAGCATTGTAGCGCGAAAATGTTGCCTATAAATAGTGTTGCGCGGCTTTTTCTTATCAAACTCACAACATTATTATGGATGAGCAAGTTGTTGTGTTTGGTGTGGCGTTGCTCTACCTGCGGAGAAGACGTCGGAGATCGGTGTGGGTGCATGATATTCTCCAAGCCCGTCAGAAGCTTGGAGAATATCACCGGCTGGTGCAGGAGCTGCGGCTGGATGACAGCAGGTTCCAGCAATACTTCAGGCTGGACAGGGACCAGTTTGATAACCTGCTGTCAAAAGTAGGGCCATGAATTGCAAGGCAGGACACCAACTATCGGCGCGCTATAAATGCGGTTGAGCGCCTCGCAATTTGTCTACGGTGAGGTCGTAAATTTCTGTTCTTTATGTTTTAATTTGTTTCTTTATATTTTTATAAGTATTTGTTTTTGTATTTTCAATGGGTTGGATATTGTTTTCATTGGTTGTTAAATGCTATTTACCAGTTGCTATTTTCTTCGTCGGTCTTTATTTATTTGTTTGTTTGATTTTCGTTCTCAGCTCAGTAAATATTTTATATTTCTTTATTTGTGTACTAGGCTACTGTTTATTTATTTATTATGCATTAACCCTTTCACACGTAAGTTTAAAATATTCTAACTGACCCCCCAGCGTGAGTTTTTCAAGGCGACCGTTATTTAGAACTTGTCACTTTAATGTTTCCATGGTGACGCGTCATTTCTTGTCACGTGACACAGCGCAATCACAACACAGAGCTGAATGAGTGATGATCTGCTTTTATGTCTTTTTTCCTTTTCTATTCAAAATATTCACAAATGTATTAGCTACAGCATGAAACACTGATATTCCGATTGTCAAATATGTGCAAGTGGATGTGTTTTGTTGTTTAAACATCTTTATAACGATCGCGTTAGTTGAGCTGTATGCGCGATGGGCGGCGCCATGTTAGTTTGTTTCACAGTTCAGAGAATCGGATCTGTTGTTTCTCACGAAATACATGAAAGTAAGTGGCCGGTGAACTAGGAGAAGAATAGGGTAAAATGTAAAGCTACTTACACAATGTGTATCTGATATGAATAAAACGTTTCGTCTTATTATAATGGAAATGATTATTGTTGCCGTTTCCATAGACATCAGTGTCTATTTTACTAATTCAAAATCACTGTTTTGCTAGTACTTATGTGTATTTAAATGTCTGAAACCTAAAATAAACATTATGTGGTTTAAAATACTCAATAGTTGTGATATATGACAGCACTGAGTGCGTCCGTCTCTGGCTCAGCGCCAGCCAACGCGCGAAAGCAAGTTTGAATTTAGCAGTTGATCACGTGATGCACTGACCGTTCTAATCACACCGGTGTGATCGTACGCTCCAGGGACCAGCCAAGACTGATCACACCGGTGTGATCGTACGCGTCAAAGGGTTAAAAGTGAACTGTTACTATTATACCATTATATCATTAGATAATTATTACTCATGCATTAATGTAAAAACAGAATTTGGAGTTTCTTAGAGGAAGTTTGTTGTGATTTTTTTTTTTTTTTTTTTGTTCAAGTAATTATTATTTTTAGCAGATTCTTGGCCACTGGAGACTCCTACCACATTATTGCTTTTAGCTATCGTGTGGGAGTGAGCACTGTGGCAGGGATTGTCGGAGAGGTCGCCAGGGCAATATGGGACACGTTGGTGCAGGAGGTCATGCCAGTCCCCACCACTGAAGACTGGCAAAGCATTGCCACTGACTTCCTCCATCGGTGGAACTTTCCAAACTGCCTTGTGTCCATCGATGGCAAACATGTTGTTGTCAGGGCCCCTGACAACTCAGGGTCCCTGTTCTTCAACTACAAGGGGACTTACTCTGTTGTGCTCCTGGCAGTGGTCGATGCCCAGTACTGTTTCCGGGTAGTGGATGTCAGCAGCTACGGGAGGACTAGCGATGGCGATGTGCTGGCTAACTCCACCTTCGGCCAGGCACTTAGAGATGGGACCCTTGGCCTGCCACAGGACGCTCTGCTGCCAGGTGCAGAGCATTTGGGACCACAGCCACATGCGTTTGTGGCTGATGAGGCCTTTCCACTCCGCCGAGACCTCATGCGGCCTTTCCCAGGAAACAATCTCTCCGGCAGGCACAGAGTTTTTAATTACAGGCTTTCACGGGCAAGGCTGATTGTTGAGAATACCTTTGGTATTCTCACAGCCCAGTGGCGCATGTACAGGGGAGTAATTGCGATCAGCCGTGCTAACGTGGACGCCTGTGTGAAGGCTACCTGTGTCCTGCACAACTTCCTGAGGACGCCCATACCATCGCTGGAGATGGAGAAGCTGCTGGCCTACAGGAAGTCACCCAAGTGGGCAGCAATAACGCCACACGGGAGGCTATTCGTGTCAGGGAGAAATATATGGACTATTTCTCCACAGAGGGAGCTGTCCCCTGGCAAACTTTGGCATAAGCCATGGCTTTAAAAGGCTCTTTTAAGAGCCACCAATTAAAGACACATTTTAGTTCATTTTCATAGTGTCTCAATATATTCAAAACACATTTTAGTTCACGTTCATGGTGTCTCAATATTTTTAGTATATTAAGTACAAAATTAGTGTGCGAAAATAGGGCACTTAAAGTACATTATGGAAGTGTACTTTTTATTTCATCTGGGTGCCCTACTGTCACGACACACACGAGAGAGACAGTAGATCCAAGTGCAGTGAGATATTTATTGGGTAATCCGTGAAACGTAATCCAGTCCAGGCAAGGGTCAAATACCATACAAGCAATCCAAACAAGAACAACGAACATAAAGAACAGGCAGGAACAAACCAAGAAGTGTGAGACATTAACAACGACTCCGTACACATACTAACACAGACAGGGAATATATACACATATCTAACAAGACTAACACAGAACAGCTGGGAACAATGATTACGGGGAACAGCTGAGTGCAATGAACTGATGAGTGACAGTGACAGACAGATTGCTGGGAATTAAAGTCAAATGTGAAGGACACTGTGAAAACGAGGCCCTCTAGTGATAAACAAGGGAACACAACCAGACACTGTGACATAAACCCCCCCCCCCCCCCCCCCCTCCCCCCCTCCCCTCCCCCCTCCCCCCTCTACGGAGCGGCTACCAGACGCTCCACGACAACACTAAAACATGATACAAGTGTTCAGGAGGGAGGTGGAACGGTGGAGGATCAGGGGGAGGAATGGTGGGCCAGGTCCGTGAAGGGAGACAGGAACAAGGGGTGAGGGCTTAACCGGGGACCAGGGCAAAACAGAGAATCCTTCGGGCGGCCAGGGCGGTGAAGACCCCTCGGGCGGCCAGGGCGGTGAAGACCCCTCGGGCGGCCAGGACGGTGAAAACCCCTCGGGCGGCCAGGACGGTGAAGACCCCTCGGGCGGCCAGGGCGGTGAAGAACCTTTGGGCGGCCAGGGCGGTGAAGACCCCTTGGGCGGCCAGGGCGGTGAAGACCCTTCGGGCGGCCAGGACGGTGAAGACCCCTCAGGCGGCCAGGGTGGTGAAGACCCTTCAGGCGGCCAGGGCGGTGAAGTCCCTTCAGGCGGCCAGGGCGGTGAAGTCCCTTCAGGCGGCCAGGGCGGTGAAGACCACTCGGGCGGCCAGGGCGGTGAAGAACTTTTGGGCGGCCAGGGCGGTGAAGACCCCTCGGGCGGCCAGGACGGTGAAGAGCCTTCGGGCGGCCAGGGCGGTGAAGAACCTTCGGGCGGCCAGGACGGTGAAGAGCCTTCGGGCGGCCAGGGTGGTGAAGACCCCTCGGGCGGCCAGGGCGGTGACGACCCTTCAGGCGGCCAGGGCGGTGAAGTCCCCTCAGGCGGCCAGGGTGATGAAGACCACTCGGACGACCATGGCAGAGGCTCTGGAACAGACACTGGCACTAGCTCCGGCTCAGGAATAGCAGACACCAGCTCTGGAACAACAGACATCAGCTCTGGAACAGACGGCACCGGCTCCGGCTCTAGAACAGCCACTGGCTCCAGCTCTGGAACACACACTGGCACTGGCTCCGGCTCAGGAACAGCAGACACCGACTCTGGAACAGCAGGCACTGGCTCCGGCTCTGGAACAGGCATTAGCTCAGGAACAGACACCGGCTCAGGAACAGACACCAAAACTGTAACAGCCACAAGAACAGACACAAACACAGAAACAAACACTGGTTCAGGAACAGGCGCTGGCTCCGGCTCAGGTACAGCAGTCACAGGCTCCGGCTCTGGAACAGGCACTGGCTCTGGCTGCGGAACAGCAGACACTGGCCCCGGCTCTGGAACAGCAGACACTGGCTCCGGCTCTGGAACAGCAGACACTTGACTCGGGACCACTGGACTCGGGACCACCGGCACTGGGACCACCTGACTCGGGACCACTGGAACAGGGACCAGCGGAACAGGGACCACCGGAACAGGGACCACCGGAACAACAACGGTCTGCACTGGGACGCCCTCCAAAATGACTGCATGCTGTACAGGGACGGCCTCTGAAATAACCGCATGCTGCACAGGGACGGCCTCCAAAACGACCGCACGCTGCACAGGGACGGCCACTGAAATGACCGCATGCTGCACAGGGACGGCCTCCAAAACGACCGCACGCTGCACAGGGACAGCCTCTGAAATGACCGCATGCTGCACAGGGACGACCACCGGGGTGTTGGGGAGATAAGAGGCCCTTCTCCTCCTCCGTCCTTGATGGCGAGCTGCAGCCTCAGTACTAGACGGGACCAGCGGCGAGGACTTTGGACTGGACAGGACCAGTGGTGAGGACCTTGGGCTGGACGAAACCAGTGGCGAGGGCTTTATGATGGATGGGACCAGCGGCGAAGATCTTGTGCTGGGCGGAACCAGCGGCGAGGATCTTGTGTTGGACGGCACCAGTGGTGAGGACCTTGTGCTAGATGAGCCCCGCGATGATGACTTTGTGCGGGGTGGAACCAGTGGCGAGGATCTTGTACTGGACCAGTCCGGCGGCTCTGGATCAGAAGAATGGCAAAGCGGAGGACGGTGTCGTGGAATTTGTCGACCACCTCCTCCCCTGCAACCTCCCCGAGTTCCGGAGAACTTCGCCAGACGAGTCCCCAGAAACGACTCACCATCTCTGATGGACGAGTTCGCTGAAGCCTTAGCCGCCGCTGCTTCCTCAGTCTGCTGGGCCCATAAGCCAAAACATTGAAAAATGTTTAGTCGAGGCGCTTCCTCCCCGACCTGCAAACCTCGTCTCTGTGGTCCCCTTCCTTCCCCATACACAGGAGAAGGGTTATGGAATCTCAAACTGCTGGATTTATTCATCGGGACGGAGTCGTTCTGTCACGACACACACGAGAGAGACAGTAGATCCAAGTGCAGTGAGATATTTATTGGGTAATCCGTGAAACATACTCCAGTCCAGGCAAGGGTCAAATACCATACAAGCAATCCAAACAAGAACAACGAACACAAAGAACAGGCAGGAACAAACTAAGAAGTGTGAGACATTAACAACGTACATATACTAACACAGACAGGGAATATATACACATATCTAACAATACTAACACAGAACAGCTGGGAACAATGATTACGGGGAACAGCTGAGTACAATGAACTGATGAGTGACAGTGACAGACAGATTGCTGGGAATTAAAGTCAAATGTGAAGGACACCGTGAAAACGAGGCCCTCTAGTGATAAACAAGGGAACACAACAAGACACTGTGACACCTACACGTTTTCAATATGATATGGTAGAATGTTAGATTTGTAATAAATAAAACACATATAACTAGACATTTAGACAATATTTTATTGCCTATTTTATTATATATAATAACGTAGGGAAAAAAAAAGAGAAAAATTGAATAACTTCAAGTTTTAAACGCTGTTATAACAAATACTTTCATACAATACTTTCATACAGAAACAGTTTTGAACACTGTTAGAACAATGGAGAAAGCACAAGGTGCAGCTGACAAGACTGTGAGGGAAATAAGCTTACAAATACCCCTCAGACTTGTCAGCTGCCCCCCGTTACTCTCTCCCCAGTGTTCATTGTGTTCAGTCTCTAGACATCTAGCCTCATACAAAAGCCTATGTATTTGGAACTTTAGGTCCTGTCTGGTCCTCACTGACAGCGTCCTGAAGTCTTACAGGAGGCTTTGGAAAAATAGGCTGTCACTGTCCTCCTCATTAGTGGCTCTTCTACTAACAGCCTCCAAAGCTTTTAGCATGTGCTCATCGAAATTTGTGCTGTGGTGTGCTCTCTTTCTCCTGAAGGCTGAAGGCTGGGCGGGCTCTGGCTTACACCTGCCTGTCCATGAAGGCTGGGCTGGCTCTGGCTTACACCTGACTGTCCCTGGCTTACATCTGCCTGTCCATGAAGGCTGGGCTGGCTCTGGCTTACACCTGCCTGTCCCTGGCTTATACCTGCCTGTCCATGAAGGCTGGACTCGCACTGTTGACTGTGTGCTGTCTCCTCTTTCTGACTGTGCCCGGCCATGGCATAATCTCTTTCCTCTGGGGTAAGGGCTTCTGCTTCCCCAACCCTCCCTACCATATTACTGTCCGTTAATCTATCTTCCATGAAGGGGTTGAGGAAGCCCATGACCCCACTGTAGCGCCATGGCCGGACACTGCTTGCCCCCGCTCCACTCCTCTTCCTCTCTGCGTCCTTCCTCCTCTCCTTTCTGAATGTGTCTCTAAGTGACTTCCATCGTTTTCTGCACTCATCCGCTAGTGAAATGACAATAGAAAACTTTATTCAATATTTACATTTACATTTATTCATTTAGCAGACGCTTTTATTCAAAGCGACTTACAAAATAGAACATATGTGACTAATGACATTTATCATTATTTTCTCCAGCTAAGCAATATGTTGATAGTACCACAGGGGGAACAGGTATGCAACAGTTATAGTACACTTTTGTTTTTCCTTGCAGAATTGTTTTTCTAATAAAAAAAACAAAACATTTATAAATATGTCAGAAATATTTCTAACGTTAATGAAATTTGGCTAAATTAGGCTATTGTACAGCATCAGTAAATAGCCATCATAGTTGCACATTTAATTATGTAGAGACAAAAACTGATCTTGTAAAAATTTTAAAGTTAACTTTACTGACTGATTTGCATCAACAACTGTTTTGCGTGCTTTAGCTCTAAAGTTAGCATGTAATTCCCGCTTTTTTTCCGAAAATATATAACGTTAATGAAACTCATCAGAAACACCAACAATTTCAGAAACCTTGGTCCATGCATCGTTTTTTTTTTATTTATATCCCTGTATGTAAACAAGGAACAAGTCATACAACAATGGGAAGCCCGCAACAGAAATGATTAACTTCTCCTCCATTTTGCTTGTGAACTAATGTGGTCGGAACCAATGTTACTTGACTGCGTTTCCTGGAATCCTCTCAAACGGAGCACTTCTACATTCCGATTGGTTGCCGCCGAACTGCGTCATAGCGCATTACCATAAAGTTGACCTGATTTCAACTCTCCTCGCCGCTCTCACCATTGAAGACACACCGCACCGCCCTCGCCGGAGCTCGGTGTGAACGCACAGTTAAGGCCATTGCACACTGAGTCCGAAATTCGCATCCGAAATTTTTGCACGTTAAAAAAAAAAAAAATCGACCTCACGTTATGTCAATCACGCTTGCACACCGCCTCCAAAACTTTCGTCCGTCATAAAAAAATTCGGATCGGGTTCGATTTTCTGCGTTTTTCGCATCCACAGCTAGCATTTTTAGAGGTTTTTTGACAATTCAGAGCCACCGTACAAGCGAACGATAAAATCCAGAATGGCGTCTTACAAGTTGATAC
This sequence comes from Rhinichthys osculus, assembly GCA_029959095.1. Classification (NCBI taxonomy): domain Eukaryota; kingdom Metazoa; phylum Chordata; class Actinopteri; order Cypriniformes; family Leuciscidae; genus Rhinichthys; species Rhinichthys osculus. The sequence goes on from JARWKJ010000007.1 coordinate 43,130,217, forward strand.
ACTTTGTCTCGCAGCACAAAGTACTGTATGAAAAACAAAATGCGGATTACAAAGTCCCTTTCAGTTTCGGTTTTCAATTCGATCAAGTGTTTACATGTTCTCTCGATCGGATTAGAAAAGGAATAAACCTCCCCTTTCAATCAGATCGAAATTTCGGATCGATTAAGGTGTGATTGAGCAGCCAATTCAATAACTAATGTATTATTTGGGTACAATATATAACCTGTAGCCTATACAGCTGTTCTGTCTGCCCAGCGCTTCCGCCGGCCGTGCGCGCATACTTAGACATACTGCCTGTCTCTGTTCAGGATCGATTGGTTCACGGAAATTGGTGGTCTTCTTTTTAATATGTGGCACCAGAATCGCTAGCAAAGCATCAAACTGTTCCACTGACAATCTGAAGTAAATTTTGAATCGCTCGGGATAATTTCGCAACTCCTTGTTTAGGAGGTGGAACTCTCCTTCCACTCGGCGCAATTTCAGGATTGGATGTAATATTTCAGGATTGGACCCAATATTTTCTCTTTCTTTTTCTCTTTTTAATAAGAGAGAGGACAATAAAATCATCCTCACTGCTTGACGAATCCATTTTGTATTTTTTTGCGTTTTTTTCCGCAAAGGTTTAATAAATACGCATCGGACTCAGTGGGCAAGGTTTCTGTGCGTGACAAATTTTTAGGCTGATGAACACGGAAAAACGCATACGAAAATTTCGGACTCAGTGTGCAATGGCCTTTAGGCTACCGCACGTTTTTTTTTGCCGCCCATTCCCGCCCGCAGCAAAGTTCAAACTGCCGGCTCGCGCAAGATTTGCGTTGGGTCTTTGAGTGGGATCCCGGCGGGACTCAATCCCAATGCAGCCCTCTAACACACACACACACACACACACACACACACACACACACATATATATATATATAAATATATATATATATGAGCTAGGAGACATACATAAAAACATATTTTTTTGGGAGGTATAAATAATAAAATAACTGTTTATGGTATTTGGGTGGCTGAAGACTCAATATGGTCCAATACTCCCCATGACTCTAGTGATTCAATGCCAGTCCAGAGGAATGCCGGAAAATTGGCCACAGGACAAGTAAGGTCCCGACAACTGCATTTAAAAATCCATTTCTTTAAAATTATTCAGTTGATAAATAGACAGTCTTTTGAGTAGAGGAACTTCTCGGCGCATACAAAAACCTGCGTGCAGTATACCGGAAGTAAACATGGCGAGACGCAGCACAGCATACTTTTGGAGCGAGGTCAGTACCAGCACCAAAGCGCAAACAAAGGCGATCGCTATCTGCCCCGAACTATTCATTATCAGCTGCTGCTGCTGTTGTCTTTGGAAACAGGAAGAAGAATCGGAAATGGCGTCTCAAGGTTGTCCGTACGTCTTGACGCTAACCGTGTGTCGCCGTTTACATCGGGATATTGCAATTCCATGTACACAGGAGAAACTCTCTCTGCTCAGGCATGTAAACGGATTATTCCAAATGTTTCAGAAACCCGAATAGCGACTTTAACCCGACCATAACCCGAAAATTGGCTGCATGTAAACGTAGTCATTGTAAGCAAGGAACTGCAACACTGAAATCCGTATTTCTCCCGTCTCAGGGGAAAATGAGGGAATAATGCACAACCATTAAAAAATATGACTTGGTTTCTAACGATACAAAGCTTAATGCAAATGTGTGAAGTGGTGGAGGAATTTAAACTTTTAAATATGATGCGATATGTAAAATGAATTAAAAAAAATGATGGTTTTGTGTGAAAAGTAGAGGGTCTAAGCTTTGTAATGATATCACATATGACTGTTAATGTGTCATCAGGACCTTTAAATATTAAAGGACGATTGTAACGCAATTCAAACCCGGTACCGGATTTACGACCTTAACAGACTAGATCTGATTGAGACGCTCTCAGAGATTTAGTTTTCAGTGTTTTTAGTCTAATCTCATGCATTTAGTTGACATATTAATTTTTTTATATATATATATATATTCCTAGATTTCATTATTCTAAAAATACATGGTCTGTATCTGAAATATCACAGCTGTGCTGTTTTTTAATACCCCTCTCTCTAGCCTAATGATATTTAATCTTTTTTTTTGGATTTAGCCATGGTTGCTGGCATAGAAAAACGTCTGTGAAGGTGATGCGAAGAAAGGAAAAACACCGAAGTACTCCCTCAATGATCTGAATAATGAGCTGTTCAAGTAAGTCTTGCCACTGGATTTTGGGTTTACTTTATATTCACACAATTCCTTCTAAATCATTGCAGATAAAAGAAAAGTTTGGAATACCACGAGGATATAAATATATATATATATATAGCCAAGAACTGTTGTCCATATATAAAACAGTATATATCTCCAGAGTTGCAGGTGAAATATTCGCTGTGAGTGTCAGATGTCGGGGTGCGAGCGCCAGCGGGCCGCCCACCCCCTCGAACCGAACCACCGCCCGAGGAGCGTGCCGTGGGACACATGAGGCAGACACAACTTTTAAAATAAATATAAGTTCTTTATTAAATAATAAAAACAATATTAATAGTCTCTTCTTTGGGCTCAGACAGAGAGAGAGATGAACAATTCACAGCTTCCGCGTTCTCTTCTTCAGCGTTCTCTTCTTCGGGCTCAGACAGACCCTTACGAAAATTAACCATGGTTTTTATGTAGTAACCATGGTTTTTTTGTAGTAACCATGGTTTAACTATGGTTTTTGTAGTAAAACCATAGTAACTACAAAATGAACCATAGTTTAACTATGGTTTTTGCAGTAAAACCATAGTAACTACAAACGAACCATGGTTTTACTACAATAACCTTGGTTTAACCATGGTTTTTGTAGTAAAACCATAGTAACCATAAATTGAACCATGGTTTTTGTAGTAAAACCATAGTAACCATAACATGAACCATGGTTTTTGTAGTAAAACCATAGTAACTACGAAAATAACCATGGTTTTTACTACAGTAACCATGATTAATATAGTTTTGTAGTAAAACCAGAGTAAATGCAAAAATGAACCATGGTTTTACCACAGCATTTGCAGCAGAACCAACTACAAAATGAAGAATGGTTTTACTACAGTGTATATTTATTACAGATTTAGCTATTTATTACTCTTAATAGAATAATCTTAATGTCATAAATAATCTTATTATAATAGTTATATATATATATATATATATATATATATATATATATATATATATATATATATATATATATATATATATAAATTGTGGTCCAGTGTCACAATATATACTTATATATATATATTGTGACACTGGACCTCAATTTGTCTACTAATGAGTTTATCTGGTCATCTATTAATTATTTTTCATACACCCAAAATGTCATAACTATTTATCATTAAATATAATTTTTTAGCCTACTGAATTTTCAGCACTTGACATGTTTGTCCCGTTATAAGTGTTACAACAACAACAAAAAAACTGCAACAGAAAAATGGATCTATCTGGAGCTATGGTTGCTCGTATAAGGAATGGGAGAAAACATAGGCCTATATATAATACAAATAAAAGCAAAAGCAAAGTGATGGTATAAAAAATATAGAAGTAATTGGGTCATAGAACTACACAATGAGTTTTAAAATCATGATTTAAAATGTTATAATTCTAGATGTTTATTTAAATGCTGCGTGTCTTTGAAGTGTTCTGGTTTTAATGCGCGTGCGCGTAAACATTCGAGTCGCATTCAAAGACAGGAGCGTGCGCGCGATCAGATGGAAACGAGGAAACGTCATCAACTGACATACAGCAAAAGTAACGTCTCTCGCTGTTGTTTTCGCTCCTTTCAGGTAAGTTTAGTTAACACAATCACACTAATAATAGATACAAACGTCCCTGACACCCTTCTTACGTGTAATTAATACGCTCTGTTGAATATTTACTTTATAGAAATGGGTTTGTGTCTTCGAAAAAGTCCGTTAGCATCTCAACTGTTTTCAGAAGAGGTAAGTTAACGTTACACTTGAGCTCTTGTTTTAACGTTAGCTGCTACATAAGTTTGGGGTTTTAACCACATCTTTGTGTTGATAACAGTTTTTGATAGTTTTGTTTTGCTGGTAATTTGTCAATGGGTGATTAGAAGTAAGCTATTTAACCTAAAATAGTTCACTGTAACGGTTAATGTAATCAGTGACGTCACTTACAAATACTGATAATAATAAAAAGGGATTTCAGGCGGGACAGAAAAAAACCTCCACAACAAAGGGGAAATTACTGTTTAATCATGATAATAATTCCAGATGATTTATTTCATAATATATATTACCTTAAGATGTATATATATATATATATATATATATATATATATATATATTATTTCTCTTTTCTGCATTTCATCTCTGCTCTAGCTTGCTTCCTTGTAATAAACCCTATGTTCTATTGTAAATCCTATGTAACATTGTTGGCTCTGTGACACAGTGCATGTTATAAGATCATCATCATGCTGATGGCCTGCTGCACCCCGTCCAAGAAAATCTCCACGACTAGTAAGCAAAACTTTAAACATACAGTGCACTACTGTTCAAAAGTTGGGGGTCTGTAGGATTTATGCTTTTGAATGAAGTCTCACACTTTACTTTTTTTTTTTTCAGTGAGACTGTCCTTGAGAAGTCTGTAGGCTAAATAATCAGCGGCAAATGTTATAATGGTCATAGTTATAATAATTCATTTAACTATTATGATAACAGGATATCATGGTCATTGGTATATTTTATTTGATTTCTCTAGGCGTGTTTTTAATTATGTTGGCCAATGAGACAGACAACATACTGTCCAACTCAAAGGTATTTATTTATTTTTATGTATTTTTTACTGATAAATACTGAAATTCTTTAATTCAGGGGATCTTAAAGTTATGGCTATGCTCTTGTTACCAGATGAGATATAATCGTTTGGCCCTGTGATTCTTCAGGACAAGATCTTGATGCCATCCACACTCAGTATGGACGAAGGTGAGTTTCACAATAGCTGCCACTATCACAAACCAAGAGACAGAACACAACAGGCCTTCATCCATATGAACTCACCCATATGTAGAGATGGGTATCGAAACCGGTGTTACTGTACGTTCACACCGCCGCCGACTTGAGCTTCCAAAGCGGCCGGAAGTCATTCATTTTCAATGGAAGCTGGCTTTTCTCAGCTGCAAGGAGCGTCAAATCCATCGGCGTCGCGTTTTGGGCGTTTTGAGCGTGTTGAGCATCAATCAGAAAGTTGAAAGAAGCTCAACTTTATGGTAATGAGCTGTGACGCGGTTCAGCGGCAAGCAGCGGCAAAACGCCAGCAACCAATCGGAATATAGACGTCCTTCGCGCTGGCTGATTCCGGAGAAACATACGATATAAACTTTAGTTCCTACCAAAACATTAGTTCCGAGAAAATGGAAGAGAAGCTAATAATCGCCGTAGCTGGGTTTCCTATCATTTATGACATGACTTTGTTTGCTTATAGGGACCGCATGAGCGCAACTTTTATTTGAAATATTTACGAACACTCGTTTTAAAGCGGGAATGCAATTCATTTGCTCACGGTGACACCGATTTGACCGCAAATAATAATAATAATAGCTAACTATTCTTTTTTCCCCGACCAAATGTGACCAAAACGGTATAAAAATGCTGTCATTATAAAAGGTTTCTTCAATGTATTGCTTGTTTTTTTTTCGGTTTATTACATTTCATGTTGTGACACTTCTATTCTCCCTGCAACGTCAGAGCGTTCAAAGCGTCAACAAGCTTCCCCGTACTTTTTGACAAGCGTCCTTGACAGGGCGGCCAGAGCTTCTTTGACGCTCAAGTCGGTGGCGGTGTGAACGTACAGTTAAACATTAAACGGGCCCTGGCAGGGCTCGAAATTGCGGCCATTTTGGTCGCATATGCTCCTGAAATTTAATCTGTGCGACCTAAAAATATATTTGGGAGCATCTGTGCGAGTGCAAATAATGGTTGTGGTGCGACCTGTTTTTATTTCTCTACAAAACGTTCGCAAATTACTGCACAGTGTGTACCTTATGTGCGCTGATACGCGGTGGCCGGACCATCATTCTATCCAACGATTACATTCAATCAAACTTCATCCTTACGTTCCTAACTTTAAAGCAGATTTTAGATAGGTTAATATTAGCTGTCAATCACTCCCATTCACTTACGCTGCGCTCCGTTGTCACGTGACAGGGAGCTGACTACCGCGCGACTAAAAGGCTGAATAAGAGAGAAGATGAAACGAGGTTTTTCCTGCATTGAATTTTTTTGGCGACCGCCAAAGCCTTATTTGATCGGTGAGTGATAGATGACTGACTGCTGCGCTTGTGACAGGGCTCATATTACTGAAAGAACGAGCATATATATATATATAGAGAGAGAGAGAGAGAGAGAGAGAGACGGTTGCGCGCGCGCACTCTCACAGTTTTCAAACAGTCTTGCTATCCCTCCCTCACGCATATTAATCGAAATCGAGAATTGACACGATGGTAAATGTAAGAAGACCGAAGTTTCACGTGAAGCATTCGGAGATTTTTCTCCTGAATTACCCCAGGGTGTGAATTGTGCACAAAAAAAAAAGCGTTCCGCACATTCAGCTGACATAAACCTCAATTTCAATAAACAAAACAAACTATCCAGTGATGAAATGTTTTCTGTGTTGACACAAATCTTGTGCGATGTCCTAAACTGCTGGGATAATCACACAACAATGCGTACCGTAGCCTACACGTCCGCTAATGACACGTGTGATTCGCGAACTAATGACTCCTTTGAACTGATTCCATTTAATGAATGGTTAAAACAACTGATCTGTCCAACACTAAACTCACGAGACGTCTGCATCAGTGTATAACAAATCGGTAACAATTTACAATAAAGTTCAATTTATTCAACTCTAGTTAACTACATTAGTTAACATTAACTATTAATAAACTGCATTTCTACAGCATTTATTAATCTTTGTTAATGCTAATTTATTCATTAATAGTAGCCTTATTGAAATCAAAAGATGTATTTGTTAACATTAGTTAGCCTAATCCTAATGCACTGTGAAGTAACATGAACAAAAAATGAACAGCTGTATTTTTTATTAACTAAGATTAACAAAGATTCATAAATACAGTAACAAATGTATTGCTCATGGTTCATGTTAGGCCCCGTCCACACTACTGCGTTTTCGTTTAAAAACGGAGATCTTTTGCTACGTTTGCACCTCCCGTCCACACTAAAACGGCAAAAACGGGGACCCAAAACGGAGAAGTTTAGAAACGCTGCCGACCCGTTTTTCGTTTCGAATCTCCGGAGGGCGTTTTAGTGTAGACGGGTCAAAACAGAGGACTTTAGAAACGATGACGTAGTAGAGGCTCACACTCGGCTCTATGATTGGGTGTCATCAGTCATGGCGTATATCTTTGCTAGCAGCTGTTGTACAAGTCAATTCTGCATTTTACAACGCTATAACTGCCTACATGCGGCGGAGTCAAGCTGTTATTCGAGCGATCTGTGACAATTCCCGTGTGCAGCGGCGGCGTTGACCGTACATGGAGCGTCGGTTTGGGGTTAACCCAGAGCATGGTGGGATAATTATCAATGAAGTTGTGTTTACACCGGCACACGCATGCCCAGTGTTGGTGAATGGTCACGTGTAGGGCTGTGCGATATGACGATATATATCGGATGGAAATACGATTGTATTTAATTGTACAGTACTATCATAACATAGTACAGACATGATCTTAATTCCATAATGTCCTTAAACATAACAATTTGCTGGCCATAAACTGACAGCGCGCGTCCGGTGTGCGATACCTCGAGTTGCTATAGACACGGCGCGCGCGCTTCTCGTCCGGTGAGCGACCCCCTTTAGACATAATAAAGTAGCCTAGGCTAATTCTTAGATTAACGGATTTGTTAAACACATTTATAAATAAAACGTAATCTTCGTTATCTCTAGGCCTACACTAAATGAAAGGCCTGTCTCATAGACGCCTGCCTCAAATACAAGCCGGTGCAGTTCGGCGATTTGGGAAAATAAAAGCCCGGGCTATTATTTGAAGTTTTACAGTATATCGTGATATATATCGTTATCGGGATATGAGATGACTTCTATCGTGATATGAGATTTTGGTCATATCGCCCAGCCCTAGTCACGTGATCCGCGTTTTCAGTCGTTTTAATGTGGACGGAGATCAATTCTAATATGCAGCTAAAACGCTGGTGTGGACGGAGATCGTATTCGTTTTAATTATCCGTTTCTAAACTAAAACGCAGTAGTGTGGATGGGGCCTTAGTTAGCCTAATGCATTAACTAATGTTAACCAATCAAACCACATTTACTCAGAACACCTTTTAAAATGAGAATGTAAGTGTGCTTACCCCATTTATTTTTAGTAAGAGTGGTTAGGAAGATTTAACCTTAATAAACTACAGTATTTTCAGGTTATTTATATGACAATGTGAAGAAAACTTACCAAAAAACCCCAAAACGTTTAGTTAAGACTGGAGTGAGGTGAAACCAGAAACAAAAAGTGCAAATCAAGTTGTTGTTAGCTAGCTGCTAATTGTATTCAATTGTATATGGTAGAAAATTAGTTTTTATTAAACTAATTTTCTACCATATACAGAAAATTAAAGTAGAAAATTATGGTACTTTATTATTGTAGTTTTTGATATTGATATTATGATATACCAAAATGATGATTAGGTTTAGCAAAGAAGGATTTTATCTTACAAAGCTATGAAATACAGTGGTAAAATCACAGCTTTAATAAAAAAATAAATAAAAAAACAGGGCAAGAAAGGATGACAGTGTCCATCGGCCACCACCGAAAACCAATACATTTTAAGCGCAAGAGCTTGGTTAAACAAGGAGAGAGTGCCAAGCACAAAAAAATGCAGGGACAACAAGTGTGTGGAAAACAAATCAGGTTCGATTATTAAGGCTTTTAATCATCGGAATGCTGCCGGTCGTTCCGCTCTACTGGCAGAGCTAAACGTCAAATTTGGTGGGTGCTCCTAAATTTTTGCTGGTGCTCCTAACTTTTTGAAGTTGGGAGCACCAGTGCTATCAGGTAAAAAAGTTAATTTCGAGCCCTGCCTGGGGTTCTGTTGTGGATCCGCGTTCACGAGTCCGCAGTGACGCTGCTGACGTGTGTCTGGTGCGTCCGTGAATTCGGGTTAAAATAAATATGGCTGGGCAAAAAATGCAAGTCTCCCTCTGTGTGGAAATCCTTAGACATGTTTGCGAAGATTGTTTTGTTTCCAGCGTGCGTCTCCCTCAGACTGTAAACGAAGCTCGGGCGCACCAGACACACGTCAGCAGCGGCACTAAACGCGGATCCACAACAGAACCCGAATACACACACACACACACCAGACACACGTCAGCAGCGTCTTAAGTAGGGGTGGGGAAAAAAATCGATATTGCAATATATTGTTGTGCTCTCTGTCGCAATAAATAATCGATACACTAACGCCCAATATCGATATTTTATTACAACACAAAATGATTAATTTACCCGTTGTCAGTGTCACTGTCACTACCCAATATCTACCATTCTGTTTGCGGGGGGCGCTGTTCGAGTAAATAGGGGTAAAGTGGCGCAAACAGCGGCCAGTGAAGAACACAAGTTAACTAACAACAACAGAGAGAAGCGAGAAGAATGGCGGAAAACAATATAAAACGAATCAAAGACCCACCCGCTAGTTTCCACTCTAAAGTGTGGAGACACTTCGGGTTTTACGAGCAGAGAGAGCACAACGGCCGCGTGCGCGCACTCTCACGTCTTCAAACAACACGAGCGCTGTCTTGCTCTCTCCCTCGCGCATATTAATCAAAATCAATTGACACGATAGTAAAAGGTCGGAAGACCGCAGTTTCACGTGGAGCATTTGGAGATTTTTAGAGATTAGAGACTCGCCTAAACTCAATGAACAACATCTCAACACTAAATTATAAAGGCCTGTCTCATATAGACGCCTGTCTCGAATACAAGCCGGTGCAGTTCGACGATTTGGGAAAATAAAAACCCGGGAAGTTTTACGGTATATTAATTCTCAATATGTACACATGCATTGTTAATCTTTCTTTTCAGTCACATATATCGTGATATATCGTTGATGAAATTTCTTCCAATATATTATATATCGTAGATATCGCGAATCGTGATATTATCATATCGTGGACCACATATCGCCACAGAATTGAATCGTGAGGTACCTGTATCGTCCCACCCCTAGTCTTAAGTCAGCGGCGGCACTGAACGCGGATCCACAACAGAACCCGAATATACACACACACACACACACACACACACACACCAGACACACGTCAGCAGCGTCTTACGTCAGCAGCGGCACTGAACGCGGATCCACAACAGAACCAGAATACACACATACACACACACACACCAGACACACGTCTGCGGCGGCACTGAACGCGGATCCACAACAGAACCCGAATACACACACACACACACACACACACCAGACACACGTCAGCAGCGTCTTACGTCAGCAGCGGCACTGAACGCGGATCCACAACAGAACCCGAATACACACACACACACACACACCAGACACACGTCAGCAGCGTCTTACGTCAGCGGCGGCACTGATCGCGGATCCACAACAGGACCGGAATACACACACACACACACCAGACACACGTCAGCAGCGTCTTACGTCAGCGGCGGCACTGATCGCGGATCCACAACAGAACCCGAATACACACACACACACACACACACACACACACCAGACACACGTCAGCAGCGTCTTACGTCAGCGGCGGCACTGAACGCGGATCCACAACAGAACCCGAATACACACACACACACACACACACACACACACACCAGACACACGTCAGCAGCGTCTTACGTCAGCGGCGGCACTGAACGCGGATCCACAACAGAACCCGAATACACACACACACACACACACACACACACACACACCAGACACACGTCAGCAGCGTTTTACGTCAGCAGCGGCACTGAACGCGGATCCACAACAGAACCCGAATACACACACACACACACACCAGACACACGTCTGCAGCGTCTTACGTCAGCGGCGGCACTGAAGGCGGATCCACAACAGAACCCGAATACACACACACACACACACACACACACCAGACACACGTCAGCAGCGACACTGAACGCGGATCCACAACAGAACCCGAATACACACACACACACACACACCAGACACACGTCTGCAGCGTTTTACGTCAGCAGCGGCACTGAACGCGGATCCACAACAGAACCCGAATACACACACACACACACACACACACACACACACCAGACACACGTCAGCAGCGTCTTACGTCAGCAGCGGCACTGAACGCAGATCCACAACAGAACCCGAATACACACACACACACACACACCAGACACACGTCAGCAGCGACACTGAACGCGGATCCACAACAGAACCCGAATACACACACACACACACACACCAGACACACGTCTGCAGCGTTTTACGTCAGCAGCGGCACTGAATGCGGATCCACAACAGAACCCGAATACACACACACACACACACACACACACACACACACACCAGACACACGTCTGCAGCGTCTTACGTCAGCGGCGGCACTGAACGTGGATCCACAACAGAACCCGAATACACACACACACACCAGACACACGTCAGCAGCGTTTTACGTCAGCAGCGGCACTGAACGCGGATCCACAACAGAACCCGAATACACACACACACACGTCAGCAGCGTCTTACGTCAGCGGCGGCACTGAACGCGGATCCACAACAGAACCCGAATACACACACACACACACACACACACACACACACCAGACACGCGTCAGCAGCGTCTTACGTCAGCGGCGGCACTGAACGCGGATCCACAACAGAACCCGAATACACACACACACACACACACACACACACCAGACACACGTCAGCAGCGTCTTACGTCAGCAGCGGCACTGAACGCGGATCCACAACAGAACCCGAATACACACACACACACACACACACACACACACGAGACACACGTCTGCAGCGTCTTACGTCAGCGGCGGCACTGAACGCGGATCCACAACAGAACCCGAATACACACACACACACGACACACACGTCAGCAGCGTTTTACGTCAGCAGCGGCACTGAACGCGGATCCACAACAGAACCCGAATACACACACACACCAGACACACGTCAGCAGCGTCTTACGTCAGCGGCGGCACTGAACGCGGATCCACAACAGAACCCGAATACACACACACACACACACCAGACACACGTCAGCAGCGTTTTACGTCAGCAGCGGCACTGAACGCGGATCCACAACAGAACCCGAATACACACACACACACACACACACACACACCAGACACACGTCTGCAGCGTCTTACGTCAGCGGCGGCACTGAACGTGGATCCACAACAGAACCCGAATACACACACACACACACACACACACACACACCAGACACACGTCAGCAGCGTCTTACGTCAGCGGCGGCACTGAACGCGGATCCACAACAGAACCCGAATACACACACACACACCAGACACACGTCAGCAGCGTCTTACGTCAGCGGCGGCACTGAACGCGGATCCACAACAGAACCCGAATACACACACACACACACACACACACCAGACACACGTCAGCAGCGTCTTACGTCAGCAGCGGCACTGAACGCGGATCCACAACAGAACCAGAATACACACATACACACACACACACGAGACACACGTCTGCAGCGTCTTACGTCAGCGGCGGCACTGAACGCGGATCCACAACAGAACCCGAATACACACACACACACACACCAGACACACGTCAGCAGCGTCTTACGTCAGCAGCGGCACTGAACGCGGATCCACAACAGAACCCGAATACACACACACACACACACACACACCAGACACACGTCAGCAGCGTCTTACGTCAGCAGCGGCACTGAACGCGGATCCACAACAGAACCCGAATACACACACACACACACACACACACACACACACCAGACACACGTCAGCAGCGTCTTACGTCAGCAGCGGCACTGAACGCGGATCCACAACAGAACCCGAATACACACACACACACACACACACCAGACACACGTCAGCAGCGTCTTACGTCAGCGGCGGCACTGAACGCGGATCCACAACAGAACCCGAATACACACACACACGTCAGCAGCGGCACTGAACGCGGATCCACAACAGAACCAGAAGACAATACAATGCTGAATAAAGTCCTAGTTTTTGTTATTTTTAGACCAAAATGTATTTTCGATGCTTCAACACACTCTAACTAACCCACTGATGTCACATGGACTACTTTGATGATGTCTTTATTTTCTTTCTGGACAAGGACAGTATACCGTACATACATTTACAATGGAGGGACAGAAAGCTCTCGGACTAAATCTAAAATATCTTAAACTGTGTTGTGTTCTGAAGATTACGAGCCAATGAACCACTTTTAGTGCTGTTTAGCACCATTTTTTTTTAGTATGTATAAGTAAAGGAGAATACACTCAGCTGATCATATAATGTACATTATTTCTGCTTGGCTTTTGGAGCCCTAATACTGTATGAGTTATTTATGAAAACACTGGCTGAATGGACATTATTACATGGCTACTCGATAGTGCAACTGACCAATAGCAGTTCAGTATTCCAGCTTGTGTGTTAATGTGGTGTGTATTCTTCTCATTTTAGCTCCTGCGTCCATATGGGCTGAAGGTCGAGACAGAACCAAACCAAAGCTGGACTGTAACCTACTGGCCATATGACAGACTTCATAATGACACCTACTGGCATGGATGCGGCATCACATGTTTTTCAACAAAACCTTTTTCACCTAGAATTTAAAGTGTGCATTATTCATCCCCCATGAGGAGACTCCATGTCTTCATCTCTTGTGAGTGGATATCATTTAAAACATTCTTAAAAGAACGGCTCATTTCTTCTGAATTTATAGTATTTATTGTTCTTGTCAAGTAATATTGCTGTAATCCTGTTAATGTATGTACAGTATAAATTGCAAACATGCTTGTGTTGGACACGTGTTCACGGGTTACAGACATTTTAGAGGAGGTAGATGCTGTGTATTTAAAGGTGCTCTAAGTCATGTTTATTTGTACAATATGTCATTTTTGTATATACATCATTATTACACTGGAACAAATTACTATTTTTTTATTTGTAAATTAGCAACTTAATTTAACCATTGCACAGCACCACTTTATCACCAATATTTTTTTTACAACTTTTTAGTTTATTGTTTTGTCACATGTGAGAACAAATGCAAGATTATATTTTCTTTCAGATGTAATTTCTGTAATAAAGTCTGTATCATATGGTAACTTCTTTCTGTTGTTATTTTGTAGATGTTTTTTGTAACTAAATGGCTTAAATGTAATTCAAGATAATTAAGTAAAGCATTGGCTACACTGTGGCAATACAACCAATTTATTGTACATGATCCATGGTTTTTTAAAAACTCCAAAAACCATGGTTACTACAGTCATGGTTACTATGGTTTTACTGTAGAATTACTACAACATAACTGTAGTAAAACCATGGTATCAAAACCATGGTTTTTAAAATACCAGTTACTACAGTCATGGTTACTATGGTTTTACTGTAGTATTACTACAATATAACTGTAGTAAAACCATGGTATCAAAACCATGGTTTTTAAAAACCATGGTTCGCACCAAAATACCACGGTTACTACAGTCATAGTTAACTACAGTTTTACTATAGTAAAACCATGGTTAATTTTCGTAAGGGGAGAGAGATGCACACACACATGGACGTACCTCCAGTTTCAGACAGAGAGAGGAATGAACATAATTCACAGATTCCGCGTTCTCTTCTTCAGCGTTCTCTTCGGGGCTCAGACAGAGAGAGGAATGAACATAATTCACAGCTTCCGCGCACGGCCGCATTAACAATAGGGCTAGGCGGGGCTAAAGCCCCGGGGCCCGAGCAAGGAGGGGGCCCGTGATTGGCTGTGGTGCAGATTGACTACTACTAGCAATCTGATTTCCAAAGCCTTACCACGCCCCCCACAAATTGGTCCTGTTATTTAGTGGGGCTTTGCCGTATATTCCATGCATTATCATGGAATCATTATCATTAATATTATAGTGACCGTTCGCAAAGACCTGCCTTTTTTAGTTACTGTGTGACAAGCCAGGCGGCTCTCAAGAGTCACGCACATCATGTTCTCACGCAGTGAAAAATACATCGCGGGGCAAAGACTAACGTTACACTGAGTGACTACATATAAGAGAGGGCTCAGACTGTTGATATGAAACAAAGTCTCAACTTTCAAATATTGTCATTTAAGTAATTTAAACAATACCGTTTTTCACGTTCAAGTCCACCGACGTTAATCCACTGACAGCTTTGTTGTCGGACAAAATTGCGTATTCGACGTTATGATTGGCCAGTTCGCCTGTCAATCAAACCCCCGTGGGCAGCAGGGCATGGTAAATTGAAACGTCACGTTTTAATTTGATCTACCAATCAAATATATTTATTCTATATTTAACGCGTGAACAATCGACCTGCTGCTGTACGTAGGCCTATCAGATGATGGCTGCCTGAGCCTGATTAAAATATAGCCTACGCATCAACCTATCAATCGCCTCCACTCTTCACTTCATTCTAGAATCTAGACTATTCTTAAGACATCATCGACCCCACCAATTTTCGGTAAGTTTGATTATTAACTTGATGGATATTGCTTTTTGTGTTTGATCAAACTCTATATTCGCCTAAAGGGCTGGCGTGGCGATAATATATCCGGTAGAAATATGTTAATTTTGCTGCGCCATCATGATGTAAGTTAATAATTTAAACGCGTTTTTAATTGTGGTTTAGATACAAATTATTTTAAACTGCTCAGGCACAGTAAGCAGCGGGAGAGAATTCATTTAGTAAATGCTCGTTTTGAGACCATGGTGAACTTGAGACGGTTTTGCACAGCCGCAGCGCACTTGAGTTCCGACCCTGAGGTCTTAAAGTGACAGTAGCTGCTAATAAAGCTGCTGTCGCCATTTGTGTCAATAATGTTAATCAAACATAAGAAAGAAAGTAATTTACTGCTCTTGACTGAATCACTTTTGTAAAATAAATAACAATGAGTGTTGAATTTATAGTGAAAACTATGTATTGTATATTTGATTACTTTTTACAATATAATATTCAGTGCTTTAAGTTGGTCGATTACTTATGTGCCTTTGTTCTATTGTTATCTGGGACTCTTGTCATCAGTAAGCTTGAGATTCTTTTCTTAAACTACTATTATTAATTGTGATATTGAAATTGGTCTCAAGAATTATGAAATTTTAGTGGCATTAAATTTTTATATAATAAAAATCATATTAAAATTAATATAACTTGACTGTGAAGTAGGCTATATCGTAGATAGATAAAATGACTCGTATAATGATATAACATTAAGCTCATGTAGTTGGTGACCTAAAGTGGTGGTGGGGGGGGGGGGGGGGGGGGGGGGCTTCAGCGTTCTCTTCGGGGCTCAGGCAGAGAGAGATGCACACACACATGGACGTACCTCCAGTTTCAGACAGAGAGAGATGTAAACATGCTGGGACTGCGAGTGAACAGCAGCAACACCATTCCCACACTCGCATATTCACCAATACACTGCAAGATTTCACTCGTGCTCGCAATAGAACTGCAATTCAACAGACTCACTGTGCAATCAGGGCTTACACCCGCAATCCAGCTGAAACCTCGTTCTCTCGTTCTCTTCCGTTCTCTCTCACTCTCTCTCTCTCACTCACTCACTCACTCCCGCAGCCTCCCTCCGCTGTTTCGGCCGCGGCCTCGGCCTAGGCCTCTCGCCCACTGCGGGGCACCCTCTGCTCGGTGCACCCCCTGCTTCCCCACTCCTCCCTTCTTCACGCCAGAATGGCCTTTTTATAATCCACATCGTGGATACGTGTCCCAATCACCGTTAACTTTCCTCCTCTCGCCCAGCTGATGCTCGTCTCCTTGTTTAGCAGCTGCGGCCGGACGCATTACATGGATGCAACCCCGGAACCAGCTCAGTGTCCCACTAAATCCGCTCCCCCCCCGAAAACATTTCCCGGGATGAAAGTTCCTCCTTACTCGTCACCCCGTGACATGAGTATTGAGCGAGGAGGACCGCCACCACGGTTTATGCAAGAATGGTGTTACGAATACCTTGTTACTGGTAACATCAAAAGGGATGGTGTATATGACACCGAGATATCACCACTAATCAAAACGGTAGGTCTGGTTGACTTAATTTCATTATACAAGTTCTCTATTAATTATTGTCCATAAGTAAATTAGTTTGGTGTTATCATGTTATAAAGCCACTGACAAATTGGTTTTGCTTTAAAATTAAGCTGTGAACCATGCTTGTTACTATTTATTAAAGGTGAAATTTTACTTGTAGATTGAAGTTGCATCTGACCTGTCCAACTACACAAAAGATATCCTGGACTGTGGCAACACTGGACTGATAGACACTGACCACAAGGAAAGCATATTAAGGTCAGCACTGAGAAAAAGGTTGTTCATTTACATAAGTATCAACTATTAACAGAAGTACAATGCCTGCTGTGTTGTAATATGGTACATTTTAAAGCAGATGAGATTGAGCAATATCACACTCGCAATTATAGACTTCTTTGATGGGAGCTATGAGTCTATATATACATACATTATAGTTGTGCTTTAAACCAAAGGAATTTATTTTAATTATACAAATACATTTTTTAAACTATTTTATAGTTCCAGTCCTTGATTCTGATTGAGCCGCGTTCAAAGTCGTTGTAAATTACTCAACATACACCTGTGAGCGCATTACATTAGTGTTTCACACACACACACACACACACACACACCTGTGAGCGCATTACATTAGTATTACTGTGCAACTGCCGTTTGTGATTGTTTGTTGCTGCATGTGTTGCTTGGCAACCTCTGGAACTACATTGCTTGGCGGAGGAATAAATAAGTTATAATGTTATATTTTTTGTTGTTGGTCTTTATTTAATGAATACATTTATTAAAATGAATATTTCTATGGAGGAACCGTTTTATAAAAGCAATAAGCCCCTTGAAGCGGTGTTTTACAGTGAATTTAGAACAGCTAAGGGGGTTTTTAGGCACTCCGCTCCGCGTCGTAGCTAACAACGCCCCTTATCTGTTCTACATCCAGTGTAAAACATTGCTTCAAGGGGCTTAATGCTTTAGTATAATCTGCTTTGTTACTTTGAATGCCCTGTTTTTAAATATGGAAAATTTGAATGTTTTAATTTTGCCTTTATTTTGGTTTTGCCAGAGCTCTTTCTCTACATATTACAACAAAAAGCATCCCAATGCTGCAACAACTGCGTGAGGGCCTTGAGATATACGATCTTATCAAAGTCATGCAGAAAAAGCCACAGGAGTGTCATGATCTCTTTGTCATAGGATATAATGACAAAGTATGTAGAAATTCAATTTTGAGCATTTATTTATTTTGCTTTTTGTATTGTCAAAAATTACAAATGTTAAAATCAATTTTTATGCTTTTCTTTTTGGTGTTAAGGTTGACTCCCGTTACATTTTATCCCACCTGGCCCCAGAGATGAGCCCAACCGGTTCGATTAAACAAGTGAAAGAGTCAAAAATCATGGAATTCTTTCAAGATTTCCTACTTGAACTTGAAGGTATGGACTTAAAATGATTGTATAATGTTCTAATTGTAATCATTCTAATTGCATCTCTTTACTTCTCAAATCAATCAAAAATGGCCAATCAAATTGCCAGGGCGGGCTTTATACGACGATGGACAGATGATCTGCAGTTACGTAATCATCACGTTATCAAAGAGCGCTTGGGTTGAACTGGTTTCCCTCAGAGATGACTGCAGCTGGAGAACTGAGATGTAGAGATTCCGCCATCGCGTCTGTCGTAAAAGAAATCGACATGGCATTAATTTTAAAAGACGAAAAGAGAACTGCAATAAAGGGATTTGTCGATCGTCAAGATGTGTTTGCAGTCCTTCGTACAGGATTCGGCAAAAGTTTAATTTATGAGCTGGCTCCAATGGTAGCTAAGAATATGGGACGCAATGAAAAGCCTGTTGTCATTGTGGTTTCTCCTTTGGTCGCACTCATGGAGGACCAAGTAAAAGAAGCAACCGAAATGGGCATCAGGGCGATGCAACTCATGTCAAAGCCATCGCTACATCAAACAATGGTGACGCTTTCTTATAAATGTATATGTGATGTATAATACTGTACTCGCACACCATACCCATACTGGTAATCACTGTACCCCTTTTGAGCGGTTTATTTTTTTAAAAATAAATCATTAGATGATGTTAGGGCTGACTTCTAATAGTCGAGGATTCGACGATTCGATTCGGAGAGGTCTGATTCGACTGTGAACCTCATAGTCGAATAGCAGGGAAGTGTTATGTAACCAATAGGGGTGTGTGACGGTTATTATATAACCGTGAGACCGACAGTTATAGTTTAACACCGTCATTAGAACTCTATAACCGCAAAAAACGTGCAATTCAAATATTTTTTACAAACATTTTTTATCATAGAGAATGTTTAAATACTAATATCAGCTTACGAGGGAAACAGAGGTGGAGTTAGTAGTGCGATCGGAGGCTGAGTGCTGGAGATGATTCGGGAGAGGTCTGTGCACCTTTACCGATCAGAGCGCGTGGTGACACGGAGTAAAGCCTTGTTTATACTCGACACGTCCGCACGAGCGCGAAGGTGCGCACGGCAAAAAATGACGCGTTCGGTGCGCAAGACCGGCAAGACCCCATTTCGCTTGGCTGTGTGCACAGCTTTTTTTGTAACAGCACACAACGCCGCATCCGAGTATGAACGACTTCAAGCCGAATCTGCCCGAGCATAGGCTACGTCTCACCGCACCGGCTCGCAGTTTGCGCGTCTAAATTGCAAAGTTCATTGCAAAGTTTTTTTGTTAAGGTTTTGTTTACTGTGTGTGATTTATTTAAAACAAAGCACGTTCATTGCAACGTTTTTTTGTTTAGTTTTTTTGTTAAGGATTCATTTAATGGAAAGCACATTCACTTCTAGTTGTCTTGCTGTTCATTTTAAATAAATGTAGAGCGAGTTGTCCTATAACAGACGAACAGTTATTCAACCGAACGTCTAGCTGCTATCTTAAAAAAAAAAAAAAAAGGTTCGACTATCAGTCGACTATGGCAAAATCTAACGAATCAGATTCGACTATGAAAATCCTTAGTCGAAAACAGCCCTATGTTACTCAATTCAGTTTATTTTGCCAGACTCATGTCCAAAACAGGACAAATAAACAAGACAAAGTACAAGTACAAGAATTACTCATCATTTTGTATTTAAATCATCATTAAAACATGATTTTGGCTCCCGGTCTCTTTTCTCTGAAGACTCAAATGAACACGCTTCTTCAGCCTGGTGTCTTTCGTTGTCTCCATTTATTAAAATCAGTCAAGTCGTGCTCCAACCCTGTTATAAAATTGAGACAGGTCAGACAAATGCGAGTAGATTTGTTGGCTTTACTGTCGAGATCTAATCCTAAACAGATAACTTGTTCGTATCTACATTCACATTTTCTATTTCGTTCAAAAATGTTTTTCGAGTTTGCAAGTACTCTGCGAATCCTTAAATTCTTTTTGCAACACCGGCAAAGGTCGTTAACACTCATTTTTCTTTTAAAAACTTTTTCCAGAGTGCGTGCAGTGCAGTTCAGTTCTGTTGATATGAGTCGCTCAACATACGTCACTTACTGCGTTGCTCTGATTGGTTGTAGGTCTATCCAATTGAGTGCAGAGGTTTTTTTTTTTCCTGGTTCGATTAAGACACGCCTCATAATCAAAGCCCTATGGAGCAGTATCAGACTCACATTCTGACTAGAATATGGTAGGTACGTAATGGCAGTGTTTAAGAAGGCTGTAAACTCCTGTCTGGCAACATCAGCATCAGATGGAGAAAGACGCTGAAGCTTTTGTTTAGTTAGGTAGCCATAGAACCCATCATCTCTTCTCTGAGATAGTTTTGTCAGAAAAGAGTGCATGATGGCATAGAGGTCAGCTGATGTATGTGGTGTTATTCCTCTCCAGCTTTTTGACCACTTCTTCAAAGAGGGTCAGGATGTTGTTACAAAAGAGGAGATACACCTCCACAAGATCGGGCTCGTCGTCCTCAACGACAGCAGCATTGCTTGTTAATTTCAGCAATGTTTGCAGTTGCCTTGGACAGTCAACACCCATGCTAATGAAACAGGACTTGAGAGCAGTCCAGTTCTGGAGCAGGCGACTGATTGCAGGGTTGAGTGACAGCCATCTGGTCACCACATGGCGCATGACTTCATGGAACTCGACATCACAAAAGGCACAAAACTCCTTCAAGGACTCTACTTTTTGCAGAGATGGAAAAGAAACTGTAGACCTTCAGAACTACATTTTCTATGTCGGCTGAGAGCTGATCCAGGGCATACTTTATGGTGTTATGGACAATATGCGCATGGCAGTTGCCTCTGAGGAGATCACTGTTGGAACTTTTTAATTTTGAGAATACTGAATTGTGGATTCCATAATTGACATTTGCATTGTCTGCACTGAATGCAGACACATGATCCAAAGTCAGGCCCAGGTTTTCAAGAGAGCTTGGATTTTCAACAAATCTATCAACTTGTTCATGACCCCGCTCTCTGCAGTGAAAAACTGTACAGCCAAGGGAAACATCTTGCGATTGCCCTTGTCCGATGCATCAGTTTGAATAGAGAATGGACGTGGATTCTCAGCACTTTTTAATTTGTTGATCGCTAGGGTGACCAGACGTCCCGTTTTTCCCGGGACAGTCCCGTATTTCAACTCTAATTTTAGTGTCCCGACTTATTATGAAAAAATCATGTTTTGTCCCGTATTTCATCGTTAATATATATTTTTATATATTATAGGTTTCGTTTTCGAAAGGCTACGTGAATATGTATGTATGTTATGTTCAAAACCGTGTAGTTCGCGCATGACAGAAAGGGAGAGAGCGAGAGACCTTGCGTGTGTGTGTGCCCGTGTAGCGCGCGAACGATAGAGAGGGAGAGAGCGAGAGACCTTGCGTGTGTGTGTGCCCGTGTAGCGCGCGAACGATAGAGAGGGAGAGAGCGAGAGACCTTGCGTGTGTGTGTGCCCGTGTAGCGCGCGAACGATAGAGAGGGAGAGAGCGAGAGACCTTGCGGGTGTGTGATATAGTACGCATTAATACGCATGCGTCTTATACCCCCTATTGATCGCCTCCTGTACTGCCTTTGGGGCAAGGATTTCTGTGACTAGTGCCTCTGCTTTTGTTCTCCCACAGGACATCTTCTTGACAATATTAGAATCGCTCAGTGTTCGGTGACAGAGCTTAAGCCCACAGTCAGAACTGTTGTAGCTCAAATTGTGGTTCACTGTATGATATACATGTGCTAGCTCAGCAGCAGTGACCTAAAGAAAAAGATACAATTTCACTATTTGTAAGCCTATGCTTTGTGAGTAGGCTTAGATATGAACTATTTGGTGGTTGGACTGAATGTCTGGAAAAGTGTGAGTGTGTTTTATACAAAGTCCTATTTTAGGTTAGGCCTACCTAAGTATTAGCTTAAATAGATAGCCTATATTGAAATATAGCCTTTTAAATTGTCAAAAACAAATTTCAAGTGTCATTTGAAGAAACTTTGCTAATCTTCGAACCCCCTTCAAAGACCCCACCCTTTTTTAAACCTTGAGCTATTTAGATACCTTATTAAGAAACCCATCAGAAATGATTGACACATGAGGGAGCGGGAGACAGGAACACAACAAGGGGGAACACTGGGGAGATGTATGGAATGTTATGTTAGGCTGACTATCTCTTTTAATATAGCCTAATCACTTTCTTATCAACTATATTTGAGTTTTAAAAATCCACATGATTGCATAGCCTACCATATCAGCCTCTGGAGACGTCTGACGGACAAGGAACCTTGACATCGCTTCCTCCTGTGCCCGCAGCCTGTCGCTCCTCTTATGATTGTCTCCTGATGCGTGCTGCTTAACATCACACACTCCGCCATGACAAACAGACAAAACGCGACGGCATATGGTACAATTGGCCTTGTACTCGTTGTCCCTCATGCATTCCAGCCACGGGTAGTCATTTTCCCATTCTAATCTATATTTTTGCGCTCTTTTCTTTTTCGCCGGCTGCTCGGAGGTAGTCATTTTTACATTTCCCACTGTTGTCACTTCTCGTCATGGTTGCTACGATACGTGACTCACAATGACTAACGACCAATTAAAAGGGCATTATCTGCTGATGTTCCAAGATGTTAAAAACGCTACGTGGCTGATCATAGACAAATAGGGGGAGAAATTAGTATCTACCGCACTACCGCACCGTCGTTTTTTTTTTTTTCATATCATAGCCTACAAATGTCTTCGTTCATAGTCTGTCTGACATATATTAGAAAGTATGTGTCTGTCATGGATTTGCACTGAGTTGATTCTCAAAAATACGTAACAAAGTGCGTTCCGTATCAGTTCAATATGGAACAAGACTTTTATGTGTCAAATACGGGACGATTCCGTATTATACGGAACGGTTGGCAACCCTAGCTGTCGGTTTCGGTAGAAACATGACGTCACAATATGTCGACCTTCATAGAAGGGGGTGCCCGCGGTACAGATATAAATGTCTCATTCTAAGGTAATAAAAACATTACGGTTTATTAAGTAAGTTCTTTATACACCACTGAAAACATAGTTATGGATGTCATATTGCATTTCTGTTAATAGATACTCAATTTTTACACATGGCACCTTTAAACAAAAAAGTTGTGATTCTGAATTTATCCAGAATGGTGCAGCTCTTCATTTAAATGTTCTGTTATCTTAGCCTATTTCTTAAAACCTGTGATTTTAGCGCTCTGCATGACCATGATTAGATGAAATCACACAGACAGAGACTGCCCTATGGGAGGCCGAATGAGACGAAACACATTGAAACACTCGCGCGTTCATGTGAAGCATTTGTGCTTTCATGTGAAACACTTGCGCTTTCATGTGAAACACTTGCGCATACATGTGAAACACTCGCGCAAATTTGTTTCATTGCAACCGGAAGTTTCGTTCATTTGGAAACTGAAGCGCGGTTTATTTGGAATATAGTGTGCTTTCATGGCAGATAGTAATGCTGCTGCCGAGGCTGTAAATATCTTGAGAAATCTTCTTTGTTCTCCAGGCTTGATCAATACGATCGCTAATTCTGTAGATTTCAGTACTTCGGTCTGTCAGACTCAGATTGATTCAGAAATTGGGGCATTGTTTCAACCCACGCAAAACAATGTGGAAGCTAGGAACTAGAGGTCTTCACGGGTCCACTTGGATCCGAAAACCAGAGGTCCGACCCGAGACCCGAGCAGGTTCGGATCCAAAACTCCGACGAGTGTCTCGGACACGGGTCGGGCTCGGTATTAGTGGCCTCGGGTCTCGGGTAATTTAAAATAAATATGCCTTTTCCCAATGGACCCGAGAAGACCCGAATTCTTTTAAACTATGTTGGGCACTTAAGAAAATTGCAGTATTTAAAACAACTCTATGACACCGTTCTCTCGCTTTTTCTAAGTGAGAGAGCGAATCCGCGCTTCTACGTGCAAATGGGCTATTGAGAGTGAGGAGTCACGTGCCGATTTGGGCGGGGTCTGAGCCGGTCGGCCATGATGGTAGGAGACGCTATCGGTTGCCAGGGGCAACGCCTTCAGAACTTCACTGAGGCGCGACTAAACATTCATCCAGAAATAGCGAAAGAGAGACAGCGCAGCTTAGTATTTGTTTACATTTTACGATACGCCGCCGTTTCTTTGGAAGATATGGAGAAGGAAGAGAAATGAAAGGGGTTCTATCGGGAGAGACTAAATAACAATGCAGCCAGCTTAGAGAAACTGCTTGTCAATAAACTGACAGCAGCAACAGCGAGCAAAGCCTGCTTTCAAAAGCAACACATTTCAGCACAGTTCGCCTTTTATTTAACACAAACGAACGAAATTAATACTCTGTTATTCAACTTTGTTTCATTTGTTATAGATATATCTGTACCGCGAAATGTTTTAAAAAGACACTTTTTTTAATGACGTACGATTCGCATTGACAGGGGAATGTCCGGTCTGTTCGCTTAACGTTGCACGGCAGGTGCAAATGCACGTATCTGATTCATATCAGATTTATTTCCACATATGAATGAGGCCTGAATGAAACATCAAGTATGACTGAACTCTCGCAGTTTAACGTTACAGGTTTGGGGGTTTAAGTCTTGCACCCGCAGCCGCAACAGACTTGTTCAGCTTCTAATCCTCTTGCATTGTGTAGGCAGTAACGTTAGTCACTGATACCATAAACAAACCAGGTAATTAACTTTGTCAGCGTATGTAAAAGGTGGTAGTGCTTTGGTCTTTCGTCCATTCTGTAGCAGGTCGTACGGGTCCATGTTGATGTCAAGTAGTTTATCTAAATAACGCTGCTTTGTGTTGTTATTTAGTCTCTCCCGATAGAGCCCCTTTCCTTTTGCTTCCCCCTTCTTCATTTATTCCCAAGAAACTGTGCCTTATCGCAAAAATGCAAACAAATATCAAGCTGCTCTCTCTCTCTGTCGCTATTTCTCTCGGTCTCACGGTCGAAGTAACCATGACAACGGATAGCGTATCCTACCAAGATGGCGAATCCTTCCCACAATGCAACACGGAGTGATACGCGTGACGTCACCTTCTCATTCTCAATAAGCATAAGCACGGTTGCCTCCGCATTTATTTACTCAGTTGCTCCCTCCACATAAACCAACCCCTCCCTTTGCCATGAAGAACTAGTGCGCCATCATGTGGATGGATGTTTGACTAAATGCAAGTATTTGAATTGTCGTTTAGCCAGGCCTGTCAATCAATTTTAAAAATACGCGACACTGTCAGAAAAGCATGGAGGCGATAACAGAAATTGCGAAAAATGTCAGGGAAAACGAATGGTGGTTCTAATCATCGTATGGTCTGGTAAATAACATTATGCCAAATTTTATAGGACGTAATGGGTTACAGTGATGTGTGATTGACATTTTAGTACTTCAGCACGCTTACACTTGCGCGTTAAGTGCATTTTTGAGAAATGCAGGGCTGCAGGCTGTGTACAATGTAAATGCCATTTACGTTTGGGTCCAGTCGGGTTCTAAAGGAAATGGCGTCAGGTCGGGTAGGACTCGGGTCTAATTTTATCGGGTCTGTCTCGGGTCGGGTTTTTCTTTAAAAAAAATAATTTATGCACGTCGGGTTCGGGTAAGTAGTGATTCGGGTCGGGTACAGTTTTTAGGACCCGAGAAGACCTCTACTAGGAACACAAACCTCACGCAACACGTAACTTTACCGAGCACACCAGGATCCCAGAACCAGACACCCCGTTTCATAGCGAGACGATACAGCAGCTCGAGGCCACACTCCAAAGGAAAGAGGTATTTACCGCATATTTATGTTTTTTATATATATATGTATATATTGTTGTTGTTGTTTTGGCAGGGTGATGCAACTTGACGAAAATTAACATACCTTTTTTATAGTAGTAGTTTTATAAGTGTGGTCATCATTATTTTTGGCAGATTACCATTTGCATTACCACAGTTTTTCTACAAATACCATGGTTAGACTATAATTACTGTAGCAAAATCATGCTTCATTTGTGGTTACCATGATTTAACTATAGTAACCATGTTTTTTTTATTTTATTAAAAACCTGGTTAATTTTCGTTTTGGCAGCTATAGTGGTTTTTGTACTGTTGACATGACCTGTAATATGGTCCAACCACAAAACTGTAATTTATCATGGGAAATAATAATAAAATAGATGAAAAACCGCACTCTCTAGTTGTATCTCATATCTTTTTTATTATTACCATGTCCACACAAATGCATTTCAGCCTAAGCCATCATCAGTGTATGGTGTGAAACACCAAAGGGATTGCTTTTAAACATCACAGGTGAACCCCATTAACGTCATCAAATCATCAGCACCATCAGGTGCATCAGGAAACACACAAGGAATAACACAACAGAACAGGCCATAGATAATGCTCACTTGTAACCCTTATAAACAATTACCAAGAAATACAAATAAAAAGATAAGAGTAAAAAAATGAGAAAATATTAAGAAAATAAAATGAAAATGAACACAAATTTAAACATAAGATTTAAAATTAATTTCAGATTAAATAGTTTCACAAGAAACAATTTAGAGCTAATTCTTCATTTAAACCATTGGGGTATACTGTTTGAAGAGTATAAATCCAGAAAGCCTCTCGTTGAAGGAGATAGCGCTCCCCATCTCCACCCCGTTGAAGAGGTTAAACTAACTCGATGCCTTGAAATTTCAAAGTACAAATATCATGCCCAAATTCATTAAAATGTCTAGCCACAGGTGACTTAATGACTACGTTTACATGCAGCCAATAACCCTTTCAAAACCGGGATATTAGCAATTTTTCTACAAATACCATGGTTAGACTATAATTACTGTAGCAAAATCATGCTTCATTTGTGGTTACCATGATTTAACTATAGTAACCATGTTTTTTTTATTTTATTAAAAACCTGGTTAATTTTCGTTTTGGCAGCTATAGTGGTTTTTGTACTGTTGACATGACCTGTAATATGGTCCAACCACAAAACTGTAATTTATCATGGGAAATAATAATAAAATAGATGAAAAACCGCACTCTCTAGTTGTATCTCATATCTTTTTTATTATTACCATGTCCACACAAATGCATTTCAGCCTAAGCCATCATCAGTGTATGGTGTGAAACACCAAAGGGATTGCTTTTAAACATCACAGGTGAACCCCATTAACGTCATCAAATCATCAGCACCATCAGGTGCATCAGGAAACACACAAGGAATAACACAACAGAACAGGCCATAGATAATGCTCACTTGTAACCCTTATAAACAATTACCAAGAAATACAAATAAAAAGATAAGAGTAAAAAAATGAGAAAATATTAAGAAAATAAAATGAAAATGAACACAAATTTAAACATAAGATTTAAAATTAATTTCAGATTAAATAGTTTCACAAGAAACAATTTAGAGCTAATTCTTCATTTAAACCATTGGGGTATACTGTTTGAAGAGTATAAATCCAGAAAGCCTCTCGTTGAAGGAGATAGCGCTCCCCATCTCCACCCCGTTGAAGAGGTTAAACTAACTCGATGCCTTGAAATTTCAAAGTACAAATATCATGCCCAAATTCATTAAAATGTCTAGCCACAGGTGACTTAATGACTACGTTTACATGCAGCCAATAACCCTTTCAAAACCGGGATATTAGCAATAACCCGGTCGCGAACGGCCATGTAAACACCAGCAAAAACCCGAATATGCTCATATCCCGGATTTTAAAAACCGGGATATTATACCTGGGGTACCCCTTTTCTAACCCGAATTTTTGGTCATGTAAACGCGCATCGGCATATCCCCATAGTGATGTGTGTTCTGCGCATGTTCTATTCGCAAGGAATCTTGGTCTTTTGAGTAGAGAAACTTCTCGGCGCATTCAAAAACCTGCGTGCAGTATACCGGAAGTAAACATGACGAGACGCAGCACAGCATACTTTTGGAGCGAGGTCCCAGCACCAAAGCGCAAACAAGGGCGATCGCTATCTGCCCCGAACTATTCATTATCCGCGTGCTGCTGCTGTTGTTGTTGTCTTTGGATACAGGAAGAAGAATCGGAAATGACGCATATTGCGTCTTAAGGTTGTCCGTACGTCCAGACGCTAACCGCGCGTCGCGTTTACATCGGGATATTGCAATTCCATGTATGCAGGATTAACTCTCTCTGCTCACGCATGTAAACGGGTTATCCCTAATGTTTCAGAAACCCGAATAGTGACCTTAAAGGTTGTATCAGTGATTTCTGGCCCAAAAATAAATGTCTAATCTTTCCTAACGATCCGTTAGCTGCTCGCCCCATAAGCATGCCGTCCAAAAACGTCTCTGTAGTAGTGTTGCTTTCGTTAACGAAAATTATGACTAAATATCGTCGTCAACGAACCTTTATCACGTGACGAAAACGAGACGAGACGCAGCGTAAATGCTGGTCATGTGACGATGACTATAACTAAATGTATAATGCAATATCGTTGACGAATAAAAACGAGACTAAATGTGGTTTACAAAATAAAAACTATGCTAAAATGTCTCTTCATTTTCGTTGACCAAAACGAGACGAAATGTTATTTAACGTTATTTCGTCTCGTTTACTTGCATTTTTATTACCGTAAAACTTAAAATAATAGCCGAGTCCCAAATAGACGCCTGTCTCTTTTACACGCCTGGTGTGGCTGCAGGTTTGGGTAAATAAACGCCGGTCTCAAATAGAGGCCGGGTCTGTTTTTTAGTTTCGGGTTGTATTTAATCCTCTAAAACCGTCAGATCGTCCGCTTTTTGGCGGCCGCCAAAGCAAATTTTTGTTCCTCAAAACACTTTTTTGATCGATGAGTGATGTAGAATAGAATGACTGCTGCGCTTGACAGGGCGCGTTACGAGCAGAGAGAGAGAGAGAGAGCACCCCGGCGGCGCGCGCACTCTCACGTCTTCAAACAACACGAGCGCTGTCTTGCTCTCTCTCCCTCGCGCATATTAATCAAAATCAATTGACGCGATAGTAAAAGGTCGGAAGACCGCAGTTTCACGTGGAGCATTTGGAGATTTTTAGAGATTAGAGACAGGCCTATAGGTTACACTCAATGAACAACATCTCAACACTAAATTATAAAGGCCTGTCTCATATAGACGCCTGTCTCAAATACAAGCCGGTGCAGTTCGACGATTTGGGAAAATAAAAGCCCGGGCTACTATTTGAAGTTTTACGGTATGCAGCATTTCTGTTTCGTGTGTCACTTCAGGGGCTGCATGAGATCGCAGACACAGGCGACTTCACATCCTCAAGCCCCACTCGCGGCATTATTTAGAAGATGCAGCTGCGTGAGTGTTTGACACATAGGCTACTCCGTGTGTAGTGCGTATGCGGTGCGTGTTGCGGTGTGTATGCAGGAGCAGCACGAGCTATTTTGCTTTCACATTACCTCCGTTTGCAGTGCGCAACTGATCTATGGCTGTACCACAATCACAACATTCATTCTCTATTTTTTATTTCAAATCAATATTTTTAGCCAACAACCATTATGTCGCGTTGTTGAGGTAGATAGCCTACTGTGTGTAGATCTCTGCTCTGCTGTTATGCACGCACGCTCCTGGAGCGCATTGACGGACCGCATCCGCGTGCGTGTGAGCGCTCTAACCATATAGCCTCTACATGGGTGCGGGAAAAAATACGGAGTTGCCTATGTGTGAAACAGGCATTAGCATAAACGACAACAAACAAAGTTAAGTCTGACACAGAGAAAGGGATTCGTCTTTGGGAGAAAAAGAAGAAATTACATTTGGAAAAACTTTCATTTCATCATGTGTGTAGGCTACTTCTAACATGTTTGGCTGGTAAAATAAATATGTTGTAAATTCAAATCAGAGCATTTTCCGTGTCTGGAATGGATGTATTCTTGAGTCTATAAGGAAACAATAATATAATAAGATAACAGAAGATAAGATTGTTTGAAATGGGTTTGGCTAAAAGAAAATTTTGGTTTCGTCTATACAATAGATAGGCCTACTTATAGGCTATATTGACTGACTGGGTTAAATAGAATACTAAAAAGAGTATTGAAAAAAATACAATTTTCATTGACTAAAACTAGACTATGTTTTTCTTCGACTAAAACTAGACTAAAATGTCATCAGTTTTCGTCGACTAAAACTAGACTAAAATGTCATCAGTTTTCGTCGACTAAAACTAGACTAGACTAAAAAGAGTATGAATGTGACTAAAACTAATAAAAACTAAAATGACAGCTTGACACAAAGACTAGACTAAAACTAAAATTAAAACAGGCCGCCAAAAACAACACTACTCTGTAGGCAGCCTAGGCTCTGAGATCTGCACACAAAAACAAATGTGTACAACCACCACTCAAAACCAAAATAAAGTGTTCCAAACAATCACTGACAGGGGAGGGTGTTGTGAGGTTTTGCGCTCGTGCACGGCTGGACGCGAAATCGGAGCAACACCCGCCCCTGTCAGTGATTGGTTGGAACACTGTTTATTTTGGTTTTGAGTGGTGGTTGTACCCATTTGTTTTTGTGTGCAGATCTCAGAGCCTAGGCTGCCTACAGAGACGCAGTTTTTGGACGGCATGCTTATGGGGCGAGCAGCTAGCGGATCGTTAGGAAAGATTAGACATTTATTTTTGGGCCAGAAATCACTGATACAACCTTTAACCCGACCATAACCCGAAATTTGGCTGCCTGTAAACGTAGTCAGTGTCGTGATTACGTATGTTACTTGAGTGTTCGTGTAATCTTATTCTTAACTCTCTTTTTGTTTTACCAACATAAGAAAGCCCACATGGGCATTTAAGTAAGTACACAACAAAGGACGTACGGCAAGTAATTCTCCCTCTCACAGAGAATATATTGTCAGTCCGTGGATGTGGAAAAGAATTAACTGTAATCATCGCATTACAATTCGCACAACTCCTGTAAGGAGTGTAAGAATCAGCTCTAACCAGCATATCTTTCAAATTATGCAACCTCTTATAGGCAAAAATGGAGGGTTTTGAAAAGACTGGTCGATCTGTGTATCACTAGATAAAACATGCCAATGCTTATTCACAATTGATTTAATCTCACCCGAAAGGGGAGAAAATGCCGTAGATAAGACAACTCGATTATCTGAAATGGTTGATTTTTTTCTGAAAAAGTGATTCTCGTTCAATGACACGTACCCTATACAAACTTGAGTCGAGATTTATATTATCGTAACCTTTAGAAAGGAAACGGTCATATACTAGTTTCACCTGGTTTTCGAATTCTTCATCAGTACTACAAATCCTCTAGCCTGACTTCGTCATACTCATATTCTAGTCAGAATGTGAGTCTGATACTGCTCCATAGGGCTTTGATTTTGAGGCGTGTCTTAACCGAACCAGGAAAAAAAAACCTCTGCACTCAATTGGATAGACCTATAACCAATCAGAGCAGCGCAGTAAGTGTTTTTTTTATGAGCTACGCAAAGTTGTCAACAGAACTCAACTACACGCACGCTGGTAGTAGTAAAATAATGAGTGTTGCTTCTTTTACTTGGTCCTCCATGAGTGCGACCAAAGGAGAAACCACAAC
This sequence comes from Rhinichthys osculus, assembly GCA_029959095.1. Classification (NCBI taxonomy): domain Eukaryota; kingdom Metazoa; phylum Chordata; class Actinopteri; order Cypriniformes; family Leuciscidae; genus Rhinichthys; species Rhinichthys osculus. Next base: position 43,162,536 of record JARWKJ010000007.1, read on the forward strand.
GACCACAGGGTTTTCATTGCGTCCCATCTTCTAGTGACCATCGGAGCCAGCTGATAAAATAAACTTTTGCCGAATCCCGTAGGAAGGACGGCAAACACATCTTTCCGATCGACATGCCTTGATTGCAGTTCTCTGTTCGTCTTTTAAAATGAATGCGCTGTCGATTTCTTTTACAACAGACGTGATAGCGGAATCTCTACATCTCAGTTCTCCAGCTGCAGTCATCTCTGAGGGAAACCAGTTCAACCCAAGCAATCTTTGATAATGTGATGATTACGTAACTGCAGATCATCTGTCCATTATCGGATAAAGCCCGCCTTGGCAATTTGATTGGCCCGACGATTCCTGAACCGATCATAATTACTCCTCAATGGATCGAGTCCAGACCGAACTTCCCGACCAAAAATGTTGTGGGCGGGGTTCGGGCTGGCATCCAGGCTACAAATCCTCCATATACGCAAAAATTGACTATACGGGAGGCTTTTTTCATAGATGGAGGATGGTAATTTCTAGAATGTAGAAAATTATTCTTATCTGTGGATTTACGAAATACTGTCGTCTGTAGTGCCTGTCCAGTAGATCTAAAAATCTTAACATCAAGAAAGGATATAGAAGACATACTGTATTCCAAGGAAAATCATATGGAGTCAAGTCTGGAATTAAAAAATTCATGAAATTAAGTTTTTCAACTGTTTCACTAAAAATTAAAAACACATCATCAATATACCGAAACCAACATTTCAAACAGTGGTGGAAAATATTACTTGGAGAATAAACAAAGTCTGCTTCAAACTTGCTCATAAATAAGTTAGCATAATTGGGGGCAAATGGAGATCCCATAGCCGTACCCTTAACCTTAAGATGATTTGATGACGTTAATGGGGTTCACCTGTGATGTTTACAAGCAATCCCTTTGGTGTCACACCACACACTGCTGATGGCTTAGGCTGAAACGCGGCTGTGTGGACATGGTAATAATAAAGAAGATATGAGATATAACTAGAGAGTGCGGTTTTTCATCTTTATTTGATAAACTTCTTTATAACTCGCACCCATAAACGTTTTGGGAGTTGAGCGCGCCTGTTCTCAGCACTAAATAATAATAAAAGCAATAATGGACTAAAATATTTAACATCTCATTTAGACAATGTGGGTTAAAAGTTAAACCGGTGCATTTTATTTTCCATATAAAAGGGTATTAAAATGTATTACTATCCCTAGCACTTTCATTGAGCTAGTTATCATTAATTAAGAGAAAAACATAAGTCACCTATATGTGTGTGTAAGATCTCTTAGTTACACAATTACCAACATTCACAGTGGTCATCCTCTTCTTTGTGTCTTGACATTTTCTGACAGACAAGAGGAGGGGTTATAGGAACTAATAGCACTTGTATGACATTTTAACAATTTATTTGTCTTTTTTTTTCAGGCCAAAACCACCATATCATAGGATTTATAATAAAGATTTAATTCTACTGACACACCCCAAAGAAAACAATGTGATCAAGCAAAGGACGAAGCAGAAGTATGAAAAGGGCCACATAATAAGTGCTTTTGAGTTTGATAAAACGTGGGACTACAGAACAGTCATGAATAAAATCCATGAGGCATTTAAAGGGACAATTCCATGTGGTGTGGGGTAAGTTGGTTTGTAATCGTGCATATGCAGGTGTGTACAACTTTTTAAGATTAGTTAAGGTTTTAAAATGCCAAGCTTGAAGTGTTGTGTTTAGCCTCAAGTGTAAATGCTTGTTGTATGTACTGCAACTAAAATGGGAAAAGTTGATGGTATCTGGGTTGGATATTTTTACTCGTAAGTATTGCCTTTGGGTTCATGAACATTTGTTTAAAGTCTTAATAATAGCCGTCTAATCAGATGAATAGTTGGCTTGTAGTTGGAATAGATGCTGTCCATCTAAACTTTCTTTTCTGTTATTGTCATTTTAGATGCCCCAAAGAAGATGCCTCCATAAGTGAAATCTTAAAAGAACTTGGTGAAAAGACCAAAAGCACAGGCATTTGCAGGTTCAATATAAATTGTGCAGCAATTCTTGATGGAGCTATTCGAGGCTTGAATGTCATACAACCCAAACCACACAATATGCATGAAGTTCTCTGATGACAAGGGAACTACTGAAGAGGCTGTTGATCTTGCTGGCCCCCGACGAGAATTTCTACGGTTACTTATTCTAATAATAATTCGTTTATGTGGATGTGCTTTGGTGGCCTTACTGGTGGAGAGGAGACAATGATGAAGTCAATCAGTATATGAGGATGATTAGGAGGCCATGATGGACAGAGGCCAATGGGCAGATATTGGCCAGGATGCCGGGGTAACACCCCTACTCTTTTTCAAAGGACATCCTGGGATTTTTAATGACCACGGAGAGTCAAGACCTCAGTTTAACGTCTCATCCGAAGGACGGTGCTTTTTGACAGTATTGTTTCCCCGTCACTCTACTGGGGCATTAGGACCCACACAGACCACAGGGTGAGCGCCCCCCTGGTGGCCTCACTAACGTCTCGGTTACGGATGTAACCCTCGTTCCCTGAGTAGGGAACGGAGACGTTCCGTCGGATGACGACGAATGGGGGTTTCGCTTAGAAGCCAATCAACTTCAAGTACTTCAAAACGAGCCAATGGCAAAGAAATGCCATGGGTCTGCGGAATTTGCATAGCGTAACTCCGCCTCACCTCGTGAGTATATAAGGAGAACGCTGGCAGCAAATAGGCATGTTTCTTCGCTGAGGAGCCAACCTGAGTTCAGGCGATCCCCGCGGTACAGCGGAAAGTGGCAGGAAGACTGAACGTCTCCGTTCCCTACTCAGGGAACGAGGGTTACATCCGTAACCGAGACGTTCCCTTTCGTTGTCACTCCGAGTTCCGTCGGATGACGACGAATGGGGATACCAGTCTAATCACGCCACCTTCCCAGCTGTCTTCCAGTGCCCTGCGTAAATCTGAGATCCCTGTCGTGAGACTAGCACGGACGAAGGACTCCTATTTAACACAGGAATACCAAGGTACACTGGGGAGCATATCCCAGGTCTTAGGGAAGTATGCAATTACTGCCAACCCAGAGGGGGGGACTTAGAATACACATATGACCCGAGGGATGCATATGGGGAATCACTGGGGTATCCAGCCGCAGGTGGAATATTTCAACCCCAGGGGTGGCAAGGTGGCTTGCCAAGGGAAAGACACATGCTCAGAGAGGCTTACAGTGGGAATACACATGTGGGGGTAGCTCCGGGAGGTACCATGCACACGGGAGGCACCTAGCCGACGCGCAGGCAAGAGACACTGGCGCCGACGTCAGGAGTGCTGGAGGAACTCAGGGCTTTCGGAGAAGCTCACCTGAGGAGAATATCGCACGTATCCAGTCCGTAGAGTGGAATGGCGAGCAAGCGAAGACACCTGAGCGGGTCCGGTACTAGCTGGTTGAAGCGAGTACATGAGAGGACACAGGCTCCACTCGGAGATTGTAGAATCTGGCGAATGTGTTAGGTGTCGCCCAGCCTGCAGCTCTGCAGATGTCTGTTAGCGAGGCGCCATGCGCTAGAGCCCAAGAGGATGCCACACTCTGGGTGGAGTGGGCAGTCACACCAAGGGGGCACGGTCGACCTTGCTGCTGGTATGCCAAAGCAATGGCGTCCACTATCCAGTGAGACAACCTTTGCTTGGAGAGAGCCTTTCCCTTCAGCTTCCCACCATAACAGAAAAAGAGCTGGTCTGAGGTCCTGAAACACTGCGTTCTGTCTACATAGATGTGAAGAGCACGTACTGGACAGAGCAGTGCCAAGGCTGGGTCTGCCTCCTCCGGGGGCAGCGCTTGCAGGTTCACCACCTGGTCCCAGAAGGGAGTGGTAGGAACCTTGGGCACATATCCAGGCCGGGGTCTCAGGATCACGTGAGAGTACGCCGGCCCGAATTCCAGGCACGCTTCGTCAACGGAGAATGCGTGCAGGTCCCCTACCCTCTTGATGGAGGCCAATGCAGTCAGAAGCGCCGTCTTCATTGACAGGAAATTAAGCTCGACTGACTGTAAAGGCTCAAAGGGAGCACTACGCAGGGCGGTTAAGACCACTGCGAGGTCCCAAGAGGGTACGAGAGGAGGGCGAGGAGGATTCAGTCTCCTCGCTCCTCTCAGGAACCTGACGATCAGGTCATGCTTCCCCACCGACTTACCTTCTATAAGATCATGCTGTGCGGCAATAGCGGCGACATAGACCTTGAGGGTGGAGGGAGACAGCCTTCGCTCCAACCCCTCTTGAAGGAAGGAAAGCACGACGTTGATCGAACATCTCCGGGGGTCTTCTCGGTGAGAAGAGCACCAGTTGACGAAGAGGTTCCACTTCAACGCGTAGACGTGTCTCGTGGACGACGCTCTAGCGGAAGTGATGGTAGCCACCACCGCTGGTGGTAGGGTACTCAAACCTGCCTCGTCCCGTCCAGGAGCCACACATGGAGGTTCCAAAGATCGGGACGAGGGTGCCATAGGGTGCCCCGTCCCTGAGAAAGTAGGTCCTTCCTCAGAGGTATGGGCCAAGGAGGTGCTGTCGCGAGGAGTACAAGTTCGGAGAACCAAGTCCGGGTGGGCCAGTACGGCGCTACCAAGGTGACCTGCTCCTCGTCCTCCCTGACCTTGCGCAGGGTCTGCGCAAGGAGGCTCACTGGGGGAAACGCATATTAGCGGCCCCGCGGCCAGCTGTGCGCCAGTGCATCCGTGCCGAGCGTGCCCTCGGTCAGGGAATAATACAGGGCGCAATGGGTCGAGTCGTGAGAGGCAAACACTGTGCGTCCCCGAACTGGTCCCAAATCAGCTGAACCGACTGGGGATGGAGTCGCCAATCTCCCGGGAGGGGCTGAAACCGTGAGAGCTCGTCGGCTGCACAGTTCAGAGCTCCTGGAATATAGATGGCACGAAGCGATCTGACTCCAAAATAGGAGGTGGCGGGCGAGTTGTGACATACGGCGAGAGCGCAGACCACCTTGACGGTTGATGTACGCTACAGTCGCGGTATTGTCTGATCGGACTAGTACATGCTGGCCCGAGAGCACGGCTCGGAAGCGGCGCAGGGCGAGCTGTACAGCCAGCAACTCGAGGTAATTGACGTGCCAAAGGCGGTGGGGTCCTGTCCAGGAGCCCGCGGCAGCGCGTCCATTGCACATGGCACCCCAGCCCGTGGCGGAGGCATCTGTTGTTACAACAACGTGCCGGGAAGCTCGTTCCAGGGGCACACCGGCCCGTAGAAAACTGAGGTTCGACCACGGGGTGAAGGTCTGACGGCAGGTCGGAGTAACTGGTACTCGGAGAGTGCCGTGTTGCCATGCCCACCTCGGGACTCGGTCGCGAAGCCAAAGCTGAAGCGGTCTCATATGAAGTAATCCGAGCGGCGTTGCCACGGCTGCGGATGCCATATGCCCCAGGAGCCTCTGAAAAAGTTTCAGTGGAACCGCACTCTTGCCCTCGAACTGTCTCAGGCAAGTCAGCAGTGACTGCGCGCGCTCGCTCGTAAGCTGCGCGGACATGGCGACCGAGTCGATCTCCATACCGAGAAAAGAGATCCTCTGCACGGGGCAAAGTTTGCTCTTCTCCCAGTTGACCCGAAGGCCCAGACGAGCTACATGGCGGAGCACCAAGTCCCTGTGTTCGCATAGCTGGTCTCGAGAGTGAGCTAGGATTAGCCAGTCGTCGAGATAGTTCAGAATGCGAACCCCGTGTTCCCGGAGGGGAACAAGGGCTGCCTCGACGACCTTCGTGAAGACGCGAGGAGACAGGGCTAGCCCGAATGGGAGAACTGCGTACTGATATGCCTGTCCCTCGAAAGCAAACCGCAGGAACGGTCTGTGTCGAGGGAGGATGGAGACATGAAAGTAGGCGTCCTTCAGGTCGATCGCTGCAAACCAATCCTGGTGCCGCACACATTCGAAAACGCGTTTGGCGGTGAGCATCTTGAACGGCAGCCTGTGAAGGGAGCGGTTCAGAACGCGCAGGTCCAGGATTGGCCGTAACCCACCGGTTTTCTTCGGGACAATGAAATACGGGCTGTAGAAGCCGGTCTTCATTTCGGCTGGAGGGACAGTCTCGATCGCACCCTTCGCCAGCAGGGTAGCAACCTCCGCTCTCATGATAGGGGCATTGCCACCGACCATAGTGGAGCGGACTCCCCTGAAGCGGGGAGGAGACCGCGCGAACTGAATCGCGTAGCCGAGCCTGATCGTTCGTGCGACCCAGCGGGACAGGTTGGGAAGCTCTAGCCAGGCTCCCAAGGACTGTACCAGCGGGGTCATCCGAACCACAGACTTCCCGTCGGTGGAGCAGCGAGGCGGTATGGCTGACCCAGACGTGGACGGCATAGCGGCCCGGTGTGGGGGTACAGTCATAGACCGCGTCCTGACAGAGCAGACCAGGGAAGGACGAACGTTCCACGGGGGTCTGCTCTGCCAGGGGTCTGGCGACAGAGGAGGATGAGAGCGGCACGGTCCGGGGACGGCGCGCACTGTCATCCGGCTCTGGGACAGAGGAGGACAAGGGGTGCACGGCCCGGGGGCGGCGCACCGTGTCGTCCAAAACTCTGTGTGCTCAGAGATGAATGTGTCACTTCTTTCTTTTACCACATTAGGGTGCTGCCCACCCGTGGGTGAGCAGCGGGGAGTGGAAAACAAAAGATTCTCCCCCGGCCCTCCACCGGGGGAAGGAGTGGTCCTGCTACCATCTCCTGAGAAGTGGACATCATCTCTGAGCAGCCCGTCTCAGGAGCGCCACTTGGCCCGGCGTTTAGCGGGGGGCGGGGCTGGAGAGGGCTGGGGCGCCTTCTTACGGCTTCCTCCGCGACCGGGCCCGGGTGGAGGCTGCTGCTTGGGCCGGGCGGGAGGGGCGGGAGCCGTAGGAGGGCGCCCTCGGCGGCGAACAGACTGAGTACTCTGCCCGGTCGGCTGGGTGGAGGCAGCAGCGGGCCGTCGGGGCAGAATATGCTTAATAGCCTCAGTCTGTTTCTGAGCAGTCGAGAACTGTTGGGCAAAGTCCTCGACTGCACCGCCGAAAAGGCCATCTTGTGATATGGGAGTGTCGAGCAGCCGGGACCGCTCGGCATCTCGCATATCAGCAAGATTAAGCCATAGGTGTCTCTCCTGGACCACAGCTGTGGACATCACCAAACCCAGGGAGCGTGCAGTCACCTTCGTCGCTCGGAGAGCAAGGTCGGTGGCGGCGCGCAGCTCATTGAAGAGCCCTGGGTCTGTCCTGCCCTCGTGCATGTCCCTGAGCATCTGGGCCTGGTAGACCTGCAGAATGGCCATGGCATGCAAAGAGGTGGCTGCCTGTCCCGCAGCTCTGTAGGACTTCGCCACTAGTGTAGACGAGTACCTACAGGCTTTGGATGGGTGCTTAGGCTCACCACGAGAAGAAGCGCTCTGAGGACACAGTTGCATCGCAACAGAGCGTTCAACCGGGGGGAGCCCAGTGTACCCACGGGCAGCGGCCTCATCGAGGGGAGGAAAGGCGGATGAAATCATCGAGCGGTCGCGGGAAGACATGGGAGTCTTCCAGGACTTCGAGATTTCATCATGCACGTCCGGGAAGAAAGGTATCGGGGCCTGACGGGGACGGGGATCCGCAGCCCGACCCAAATACCAATCATCCAGCCGCGAGCGCTCGGGGCAGGGCGGAGGGGTCCACTCTAACCCGATGCTCGCGGCGGCTCGAGACAGCATGGCCGTCATCTCTGGATCAGACTCTGGCACAACTGTATTCACACCCGAAGGTGGCAGCTGTGATGAGTCTTCACTTCCAGCAGACTCAGACCCACCTTGTGATGCCGCGATAGACATCGCGTCCTCCTCTGGAGCGCCAAAGGAAACCCGCGGGGCACCCGAAGATGGTCCCGCCGGAATCCCCTGAGCACTCACGGGTTGCAACACTGGAGAGGGTGCGGCTGGGCACGGACTGATAGTCGGCGCTTGGTTCCAAACCGTCACCCTCAGATCACCCTGGCCACCAGCCGAAGTACCAGCTCTATTTCTAGAGTCAGTAGATCGGGGTGTGGATGAGGGGGCTCTCACTCTTGCGAGATCACTGAGTCTTGATCGTAGTGCTGCGATGGTCATGTTCCCACAGAGAGAACATGAGTCATCCACGAGCGCTGCTCTAGCGTGATCAATGCCCAAACACACTATGCAACGCTCGTGCCCATCAGAGTCGGCAACGAGTCTACCGCAACCAGAAGTGCACGGGCGAGGCATCTTTAAAAAGACGTGCCACGTGCAAGCTCTTTTGTGAGAGAAAAGAAACACTGACTGTGTTGAAGCGCCCGGGGAGACACACACTCGCCGTCAAACCACAGACAGATAAGCAGGAAGTGCGCGCTCGCCGGAGATCGCCGTCACACCAACACCAGGGAATCTCGCTCGTCTGAAGAACTGACAGTACAGAGATGGCTGTGGAACGAAGGATTAACTTGGCTCCAAAGCGAAAACATGCCTATTTGCTGCCAGCGTTCTCCTTATATACTCACGAGGTGAGGCGGAGTTACGCTATGCAAATTCCGCAGACCCATGGCATTTCTTTGCCATTGGCTCGTTTTGAAGTACTTGAAGTTGATTGGCTTCTAAGCGAAACCCCCATTCGTCGTCATCCGATGGAACTCGGAGTGACAACGAAAGGGAACACCTCTTCCAGCAGCAACCTGGTTTTCTCAGGAGGTCTCCCATCCAGGTACTAACCAGACTCAGCCCTGCTTAGCTTCAGTGGGCAACCAGTCTTGGGCTACAGGGTGATATGGCTGCTGGCACTATTATGGAAACCCTATCTCACTCTGAAATGTTTCAAAATGAGTCAGTTAAAATGATAGTAATAATGAATTTGCTGAATTCAATTTATAATATTTATTTTGGGCCACAGTATCATAACAAAGTGGTACAGGTAGTTGCCTGGTTGGACTTTTATTCTCCTTATTTTACAGCTGTGTGGGATGACAGGTAGATTACAAGTAAATAATAACCTGTTAATGAGTTAGCCTTGTAAGACAGTGTTTATTATTGTTATTTGACTAAACACTTTAAGACAACAGCACAACTTCACATTTATACTATATGCACCTCAAACTTTGTAAGTGAAGATGCACATTTTGTATGTTTTGTTAAAATAAATGTTACAGTACATGTTCTGAAGCTCTTGACATCTTTATTGTATGGTACAATAAACAATTCAGTTAATGAACATGACATTTTCCTTGTGTATTTTGAATGTTTTCAGTTTTTTATCACTATACAACACTACATAAAAGAGATAATGCTTGACTTTGTTTAAGGGACTTTTTAGATTACTGACAATTACTGTCTCATTTCAAGAAAACGTACAAGAGTCAAGAAAATGTCAATTCCATGATTACCATCATCTTGTAAAGGATCAAATGTCTGTTGGATTTCATTCAGGCTAGTGTTGTTTACATGAAAAGTGTTTTCAGGAATTGCAACTTGGTTGCTGAGCACATCTTCTGCCAAGTGTCCAGTGTCAACATTATTTGAAGAGTCATTCGTGTCAAATACACTGTTCACTGCCATGTTATTCTGTCCAACATGACAAATCACTCCTCTGTACCACAATTGCAAAGGTGTCATGTGCCTTTCTATAGATAAAGCACGGTTATTCCACTGGTTTGTGAATTCTCTCACAGCCCTTTGGATTCGTGGCAGGTAAACATAATGTAAGCCAAACAGGTGCAGTTCAGATAGTGAATCGAGAATAAATTGATTCTCCATGAAACTGAACAAGTCTGAGAAATAGTATGACACTACACGGTTAAGTTCACCCCAAAGCCTCTCTATTCTCTGATTGTGAACACTGCGTCCTGCTATGAAACTCCCCCTGTTCAGTCCTCTTCTGGTCAGCATGAATCTAGCCATCTCAATGTTTTCCATACCATGAACGCATCTAACTCTAGAAGGCAATCTGAAGTTGCGCACCCCTCTTTGAAACAGGGACAAAACGCTGGAAGTCCTGCGTCACTCTGGGATCTGTGGTCCCATCCCCCAACAAGGGGAAGAAGGGTATTTGGTTACCATGACCACGATCAGATAAGTTGGTTTTATTGCTGTTAAAAATGTGATCACGTGGTCCAGACAGAGAAGATAGAAACAGACTTTAAAACAAACTATGCTGCATTAATCATAGACAATCTGATCTATAAATGAACATGCACCCCAGAAAATTGTGTGAATGATTTACTGTTTTGTGTAGTGTCTTTTTAATTCTATTCATTTTTATTTTTGATTCTGTGTATTTTATGATAGAACCAACGGTCAATGTAACCTCACCTATACCATGTTTGGTCTCTATAAATTGGTACTTTGAATATCGAAATGATTGTGTACATGATATGTCGATAGCTGCACAACATATTAGTATTACAAGAATCGTTCTTATTTTCTTCATCAGAAACAAATCCAGCTGCACATGCAAATGAGCACAATTAAAACAAAGACTCATAAATCATCCCAGCAGAGGAAACTCCCGCTTAGAAATCCCCCCTTTCTTATTGGTTGAGCCAATACACAAGCCTATATTATATATTAAACTATATTCTCTGAAGGCGAAACACTGCTACTTGGGCGGAGTGATAACCGCAGCACCTGAGACGCGCCGTGGTGAGGAGCAGAGAGCGCGTCTCGGGTGCTGCGGTTATCACTCCGCCCAAGTAGCAGTGCTTCGCCTTCAGAGAATATAGTTCCCAGTATATATACGGTTAAAATATGTCTGTCTCATGTGACTTAGTTTTTTGTACACTCTGTGACTATACAAATCACAACATGTAAATAGGAAAATGTTTGCGTTATTTTGTCACTTATTTGGATTAGTATGCTAGCTGCAACCATTTACATCCAGTCTTTGTGCTGAGCTAGGCTAGCGGTGGGTGCGTCAAACAGACTTATAGCACGCACGGAGATGAAAAAGGTATGTATGGACTTATCTAACTCTGGGGGATAAGGTGAATAGGCTAAAGTCCCAAAAAGTCGGAGTGTTCCTTTAACTGTTGGCAGGACCATGCAATGTTAGGTGTCTTGTAATATTTGGCTGTTAAACTGCTGCAGAAATAAATTGAGATTATGATATAATGACTCCAGAACAATAATGCATTCTTCAGACTCCTGGCTTCCCGCACGAGTAATTACATTTGTAATTGAATGCACTGTCCGTGCATGGTGCTCTAGTTCAGTAAAGTATGGGATTGCAGGGTCAGTTTGTAAACATTCTATGCACCGAAGGACACACGAAAGAAAATTAAAAATTTCGCAATAACTCACGAGTGATCACATACGAAAAAGCCTATTGTAAAGAATAACAACAAATACCTCATCTTTAAACAAGTTTGGAAGGACCCATAAGTGGAGACTATTTGAGCTCTAACTTCCGGTTGCAATGAAACAACTTCCCGACACACTAAAAATGTTGTTGCTCTCTCACACGCGAGAATGTTTGAAAGTGCAGTGTTTGTGCAGGTACAACAGTACGTGGGCAATTACAGGGTATATGCAAGGGCTTTCTATGTGACCGCATGTGTTTCATATGCACAAATATATGTTCGTTCACGCGAGTGTTTCACATGAACATGCAAGTGTTTCACTTGAACGCGCGAATGTTTCACATGTATGCGCGAGTGTTTCACATGTATGCGCAAGTGTTTCAATGTGTTTCGTCTCATCCGGCCTCCCATATTGCCCTCTTGAAGATTCATGTTGAGAGCGCCATCAGACACAACAATGATTGCTATATTTTTGACTGTCTTGTTCCTTTCACTCGTTGCTGATGTGGTCCGTCCTCTTGACGCCGACCGTCAGCTGCTAAAGGGCGCGTTCGGTCACTGCCAGCTTCTGCCTGTCAGCCGCGGTCAGCGAACAGGTCTATATATATATATATATGAAGTGCATTGCATGTTCACATAAATGTCTTACATGTGTTTAAAACAATTAAATTGGATAAACAGATGTATTTCAATCAGCAAGGCAGAGGTAGCTGGCTATCTTGTTTGGCTAATGTAATGTTAACCTAAACCTTACCTTCAACCAGGGGCGTAGCAACCGGGGGGACGGGGGGGACACGTCCCCCGCACTTTTAGAAACAGGTGATTCTGTCCCCCGCATTTTTTTTGACTCAGCGCCAATATTTCCGCCCGTGTTCTCTGATTTGTTACTTAGACTTGAGTGAACTAACATTCAGCCAATCACAGCGCGAAGCATCTATTGGGCACGTCTGCCATGAGCTTCAAATCTTTTGTTGCTCTTGCGAATTTTCGGGTTTGTTTAGTCGCTTTGCTGTTTGGCCGTCTAATGCACCCCAGAAAAAAAGCAGAGGACGATTACATCATTTTTTCAAACACACACTGTTACAGTATGTCGCGATGACATGAATCACACGTTTCCTTGTTATGATTTACTGTAACGCTGTAAGATGTGTAAGAGCCGTATGGACCTCGTCACGTCGCGCCGGATTGTGCCGAGTGTGTGTTAAATGCTCTCCTACTTGTTGTATACCGAATACATTGATTTAGGTTTTATTGATATATTTTTTATAAAATCTCTGTTGTATGAAATTACGCTAGATGTAATCTGTTCTGTAGGTACTCATTGAACACTTTTTTTTGTCCAACTGTAAAGAAGTAAGATAAAATTTATTGTTTAATTGTAAGTGTAGTTTAACTGAAATATTGTAAATATCATAAAATATCTTTATTTCATAAAAATAAAGTATAGATGTCCACAGTTGTCTAAAAATCCCAAGTCCTGCAATATTTTTTTATTTCGAGTATGATTTCACAAAAATAGGTTGCTGTAAACTATCATGGCATGTTCCCAAAATTGGCACAGGATGCTGTAAAATGCCAATTGCTATTCCATCTAGACTTTATTATTATGAACATCACCTTTCAGTCCCTCCAGAAAAACGCGATTATGCGATCGCATGATTCAATGCATAATCAGCCAAAGAATGCATAATCAGCCAAAGTCTGCATATTTATGCGGGGGCATTTTTTCAAATACGCCGCACTTTTGCCGTATAAAATTGCCGATTTCCACGCAAAATATGCGGGGCTTGTATGATTTCATAATCCCCGCATTTTTGTTGTAAAAAAAGTCACATATATCTTAGCAGAAAGTTGAAAATGTTGCGTCTGCTTCACACGAGAGCAGCCGTTTCCCGCTGTTGCCGTGGGAACGTTATGAAGTGACGTAATTACGCGACATGAACATCATTGAAAAGCTGTAAAACAGGAAACATTTTTTTTCATATTTTATTTATTCATTTTTACAGAAGTTGTAGCATATTCCTTTTGTAAAGCTACAGAACTTGTTTGACTCATCAATGTTTTGTAAGTTTGAGTTTATTAAGGTCTGAAATAAAACAAGATTAAATATTCCAGCACTTGCTGTGATGTAGTATGTTTGCTTATCATAGGAAGTAATAAGAAATAGCTCTTTACATTAAGGTAGTAGCCTAGTGAGAACAGGGTGTTGGGGAATCACTTTTTCTCTCTTTTTCATCAAACCACAGTTTTTGCAAGTTCCCGCAATTTCATCACATCAAATTGCAAATATCCTGCATATTCCATCGCCGCATAATCAAGGATTTTTGCACGCAACAATCACAAAAAAACTCCGCATTTTTCTGGAAGGACTGACCTTTGGGTCACATCACCACACCATTTTGTCCCCCCCACTTTTATAATGGCTGCTACGCCCCTGCCTTCAACATAGGTGATTCAGACCTCTATTCAGTTGCTGTGCCCTTTCAGCACATGAGTTTCGACATCCTTCCTTGGCCCACATCTAAGCTTGTTAATCACAGTAGCTGCAGGTCTAACACAGGGCTTGTGTTCTTGCAGTCTTTGGCTTCGTGCTCTACTTACTGTATATACTACCACCCATGACGCTTACTAATTGAACCAAAAATGTAAAAAAAAAATCCAGTCACTCACTGAGATAGCTGTTTAATAGACATAAGTAAATATTTTATTACAGACGTTCATCACACTTTTTAAAACGGCAAAGAACATTCTATAATAACTTTTCATTTATGCAAAGAAAATGAATGTGGTAGTTTTAATGCAGTAATTTTTTAATGTTAAAAAAGTACAGATTTTCAGTTCCTTAAACCAAAGAACAGCACAGCAACAAACAAGCTTTATTCAGATTGTGTCTCATATTGAGTTTGTTTGATGGTCTTTGCTGTAGAATCTGAAGTTCAGCTGGACTCACTGAAACAGGAAGTAGAAGAGCAGAGGAGACACCAGCAAGAGGAAGCTTCCCTTATACACTCCATCTAATCAAGACAGGAAGGACATTAGTATAACACTCCCATACTAATACTTATAATAATAATAGTTATGAAAACTGCATGTTCATTGTCGATCAATTTGTCACATTTTTTTAAAAACAATAAAAACTCTGAAAGTGCTAGACTAATTCATAAGCTTCTCCTTATAGCTACATTTATAGCTTTACACTATTTTTGACTACTTTTGATATTGTGCTGCTTATTAACAACCACTTGTTCATATTGAACATGGGCGTCAGAACCATTGTATATGGGTGGGACAATTAAGACCCACACACTTTTTAAGACCAATGATATTGGACCCACTCATTTTACCATCTCTAATTCAGTGCATATGTCTGTTCACTTTTCAGAGCGCCGTCAGTCAAATCCATTCCACTTGAGGAATGCCCTAATAAATGAATCCGTGTTTTAGCTACAGAGTTGCTTTCCATGCTGGTGCTCAAACACTTTACAATAAGGTCTCGTTTGATAACATTAGTTAAAGCATTAACTAACAGTGATCAATACATTTGTTACTGTATTTATTAATGCTTTAACTAACAGTGATCAATACATTTGTTACTGTATTTATTAATGCTGGGCTTGTCCTATAATTTTCAGTTATTATTTCATTTTTAATGATGTCTTTTAATTTTCCTCATAACAGCTCTGATGGCAGTCACAAAAACAGAGAGTGACACCACAATGTCTATGGCAAGTAGAAGACTATTCAGAACACGTCCCACTCTCCGTGAAAAGAAGGGTGATATATGCGTCAGCACGGAAAGAACTACATGAAGACACCCACAACAGATGATTTGGCATGTCTCTACACATTTTGTTCACCATACTGGTGATGAGTTTGGAGATGAGTATTACGACATAAAGTGGTAAAAAAAAATATATTCCACAAACAAAGCACTCATGTTGCTTCATTGTAGCTCAGGTGAGTCTAATCCTTTATCAGTCCCGTGGAGTTTTTTTTTTTTTCAATGTTCAAAGTGAGCAACTTTATTGTTTTTTTGTCACAACAAAAAAACTTTTCTTCAAACAACACTCAGTAAGTGTTTTAGAAGTGACTGACACTAATTGTTGAAGTTAAAGTTTCTTTCTTATTGATAAATTACCTTCAGTACTCAACAGTCTGTGGTCTCTGTTGTTGTATTTTTCTCCTCATAATGCACCACACATTTTCAATAGGAGACAGGTCTGACTGCAGGTCTAGTACCTGAACTCTTTTACTATGAAGCCTCTGTTGTAACATGTGCAGAATGAATCTTGGCATTGTGTTGCTGAAATAAGCAGGGATGTCTCTTAAAAAGACGTTGATGGCAGCATTATGCTAAATGTATTGTTTTCTCATACTATAGCCAGACAAAAGTGTCAAAAACACAGAAATAAAAACGGACACTTCCAGTTCTTGATTATTAGTGGCTGAGCTGTGTTCGATGCCATTGTAATATACTTTGTAACCACACAGTAAAATGAGTCGACGCGCCGCCAGCAGAGTTGCAGTGGGAAAAAAACTCACAGTTCGAGCGTCAAATACGCACGAGGACAGCGAGGATCAGCTTCAAGAGACTGAGACAAAGACATCTATCATGTAGCTTATCACATCATACGAAGTTTAAAACATTCAAATAGACATATCAAGTAGTAAATAATGTATATGAATCTTAGTTGATTATAGGCTATCAGAGCTGGTTTGGTTGCTGAGAGACGGAGACGCGCAGAGACGGAAATTACAATGTTTGGTTTGTGATCGTGCTGTGCTTATTCCACTTATTCAAGCATCATATTGTACAAGGCTTAAATCATTTAAATATACATACAATAATATACAATATCATATCGTAGAACATGTAGTAGCCTATTTGAGTTGATATTACTCTTGCCAAGCTCTGATTTCTGAGAGATGGCTCATTTAATTTTTACTCTCATTTATTACATAGAGATTTTAGATAAGGTATTTTTGCTTCGGGAACACCCCTAATCTACTCCAGTAAAACAATTCTATTGAATTATTGTTTGTATAATTTACAAATTTAAGTTACTGTGGATGAAATCAAACTGCTAGCGCATGATCAAACAAAGGCCAATACCTGCAGCATTGCATAGATCAGTGTTACAGCAGCTCGTAGTCATTTTTACTTCTAGTAGCGTTACAGTCCCTGATTCACATTGAGCTGCGCACTCTTTAGTTGTGACGGGACCTGTAGAAAAGACATACATGTCCATATAATAAGATAATAAAACAATTCCAAGATTAGCAGTTAACAAGTGGAAACTTTCTCTCCAGTGGTATCACTTATACAGCAGATTTCCACATTATACTGGACTTACCAGCTGTAAAGGTTGAACATTTAGAAACTCCATCTGCACATGTCTGCACTTCTGCTTTACAGGAACCCGTCAAATCAGTTGTGCAGGAGTAACACTTGAGAGAATAACCTTACAGACAGAGAGAGACATTGAGTTAGCGCTCTACAGTATGATTAGCAAATAATACATTTCAACACTTGCTGTTTTCTGTACCTCCAGTGAGAGAAATGAAAAGAAGAACGATGGAGACCTGCAGATTCATCTTGTGTCAGGAGCTGAATGACTGAACAGAAGTAATGCTTCAGTTTCTTTTATGTCTGTTCAGAAAGGGTTGGGTTTAGGACTCTTTGTGACGTCCCCAAGGAACTACAGTTACTAAGGTAATCTGAAATTTAAGCAGGATGGGCATGGGCGTAGGCACGGGTGTGCCGGTGACGCCCACAGTGGCACACCTGAAAATAGATGCACAGAGGCACAAAAACAGGGTATGCAGTGCATAGGGACGCAGGAGGGGGGCGCCATTGTGTCCAAATAAGTCTTTGGAAATTTCCTTTAATAAAACTATATAAATACTCCAACATTGTTTGTTTAAAAATTATGAAAGGAAACTTTTTTTATTTATCTTTTGTTTAGCACTTTAACTGATTATTTTATTATATCAATATGACTTCTTGAAGTCCGTCCAATTACCTGGATAGTCAAATAATCACATATTTGTATTTATCTGTTTAAAGTTTATTTACCCCTTCACTATTTTTCTGTCAGTGTCTTCGGGACAGTTCAAACAAATATGGAAATTCAGTAATTATTTACCCACTGCGCTTTCATGGAGTTTTTTTTTTAAAATTTAAAGAGGATTCAAATGTCATAAAATAATCCCATGCACACCGTGCCATATGTGTTCTGAAGGTATACTGAGTTTGACGAGAAACAAACCGAAAATGTCATTTATTATTAAGTGAAAATCTTGGCCTCGCCGTTGCTACATACACGCGAGCGCACAGCAGTTAGCCTGTTTTTTTTTTTTTTTTTTTTTTTGTATTTCAGCTTTAATACGTTTTAATTGCACAAGGCTACAGTATAAACCTCAGAGGAGTATCTCTGTTGTGCTCAGGTCCTCAGACAGTCAGAATGACAGTTTTTGCTTGAACGTTAGAGGCAAATTATAGGCCCATATACCCAAGTCAATGTATTATTCTTTTCTTTTTGTATTAGTATTTAAAGATATTTAATTTACAACTAATGTAATCATTTATATCTTGATGTATTTTATTTATAATAATTGTTTTAGCCCTTGGGTATGGCAAGGTGGCTTATAAGCACTGCAAATATCCAGTAAAAAAAAAAAAATACAGATTCAAGTTTTCAAGATGAAAAAGAAATTCGTAACTTCAAATTCAGTTTTCTAAAATTCAAAACACGGAAAATTCAGATCGTAGGTCATGGGTCATCCACAGGGAAGAGTAAAGGATCTCAGAAAAGTCGAATAGAGAATTTTGGACAGTCACAGACCCCTGAGTGAGGCGTCAAATCGACCGGCTCATTGAGGAGAAGTGTGCTATATCTTTTTTAAGCGATCGGGGGTACGGTGTTCGCCCCAGGGGCAAAAAAGCGGGCAAAAAATCCCATACTCTTAACATTGCGACGAACTTTGACCACTTGTAGCTCTGAGCAAGGATTTCGCGGAAACGTGTGAGTCATCACATTTGTAGAGGCTGGCAGGCTCTGTAAGAACTTGCTGGGTTCACATGCTAGCAGTGAATAGCTACATGCTAATAGCGATTAGTTAAGTGCTAAATCATGCCAAGAACATGCTAAGAACTCTATAAAAACTCTATAGTAACCATCTGTGACAACTACCAACCACTTAGTAACGCTCTAGCAACCCACCAGAATACCATAGCAACCTCCTAGCAACACCATAGCAACAAGCCAGAACACCCTAGCAACCGCCTAGCAACCAACCAGAACACCCTAGCAACACCACAGCAACCACCCAGAATACCTTAGCAATTGCCTAGCAACCACCCAGAGTACCGTAGCAACCACCTAGCAACACCATAGCAGCCACCCAGAATACCTTAGCAACCGCCTTGCAACACCATAGCAACCAGCCAGAATACCTTAGCAACCACCCAAAACACCTTAGCAACCACCTAGCCAGCTCTAGAAACCACACAGGTTACCCTAGTAACCACCTAGCAACACCATACCAACCCACTAGAAACACTTCTTTATTTCTAACAAATTTTTCCTTTTTTTAAGTAATCTTTCTTTTTATTTCTTTCTTTCTTATCTTTCTTTCTCTCGAACTAATCTTTCTTTCTAACTAACTAATCTTTATTTTTCTTTCTTCTTCGAAATCTTTCTTTCTTTCAAATCTTTATTTCTTTCCAAGTAATCTTTCTATTTCTTTCTAACTAATCTTTATTTTTCTTTCTTTCTAACTAATCTTTTTTCTTTCTTTTCTTTCTATCTATCCATCCATCCATCCATCCATCCATCCATCCATGGTCATTTTAAAACATGCTAAATTATGTAGTAAACCATGTTTAATCATGCTAGGTTTGTGGTAAACCATACTAGAAACATGGTAAATCATGTCAAACCATGCTAGAACATTTTAAAACTTTTTCAAACTTTCTGGCTTGGCGTTTTCAAGCCAAATGAAAGTTTGCCAACAAACTGTTTTATCTAGAATTAGTTTGTTATTTTGGCTAGGAACTGGAGGATTTCAGTTATTGAACGAGTCCAGGTATTAGTGAAGAAGTTATTGTTTTTTTCTTTTCTTAGATGATTGGGGTTCATTTTAAATGCATACACATAGACATTAAAAGACACATAATATGCAGGGACATAACATGGGTTGGGGTTATTTTGTTTTCCTTTGTGTTTTTCCTTTTCTGTATTCCTTATGTCTCCATTGTCTCTTTATGTTGTTGTCTATTTTTTTTTTCTTTGGTCTGCTTTTCCTTTTCCTCACTATCGCTTCATTAGGTGGCCACTGGTGGAGTGACGGTGTGGAACTGACTGATCCAGTGGAGGGACTGACTAAACTTTTTTTTAAAATTATTTTTCTTTATTATTTTTCATAATAATTTGTATAATGTATTTATTCGTGCTGAGGAGAGACATGGGATGAGCTATATTTTGCATTTGTTCACTGATGCAAAGGTTTTCCAATGACAATGTGTACATCAACAGTTGTCTATTCTTTATAAGGAAACGTCTCGGTTACGTATGGTAACCCTCGTTCCCTGAGTAGGGAACGGAGACGTCTCGTCGGAGGAGTTTCCAACGAATTGGGATCATGCTAGGGAGACCAATTGCCTTCGAGTGAATTAAAACGAGCCAATGAATATTGGCATGCAGGACTTGCATTCCGCATCCCGCCTACTAGTGCGGGTATAAAGCGGAAGCGCTTTACGCTTTGGAGCTGAGGAGCCGGACGGTGTCCAGTCCTCCGCGAAGGTACAGCAAGCATGGCGACGGGACAAGACGTCTCCGTTCCCTACTCAGGGAACGAGGGTTACCATACGTAACCGAGACGTTCCCTTTCGTATGGGAACTCCTACGCCTCGTCGGAGGAGTTTCCAACGAATTGGGATCCCAAATAAAACGGCATGGTGCTGGCCCCTTCCAGCGCCCAGCTGAGCTCCCCGCCAAGCAGTTTCTTTAGGGCGGGGGCTAGCTAGGAAGAAATCACACTGCTGTTCCGCAAGACCCGCTCAGTGGATTTGGATAACACTGGGGAAACGTGCCCAACCTGTAGGAGGGAACGTTGCGGAGCCCCTGGCCCGCCCGAAGGGAGGCACTGGAATACACGTATGTACTAGCCCGTAGGGTAGTGAAACATACGGGAGTCCTTGAGGTAGTCCCAGCCTGTAGGGTGGGAACGTACTCAGCAAGAACGACAGAATGAATCTGTCGAGGGGAAGACACGGAGCTAGCCCGTAGGGTAGCTGGAACGTGGAGAGTGGTCACGTGGACACCACCGTGAAGGTCACCCAGTCTATTAACAACTTCTTATGCGAGGTAATAAACCTGGCGCCGGGCGATCCACCTCGTCTGGTGCCGGAGGATGATGGAGGAACTCACGAGGTTAGCCGTTTATTGGGGAACCAACGGAACTCCAGGCACGATTCGTCGACCGAAAATGCCTGCAGATCCCTGACCCTCTTGAAAGAGGCCAGAGCTGTCTTTTCAGACAAAATTTTTAGCTCTTTATCATTTAAGGGCTCAAAGGGGGGCCTCTGAAGCACTCTTTGCACTAGGGCTAAGTCCCAAGAGGGTACAGGGTGCAAATTATTTAACCTCCTAGCACCCTTAAGGAATCTGATGATCAGGTCGTGCTTCCCTAACGACTTCTCGTCAATCATATCGTGATGGGCGGCTATTGCGGCAACATACACTTTGAGGGTGGAGGGAGACAGCCTTCGCTCCAACCCGTCTTGTAGGAAGGAAAGCACGACACTAATCAGGCCAGTTTAACGAAAACGACGAACAGGTTCCACTTCAACGCTTAGAGGCGCCTCGTAGATGGGGCTCTGGCGAAAGCGATGGTGTCTACCACATCCTGTGGTAGGCCATCTAGAACCTCCGCGTCCCGTCCAGGGACCAGACATGGAGTCTCCACAGGTCTGGACGCGGGTGCCATAGAGTGCCCCGTCTCTGAGAAAGCAGGTCCTTCCTCAGAGGAATGGGCCAGGGAGGTGCTGTCGCGAGGAGCATGAGTTCCGGGAACCAGGTCCTGTTGGGCCAGTACGGCGCAACTAGCACGACCTGCTCCTCGTCCTCCCTGACTTTGCACAGTGTCTGTGCAAGAAGGCTCACTGGAGGAAACGCATTTTTACGTAGGCCCCGGGGCCAGCTGTGTGCCAGTGCATCCGTGCCGAGAGATCCTCCGGTCAGGGAATAGAACAACTGGCAATGGGTCGTGTCCGGAGAGGCAAACAGATCTATCCGAGTGGCTCCGAAGACTCGCCATATCAGCTGGCCGCCTGGGGATGGAGTCGCCATTCTCCCGGAAGGGACGGTTGCCGTGAGAGCTCGTCTGCCGCACGGTTGCGCGCACCCGGGATGTGAACGGCACGAAGCGACCTCAGAAACTTCTGACTCCATAGGAGGAGATGGTGGGCGAGTCGCTGAAGCAACCCCTTGAGGTGGCACAAGGCTATGCGTACTGCTTGCAACTCTAGGCAGTTGATGTGCCAAAGCAGCTGAGGCCCCGTCCACAGACCTGAAACTGCATGCCCGTTGTACGTGGCCTCCCAGCCAATGGCAGAGGAATCCGTGGAGACCACAGCATGCCTGGACACCTGGACTAAGGGCACTCCGGCCCGTAGAAAGGCAGGGTCCGACCAAGGACTGAAGGTTTGGCGACAGTGCGGGGTGATCTTGACCCGGCACATGCCGCTCTGCCACGGCCATCTCGGGACTCGATCTTGAAGCCAGCGCTGAAGCGGTCTCATATGCAGCAGGCCGAGCAGCGTTACTGCGGCTGCCATATGCCCAAGGAGCCTCTGAAATTGTTTCAGTGGGACCGCTGACCTGCCTCGAAAAGAGTCCAACTGACTGACCGAGTTCAACTCCACACCGAGATAAGAGATCCTCTGCGTGGGGCAGAGTTTGCTCTTGTCCCAGTTGACCTGAAGCCCCAACCGGCTGAGGTGCCAAAGCACCAGGTCCCTGTGATCGCACATGAATGCGAACGCCATGTTTTTTCATGGGAACAATAGTCACCTCCACGACTTTCGTGAAGACGCCGGGCGACAGGGCCAAGCCGAAGGGTAGGACCTTGTACTGATATGCCTGACCCTCGAACACAAACCGCAGAAACAGTCTATGTCGAGGCAGAATCGAGACATGAAAGTACGCATCCTTCAGGTCGATCGCTGCAAACCAATCCTGGGGACGGATGCACTCGAAGATGCGCTTCTACATAAGCATTTTGAACAGATCGCAGGATCGGTCGTAACCCACCGCCTTTCTTGGGTACAATGAAGTAAGGGCAGTAGAACCCAGACGTCATCTCGGCTGGAGGGACCGGCTCGATCGCGCCCTTTGCCAGCAGGGCAACGATCTCTTTTCTCAAGACAGGGGCGTCGCCACTCCGCACTTGGGTGAATAGGACGCCCCTGAACCTGGGAGGCTGGCAGGCAAACTGAATTGCATAGCCGAACCGGATGGCGCCATACCAGCGTACCAACGAGCCCACCCGGACCACCGGCATACCCGCGGAGGGGCAGCGAGGTGGAAGGCAGGGACCCGCCTCCGGAGGCATTACTGCGGCCGAAGGAGGGGTCTGGGTGTGTGGTGCAACACTTACCTGCTTCCACCGGGGGGCAAGCAGCAGGGAAGGCCCATCTTTCTCTGGGGCGTTCGATTGCTGACTGTCCCGAGGCGAAGGTAGGAGGGGAAGCGAGGCTGGGAGGCATCGAGTCCTGGCTTCCGCGCCTCCTAGCCCGGCGACAGATGAAAGTGACGAGGCCGTAGCGGTGACACTGGCATCTGAGCGCCTTGGCCAGCGACAGACGAGAGCGACGAGGCCGTAGGGGCGTCACTGCCATCTGAGCGCTGGGGCGAGGGGAACAAGAGCGGCGAGGCAACGTGGCGGCGTGCACTGTCATTCTCACCCTCTAGGAGGGGAAACGAGGAGTGAGGCCCGGGGGCGTCGAGTCCTGGCTTCCGCGCCTCCTTGGCCAGTGACAGACGAGAGTGACGAGGCCGTAGCGGCGTCACTGCCATCTGAGCACTGGAAGAGGGGGAAAAGAGAGTCGCGAGGCATGGGAGCGTCACTCACTGCAGTCCGCACCTCTAGTGACCCAGAGATGGAAGAAATTGCTCTATTGAAAATGTGGGTACCACTGGATTCAGGGAGCCAGCAGCGGAACAGGAACTGAACAAATTCTCCACCCGGCCCTCCTCCGGGGGCGGGAGAGGTGAGGACACCATCTCACTGAGAGCAACTTCCTCCAACCCTGTGTCACCCGTCTCAGGGCTGCTGAGACAGGTGGCGCCGTCCTCCTGCGAAAGCTAGACATCACCATAAGGCTGGCTGACATCTTTTTCACAGGGGGCTGACACCCTTGGCGACAAACAGACTGAGGAGAAACCAGGAGTGAGTCGACAGCATATCGGGTCAGCTCCTGGTCTCCTCAACCTGCTTCTGAACTGTGGAGAGCCGCTGGGCACAGTCTCCAACAGTGTCGCCGAAAACGGCAAACTCTGTGAGATAGGAGCACCGAGAAAGCGAACTTTGGCGATGTCTCGTACCCCACAAGGTTTAGCCGTGGGATGCTTCTGGACCACCAGTGTGGACATCGTCTGACCGAGGGCCAGTGCTATAACTTGCACAGCTCAACCCCAACTCAGAACTACCCTTGTGTAGTCAAAGCCACCCCACCACTAAGGGTAGTGAGAGAGGAAAAAACTTTCTGCAGATTTTGGCATGTTTGGCTTTCCACAGCACCAACATGCTTCCATACTGCTAAAAGCTTTTTCACACACAATCGGGCAGGCACGGGGGCGGGGCAAGGCGATTACGCGTTGCACTGCGCCCCCAGAGTAGCCCGGGAAGTGTGGCTGTCAAGTCTCAATCTGATTCAGCATGAGCACACACACCATTACAGTGGGAACTCAGTGTCATCATTTCCAGAGTGTAACAGCCCTCTCTCCGATGCAGCGATCGACATCTGATCCTCCCCTGGAGCCCTGAATGAAATAGCTGGTCCCTCATGAGAAGGACCAGAGATTCCACCCGAAAGCTGCCAGGCATGCAAAACTGTGAACGTGGCCATACCTTGATGGCACACGGCACGCTGAGCGCTCAACCCCTCGAGAAAGGCAAGACGAACAACGTGCCGACGTGGTCATGCTCTCGTAAGAGAGCATAAACCACCCACGAACACAGCATGTTTGCGATGCGCTAGAGGAGTGAGGGTTCCGAGGAGGTGGTCTCGTCAGAGAACACTCACTGTAATCCTCTAATCACCAATGCTATTAGCCAAAATAGCCCTCCACCGTTGGCCACCAGAAGAGGAACTAGATCGGGGAACAGTCAAAGGCGCGCATCTAGAGCGCCGAATGACGCGCGCTGGGTTGCCGTGACAACCCGCGGTGTCAGCCGGCAGCTCGACGGCACGCTGAGCGGCTCAAGGCTTTACGAGAAAGGGGAGACGAACAACGTGCCGACGTGATCAAGCTCTCATGAGAGAACATAATCCACCCACGAACGCAGTCTCATCATGCTTAAGCCCAGGCACGTGAAACAGTGATCGTGGCCGTCAAATGAGGACAGGAAACGACCGCATCCAGAAACACACGGGTGAAACGTCATCCTGAAAAGGACGCGTGTTTCACCCGTGTTGCTCTTTTCACAGAAAACGCTCTCTAATTGTGCTGAAGCACACAGGGATAAACGCGGCAACACAGCGGGGAAACTGCAAGCCAGCTGTGCGCACTCAACCGATTACCAGCTGTGACAACAGCTCTTTGAAAAAACAGCAGATCGCGTGAAGCAGCAGCTGGTACCCGGGAGATTGCGAAGATCGCTGAAGCGCCGTCACACCAACACAGAGAGGTCTCGGAGAAAACAGCAGACTCGTTGAGCGTGAAGATAAATTATTAATCTTGAAGCTCATCCACTCAGAGGACACAACCGGTCGGCTCCGAAGCTAAAAGCAAATGTGTGTGCGCTCGCTTCCGCTTTATACCCGCACTAGTAGGCGGGATGCGGAATGCAAGTCCTGCATGCCAATATTCATTGGATCATTTTAATTCACTCGAAGGCAATTGGTCTCCCTAGCGTGATCCCAATTCGTTGGAAACTCCTCCGACGAGACGTAGGAGTTCCCATACGAAAGGGAAAGGAACATTTCCACTGATGCAAATGTACCACAAATGAATACACTGAAGGACAGTTTTCTCAATATGGGAAGTGGATTGTGCCATGTGTAAGCATGAGGTATACGTTCCATTTTAAACATAAGCAACATGGGTAACACTTTATTTTGATGGTCCCTTTTGAACATTCTGTTGACTATAAGTAACTTTGCATCTACACATCAACTAACTCTCATTAGAGTATTAGTAGACTGTCTGCTTACTCTTTATTGTGATGGTTCCCCAACAGACATTCTACTAACTATTGGTAACTTTGCAACTACATGTCAACTTATTCTAACCCTAACCCTACCCAGTCTACTAATACTCTACAAACACTCTAATGAGAGTTAGTAGACATGTAGGTTCAACGTTACTTATAGTCAACAGATTGTGTTAAAGGGACCATCAAAATTAAGTGAAACCGCAAAATGTTTTGCTACCTTACAATGAAGTTAGAAGTCCCTCAATGGTGCTCAATCCTTATAGTGTAGCACCCCAGAGAAACACATACAGCTGGCATGAGGGGGTGTCCCTCCCTTTTATTTCTAGTTATTTGTTATTTAGTTTATTTACTTTTTTTATATTGTTATTATTTGATATTTCAATAATATTACTTGAATAACTTATTATTAATTATCATTATAAGTGTCATTTTAAGAGTTTGATA
The DNA here is from genome assembly GCA_029959095.1 of Rhinichthys osculus. Lineage (NCBI taxonomy): Eukaryota > Metazoa > Chordata > Actinopteri > Cypriniformes > Leuciscidae > Rhinichthys > Rhinichthys osculus. The sequence continues at coordinate 43,188,729 of JARWKJ010000007.1, forward strand.
TAAATTTCACGAGTTCACACTTACAAATAAGTCAGATAGAATAAATGCGTATTTGGCGTGCTGTCCGAGGAGAGGGCTCCGAGTTAGGTATTCGGCCCGAACCCAGAGCACTCCCCCCGTATTCCTGGCTGTGAAATAAATAAATAAGATATGCCAAGAGTAAGGAGTCGGGGTGGTGGAGGGATGCTGAAACTGTCAAGGAATGTTAGGTGAGTTGACAGAGTGAATATTTATATGCTCCTTCTCGTGCTGATAGGGTAGACATGGTAATTGTTTGATGACCAGTTGATTGGAATGATTATTTGAACGTGCTCCTCCCGAACTTTGTTTATTAAACATCATATGTGAATGTTTAATTTGTATTCATATTTATTTATATCTTTTTGTCTTTTTTCCTGTTTTTCTTATGTAACAGTGTCTAACTATGTACTTATTGGTTATTGTTCTAAGTAATAGTTTATATATGGTAGCTTGTGTCACTTTTGATATATGACCCTATGATTTATGGCCATTTATGACCTTTTATGACAACCCGTAATGTCTGTGAGAATGAAACGGGGCATATGAGTTTTTAAGAAGTAATAGCATTGCTGATGTACCCCTCTTTCTCTCTCTCCGCCGCGGCTACTCTGCGTTGTGTTGTGTATGTTCGTGGGTGGTGGTAGAGAGGGGACTCAGACACAGAGGAGTTATAGAGTTGATAACATGAACTGAAGGAAAGCTGACGCACTACTCACGTATCAACACTACGGTACATCAAGAGGCTCAAACAGCGCTAACAGCACTTAAATCTGTCCTTATACAACAGTGTTATAAGGACATCTTGTGGACAACACAATACACTGCCTTACAGTCATAAATACTGCATATAAAATAGTGAATAATAGTTCATATTATATTAAATAAGATTACATTTTTTTAAGCATAAGTATTTTAAAGTTAGTTTTAATCTTTTAAACATGTGTTCAAGTGTACTTACCACTATGAGGCTGTCTTTTTTGTCTCTAGCTAAAGTCCACAGATCCTTACATGTTTCTGAGCAGAAGAGTTGTGTGCAGTGTGGCCGCTTAATTGTTAAATGAAGATTGTGTGAACATCATGATATGGAGCCCCAAGACCCCCTTCCTCGCTGTGTTGTTGTACTGTATTTTACATGACAAAGAGCGTAATAGCCATAAATTAATCAACAAGCAGAGATAAAACATTAAATCTTTTCATTTTTGATGGTCTACATTTTTGCCATTTACTAGCGAGTCAAAGTTAAGTTTTGTTTTTCTCCATAAGTTAGAAAAATTATCAGACTATTGTGCAGTAAAACCAATGTGAATATATATTCTACATATTCAAACTAAATCAACATAAGGTGATATATGAAACACAATATTTCAAACGGTAGAGTAAATTATCATATAAAATATATTTCAAATGAAATGATTATAAATCAAATATATAATATAAAAATAAACATCTTACTAAAATTTTCTGAACCAATTATTATATTTTTAGCTAAATGAATATATAAAAAGCACCTTACATTTTTCAGAGAGCAGGAAAATATATTCTTACACAGAAATGACCAAACCATGTTTGAAATGATTTACAAAATACAATAAGTAGAAATATAAATTCTCTTGAGTGTTTCTTAGAGACAGAGGTGTGAGTTTTTAGCCAGAATGGTGTGACAGTCGCAGCAGTGGCGTAGAGCCCAGCATGTTTATGGGTGTTTCCATAGACATAAAACTTTCTGCGTTTTTACATTTTCAAAAATATAAATAAATGTAATTTATAAGGTTCCAATTCTACGGAAGCGTATTTCATTCACTTGAGGAAAAAAATCGACTCTGTTTTTCTGAATTAACGAGTTAATATCTCAGAATTATGAGATCATTTTTTCTTGAAAAAAAATGTTTCACTCTGTTTTTATGAATTAAAGAGTTACTCATTAATTATAATAATTTTGAGATAATTAAGTCATTAATTCAGAAAAATAGAGCAAAAAATTTTTCCGTGAAAAATTATCTCGTAATTCTGAGATAATTAACTTAATTCAGAAAAACAGAGTCGATTTTTTTCCTCAAATGAATGCAATACGCTTCCGTACAATTCAACCCAAGGTCCATGCACAGGCTGGTTAGGTGTAGGTAGATAGCAGGAACGAACTTGAATGACAATAATAAGAAGAACACTCTACCGAACACTATTGACTTTATTCAGAGCGAACAATGCGTTTCGCATATAACGTCCTCAGGTTCGCTCAGTTATGGTCTGAGCTCTCAGGTGTATCTTAATTACCTTGAGTCACATGATCAGTTGTTCTTATCCTCTTAAGTGTCATGCCCCCTTTTTTGAATAAACATGAAAATGCACAATCCGAACTTAAATGGTTGTAATTCAAGAATGCTTTGGAATATAGATCTAAGATTGGTCTTGTTTTAAAGAAGACATTTGGGAGAGTTTTGTAAATGAATTAAGAAAGTGAAACAGAAAAAAAGTTATAGAAGTTTGAGTTTATGAAAATGTAAAAATTTAATTATTCATATTTTATATGAAATATATTTTTTCAAAACCTGGTGGACTCTAAAGCCCCGTTCACACTACAAGCGACAAAGTGACACGATACCATTCATTTCAATGGGGAGCGGGCGATTTCCGGCAACATGCGTGACAGCGACCGGTGGGGCGTGTCTGGCGACGCAACAAAGTTGAAATCTGTTTAACTTTATGCAAATGCAGAGTGACTTTCGGGAGCGACAACCAATAGGAGTGAAGTCAGTGGAGCGCGTCACTCTTCAGTGCTCAGTCTGACTGAGGCAAGTTGAACGAGAAGGTCATTTTAGCAGTCAGAAACAAAGACTTTTCCGTCCAAACAATTTTTTGTAGCGGCAAGAAAACGTATTTGTTGTCTAACATAGAGTAACATCCGTGAATGTCACTCACAAACATTACTAGGCAACCAGTAGTGGGAACGCCCTCCAGCTCAGCACTGGCGACCTGCAGCGACAAAGTCGCTTGTAGTGTGAACGAGGCTTAAAACTGCAAGAAAATCTTGCAGTTGCAAATCGGCAGCTGCGCATAAGGGGATTGAAGCCCCGCGATTGGGACACGTCGCCATTAGGGGAGGATAAACGGAGAGAGTACAGACCAGAGAGGGAGTTATTTTTGGGGACCGTGATCTCGGAGGAAGCGTGAGCATTGGAGCAGAGGAAGTGGGGCCGGCAGACGGGCGCAGAATTGTGAGTTTGGGAAAAAGAGCACCTCGACTCAACTGGAAAGAGGGAATCGCTGGACAGTAAGATTGTTTATGAGAGACTGTGAGTAGTTCAATCGATCTCCATCCTCCTCTTCTCGTATCTACAGGACTTCTTGAGGTGAATGCCAGACATTTAAGTGTATTATCTGGCAGCCTACAGGCTTTATGCCGAGCGTCACGTGACCAAACCGGAAAACAGGTCTCATTGCATCCGCTTGTCAGAGAAAGTGTTAATGGCCGTAAGAACTAACTACAATATCTATGGATTTTTAAGGTAATCAGCTTACCTACTAAGTTTACTTTGTTATTGGTGTTTTATGCTATTTAAATATATAAACGTTAGTGTGAAGAAGAACAATTAAAAAACTTTTGAATATCAATCTGCACATGCGAGGGACATTGGTTGTGCTCATTTTTGCTTGCTCCTTTTAAGTTATCTTGAGTAAAACCGCAAAAAATTTCATGAAGCACATACAAAAGACCTGAATCGGAAGCGATGTGATCTGTTTTCCGGCTTGGTCACGTGACGCTCGGGATAAAGCCTATTGTGAAGAGGGACACGTGGGTGAATGCTCAACTGTCTGCTTTGCAGTGAAGCCCTCCAGCCGTAAGTTCTCTGTCTGTCACCTGTGGAGAAGAGGATTACGTGCCTGTACATTCACCTGTCTGCTTTGCAGTGAAGCCCTCCAGCCGTGAGTGCTCTGTCTGTCACCTGTGAAGAAGAGGATTACGTGCCTGTACATTCACCTGTCTGCTTTGCAGTGAAGCCCTCCAGCCGTAAGTTCTCTGTCTGTCACCTTTGGAGAAGAGGATTACGTGCCTGTACATTCACCTGTCTGCTTTGCAGTGAAGCCCTCCAGCCGTGAGTGCTCTGTCTGTCACCTGTGAAGAAGAGGATTACGTGCCTGTACATTCACCTGTCTGCTTTGCAGTGAAGCCCTCCAGCCGTGAGTGCTCTGTCTGTCACCTGTGGAGAAGAGGATTACGTGCCTGTACATTCACCTGTCTGCTTTGCAGTGAAGCCCTCCAGCCGTAAGTTCTCTGTCTGTCACCTTTGGAGAAGAGGATTACGTGCCTGTACATTCACCTGTCTGCTTTGCAGTGAAGCCCTCCAGCCGTAAGTTCTCTGTCTGTCACCTGTGGAGAAGAGGATTACGTGCCTGTACATTCACCTGTCTGCTTTGCAGTGAAGCCCTCCAGCCGTAAGTTCTCTGTCTGTCACCTTTGGAGAAGAGGATTACGTGCCTGTACATTCATCTGTCTGCTTTGCAGTGAAGCCCTCCAGCCGTAAGTTCTCTGTCTGTCACCTGTGGAGAAGAGGATTACGTGCCTGTACATTCACCTGTCTGCTTTGCAGTGAAGCCCTCCAGCCGTAAGTTCTCTGTCTGTCACCTGTGGAGAAGAGGATTACGTGCCTGTACATTCACCTGTCTGCTTTGCAGTGAAGCCCTCCAGCCGTGAGTGCTCTGTCTGTCACCTGTGGAGAAGAGGATTACGTGCCTGTACATTCATCTGTCTGCTTTGTAGTGAAGCCCTCCAGCCGTAAGTTCTCTGTCTGTCACCTGTGGAGAAGAGGATTACGTGCCTGTACATTCACCTGTCTGCTTTGCAGTGAAGCCCTCCAGCCGTGAGTGCTCTGTCTGTCACCTGTGGAGAAGAGGATTACGTGCCTGTACATTCATCTGTCTGCTTTGCAGCGAAGCCCTCCAGCCGTGAGTGCTCTGTCTGTCACCTGTGGAGAAGAGGATTACGTGCCTGTACATTCACCTGTCTGCTTTGCAGTGAAGCCCTCCAGCCGTAAGTTCTCTGTCTGTCACCTGTGGAGAAGAGGATTACGTGCCCGTATATTCACCTGTCTGCTTTGCAGTGAAGCTCTCCAGTCGTAAGTTCTCTGTCTGTCACCTGTGGAGAAGAGGATTACGTGCCTGTACATTCATCTGTCTGCTTTGCAGCGAAGCCCTCCAGCCGTAAGTTCTCTGTCTGTCACCTGTGGAGAAGAGGATTACGTGCCCGTATATTCACCTGTCTGCTTTGCAGTGAAGCCCTCCAGCCGTGAGTGCTCTGTCTGTCACCTGTGGAGAAGAGGATTACGTGCCTGTACATTCACCTGTCTGCTTTGCAGTGAAGCCCTCCAGCCGTAAGTTCTCTGTCTGTCACCTGTGGAGAAGAGGATTACGTGCCTGTACATTCACCTGTCTGCTTTGCAGTGAAGCCCTCCAGCCGTAAGTTCTCTGTCTGTCACCTGTGGAGAAGAGGATTACGTGCCTGTATATTCACCTGTCTGCTTTGCAGTGAAGCCCTCCAGTCGTAAGTTCTCTGTCTGTCACCTGTGGAGAAGAGGATTACGTGCCCGTACATTCACCTGTCTGCTTTGCAGTGAAGCTCTCCAGTCGTAAGTTCTCTGTCTGTCACCTTTGGAGAAGAGGATTACGTGCCCGTACATTCACCTGTCTGCTTTGCAGTGAAGCTCTCCAGTCGTAAGTTCTCTGTCTGTCACCTGTGGAGAAGAGGATTACGTGCCCGTACATTCACCTGTCTGCTTTGCAGTGAAGCTCTCCAGTCGTAAGTTCTCTGTCTGTCACCTGTGGAGAAGAGGATTACGTGCCTGTACATTCACCTGTCTGCTTTGCAGCGAAGCCCTCCAGCCGTAAGTTCTCTGTCTGTCACCTTTGGAGAAGAGGATTACGTGCCCGTACATTCATCTGTCTGCTTTGCAGCGAAGCCCTCCAGTCGTAAGTTCTCTGTCTGTCACCTTTGGAGAAGAGGATTACGTGCCTGTACATTCATCTGTCTGCTTTGCAGCGAAGCCCTCCAGTCGTAAGTTCTCTGTCTGTCACCTTTGGAGAAGAGGATTACGTGCCTGTACATTCATCTGTCTGCTTTGCAGCGAAGCCCTCCAGTCGTAAGTTCTCTGTCTGTCACCTTTGGAGAAGAGGATTACGTGCCTGTACATTCACCTGTCTGCTTTGCAGTGAAGCCCTCCAGCTGTGAGTGCTCTGTCCGTCACCTGTAGAGGGAGAAGATTACGTGCCTGTACACTTACCTGACTGCGGTGTAGCGAAACTTCCCAGCCGTACGTCCTCTGTCTGCTTCCCACCGTGAAGAAGAGGAGTGCATACCCGATTATTGACAAAACTATTGACAAAACATAAGCTTTTTTGATGTCTTTATTTTGAAGCTTATTTGATGCTTATTTGATTTGAAAAACTTTATCCAAAACTAGTCAAAGAAATTTTATTTCGTCTGTAACAGTGTGTATCTGTGCGTTCATTCATTCATTCACACACACACAAACACACACACACACACACACACACACACACACACAGAAACATGATTCACATTTAAACAGTAGGATATGCTATTTTTCCGTTTACAGACACTAACGTTATTCTATATCGCGATTAGAACAAAGCACAAAACACTTACACTTCTCAGCTGAATGGGTTGCTCCTCCTCGAAGTGAAAATAAACCAGCACTTCTGTGGTAAATGTCCAAGGATTATTCCTCATAGCCGCGCAAGACGAATCTTAATCTGACTAAAAAATATTGTGTGTTTACTAGGGCTGTTTTCGACTAAGGATTTTCATAGAGTCGAATCTGATTCATTAGATTTTGCCGTAGTCGACTGATAGTCGAACCTTTTTTCTTTTCTTTTTTTAGATAGCAGACGTTCGGTTGAATAACTGTTCGTCTGTTATAGGACAACTCGCTCTACGTTTATTTAAAATGAACAGCAAGACAACTAGAAGTGAATGTGCTTTCCATTAAATGAATCCTTAACACAAAAAAAAAAAACGTTGCAATGAACGTGCTTTGTTTTAAATAAATCACACACAGTAAACAAAACCTTAACAAAAAAACTTTGCAATGAACTTTGCAATTTAGACGCGCAAACTGCGAGCCGGTGCGGTGAGACGTAGCCTATGCTCGGGCAGATTCGGCTTGAAGTCGCTCATCCTCGGATGCGGCGTTGCGCGCGCTGTTACAAAAAAAGCTGTGCACACAGCCAAGCGAAATGGGGTCTTGCCGGGCTTGCGCACCCAACGCGTCATTTTTTGCCGTGCGCATCTTCGCGCTCGTGCGGACGCGTCGAGTATAAACAAGGCTGTACTCCGTGTCAGCGCGCGCTCTGATCGGTAAAGGTGCACAGACCTCTCCCGAATCATCTCCAGCACTCAGCCTCCGATCCCACTACTAACTCCGCCTCTGTTTCCCTCGTAAGATGATATTAGTATTTAAACATTTTCTGATAAAAAATGTTTGTAAAAAATATTTTAATAGCACGGTTTTGGCGGTTATAGAGTTCTAATGTGGTTCATAGTCAAATCAGACCTCTCCGAATCGAATCGTCGAATCCTCGACTATTAGAAGTCAGCCCTAGTGTTTACAGCATTTGCCTGGGGGCGTTTATCTATTTTGCAAATGGCCTCAACACATTATCTTATGAATAGCGCGCTCTGCGAGTGGGTGTGAACAAATTAACGATAATGAGCTGAGACAGGAGAAAATGTACTTCTCTTTAGTTTCAGACAGATTACATTGCAGGAGAATATTTGTTTTAAATGTGAATTGTTTTATTTAAAAGTAGAAATTTAAAGCGTTCTTTAGACGTATGTTTCATGTTTGTGTGATAAGTATTAGCGGAGTCTGAAAGCGCACCCTGTTTATTTTATTTATTTATTTAAAAAAAAAAAAAAGGTTTTGATGTTAATGTGAGTGTACACAAAAAAAGAAGACCCTCTATAGTTTATAATCATGTATTGATTTTATTTATATGACCATAAATGACGGAGTATTTTAAGTCTATGTTGCTGCTATGTGAAAAAAAAACAGCAAAACGCGCGGGCGCATATATCTGTTATATATTACCCCAGAGGGTTAATGCTTTATTATAAAACAATGTAAAAGAAAACATTGAATAAAGACATCTGCTGAGGATTTGGTGCGACGTGACACTGTGGCTCCTGTCTCATCACTTTTTCCTGTTATTTTGCAGAACTGTCTTATCTGTATACTGAGCCTTCCGGGTGGGGCCTGTAACATATACATAATTATCATCATCAAATATATACATAATTGTCATCATCGAAAGCCCAACGCGAAAAATGTTTTGTAGAAAAATATATATATCGTTACAGATATACATCCTCAATATGTCCACAATGTTACAGATACATGCACTGCAGTGTGGCTGATAGTCAATACCCTATAACCCATATTTATAGAAAACAGCTAAAATCCTGTGATTCGTTCATACCATAGGGTTCAACAGTGACAGTTCATTTATCCAAAAAGCTTCTCTTCTCAAGAGCTTTTTAATTATGTTACCACCTCTAGGGTTTGGCATAAATGAAATGGGTAGATAGACAATTTATAAATGTTTTAATGTTATATTTTCTTCCAGAATGTGAGTGACTGAATGTTTTAGTGTCTATAGTGTTGGCGCAATGAGCACATCTATAATTCCCATAGACTTGTTGCGAAAGCCAGTTTGTCTGTGTGGGTTCCTGGTATATAGAACTAACCACCATGTCTCTAATATTTCTGCTTCTTTTAAAACAGAAACGAGGTTTGGAAGAAGACAAATGCTTAAGATTTGAGTCACATTCCAGGACTTTCCAATGTCTATTTATGATCTTTTTATCCTGTCTCGAAGCTGTAGAATATTCCGACACAAAAGTATTTTTTTTCTCTTGTTCATCTTGTCTAGGGCGAGGATGTAATAGCTCTCCTCTATCCTTCCAAGTAGCCCTCTCCATAGCTGTGTCAATAGGGTCTGACTGGACCCCCTCTGTTTAAAGGGATACTTCAGGATTTAGCATTAAGCTTTGTATCAGTGTAAAACCAGTAGTATTTTCGAATTACCGTGCTTCCCCCCCTCATATCTCCCTGATATGAGAGAAAAATACATTTTTAGTCTGGAAAAAATCCTCCGATGACGCAAAAATCATCATTTTGCGTCATCGGAGGATTTTTGTGCCAGAGGCTAAAGACTACAGCCAGTGTCCCGCATGTTTTCACCACGCCCATATGAGGCGGGATCTCACTCACAGAATGTAAAGAGAGTGTCAGCCATCTTTCTGTAGAAGCTAAGCTAACAGGCTCTTGCCTCTTGCTCTGTGTAAAAAGTTTGTATAGTAGGCTAATCACGATGGCGGAAGTTAGTTTTGAAGTTGAAATGGCAGAAGGGGATTTCGAAGATCTGTTGCGAGAATCTGATGCTCGCGGCTACCTGTACGAGCCGCAATACAGCGATGAACAGTTGCAGGAGATGGAGGAACAAGAGGTGGCCGGAGCGAGACCTGAGCCCGGCCAGACTCGAGCTGGGGCGGACTGGTGGTTCTAGTGCTCTCGCTGTGCGCCGATGGAAACAGATACATGCTGCGTCCCAATTCGCATACTATCCGTCCTAAATAGTATCCAGAAATAGAATTAGTACGTCCCAAATCGTAGTATGTTGAAATGAGTGTCCCACAGAGACCCGGATGGTCTACTATATCCGGTCAGAATCCGAAGTGCATATCGTTGCGCACTCTAACGGCTGATATTGCCCACAACCCATCGCGTGTTGGACGAGGATTCGGTTAGAACTACAAACACGAATGAAAAGTGTTCAAAAACTACAGACATGGAGGACGCGCGAGTCCGACGGTTATGTAGAGAGGTTTAGATAAAGGGGTTTGAGTGATTAATTATCAGTATCTAACCTGACGAAAATTTATTTATTTAATGTTGTCCACATTATATTGCATCTGCAGCAGCATTGTGAACTTTTGCAAAGATACGTTTAGCCATTAACTTTTAAATGCATTATTATATTCAAATTCCAAACACATGAGGAGAGTCTCCGCATGAAAGACCCACGACTGGCAGATGAACGTGCGACAACAATTCTCTCCGAAATGGTAAGAAGTTATATTAGATTGAATGGAGGATTTTAACTGTGACGAGATGATTGACAGGGCAGTTTGCGGTGACAGGATGCACCGGGATGCACGCGACAGATCTGTCCGTTGAAGATGACGAAGTAGTATGTCCCAAAGCTTGCCTACTCTTTTGCTACACACTCAAAAGTATGTACTTTTTCTTCACAAAAAGAGTACATACTTTTAGGGCGTAGTATAAGTAGGCGGATTGGGGTGCAGCAATAGAGTCCTATTGCTGTCGCCAATCTCAGCGATGCCATTTTCTTCTGGACGAGATCGCTGAATCCGCAGAGTTTTGAGTGTAAAGGTGTTATTATTATTATTTTTAATTAAAAGTTATAACTCACATTGGCTGTGGTTCTTTTTAAAAACCTTTAGTGTTACTAGAGTATGGATTAGCCTAGATAATGTGTTAGCTTAGAGAAATAGTGATTTCAATTGGAAGAAAACAGTTCATATGCAGAGCTACTAAGCTACTCTGCTGACATGGTCCTGCCTTGCATCATATTTTTAATGTGAAAGTCTAAGCTGTGTTATATACATTAGGCTATCCCGGTACAACGCAATTTAGCACCATTTCGATGGAAATTTATCAAATAACTCACGATGTATCAAAGTAAGCCTAGTTGTATCCATTTTTCGGATTCTGCCGCCTTGTAACCAGTAGGCATGGTTTTGGAGTGGCCTCGTAAGGGCAGCAAAGCAAGTGCATTCTGGGAGTTGTTGTCTTAAAGCCACATGAGTAAAAAATACATTTTGTGCCTTTTCTCAGTCTAGAATGCTTCAATTTCAAAAATAATTTCACATTGCTACTATATACATGACCAATATTAAATACACATTCATCTTCCCAGAGGTGAAGTATCCCTTTAAATCTTTCTGCCATTTCATTAGCCTTAACGTTGTAGTCATCTTCCTTGTTGCAAATTCTTCTCAAGCTAATAAATTGCCCATAGGGGATGTTGTCAATGAGATGGTCAGGGTGGAAGCTAGTGGCATGTAATATGGTGTTTCTGTCAGTTTTCTTACGGTAGATGAAAATGTCCAATTTTCTTTCACCATTCACAGTGATTAATAAGTCTAAAAAATGGATAGTATGTAGACTGTATTCCATATTAAATCTCAAATTAGGGTAAGTGGCATTAATATTGTAGTGGCCGTTTGTCAACAAACAAAAGAGAATTAAACTTAAATCAAACCTTCCAAACGACAACTTCTAGCACTCTGGGCAGGTGATGTACGCAGGCAAGACATAAATCAAATTCAAGGCTGGATTCAGGGTTTGTGGCTGGTTTATTTGTTCCAACTGAGCAAGCAATACAGCATCTCTCGCGCTGGTAAAAAAAACCATGTGCCCATCACCCAGGTGCTACAGGTTACCTCCTACTTCCTACCTATTTTTACCCTCACCTGTGCCCACTACTGCCCTCAGGTGTCTAAATCAAACATTGCAACTAACCAAAAATAAAGACTAAACATATAAATAAAAACACAATTAACTAAACAAGTAAAGAAACATTACCAAATTATATTACTAATGTGAACAAAATCATAATAATAAATTAACAAAATTACCAATACTGAAAACAAACTAATGTAGCTCCAACAAATATAATCATTGAAAGACATAAGTTGACCTTCACTGCCAAAGAACCATATCCCACTCCCACGTCTGTCTGGGCGGGTGCCTTTATAAGGTGTTTTGCTAATGGGACACATTTTGCTTAGGTCAAAAATACCTTATCCACACACACACACACACACACACACACACACACACACGCACACACACACACACACACACACACACACACACACACTATAAAAAGAAACGTATCTATATTTTAAATTAAATGATAATAAAATATATAATTCAATGAATAATGAATCATTTATTTAAACAGTTTTATTTAGTAAATAAGTTGTTAAATGAATAAATAAATATAAATATGAAAACACCTTAAATTTCCAGAGCGCTGAAAAACTAGTTTTTTATGCAATGGTAAAAACAATCCAAAAGCAAATAGTTTAAGTTGTCATAAACAAAGCAGCCCTTCAGTGATAAACTACAGTGTGAAATGAAGCTTCAGACCCTCAGAGAGAGTTACAGACAGATGAGCCTCACAGTGTCACAGCATACAGTATGTAAAGTTAGTCTGCTTTCCAGCAGAGTGAGTTTTAGTCCTACTTAATTTATTTAAAAGCATAATCTTAAAAGTTTAAATTAGATATTTTTTCTTTTCTTTTTTTAAAAGACTCTTTAAATCAAATCTTTAAAGTATTATTAAAATCGTATCTTCTGTAAGACTGGAGAAACTGGAAGAACTGTAGGAGAGGGCAACTCTCTGAGAAAACAAAGGAAAATAACATTTGAATTTCTCTCTTGTACTATCATGCTGAGATCACCTGAAATTCACCCAAAAATCTATATGGGTTACTGTGAATAATTATCATACGGTATTACACATGTTGGATATCATTTGAAATGTCTCAGTGCGACTGGTGCAAAGGTCTCATCCTCAAAGAAGTAAACCAAAAGGTAATAAGGTATTTAAGAGTTTAGAGAAGGGTGTGTCTTCCAGGCAAATGGTCTCCTGTTCTCTCAGAAGGTGTTAACTGAAGGTGATTTTTTTACATCAGCCGCTAAAGGGCGCGTTCGGTCACTGCCAGCTTCTGCCTGTCATCCGCGGTCAGCGAACAGGTCTCGGCCCCGTACAGCATGGCCGGTAGGATGGTGCTGTTGAACAGGTGGGCGCCAGGGGGGCGTCAGCCGTGTTGGTGAACACCTCTGCTATGGACACCCTGGGCCAGCCATTGCATGCTCACATAAATGTCTTACATGTGTTTACAACAATTAAATTGGATAAACAGATGTACCGGTATTTCAATCAGAAAGGCAGAGGTAGCTGGCTAACTTGTTTGGCTAATGTGATGTTAACCTAAACCTTACCTTCAACATAGGTGATTTAGACATCTATTTTGCTGTGCCCTTTCAGCACATGAGTTTCGACATCCTTCCTTGGCCCACACCTAAGCTTGTAAATCACAGTAGCAGCAGGTCTAACACAGGGCTTGTGTTCTTGCAGTCTTTAGCCATGTTTCCATCCACTTGTCAATCGAATTATCTGAAGTTCGGTAAAAAACCTCATGCGAATAAAGCTGGTGAAAGTGTGTTTCCATCAAACGGTTTTAAAGCGGATAAAAACCTGTGCGTAATGACGTCACGTGCTGTTTTGCGATCAAATTGGTATATCGAATTGATTTGAGACATGTTAAGGTGTTTCCATTCATTTTCTCACCGAATTGCACAACATACCAGCCAACATTTGCGAACAAAGTTTTACTAGGCAAAATGGATCGCACCATAATAACGTTTCCATCCGCGTTTATCGCATAAGCCGTATATCGATCAAGATCAAATCCGGTGAGACCGATCGTATTTCATTTGAGTCGATATTCATGAAATTCAATCGAATTTTACTGTTTCCATAAGGCATTTTTCATTCGATATCACTTAATGCGGATAAAATCGTGTGGATGGAAACATAGCTTTTGTCTTCGTGCTCTACTTACTGTATATACTACCACCGATGACGCTTACTAATTAAAAAAAAAAAAAAAATCCAGTCACTCACTGAGATAGCTGTTTAATAGACATAAGTAAATATTTTATTACAGACGTTCATCACACTTTTTAAAACGGCAAAGAACATTCTATAATAACTTTTCATTTATGCAAAGAAAATTAATGTGGTAGTTTTCATGCAGTTATTTTGTAATGTTAAAAAAGTACAGATTTTCAGTTCCTTACACCAAAGAACAGCAAAGCAACAAACAAGCTTTATTCAGATTGTGTATCATATTGAGTTTGTTTGATGGTCTTTGCTGTAGAATCTGAAGTTCAGCTGGACTCACTGAAACAGGAAGTAGAAGAGCAGAGGAGACACGAGCAAGAGGAAGCTTCCCTTATACACTCCATCTAATCAAGACAGGAAGGATATTAGTATAACGCTCCACTGATAATACAAATAATAATAATAATAATAATAATAGTTATGAAAACTACGTTCATTGTCGATCATTGTCGAAATTTGTATTTTTTTTTTAAAAACAATAAAAACTCTGAAAGTGCTAGACTAATTCATAAGCTTCTCCTTATAGCTACATTTATAGCTTAACACGCACAGGTATACCTGCCGTCATGGCAATCTGTCGCGCTGGTCATGTTTAACTATTTGTTTGACGGACGTAGTAACAATAACTAGGGGGCGTGACTTTTTTGAACGGTCAACTAACAAACGCCATCGCACACCTGCAGGTGATAGGTGCGTAGAAAAAAAAAAGACCAAATAGGTAGGTCGACAAATCTGCCAATAAGGAACTCCCGCACAAAATAAGTACTTGCAAGTAATATACACTCACCTAAAGGATTATTAGGAACACCTGTTCAATTTCTCATTAATGCAATTATCTAATCAGCCAATCACATGGCATTTGCTTCAATGCATTTAGGGGTGTGGTCCTGGTCAAGACAATCTCCTGAACTCCAAACTGAATGTCAGAATGGGAAAGAAAGGTGATTTAAGCAATTTTGAGCGTGGCATGGTTGTTGGTGCCAGACGGGCCGGTCTGAGTATTTCACAGTCTGCTCAGTTACTGGGATTTTCATGCACAACCATTTCTAGGGTTTACAAAGAATGGTGTGAAAAGGGATAATGCCTTGTTGATGCTAGAGGTCAGAGGAGAATGGGCCGACTGATTCAAGCTGATAGAAAAGCAACTTTGACTGAAATAACCACTCGTTACAACCGAGGTATGCAGCAAAGCATTTGTGAAGCCACAACACGCACAAACTTGAGGCGGATGGGCTACAACAGCAGAAGACCCTACCGGGTACCACTCATCTCCACTACAAATAGGAAAAAGAGGCTACAATTTGCAAGAGCTCACCAAAATTGGACAGTTGAAGACTGGAAAAATGTTGCCTGGTCTGATGAGTCTCGATTTCTGTTGAGACATTCAGATGGGAAGAGTCAGAATTTGGCGTAAACAGAATGAGAACATGGATCCATCATGCCTTGTTACCACTGTGCAGGCTGGTGGTGGTGGTGTAATGGTGTGGGGGATGTTTTCTTGGCACACTTTAGGCCCCTTAGTGCCAATTGGGCATCGTTTAAATGCCACGGCCTACCTGAGCATTGTTTCTGACCATGTCCATCCCTTTATGGCCACCATGTACCCATCCTCTGATGGCTACTTCCAGCAGGAGAATGCACCATGTCGCAAAGCTCGAATTATTTCAAATTGGTTTCTTGAACATGACAATGAGTTCACTGTACTAAAATGGCCCCCACAGTCACCAGATCTCAACCCAAAAGAGCATCTTTGGGATGTGGTGGAACGGGAGCTTCATGCCCTGGATGTGCATCCCACAAATCTCCATCAACTGCAAGATGCTATCCTATCAATATGGGCCAACATTTCTAAAGAATGCTTTCAGCACCTTCTTGAATCAATGCCACGTAGAATTAAGGGTCAAACACAGTATTAGTATGGTGTTCCTAATAATCCTTTAGGTGAGTGTAGATTAGTGCTGCCGCGATTAGTCGACTTAGTCGACGTAATCGACCATGCAAATTAGTCGACGGCAATTTTTTTAGTCGACGTGTCATTTTACTATTGACCGCTATTTATTTTTGGTCTCCCGTCACAAACGGCTCACTGTAATTCACCTCCACACACCAGTCTGTGCGCCGTGCGCGCCCAGCTGGTTAATCTGCTATCCTCCCCCGCCTTCACTGCTTTGATATGAAAAATTGCGTAGGCAGGTGACGGAGCTTTCACAGTGGGCTCGTTTGCTGCGGTCCGAGCCCGAGCGCGAGCGCGATTGTTCCCGGCGCCCCCCGCAGCGTTGGTCTGGTTTCACACTCAATTCTATCGAACCCTGTTGAGTTTGCTGCATCTTATGCCATCGCAAACGTGCACGGCGCATGATAGAAAACAGAACGCGGGTCAATATAATGAGTTTTTCAAACGGACTCTTTTGAGGAGACAGTGGATTTCCAAATGTGTTGCCCTGATTGCACGCGCAATGCGCGAACACACTGCAGACTCAACTCTCGCGTATCCAAGGTAAATCATCAACACTATCATCCCTTACATGTGTTTTATTCAACTAAAATCATAATTCATAAAGGCATCATAATCAGCTAAAACGCATGGGCAGGTTACTTAACTTCCTGAACAAGGCGCTAAGCGCTCCCGAGTCCGTGTTGCTTTCACATTCACGCGAACCGCAGCACGGGCCCGCCATGCACGCAAGTGTAAATTGCGAGCTACATAACTGCGTGCCTGCCTGCTTTCAGCGCGACTCATAGTGGGCTAGTCCAGACTCTTTCAATTCAATTCCAATTTATTTGTATAGCGCTTTTCACAGAAAATGCATTGCATCTACTTTACTATTCAGAGTGATGTTATCAGTTATGCTTTTCAGAAATGTACATAAATTAATCATTATTAGCTTACTGTAATTTTTTTAAGGCAGAACAAAGAGCTAATTTAAGTAATACATACATATTTGTTATTAGAGGATTAGATTAGACTAATATGGTATAGCCTAATGGAAATGCAGATACTTAATGCTTAGATTGTTAATACATAATGTTTTTGAACAGGTGACATTTTATGTTTTGGCCCTTCAGTTGAGTTCAAAATAAAATGGACACAACGAAATAAACACTTGATTTTTTTTTTTTATTAGTCGTTTAGATTAGTCGACTATTCGAAAAATTAGTCGAAAGATTAGTCGTTAGAAAATTAGTCGTTAGTGGCAGCACTAGTGTAGAGATATATATATATATATATATATATATATATATATAAAAATTCATGCCTGATGAAGGTCGTGAGACTGAAACTAATATATATTTTTTTTATATTACTTGCAAGTACTGATAGTGTGCGGGAGTTCCTTATTTGAAGTTACTGTGGATGAAATCAAACTGCTAGCGCATGATCAAACAAAGGCCAATACCTGCAGCATTGCAAAGATCAGTGTTACAGCAGCTCGTAGTCGTTTTCACTCCTAAAACCTCTACAGTCCCTGGTACACATTGAGCTATGCACCCTTTAGTTGTGGAGGAACCTGTAGAAAAGACATACATGTCCATATAATAAGATAATAAAACAATTCCAAGATTAGAAGTTTACAAGTGGAAACTTTCTCTCTAGTGGTATCACTTATAAGGCAGATTTCCACATTATACTGGACTTACCGATGGGTGTTCCAACCGTAGTGCTGAAACATGTAGCAAGTCCATCTGGACATGTCACATTTACTCCACAGGAACCCGTCAAAACAGATGTGCAGGAGTAACACTTGAGAGAATAACCTTACAGACAGAGAGAGAGATTGAGTTAGCGCTCTAAAGTATGATTAGCAAATAATACATTTCAACACTTGCTGTTTTCTGTACCTCCAGTGAGAGAAATGAAAAGAAGAACGATGGAGACCTGCAGATTCATCTTGTGTCAGGAGCTGAATGACTGAACAGAAGTAATGCTTCAGTTTCTTTTATGTCTGTTCAGAAAGGGTTGGGTTTAGGACTTGTTGTGACGTCCCCAAGGAACTATAACAGTTACTAAGAAAAAGGGAATTAGAAACTTAAGCAGGTTGGGTCAGCTGTGAAAAAGCGCTTTGTCTCCCACCCAGTACTTCTCCAGAAGCATTTAGATAATTACGCAATAATTTCCTATTCCTAGTAATCCATTCTGCTCTTTGTCAACATATCTCGAACGTTGTCTCACACACATGCTCACGGAAATTTCTAACATTGACGTTATTGTTTGAGATAAATCAATTAAACTGTAACAAGAAATCATTTTCTTTTGTTAACAGTTTTGTTATTCTACATTCTACAGATCCTACTCTCCAAAAATGGCTGGGTTAACTCAGCACTAGCTGGGTAAATATCGGACATAACAAATTCTTGGTTAAAATAACTCAGCAAGTTGGGTTAAACGTTTTAACCCAGCAGGGTTGGGTTACATAATTGAACCCAAATTCTGCTCACACTGACTGAACACTGGGCTAATTTTAGCTCATAATGTGTTATTTCCATTTCAAGTTAATGTTATTTATATATTTTATTTAGGCTATATAAATTATTTAATTTATATATATTGGTAATTTAGGAAGTGAACAGGCATTAAACAGTCTAAATCAAATAATTTTATTCAACGGCAAGTACACTAACAGCATCATAAAACATTTAAGTGACAGCAAAAGGAGCAAACTCTGTGTGCTTCTGGCATCTGTGGGAAGAAAAGAACTGTCTATTCAACAGACGACACCATTCACGTTTGCTTTGTTAGAAGATATCAGCTTTCTGTCTCCTCTCACTCTAAAAATAGTTATTTTTTTACCCAGACTGCTGGGTTCTGCCTGTTTGGCCATTTTGTTGGGTTATTTTCAAGTTTTGTCTAACCCACTGCTGGGTTAAATTTCAGTAGAAATGATGCCCTCATAAACTACACCGCTGAGTTGAGTTACATTTATTTGACATAAAAAGTAGCAATACAGTAGTAGTAAAATTGCTAAACTTCTTTGTCAAGGATAACACAATAAAGTTGCATTCATTTATTTCCATTGTGGTCCTTGATTTTTACTCCATATCCATTAAGCCATCCAAGAAAATAATCCAAGAAAATTATCTTGGATTATTTTCAAAGACATTTGCTTTTACTGAAATGATCAAAGACATTTGCTTTTACTGTTTCAACCCCCCTCTTTCTTAACTCAATGACCATTTGGAATTCCTAAATGCACAGAGTGTGATCAAGGCCTGTAGGCCAAGATGTGTGTACTTCGGGGGTCTATGAATTGTCACACCTTTAATACAGTGGGATAAATTGTAATTATCTGATTGGTCAGTTTAAACGTCTCACATTTGGGTTTCGGTCACATGGTCAGGAAAGGGATAAAAGAAGATTGTAACTTGCTCTGGCTTTTTTGATTCTCTGGCCCTTCTTTGCTCTGGGTCTTTCTTCTCTTTTCTTAAAGGGATAGTTCACCCAAAAACGAAAATTCTGTCATCATTTACTCACCCTCAAGTTGTTCACAACCTGTATGAATTTCTTTCTTCTGCTGAACACTAAAGAAGATATTTTAAAGAATATCAGTAACCAAACAGTTGATGGACCCCATTGACATCTATAGCATGGAAAAAAATACTATGGAAGTCAATGGGGACCAGAAACCATTTGGTTACCTACATTCTTCAAAATATCTTCTTTTGTGTTCAGCAGAAGAACGAAATTCATACAGGTTGTGAACAACTTGAGGGTGAGTAAATGATGACAGAATTTTCATTTTTGGGTGAACTATCCCTTTAACCCAGGTAAAAAAGTAGTATACTTTAGTGTATTAGAAATATGAATGAAGTACATGAAGTACAAAACAAGTATGCTTTTACTTCTTGTGCTTTATTTAAAGAGTACTTAATATGTACTTTTTAAAAGTACAGTATACTTAAAAAAAAAAATGTAATTAAGTTCAACTTAAGAGTCCAAAAAGTAAGTATACTAATTGACCAGTAATCAAATTATTTTTTAAATGTACTTTTTGAAAGTGTACTTTGTTGTTAATGTATTTTAAATTGTATAGAAGTTTATAGTAATTATAAGTATGATAGCAGTATGCACAAAATGTACTTAAACACAACTATAATTTGCGCTGCAATGCCTTTTTAAGTGTATTTCTATTAGGTGAAAAAGACGTAGTATTAAATGTATTAAAAATATATTTGAAATACAAATAGTATGTTTGTAATACTTTTCTATTTCCAACATGCTTATTTAAATTGAACTAAAAATACATTGCATTAAATTGCATTTTAATATATTTCTAAAAAGTGTACTATAAGTACATTGGTAATAAATATATGCTTAATTACATTTATAATAAATATGCTATAGACAACCATGTACTTTTAATATATTTCTGAAAAGTATATTAGTAGTACATTGGTAATAAATGTATGCTTAACTACATTTTTAATAAATATGTTAATGACAATCATACTTTAAATATATTTCTAAAAAGTGTACTAGAACTACATTGGTAATAAATATATGTTTAATTACATTTTTAAGAAATATGCTAAATACAAACATATTTTAATTATATTTCTAAAAAAAATTATTCAAAATACATTGTAATAAATATATGCTTAATTATACTTTTAAGAAATATGATAAAAACAAGCATACGTTTAGTGATGTTTTAGTGTGTATTTACAGAAAACATACTTGTGTTACTAACTTAAAGTATTTTTTATGTTCACTTTGTGTGTATAGCAAAACGATTAATATTTTAGTTGGTTACACTATTTATAACCATGTATAGGCCTACTGCAATATATTTTTAATATTTATGTAATAGCATGTGCTTCAGCCCTGCTTTTAAAAATATTGTGAAAAACATGTTTAACATTTTAATATATTTAAATAACACATCAATAAATATATCAGATATTCAAATGAATTCTTAAACTAATTGCATACCGGTATATGCATACATTTATATATATATATATATATATATATATATATATATGTGTGTGTGTTTATTTATTTCGAGGTGCATAGATTTCGACCAATCAGAGCCAAGCTTTTCAAACCAAGCATGCAGGTAATTGTCCAATCACACACTGCCATTTGAAATTACAAGTTGGGCGGGCAACGGATACTGTGGTATTCCAACTATACGGATATTTCTACAGAAATCATGTCTTTTCCGAAATTTGCTATGTATTATTTCCCTGACTCTGACCTAGTGAAGGTGGACAGCACCGATCTAATATTAAGAGAACACAGACAAGCAGAATACCAGGTCAGCTCCCGCGAACAACTGCAGTGAAGAGGGCTACGACATGGACAGAGCAAGATACTGCCAGCAAAGATCTTACTTATTGGGGGTAAGTTTATTAGTTTAAGTGATTAGTATAAGTGGCTTTATTCTCACTTTGGGTTTAGAAAATATTTTCAGAAGTTGATGCCGATGCTCTATGTTAGATAAAGTGGATTACTGAAGTTAACCGATAACTTGACACTGACGCGAGCTACATAACGTTACGTAGATCAACTTAGTCAATTGTTATAAATACTTAATCTAGACAGTGACATAAAACAACTTTAAAAACATTGCACACTGTGTTTGCAGAAAACAAAATGGTAATAGTGATTACACGGCTTGATTGTCCCTTGGACAAGTAACTTAAATCGGTGAACACAATAACGTAGGTCTAACACAATGTTAATGTACTTATTTGTGTTGTAATAATTTATCCTTAAGCTCTAATTAAACTTACACATTTGTGATATTTAAATCCATAAAATGTTAGGCTAATTCATTAATATTAGGCTGTCAGTTTTCATGTCAATATCTTACATTTGATAAATAGGCCTATTAAGTTGTAATCATCCACTATAAGCTTTTACAAAACGAATTAAATAACTTGCACTGCGAAATTAAAACGGTAATAACTAATGATATGAGAGTTTTTAAATTTAATACATAACCAAATTTGCATATTGCAAAGATTTTTTTTATTTTTATTAAACCGTCAGTTATGACGTCGAGTAAGTAATAGTTGAGCCTCGTAACTTTTCGTTGGTGAAAAACAACAAAAACAGTCAATAGTGTGTCTAAAATGTAAGTGACTTATAATAACTGCTTGTATCTGTCTTGTATAAGTACTTGATTTTATTTTTATTTATTTTTTACCTGTGTGACAGTTGAAATCGTGATATTTTGGAAAACCGCATTCTTGAGATATTGTTAAGATAACGTTATATTACATTTGAAAAATAAAAATATGAATCATTCTCTCAGTGTTACTAAGTTACTTGTCTGGTAGGGCTAGTAAAAATACTCTTTTCACTTATCCCTTCAGAAAAATACACAGAAAAAGGGTTTATGTCGAGGCCTGTATTTTAGAATAGCTACATATAACATTACATTCAATAACAGAAATATGATTTCTATTGGAAATTGTAAAAGTGGTATTTTCCTCTGTTGTTTCTGTAAAATGTGGATCTATTCTGAGTAGTGTCAAGTCTTCATATATCCTCTATTAAAATAGTATATTATATTATTTTCCAAAGTAGAAAAAACACATTATGAACAAAACATAATACTGTTGAAACATGTTCACTGTTGTTCAGCTAGACTTAATGTTTTTGCTGTAGATATATTATTAACTCTTTTTTTGAATTACTTTAAAAAATGTTATTGAATGTCTACTGTTAAAATATATGAACTAAGCATTATATGCAAAAATATTTAATTTTGACCAGGTGAAAAAGACATACTAATAAAAATGTACTTAAGTATGTTTTTAGTACAATACAAATATAATTTAATGCATTTATAATACATTTAACAGTACGTCTTTTTCACCTTCTAATACAACATGTAGGGAAATGTCAAAACATCACACTGTGTTGTAATAAAAAATGTGCGCCTAGATATGCAGTGCAAGTTCCCTTTCAAAAGGGAACAGTGACTTTTTTAACAGAGGTTAATTTTGCTTTTTCCCTTTTCATAGATACTGTGATCAAACATTTTCCGACCATGACAGTGTCTGAGGTGCGAGCACTGATTAGAAGAAAATGCAACAATGAGGCAAACTCCAAGACCAATCACTTCAATTCACTTGAAGGATGAAGGTTTTTTTGTAGCTATTGTATATCACTTTGTTTGAGTTTTTTTTTTCTTCTGTTTAATACCTCAGCAGATCAATGCATTTTATGTATTTTGTTTAGTTTTTATATGATGCCGTACTGATGTAGTGCATTAAAGTTTACTATCTTTCAAAGAGTGTTTGAGTGTGTTTTATACAAATATTTTTTACTGTGTGTTTTACTGAATTATAAGTTTTCACTGTATTTTTAATACATTAAAATATATTATTTTCATATTTAATGGTTTTGTAAAAATATATTTTTAATATACTGTCTTATAGTGTTCTACTAATACATTATTAATAAGCTGATATTATATTTAAAATATACTTGGAACACATTAATGTGAAGCTAAAAATATACTTCAGCTGTATTTCTAAAGTAGATTTAAAGTGTATTAAAAATACAATTTAAAGAAGTGTTATTATATTACACTAAATGTACTTAAAATAGTTCCATTTTAACACAATTAAATATAATAAAATATATTACTATTACCTTAAAATTGAACTTAAATACATATTAAAGTACACTTAGTATACTTAAAGTTGTTTCAAAATAACACATTTAATACATACTTAATACAGTAAACTTAAAATACATTAAGTATATCAAAATAAGGACAATTTAAATATATTTCCTTTTCACCTGGGGATACAATGCAATTGTACTGTAAGTGTGCTTAATTGCTCATGAATCTAGTGCACTTGAAGTTTAAAAAAAGTTGTTCCATTTTAGTATACTATTTACACTAGAAGTGTAGTCAAATAGATGTTAAGTTGAAGTTAATACATAATTTAATACACTTAACTATACTTGGATTTGACGAAAATAGTACAAAATGTAGAAAATATACTTAGTACACTTTATTAAAGTATATTTTTAATAGAATTATTTTTCACCTGGGAAGCCTCTCTCGCTCTCTCTCTCTCTGGTAACATTTTATATATATGCTGGGTACAATTAATGGTATAAGTTTTTATCATCTCATACATCTATTTTGTAACTATTTTAAGTATAACCATATTGTAATTTAACCCTTTAAATTTTGAATAATCTGCTAACTAGTTTTGATTTGGTATTGACTTTAAAGTGCCATCTATTGCAATACAATATCATCCCTCTATATAGCAACGCTCTCCCACATATTAAACTATTGTAACTGCGCTTATTTTCGTTGTTGGTATAAGTAGCAGAGGGAGGTAATAGACAAGACATATACATTTTTCTTAGCCTAGAAATCTAGACGCACCCTAGCGGCAGCGAAAATTATTTCGCAGCCAGTGTGGTCTAGCAACTCTCCATAGGCTTTTGAGCTGTAAAAACCAAAAACTGGTCAGGCCAATCACATCGTGTATAGAGTCGGCGGGCGGGCTTAACACAATGACGGCACAGTTCATGACGTTCCGCGTGATTTCCATAGGTGATTTTCCTGCTACTTGAAAACAATGAAGATGCAGCGGTCTTTCGAATCGGCTTTGGCCGCGACTCTGGAGGACTTGGAGTTAAGAGAACGTCACTTAAGTCATTTTTAAAAAAGGAAGATGTGTTCGGAGTTTTACCGATCTGATACGGCAAAAGTTTAATATATCAATTAGCTCCGCTGGTGGAAAAACGCATGGGACTCACTCATCCACAACCGTTCGTTGCTCTGGTTGGTTGTAGCGCTATCCTATTGCGTGCAGAGGGATTTTGAAAGGTAACCGTTTATCCCGCCCCTCGGATTGAGGTATGTCAATGGAGAGTTCCCAGACCTAACATCTTGATGTAGGTCTGGCATGCCAGGCTACATTTTTCTACCATTTTGCTAATAACGTTTCTTTAGTCATTCGGCAGTCTTGCAGCCTGAACCCCTGCGGGAAATTTCCACAAATATTCCACTCCTGCGCACCTGTATATTCGGACGTCCTATTACCATACAAAGTTTTACACTTTGTCCACAATACTTTGTATAGTATAGTGTCCATGTCTGTCAGTTTGTGTTTAAATATACATTTTTGATCATCGTTTTCCACTTCTGATGTCCTTTCTAGCGAGAAATTACAATTGTAGTCATTAAATATTATCTTAGTTTTCACCAAAACCTGCTCTATTTTGCTGTAGATAATTAAACCATTATGCCTCAGAAGTCTGTCTGAAATCAGTTTCGTGAGGTGCCTTTCGTGCGCAAACACTGCCTGCAAAGTCATTGCCTGATAGGGCAGCAAAGCAACAAGTCAGCCGCCTAAGTTTTTGGATGCAGCCTTTGTTTGTTTTTATTCATCACATCTGTTCCTTTGTTTGATTTTCCCGTCACTCATCAGTTGCCATGGACACTCATCAGATCGGTAGCTGAAGCATTAAGAGTTCCTTTCACTGGAACTAAGGGGCCAAGCCCAATCCCTGAAAAGCAACCCCACACCATAATCCCCCCTCCACCAAACTTTACACTTAGCACAATGCAGTCTGGCAAGTACCATTCTCCTGACAACCACCAAACCCAGACTCGTCCATCGGATTGCCAGACCGAGAAGCGTCATTCGTTACTCCAGAGAACTCATCTCCACTGCTCTAAAGTCCAGTGGCGGCTCCTTTAATCACTGCATCCAACACTTTGCATTGATGTAAGACTTGGAAGTAGTTATGATTCACCTTGTCAAAATAATTTATGACCCTATGATTGATGGTGACCTCTTGACCTGGGGCGACCTCTTGACCTTTTGCCACGCCCCCGGACCACCCAAGTTGTGCTCTAGCGATGACCTTGACGCCTCCATGGTGGTGTCGCCTTTGACCTTGGGTATACTCCCAGGATGAAAATGACCTGTGACCATTGACTAATTGGAATGTCTATGACCTTGTTGTTACATGTGTGTCCTGTGTTTCCCCCTGCATTGTGTTTTGGTTCAGTCCTGTATCTCAGTTTTCCCGCTCCTCGTTTGTGTTCAGTTCCTTCACCTGTTTCTAGTTAATTTGCCCCAGCTGTGTCTTGTTCCCATGATCCGTTCTCTGTGTATGTAAACCCTATGTTCTCCCTCACTCCTTGTCGGTTCTCGTCAATGTTAACTGGTGTTTGCATCCGCTCTGTCTGCCTGTACCTGTTTGTTGTTTTGATTTATAGTAAAGTTTATTGTTTATTGGAATTCCTCGTCTCCTCGTGCTTTCTGCCCTACACCACCCGTAACAGAAGAACCGACCCCCCTAAAATGGACGATAGGGTAAGAATGGTCGTCCTGGCCGAGGAGAGCCAAAATCTCCCAGCCTATACCCATGGACGTGCGTTTGAGGGAACCCGTCTGGCCAGATTTCGTGGGATCCGTGGAGGCCGCAGTAGTGGCGGTGGTCGAGAGGAGTACCGACACCACTCTCCACTCTGGCTCCTCTTCGATCCAGGGCTGGTTCCGCTCAGCTCAAAGCCCTCTTCCCAGCTGGTTCCGCCCAGCTCAAAGCCCATTTCACCGCTGGTTCCGCCCAGCTCGAAGCCCTCTTCACCGCTGGTTCCGCCCAGCTCAAAGCCCTCTTCACAGCTGGTTCCGCCCAGCTCAAAGCCCATTTCACCGCTGGTTCCGCCCAGCTCGAAGCCCTCTTCACCGCTGGTTCCGCCCAGCTCAAAGCCCTCTTCACCGCTGGTCCTGCCCAGCTCAAAGCCTTCTTCACCGCTGGTCCCGTCCAGCCCAGATACCCATTCACCACTGGTCCCATCCAGCACAGAGCCCGTCGCCTACCCGCCAGAGCCTGAGCCCGTCACCTGCCCGCCAGAGCCTGAGCCCGTCGCCTGCCCGCCAGAGCCTGAGCCCGTCGCCTGCCCGTTAGAGACTGAGCACACCGTACGTGAGTATATCCAAGAGGACAC
Source organism: Rhinichthys osculus (assembly GCA_029959095.1). Lineage (NCBI taxonomy): Eukaryota > Metazoa > Chordata > Actinopteri > Cypriniformes > Leuciscidae > Rhinichthys > Rhinichthys osculus. Next base: position 43,215,485 of record JARWKJ010000007.1, read on the forward strand.
TGCGCTGATTGTAATGTCTGCGGCGATCCTGTATGTGTGGGCTACACGAACATCAGCTACAGCCCATGAACTCAGCCCCGAGTTTCCCAAACCACTGGTTCCGTCCAGCCCAGCCAAGCCCTCACTGCTGGTTCAGTCCAGCCCAGCCGAACCTTCTCCGCTGGTCCCGTCCAGCACTGCCGATCCTGAGCTTCCCTGCAGCACTGCCGAGCCTGAGCTTCCCTGCACGCCTGCCGAGCCTGAACTTCCCTGCACGCCTGCCGAACCTGAGCTTCCCTGCACGCCTGCCGAGCCTGAGCTTCCCTGCACGCCTGCCGAGCCTGAGCTTCCCTGCACGCCTGCCGAGCCTGAGCTTCCCTGCACGCCTGCCGAGCCTGGGCTTACCTGCACGCCTGCCGAGCCTGGGCTTACCTGCTCGCCTGCCAAGCCAGAGTTTCGCATCACACCTGCCGGGCCGGAGCTTCGCGTCATGCCGGCCGAGCCAGAGCCTTCTCCGCTGGTCCCGTCCAGCCCTTCAGAGCCTTCTCTGCTGGTCCCGTCCAGCCCTTCAGAGCCTTCTCCGCTGGTCCCGTCCAGCCCTTCAGAGCCTTCTCCGCTGGTCCCGTCCAGCCCTTCAGAGCCTTCACCGCTGGTTCCATCCAGCATAGCCGGGCCTTCACTGCTAGCCCAGCCAGAGACTTTCCACGTCCCGTCTGCCCACCCAGAGACTGTCCACGTCCCAGAGCCTGTCCCAGAGCCTGTGATTCCCCCCAAGAAAGTTTTGGGGGGGGGATATAGGCCACCCGAAGGTGCGTCTCCGCCATGGCCGCCCGAAGGTGCGTCTCCGCCATGGCCGCCCGAAGGTGCGTCTCCGCCATGGCCGCCCGAAGGTGCGTCTCCGCCATGGCCGCCCGAAGGGGATTCTCCGCCATGGCCGCCCGAAGGGGATTCTCCGCCATGGCCGCCCGAAGGGGATTCTCCGCCATGGCCGCCCGAGGGGTGGTCACCTACTCCGCCATGGCCCCCTGAACAGCCTGCTCCGCCCTGGAGGCTTCCTGCTCAGGGTAGGCCACGCCCTCGTCAGCCTCCAGGGCGCCCGGCCCCCCACCCCTATTGAAGTTATACGGCGCGAGGACGCGCCTTTTTGGAGGGGGCGTTATGTTACATGTGTGTCCTGTGTTTCCCCCTGCATTGTGTTTTGGTTCAGTCCTGTATCTCAGTTTTCCCGCTCCTCGTTTGTGTTCAGTTCCTTCACCTGTTTCTAGTTAATTTGCCCCAGCTGTGTCTTGTTCCCATGATCCGTTCTCTGTGTATGTAAACCCTCTGTTCTCCCTCACTCCTTGTCGGTTCTCGTCAATGTTAACTGGTGTTTGCATCCGCTCTGTCTGCCTGTACCTGTTTGTTGTTTTGATTTATAGTAAAGTTTATTGTTTATTGGAATTCCTCGTCTCCTCGTGCTTTCTGCCCTACACCACCCGTAACACTTGTGAGTATAATATGTCCATTGATTCATTTTTTAACTTTGTTCAACTAACACCTGAGGGTTATTTTTGACCTCTGACATCAGGTTGGGTCTGTGTGCCACATGCAGGCATCATCCCCTGCCCTCCACATTCCAGCACCGGGGGAATACTGGGGACAGTGGAAGTGAGAAAAAGAGGTTTTCTAATAATGAGATTAAGGAAAAATTTAACAGAACATATCATGAGTATGAAACACACTAGATTTTGGGTCACTCCCTGCCGAGTTAGCAGCTGGGTTACTTTCACTGATAGTAGTAATAGTGTACCCCCTCACAAACATATCCAGCTAATGGGTCACATAACCCAACACTGGACTGAATAAGAGGCCTCCTGTCCTGAGATCAAATCTTTACAGTAGGGGTGTAACCCCCGGCATCCTGGCCAAATTTGCCCAGTGGCCTCTGTCCATCACGGCCTCCTAATAATCCCCATATATATATATACACTGATTGGCTTCATCACTCTGTCTCCTCTCCACCAATAAGCTGGTGTGTGGCGAGCGTTCTGGCGCAATATGGCTGCCGTCGCATCATCCAAGTGGATGCTGCACATTGGTGGTGGTTGAGGAGATTCCCCCTTCCATGTGAAGCGCTTTGAGTGCCTAGAAAAGCGCTATATAAATGTAATGAATTATTATTATTACAGAAAGAAAAAAGAACAAACACAAGTAAGAGAATGCACCCATACAGTCTCAATATCACCAAATGTAGTATCAACACGCATGCCTTTAATCAGCTGCCACTGCCACACTTGCTGTGTTGATTACACTGGGATTCATGTAGAGTGATCAGACCATGTTCGACTGAAAGTAAAGCATATAATGTCAGAATGAGGAGATGACACAAAGTACAGCTGCTTTTTCTGACAATATGCAAACACGAATATTAGCACAGAGCAGGGGTGTCCAAACTCGTGTCCTGCAGAGTTCAGCTCCAGTTCCTCAACACTCCTGCCTGGAGGCCTTTAGTATGCCTTGATTCACTGATTTAGCTGTGTTTAAAAGGGTTTGTAGCTAAACTCTGCAGGACAGTGGCCCTCCAGGACCCACTTTAAAGACAGGACAGTTGACGGTTGGCATTGACTTCCATGTTAGGAAAAACAAGAATATGGAAGTCAATGGCTACCGTCAACTGTCCGACATTCTTCTCTCTTCAATCTTCTTTTGTGTTCAGCAGAAGAAAGAAACTCATACAGGTTTGGAACAACTTGAGAGTGAGTAAATTATGACAGAATTTTCATTTTTGGGTGAAATAACCATTTAACGTATGTCAGAATTGCACACTACGCTGCAGACAGAAAACCATTAAAAACATCTAAAAGTAGTCAGTCAGTTAAAGACCAAGAGAAAATCACTTTTGTAGCTGTAACAGATTGATTGTGATGTGAAAAATCAATCCACATATGAATCACGATTAATGCGCGATGGGCAACGGCAAGTTTCTTTGCACTACAATTCAGATAAATTGGATCTGTCGGGATTTACATCATATAAATTCACCCATTTCTCCCAAAATACATACAAGTAAAATGTAAAATAACTTTATTTTAAGGGAATTATGCATTAAGTAAATTATGCATTAGTTAAGCATAAATACACTAGTAATTAATGATTAACTTGATCACAATTATGCATTAGTTAAGCACGAACACGCTAGTAACTAATTTTTAACTTAACATATAGTAAGGACATATTAGCCACTGGAGGATCCACATTCATACAATAAATAAGCTAGTAATAAATGATTAACTGAATGTAGAGTTAACGCATTTTAGCCATTATTTACAACTTAGCAAACCATATATTATTTTTGTGTTGTAATGTAATGTTATATTTCAGTGATTCGCCATCTATTAAGTTAACTGAACAATATGAAGCTAGTAACTCTGTTAAATTAGAATAAGGCAATAATTATGGCTTAACTACTACTAATACAGTACTAATAAAGACAATTTGTTTAGCCATAGTTAATAATCAATATGTGCCATAATTAATGAGGATATAACGTTCACTTTAGAACAGGGGGTCAAATATGTATAACTATAATGTATAATTTGTATAACTGTAAAACCAGCACTAATTAAACATAGTTACTAGCTTCATATTGCTTCATATAACTTGATAGATGGTGAATCACTGAAATATAACATTACATTACTACACACACACAAAAAAAATGCTTTGCTAAGTTGTAAATAATGGCTAAAATGCCTCCACATCGTGCATTAAAATCGTTTAATGCACAGCTAGCCGTGGATTATCCCTTACTTATTTGAATTTATTTGTGCTGTTGCTTGTAGTTTGATTATTTTTTCTTATTTTCTTTGTTTTTATTTGACAGTAGCCCTTTTTTCCCCTGAAGATAGTACATACCGAACCATACCGAAACCGTGACCCTAAAACTGACAAAGCCAAACCTTGAGTAATTTGAACTGTTACACCACATTTTTATGGTGGCCCAGTAAGAACACATACAAAATTAAACAAGTCACAACACAACATGGCAAATTCTTTACTTCCTAAATGAGTACGGACCCCAGTCAAAGTTGCTTTCACATTCCCGCTAATCATATCACAGCTCCTACAGGTAGTCTTGGGTACAGTACCGTGGTATACTTCTCAGTCCGAACACCACTACCTTATTTTAATGCTCTAAAGAAAACTGATACATTATAATTACCTCCATTCTGCCAGGCTGCTTGTATTGATGTTGACATTTCATTTTATCTGCCAAATTAACTGGTGCCATCAGGTTCGTCATCTGCATCATCTTCAGTATCGGTCAACTGGATCTGATCTGAAATCATAACGTTAATTAAGTGCAATACTCTTGTATGGATATGTTGGGATTGGTATTGGAAAAACACCTACGGCACATTTTGAAATAGATATATGCAAAATACCATTAATTTGAATCTCATCAAGTGACTTTCCCTGGATGTTTCCAAGACAACCTTTGTCCATTGCTAAAAGTAGTTTTGAGATTTTCGCAAGCTGAATTGTCGCCTCAGGCAGTCTGTAGTGATCACGGTGGACACATATATGTCCAAGAAAGTCAGCCACCTGATCTAACTCATTGTCTTTGAGGTTTAAAATTTGTGAAAGGGTTGCAACATGTTTCCTGAGCTGGGTTGAGCGTAGATATTCTGTTTTTTTGGCTCCACACTTTTCTGCATGAAGTCTCAAGCTGTCTTGACCTCTGTAGTAACTTGAACAGTTTGGCCTAGCAAAGAGAAAGATATTGGCATCCTGCTCACCACATTCCATTCTTCTGCTGACTAATAGATTCAGGGATTCCACCATGTGTGTAGTTAGGAGGACTGCCACTTTTCGCCCACGTTTGCCCCTGATTTCTACCCCAGTTAAGTGCTCACAGAGCTTCTTTTCAAACTGGGTTAATCCCATGGACACATCAACATGGAGTGGGCTTTTGTCTCTTTTAATGAAGCTCTTCAAATGCATTTTGGACACCTCCCCCGCACGCCTTTGATTAAAAACTATAGCCTGAGCAAGAGTGGCTTTTGCAAGGTCAGCATAACTTTGGGGAGATGCTTCTTTCTTCAGTTTGTCAAAGGCAGCCTTTGCAGACTGTTGAGTGTAAAGAAGCTGTACATCCTGGGTAACAGGCAAGGTCGATGGTTTGTTGAATTTCTTCACACTAAGTGTGTTCAGAGCAGAGTGTGATACAAGCTCACACCACTGTGTGGAGTACAGTGCCTTGAAAGTTTCAGTTGATTTCATCAAGCCCTACAGTGAATTATGTAGCTATTTTCTGTAGAGAATGCTAGGGGTGTCGAAATTAATCGTTTCTACGATGCATTGCGATGTAGACGAGGATGATTCGGTATCGGTTCTGTAATAGACCATAACCGATTATAATGTACTGACGCTTTTCTGACGTCATTTGTCGCGTATGTGCTTTGCCGTGGTAGCATACAATGGCAGAGGGAGACGAGACGCAAGTGCAAGTACTTAAAAATGCTCCAACTAGAGACCTGCGCAGGATTCTGTCCCGCTCCTGCCCGCAAAAATATACAGGGCTCTCAAGTGTCACGCATTGAGCGTGACAGTCACTCATTTCGGTCTTTTGTCACGCTCTCCCACCACACATTGTATTTCTCACGCTGAAAAACTATTTGTAATATATTTAATATGCCGCAGCGCCCAAAACTCTGGCCTTGCCGCTCTCACTGTGGAACCGGCATGAATCAAGCGCGTTTCCTCTGGTGTTGTTCGTCGAGCTACACAATAGCCAATCAGAAAATAGCACTATTATATCTGGGTAAGATTTAACGCAACAACCAATGACAAAAATGCATCCATGGTACATGGTTTGGCATGACTGAATGCGCGCAAAGTGCGCTCCCTTAATTCCTAAAAAGCTGGCATCAGTTCACCGCGATCTCACACATCTCTATAATTATCAATGAAGCTTACTGCACGAATCTTTCATAATATCTACACTTTGTTTGTTATAATCAGAGGATTTGCACTGAACAAAAGTCCATTTTGAGCAGTGAGGGGAGTCTATCTTAAATGCTTCTGATTGGCCATCACATTCAAGAAATCAACACATATGTCTGTGATTGGGTACATTCCTCAACACTGCAAACATGTTATAAATAGAAACTGGTCTGTAAATCGTTTCTATTTTGATTTAGTTGTTCTTGTTGCTTTTCGGCAACAGATGAATAACAATTTATTCGTCTTTAGATGTTTTATTCATAGATATAAACATAACAAGATCAAAACATAAAACAAAAGCAGGACTGCCATGAACTCAAATACATAAACATGATGCTTACCAACAGTGGTTACAGGGAAACAAAACTTGACAAAGACACATGGCAACCATGAGGGCTTAAATACACACAAGGCTAATGACAAGACAAGGGACACCTGTGAACAATGGAACAATGAACCAATGACAACATGACACATCAGACAAGGGAAAACATGGCAGGATCACATGACTAACAGGGAATCAAATGACAAGACACAGGAACATTACATGAACAAACCCAAAACGTGACAGATCCCTCCCTCTAAGGGTGGCTACCGACGCCCAACAAAACCAAAACAAAACATCATTCCAGGAGGGTGGTGGAGCGGAGGACGTCTTGGGGGAGAGATGGTGGGCCAGCCCCATGCAGGGGAACGGCCTGGGTTGTGGCATGGCGTGGGCGGACCTGTGCCGTGGCATGGCGTGGGCGGACCTGGGCCGTGGCATGGCGTGGGCGGACCTGGGCCGTGGCATGGCGTGGGCGGACATGGGCAGAAAGCCAGGGCGGCGCAGGATGTGCAGGAAGCCAGGACGGCGCCAGCAGTGCGGGTTATGGGCTGGAACAGACACCGGCTCGGACTCAGGAACATGGACAGGCTTAGGAACAGGCGGACTGGCGGCGGTCATCTTGTCTGAGGGCTCAGGTTGCGTGGTGGCGGCCATCTTGGCCGGAGGCGAACTCTCAGGCGTGGCAGCCAACTTGGGCGAGAGCTCGTTGGCTGGAGCCGATGTGTGTGCTGCCACACACACAAAATTGCTGTGGCGGCTATCATAAGTGCTGTGTTATCCGGAGCTGACTCAGGCGCATCGGCCATCTTGTCCGAAGACACAGGCACGGTGAACAGTCTCTGGCTCGGCAGGCATGACGTGAACAGTCTCTGGATCGACAGGCATGATATGAATAAGCTCAGGCTTGGCAGGACTTACGTGAACAAGCCCCGGCTCGGCAGGACTGACGTGAAGCTCCGGGTAGGCAGTACTGACGTGAAGAAGCTCAGACTCGGCAGGACTGACGTGAAGCTCCGGCTCGGCAGTACTGACGTGAAGAAGCTCAGGCTCATCAGGCCTGACGTGAAGAGACTCAGACTTGACAGACATGACGTGAAGAGAATCAGGCTTGGGAGGCATGACGTGAAGTGACTCAGACTTGGCAGGCATGACATGAAGTGGCTCTGCCACAGTAATCGAGGAGCCGCTCCACAAAAGGGCATAGTCAATATATTCCTCTAGGGAAAATTTAATTTTCCCCCCAGGCAGTCCCTAACGCAAGGGTTCGTCTAGTCCACATCATTAAAATCTACCTGGCAGCATAGTCCACACAATTCCTCCACATACAGTGGGGAGAACAAGTATTTGATACTCTGACGATATTGCAACTGTCAGTGACGGAATCTAAAACAAAAATCCAGGAAATCACATTGTATGATTTTTAAGTAATTCATTTGCATTTTTTATTGCATGACATAAGTATTTAATCACCTACCAACCAGTAAGAATTTCGGCTCTCACAGACCTGTTAGTTTCTCTTTAAGAAACCCTCCTGTTCTCCACTCATTACCTGTATTAGCTACACCTGTTTGAACCTGTTACCTGTATAAAAGACACCTGTCTACACACTCAATCAAACAGACTCCAACCTCTCCACAATGGCCAATAACAGAGAGCTGTGTAAGGATATCAGGGATAAAATTCTAGACCTGCACAAGGCTGGGATGGGCTACAGGACAATAGGCAAGCAGCTTGGTGAGAAGGCAACAACAGTTGGCGCAATCATTAGAAAATGGAAGAAGTTTAAGATGACGGTTAATCTCCTTCGGTTTGGGGCTCCATGCAAGATCTCACCTCGTGGGGCATCAATGATGAGGAAGGTGAGGGATCAGCCCAGAACTACACGGCAGGACCTGGTCAATGACCTGAAGAGAGCTGGGACCACAGTCTCAAAGAAAACCATTAGTAACACACTACGCCGTCATGGATTAAAATCCTGCAGCGCACACAAGGTCCCCCTGCTCAAGCCAACGCATGTCCAGGCCCGTCTAAAGTTTGCCAATGACAATCTGGATGATCCAGAGGAGGAATGGGAGAAGGTCATGTGGTCTGAGGAGACAAAAATAGAGCTTTTTGGTCTAAACTCCACTCGCTGTGTTTAGAGGAAGAAGAAGGATGAGTACAACCCCAAGAACACCATCCCAACCGTGAAGCATGGAGGTGGAAACATCATTCTTTGGGGATGTTTTTCTGCAAAGGGGACTGGACGACTGCACCGTATTGAGGGGAGGATGGATGGGGCCATGTATCGCGAGATCTTGGCCAACAACCTCCTTCCCTCAGTAAGAGCATTGAAGATGGGTCGTGGCTGGGTCTTCCAGCATGACAACGACCCGAAACACACAGCCAGGGCAACTATGGAGTGGCTCCGTAAGAAGCATCTCAAGGTCCTGGAGTGGCCTAGCCAGGCTCCAGACCTGAACCCAATATAAAATCTTTGGAGGGAGCTGAAAGTCTGTATTGCCCAGCGACAGCCCCGAAACCTGAAAGATCTGGAGAAGGAGTGGAGAAGGAGTCTGTATGGAGGAATGGGCCAAAATCCCTGCTGCAGTGTGTGCAAACCTGGTCAAGAACTACAGGAAACGTATGATCTCTGTAATTGTAAACAAAGGTTTCTGTACCAAATATTAAGGTCTGCTTTTCTTTTTTTTTCTTTCTTTTTTTTTTTTTTTTTACAATAACACAACAGTGGTACTGGTATCTCATAACAGCTCGTACAGCCAAATATCATCTTACAATCTTTGGATATACATGTTCATATATATATGCATATAAAATTATAACAAAAATAGAAATAATAGTTATAATACAACAGGTCATATCAAAAAAAAAATCTCCAAGAAAGTTCCACAGAGAAGACAAAGTGCACCAGAAAACATCAGACCTTTGATGCAGATCATATGTTAGTTTCTCTAGAGGTAGAAGAGTAGCGGCTTGACTCATCCACATATTGACTGAGGGTTTCTGAGGAGTTGACCATCAGTGTTGGTCAAGTTACTTGGAAATAGTAATTAGTTACTGATTACTTCTCCAAGAAAGTAATCCAGTTACTTTACTGATTACTCATTTTCAAAAGTAATTAGTTACTTTACTAGTTACTTTACTAAGTTACTTTTCAAAAACATGATGCACGACCTGAATACACTATAAAGCAATAGACCTTTCAGCCTAATTCTATCCTTTCTGCATATTCCATCATCTAAAATTGAATCAAATAAAACATTCTCTTTTTTTAAAACTTGTTTTATTAGTTTAAATATTTTAACTTTATGCACATTGCATAAATCAAGCAAAAATGTAAAAAAATGCAACAGTCTCAGACTTGAAGAAAATTGAACATAAACCTATTTTCTGCACATTCCACCATATTTTAATGAAATAAAGTCGTCCTTCTGTTAATTTATATTTCTGCATATTCCAGCATATAAAATAAAAATATTTTTTGTTAAACACAGCAATAAAATAATTAAAATGAAAGTATAATAGTAAAGTGCAGAGAAGAGTAAAAATAATTTTACCAAAACAGAAAATGCTGTTGCATGCCACATTAAGGCTGTTAGTTCAGTCTCATTTTATGGCTACCCTGACAACGCCCTATGTTTTTTTGCTTTCTTTCGGAGTGAAACAGTGGTTATATCGCATCAGCAGAAGCTTCTCAAACCTCCTATCACACAATCTGTTCCTTTTCGGGGAAAGCACCAATCCACCTAAACTGAACAGCCGTTCCACTGGTGAACTGGATGGAGTTGGAGTGTTGTATTTCATGTACATCTTTTTAAGGTTTGGGAACTGATTCAGAATCTCAAGCTCATAGCCTGACCTTAAATAGTCAGTTACTTTTCTGCTGAGAAGCTTTCTGTGGGCTGATTCTCAAAATCAAAAAAGTCCATTTCAGCTGGGCTGGCTGCCAGTTGGGACACATTAGCATTGTCAGCTGCAGGTGCAGCTTTACGACACTCTGTTGTCAGAAGCTGCTTCAAATGCTCTCTCCTACGCTCATTTCTCAGCCATCGAAGTTTGAACTTGGGACAAGTGGGCGCTGCAAGAAGTCCTTCTTGGCTATCCAGTACAGCATCAAAACGAATCTTGATGGCCTGTAAAATACAATATGATATAACTAAGAATATATTTATTTTACTATATAAAATGCTATTTTAACTATTTTGTGGGCTCTACTGACCTAAACCATCTCATGTGCTATCAATACTGTATGAGATTTAATTTTGGTTGAGGCGGTTTTGACCTCTTTATTTCAATCTTATATTGATGTTAAGATTAATATTCATGATTAATGATGATCAATATCCCTGATATTGAACAGGGTATAAATAATTGATCATTTATTATATTCTATCATTTTAATAATTGTACTCACTGCTTAAAACAAACAAAGTGTAAGATCTGCCCACCATGAATGGTATAATAAATTCAACAAATCCACCCAAATCAATTATCAAATAATAATCTTACCTTTACAATAACGTCTGGAAGGCTGGCTGTCATTCTAGAGAGGCCATCTTTCAGGGCTAGTGTCTTTGACATCAGGCTTGTGAGTGTTGGTAGTAAAGCCCCATAGGTGCATTCATCCCCTTGTAAGATGTCTAGTGCTACGGTCAGGGGCTTCATCACGGTGCAGTACTCTTGTAAGAATACAGGTCTTTCTCAAAAAAATTAGCATATTGTGATAAAGTTCATTATTTTCCATAATGTAATGATAAAAATTAAACTTTCATATATTTTAGATTCATTGCACACCAACTGAAATATTTCAGGTCTTTTATTGTTTTAATACCAATAAATGCCAAAATGCCTGAAGTCCAGTGTCAAGTACCCACAGTCAGTGATGGTCTGGGGTGCCATGTCAGCTGCTGGTGTTGGTGCACTGTGTTTTATCAAGGGCAGGTTCAATGCAGCTAGCTATCAGGAGATTTTGGAGCACTTCATGCTTCCATCTGCTGAAAAGCTTTATGGAGATGAAGATTTCATTTTTCAGCACGACCTGGCCCCTGCTCACAGTGCCAAAACCACTGGTAAATGGTTTACTGACCATGGTATTACTGTGCTCAATTGGCCTGCCAACTCTCCTGACCTGAACCCCATAGAGAATCTGTGGGATATTGTGAAGAGAAAGTTGAGAGACGCAAGACCCAACACTCTGGATGAGCTTAAGGCCGCTATCGAAGCATCCTTGCCCTCCATAACACCTCAGCAGTGCCACAGGCTGATTGCCTCCATGCCACGCCGCATTGAAGCAGTCAAAAGGATTCCCGACCAAGTATTGACTATTGAGTGCATAACTGAACATAATTATTTGAAGGTTGACTTTTTTTTGTATTAAAAACACTTCTTTTATTGGTCGAATTAAATATGCTAATTTTTTGAGACAGGAATTTCGGGTTTTCATGAGCATTATGCCAAAATCATCAGTATTAAAACAATAAAAGACCTGAAATATTTCAGTTGGTGTGCAATGATTCTAAAATATATGAAAGTTTAATTTTTATCATTACATTATGGAAAATAATGAACTTTATCACAATATGCAATTTTTTTTAGAAGGACCTGTAGGTACTCCCTTTCATTAAGGCACTTGATTCCCAGTTTTACACACAGGGGATTCAGCTCATTCATCGGAATTGTGATGATTCTGGAAATGGCCTCGTACAGGGAATTCCACCTTGTGGATGTGGGTACCATTAGTTTCCTGCGGCTGATTTCCTCCACCTGTTCAGAGGCTAATGTTGATCGACTTGCTTTAGTCCAAAGAGGAGAGCATTTTGCAATACTACTCCTATATACAGCCTTGGTGTCTGCACAGGAATTTAGATGTTTGTCAACATCACTTGTTGAAATGAGGTTAATTGTGTGTGATGCACACCTGTAGTGTGGAGGGAGGCTAAAGTGTCCATCACCAGATGCGGTTGAAAGAGCTTCTATGACATCTGTAAAAGTCGGTTCCTCATCATCACCTTCTTCTTCATTTTCAGATTCAGACTAAATTACAGGGCTGATACACTCTGAATGCTTTGGCAAAATTAGATGCATTATCAGTTACAGTGGCAACAACTTTACCATGCAGTCCATATGATGAATGGATTTCATCAATCTCTGCTCCAATTACATCGTAGGTGTGCCTGCCTCTAATTCTCTTACATGCTAGGGCGGCCTTGTTGCGCTGTAAAGTGGAATTAATCCAGTGAACTGTTACACCCATAAAACTTTTGTTATTTACCGTCCAGATGTCAGCAGTAGTGGAAACAAAGTCTACATCTCCGAGTGCAGCCTTCAAAGTAGCGTCCATTATGTCGTATTCTCTCTCAAGGTATCCTGCAAATGACTTTCTCTGCGGCAGCTTGACACCTTGTTTGGTCGGTATTTTTTCTACGATGCGTCGGAACGATTCAGAGTCAACAGTGGAAATTGGCTGCATGTCCTCGACAATATAGCCAGCGACGAGCTTATTCAGTTCAGCGGCACTATGTCCTGTCACTTTTAAGTCTATTTTCACCTGTTTAGCAGGTGAGGGGCCCTCTGAGGTTCGCCCGGTGGAATTGGATGTAGCCGCAGCGGTCATGTCAGTTGGCGGTTCAGGGTTATTTTTAATCAGTTTCACATTCCTGTGCCGGCTTGCTAGGTGCTTGCTCAGATTTGAGGTGAAATTTTTCGCTGTAGATAAAAGTTTTCTTCCCACGCAGAGTGTACAGCGGACGCTGATGTTTTTGTCACCTTTAACCAAGTCAAACTCAAAGTAATGTCGGTACTTCCAAGCATTAAATGCTGCATGGTCCTGCTCTCTCCCGCGCTCCATGTTGTCTCGTTCAACACTACACATGTCGGTGTTTACCACTGACGACTAGGGTTGGGAACCGAGAACCGGTTCTTATGCAGTGTTTTTTCAAATATACCGGAACCGTGCGAAATTCCTGAGTTTCGGTTCCGAAAACGGTTCTGATGCGATGTGTGGACGAAGTGCTGGGAGCTTATCCTTTAATAGCGACGTCTCACCACATGAATATTATTCACGAGTTCACACTTACAAATGATCAGAGAATAGATGGTTATGCGTATTTGGCGTGCTGTCCGGGGGGAGGGCTCCGAGCTCGGAAATTGGGCCCGAACCCAGAGTACTCCCCCCGTATCTCTGTTTAGGAAGATAACTAGGCAAGTGTGAGGAGATGGGGTGGTGGAGGGATGCTGAAAACTGTCGAGGAATATGGGTGAGTCGACTGAGTATATTTATAGGCTTTACTCGTGCTGATTGAGTGGACCTGTTGATTACTGATTGCTGACAGCTGGCTGGAATGACTTGATTGTTTGATCATTAGAACGTGTTCCTCCCGAACCTTGTTAATAAAACATCAAAAAATTGTAATGAATGCACTGTCCCTCGCGCTATTCGTACAACAAGTTACTTTTTTTGCGTCAGATATCAACGCAGAGAGAGAGAATAAAGACAGTAGAGCTGCACCATTAATCTTTAAACGATCTCGATTCAAATACGCACGCGATCTTATTCCTAAATGACAAAAACTTCACACCGGGACATTCAAATCTGTTTGCGCTGTCGCTGACCCAGAGAGAGCAGTTCTACATGAAACAGCTAGCTTTACTTTCAGCCTTTTCAACAACACAGTATCGATATTTCTGTGTTAAAAATATTCAAATGATCACAGAAGTACTGAGATAAAAGTTTATAGTTTGAGAATAAACACTGATGTCTACTGTAGCAACCAAAACAGTTAATCACCTTTTGAAAGTCGCTTCAAATAACGAAAATTCGCTTCAGAATTTACTAAATGTAGCGTCATATACATAAACATAGAGAAGTAGCTCCGGCTACAATATTCTTCCGCAAGACGCATGCATTTCTGTTTATTAACTGCTAGAGCACTTTAATCCAGTAAGGAAACAAGTGAAGTTTTTATGAATCAATCATTCAAACCGATTTTAAAAATATTATGTTTCACCTGTCTGGATCTTACATGTGTGTTCAAGCATATTCTACCCCTTCTGAGAGGGTATTCCACTGCTGGAGATACAATAAGATATAGGAGAGGTCCCAAATTATCCTTGAGAATGCAACATTTTTTTATTTTCCTTCAGAAAAAATTATTGCTAAATAATATGTTGCATTTGTTGACATTGCCAGTCTGTTAAACTCATTTGACAAGTATAAGAAATAAAACACAAAAAGGATTGTGTATTTTCCCCTTACTACTATTTGTATTAGTTGTTTTAATAATTTGTATTGAATGGGAACCGGAACCGGAACCGAAAAATTTCGTCCGATTCCCAACCCTACTGACGACGCGGCGCTCATACGTCATCATTGTTACTCACGACTCACGTCACGAGACAGTGTCACGAAACAAAATCACGGTCAAGTAATGCAGTAACGCAGCCTGCTTACGGGGAAGTATCTATAATCTAATTACTGTTTTTGCAACTGTAATCCCTTACTCTACTCGTTACTTGAAAAAAGTAATCGGATTACAGTAACGCGTTACTTCAAACGCGTTACTGCCCATCACTGTTGACCATAGAAGTAAAATACATTTTCTTGCTAAATATAAACAAAAATTGAGTACAGTTTCTTTGTCACCATCAAGGCACAGACAAGCTTTACAGTTCAGAAGATATACATTTGGAGACTGTGCAATTTTGTGGATCTCCTTCCAGTAAACTTTAATTTTATCACAATCCCAAAACACATGCATCACCGTACCAGTGTCTGCCCTGCATTTGAAACATAATTGGCTTTATGCCACAGCTTCACTACTTCCTGAACTTCAGCCAGCCCTTTGTTTCCTGTCTGTCATTATTGGACAAACTGATTAATCCAGGTGTGCCTGGCCTCAGTAACAATAATCAGGCACACCTGGATTAATCAGTTTGTCCAATAATGACAGACAGGAAACAAAGGGCTGGCTGAAGTTCAGGAAGTAGTGAAGCTGTGAATAAAGCCTATTGAGAAGAATTGGGGAACATTTTATGAAGGCGAACTGGAGTTAGATATGTCCTGTGTGTACTGATACTGACTA
The DNA here is from genome assembly GCA_029959095.1 of Rhinichthys osculus. NCBI lineage: Eukaryota > Metazoa > Chordata > Actinopteri > Cypriniformes > Leuciscidae > Rhinichthys > Rhinichthys osculus. The sequence goes on from JARWKJ010000007.1 coordinate 43,230,857, forward strand.
TTGTAACAGTTAACCAACAGAGGGCGCCGTTAAGCGGTGTTGCTTCATGTTGCTTGTTAACGGAGTTTGAGCAATAAAGCACTCTTGAGAATGGCAGTCTATGTGTACAGTTCAGTTAATACACTGTGAATAAATTTATAATTTTGTTTGTGGGCCGAAATTGAAACACCTTTAGGGAAAACCCATGTACAAACAGATAACCACTCCTCGTCACTAAAATTTGATCCTAAGTCCTTTTCCCATATCACCCTCAAAGAGTCAAAAGTTGAAGGACAAACATTAGACAGCAATGTATATAACTCCGAGATCTTCTTCTTAAGTGTAAATGAAGAGAAAAGCTGCTTTTCCATTTCAGTCAAATCAAATCGTATATTGCCTTCTTTTAAGTGTGACTCTAAAAAGTGTCGTAATTGAAGAAATTTATAAAAATCATTACTGGGAAGCAGAGGTGGGAGACTCGAGTCATATGACTTGACTCGAGTCAGACTCGAGTCGCAATTTTCTGGACTTGAGACTTACTTGACTAGATCTCTTGACTTGACTTTATACTTGCTCCTTGTGACTTTAGACTTGACTCGGACTTGTGCCTATTTACTTGAAATGACTTGTGAAAAAAAAAAATTCAATTATTGTGTATTTTTTATTCCTCATAAGAGGGAGCGTGGGCGGTAATGCACTCACTCTGTGTGTGCGGGTTGAGGGAGAATAAAAAGATTCACGGGACTCCCGCAAACTAGAAATATCTATGAATAAAACATAAAAACTTTATTAGGGCTTTATAACGGAATTAGGGCGCGCACGCCACGCAGGCATGCCAAACCATGCACGCAGGAGCTGCTTGCTTTTATGTCTAACAGTGGTTTGTGTGTTAATGCTTTAATAACAAATAATTTATCAGGAGCATTTATGCTCATGTGTATGGTGGCGACACGTAGGCTAACTTAAAAGTATTTGTAGGTAGGCAACAGAAAAAAAGTATTTTTACGGGCGGGAGCGGGACAAAACATAAATGTTGCGGGCGGGAGAAAGTAATAAAGAAAGTAGTTGAGACGTCAGTTATAACGACCCACGTATTAAAAAAATAGTCGGGTTTAAATCATTTAAATGATTAGATTTGTTTTCTTAAAATTTCCATATAATATTTTGTGTTATGGGATCAAATCACCTGGATGTTTAGAGTAAGAACATACAAACTTTGGCATACAGTACTAATTTAGAATGCAATATCTTTTTAGTTTTTTTTTTACAAGATGGGAAAAGTTGTATTAATTCTTGTTTGCTTGTGTTCATTTAATTTATTTTTATTTTAGAGCATTTAAAGTGCTTCTTAATGCTAATTTATTTATTAGACACAAGATAATTTGTTTATTTTTGTAACCCATCAGCACTCTGTGTCTAAATAAGTAATAAAAGTCCCAGAGTTAAAAAATGTGTAAAACTAGCCTGTGTGCGACTTGGTATGACTTGATGACTAAGTTGCGACTTGACTTGACAAAGAGTATGACTTGACTTGACCCTTACAACAGAATGACTTGACTTGACTTTGACTTGCAATGTTAAGACTTGGACTTGACTTGAGACTTGCATTTAGTGACTTACTCCCACCTCTGCTGGGAAGGTTAAATTCCTGCCTTAATGTCTGAAATGACCTCAAATGACCATTATCAAATAAATGACCAAGCTCCAACACTCTTCTCAACCTCCAGGTCAGAAGACCAATATTCTGTATGGGTGGGGGAAGATCAGGATTGAGTGCGATAGGAGACTTGAGAGACAGCTTATTTGGAATAGCTAGATATTTCTTAACATCCTTCCACACCAAAAGGGTATTAGTAACAGTGAAAATATTAGTCAGAGATTCAATTTTTTGTATATTATGAATAAATGGCAGAGAGCATATCAGTCTAGGAAAACATCTTGAAGATTCAATCCCAGTCCAGCGTGAATCAGATTCCCTTGGTTTCATCAAAACCGAAAGTTTGAGTCTGGGTTTTTTATGATTCCAAATATACCTTGAAACCGAATAATTAATCTTTTTTGAAAAATCCGTAGTTAAGTAGCATGGCAAATTTTGGAACAGAAAGTTCAATCTCGGAAGAATTTTCATTCTTATAACATTAATCCTGCCAAAAAAAGAATTTGGAAACGTTGACCAATCTGATAGGTTCTGATAAATTTTTGTAATTAACTGAGGATAATTGGCTTTAAACAGATTTTCCAAATCAGGTGTGATATTGATTCCCAAATATTGAAATCCAGAACCTGCTAAATGAAAGGGGGAATTTGAAACAGCTTCGCAGGGAACATGCATGTACAGAGCTTGAGATTTGTCCAAATTAATCTTATATCCTGAAAAATTACTGTATTTTTCAATTACAGCAAGAATTGCATCAGTAGAGGTCTCATGGTATTTAAGATAGAGCAGAACATCATCTGCATAAAGGGATATACGATGTTCATCTGGACCTATTTTAATACCATGTATGTTAGCATTAATTCTCACAGCAACAGCCTGGTTGCTGTTTGGTTCAATAACCAAAGAGAATAGCAATGGCGAGAGTGGGCAGCCTTGACGACAGCCTCTGCTAACTGAAAACCTGTCAGACAACACTTTGTTAGTGTTAACTTGAGCCATAGGATTAGAATATAAAAGTTTAACTAAACTGATAAAATTAGATCCTAGTTCTACTTTCTCTAATACTGCAAAAAGAAAAGGCCATTCCACCCAATCAAATGCCTTTTTGGCATCAAGGGATATAATGAAGGCAGCGTCCTTGGAAACATTTAAATAATCTATAATATCTATCGCATTGTGGCTATGGCAGCATCCCATTTTATTGCGGGGGAAACAGGCGAATTCTGATTATCCTGGCAATATTGAATTATTTTCTGTCTAAAATCAGAGCAAAAATCGGTATTGCTTAAAAATGAAGTGTTGAATTTCCAGAAGGTTGACTTCTGGATTGATATACTAATATCAATATTTAAATGGGCCATGATCGGATAACACAATAGGGCCAATATGACAAGAACTCACACAATGTATACACTCAGAAGGTATGAAAAAATAATTCAGTCTAGAATACGAGTTGTGAGAATGAGAGTAGAAAGTATAATCCCTGTCTTTTGGATGCATCTCTCTCCAAATATCCACCAGACCAAGATCCTTACAAGTATTATGTATAATATGCAAGGATTTACAACCAATTAAAATCCGGGGTGAGGATTTATCTACATTTCCATCAAGTACGCAATTGAAATCACCTCCCAAAAATCCAATGTTCTTGCAAAGCTGGTCAAACTTTAAGACCACATATGACATAAAATTGGGGCAATCTATATTTGGAGCGTATACATTCCATAAAGTGATATGTCTTCCAAGAATAAAACCAGAAATTAACACGAATCTTCCATCAGAGTCATATTCTGCATGTTCGAGAATGAATGGAATATTTTTATGAATAAGAATTGCAGTACCCCTACTATTTGATGAGAATGAAGAAAAATAAATCTGACCAACCCAGTCTCTTTTCAACTTCATATGTTCCTTATCAGATAAATGAGTTTCCTGTAATAGCGCTATAGATGCATGTTCCTTTTTAAGGAACGTTAAAATTTTCTTCCTCTTAATTACATGACCTATGCCCTTCACATTCCAAGTTAATAAATTAAGAACATTCTGCATACAGAAAAACAAGATAGAGTCAAAAGAATTATAGCATGCAACGACATACAATAAATGATGTCAGTATGAGATACCGAATACGAACAAAAGTGAACCACAAGTAAAACACATAACGAACCTGTTAAAACCTCCCCCAAAGGCCCCATCCCCAAACGATGAGTCACAGATGATGTCAAAAAGTCACAAAATAACATAAGAAACCTTGAAACAGCTGATAGCACACTACCACCAAGTTATACAGCCCGTCACGGCCCGCTCCACTAAACTATGTACTATAAACATATAACGGAAATACATGAAGCCATTGAGATGATAATTATTAAAATAAACAAATAAACATTTGAAATAAAATAAAATAACTCCCCTTTCATACCAGCCACGTATACAAGGTATATGAAAAGTTGCAAACCTGCGTGGGTAGTAATAACATTTTGGGTATTGCCTTAAAGGGTAACTATTCGTACATGTCCAATGGAATCAACAGAATTTTTCTTCCGGAAACCAAGGTGTAGCTAGATTTCAAACCGAAGTCAAAGTTATTGGACCAGGGAATCCAAAAAAGCCTTGGCTGACTTCGGGTCATCGAACAAGTGAATCTTTCCGTTATGCAGACACCTGAGCCTGGCCGGATAAGCGAACCCACGGTACAGACCGCGGTCAGCCAAAGCTTTACTCACAGTCGTGAACTCACAGCGTTTCTGCAGCAGGCCTGCTGACAAATCTGAGTAGAATCGAAGCTCTGAGCCATTGTGCATAACCGTCTTCTTAAGTGCCACCCTCAGAATTGCATCCTTATCAGGGAACCGTAGAAACCGAACTAAAATACTTCTCGGAGATGAATTCGGGTTGTTAGATGCGAAGGTGGGAGATCTGTGAGCCCTCTCGATGTCCAGTGCAAGAAAGTCAGCAGACAAATCTAACCATTTCGGAATCATGTCACGCAAATACGCAGAGGGCGGGCCGGAGCCCTCAGCTTTCTCTGGCAGACCCACTATTTTCAGATTCTTGCGGCGACCTCTGTTTTCAAGATCGTCTATCTTTGTCTGCATTTGATCACCTTCAGTAGTTGCTGCCGAATCTTCGACAGCCGAAATTCTCCGTTCAGTTTCTTCCAGGCGAGTTTCAGCGCCCGTTATTCTCTCGGTGATTGCGGCGAATGAATTCTGAAGGCAAGACACAGAACTGGCTATCCCCTCCAGATGACTAGTAATTCCGTCGCGCCTCGATCCGTTGGGCCTTTATTTCTAATAAAATCAGCGACATATCCAATTGTGAATCGACTGCGTTAACCTCAGATTCAGCTTTCTGCGAGTGTGCATGCCAAAAATAGGAAAATCTTTGTCAGAAGTTGTGTCTGACATGGTTATAAATCCGTTCGACGAGATAAAATGAGAATTTGGAGGAATAAATGTTAATTATTTGAAAATTTGAGTGGAGCAAAGAACTCAGGCAGCCATCTCACTCTGGGTCACGTGACGTCCCCCAGGTCTGCTTTTCTGATGCATCAAATACTTATGTCATTCAATAAAATACAAATGAATGAAAAATTTGATTTTCTGGATTTTTGTTTTAGATTCCATCACTCACAGTTGAAGAGTATACCTATTATAAAAATTACATACTTCTACATGCTTTGTAAGTGGAAAAACCTTCAAAAATCGCAGTGTATCAAATACTTGTTCTCCCCACTGTATATTTCCAGGGGACGATTCCCCTGGCGTAGATTTAGGAGGACAACTGCTGGGTTCATTGTTGACGGTCAAGTTTTCTGTAATGGATCCACTGAAGGCAAGTTTGAAGAGAACCCAAGTGCAGTTTATTTATAAACATAACAAGATCAAAACATAAAACAAAAGCATGGCGTGGCATGAACACAAAAACATGACCATGACCATGACCACCCATGGTTACAGGGAAACACAACTTGACAAAGACACATGGCAACCATGAGGGTTTAAATACACAAAAGAACAATGAAAGAATGAACCAATGACAACAGCTCAGGTACACACTACGTCCAATATACAATGTGGTCATTTTTTGGTAGTTGTTAAACATGATACCGTGCGAGTGTTAAAATGGAAGACAATGAGGCTCTTCATATGTTTTTTTCATTCAGGAAGAGGAGTGTTCACCAAGCAAAAAGAGGATTTTGTGGTTGAATATAAAGGCCTATTCACACAGGAACAAGAATCTTCTGGGAGGGTTTCTTTTTGACTTTCCATGAAAAGGACTTTCCATTGTGGTGGTAATTGATTTTTATCCTTGATTGCAGTACATTGATAATGCATTCTAATACATGCATAGAATAATGACAACAACTTGCAATATAGGCCCTGTTCCGTATGACACACATTATGTTCACATGTGTAAGGCCTGGCTCAATAAACACAATGGAGGCCATTTGATCCGTTAAATGAAATGAAATGCATTTGCTCATGTATTAACTCGTATATTCATCTGACTCCATAAATGAAAATGTTTTAATGATATCTGTGCATCATTAAATGTAACCGAATGTTTGACTATTCTTTTTAACTCTTTACTTAAAATAATGTTAGAGTCGATTAGAATAAAATCAAATGTTTACAAAATAGTATGTCAGGTAAATGTATCATGCCAATTTCCTAATCAGTTCAAAGATGATAGATACAAAACATCAAATGCTCAGAGAATATGCAATACCTTGACATTAGGAAATACATGATGCTGATACATGAGATACATGTCTCAGCAACTCTCAGCATTCACAGGCCAATTTGAGCTACAAATCGTCCCAACCACCTGTTGCATTTCATTTTATAGCCAGACCAAGGCAGAAACCTCTTTTCAAATGTAAACAGGGGTTGTCTTGTCATATATTTTTGTCATTATTTTTTGAGAATGCAAGACACACACAAACACATGCCTATCTTCATAATTCTAGGTTTGACTTCTAATGTTTTTTAATTCGACCCATATCCAAAATTTCACTTGCACTGCACTGCAATATACAGTGAAAGTCCAAATTTTCAATACTACTCAAAACCATTTTTTATTCATGATTAAAATTGCATTGCATATAATGTGTGCTGGTCAACTGGTCTAAAATTAAGAAACCACAAGAAAACTGTAAAAAAACAAAACAAATACAAATAGATGCGTACATTTAAGATAGTTCTACTTAATTTATTATTCAAATATCCAAATATGATACTAAATTAAAAGAAAAGAAAAAAGGGCTTTTATTTGTGACATGCTGTCTTTGCATTTGAACATTGCACATTTTAAACAGGACACGCATTAGCTGAATAAACGTTAGCCAATACAAACATACTTACAGAAAATAGTTGACTATGAATAGACAGGAGTCGTGTCACAGGACCAATAATAGCAAAATTAATCACTTATTCTAAAAAGAATATCAAGTATAAGTTAGACGAATCTGACATATAGGGCTGTGTTAATAGTAAAACGTCTGTCATTTAACGAATTTTAAAAACACGGATGGATTATAAAAAATGCTTTCTGACATTTTGACAGAAAAATCACAAGCAAGAACAAAATTGAAACTTAGCCCATCAATTTTCATTTTACAATTATCTTCTCTCTCTGTGTGTGCGGTCTGTGTTTGTGGTAGAGAGCTCGCGCAGCACTGATACAATGGTACTTTTTAATCCGTAAGGAACTAACACGCTAGTTTTCATACAAAATTATTATGTAACATAATTAGGTACTTTAGTTATTATTAACACAATAATGTAACACATGCAGGCTACGTTTCTCACACTGAGAATGAATAAATAAACGCCTGTTTCTCCAGACTCGCGTTTATCAGTAATCCACAAATCACAGAACTTTCATAATCACTAAGCCATAGCGATTTTAATTTTATTTAGATTTATTGTTCATCAATACTTAAGCATTTTACAATTTGCATGGCTGAATCATGTCTGTAACCGTGAGATGCTCTAGTCGCGGGACAAAACATCGCTCTCCCGTTCCGACTACAACATTAAAAAGGTTCTCCCCACTCAGTGAAACACCCACTGAGAATCCTGTTGAATGTGCCCTAGTTATTGGCGATTCTATTACACAGAACGTGAAAATAGAGACACCAGCCACCATAGTCACATGTTTGCTGGGAGCCAGAGTACCTGACATCAAAGCAAATTTAAAAGTGCTGGCTAATGCTAATCGTAAATTCTCTAAGATTATTATTCACGTCGGCACAAATGATGTTGGACTTCGCCAGTCGGAGATCACTAAAATTAATGTTAAAGAGGTGTGTGAACTTGCAAGTACGATGTCTGGCACAGTAATCTGCTCTGGCCCCCTTCCTGTTCGCAGGAGTGATGAGATAGTTAGTAGACTGTCCTCACTCAATGGCTGAGTGTCTAAGTGGTGTCTGCAAAATAACATAGAATTCATAGACAATTGGAAAAGTTTTTAGGGCAGACCTGAGCTATTGAAAAGAGATGGTATTCATACTTCCTGGGCTGGTGCTGCTCTTCTCTCTAGTAATTTGGCACATAGTCTTAGAGCTGAAACATGACAATCTGGGGCTCAGGTCAGGAAGCAGACAGACTGGCTAAACCGACCGTTTGCTAGCTGCCTCACATCACCAAGGTCAGATAAATCCCATCACACAGAGCCTCTTTCACCCAGATATCATCACATAGAGACTGTGTCTGTTCCCCGAATTAGGAAATACAAAAAACTACCAAACCCATCTAAGGTTAAACATTTAATTGATGTTCAACAAATAAAAAACAGATTTAATACAATTGAACAAATGATAAAGCTTGGGTTGCTGAATATTCGATCCCTTATTTCAAAAGCACTTATTGTTAATGATATGATTACAGACTATAACCTAGATGTGCTGTGTATGACAGAAACATGGCTTAAACCAAACAATTAAATTACTTTAAATGAGTCCACCCCCCAAGATTGCTGTTATAAACATGAACCTTGTCTGAAAGGCAAAGGGGGAGGCTGTAATTTATAGTAATATTTTCAAAATGACAAAAAAGTCTAGTTTCAAATTTAATTATTTTGAAGTGTTGGTGCTTAATGTAACAATTTATAGTGTAAATGATGAATCACGTTTGAGATTTGTGCTGGCTACTGTATACAGGCCACCAGGGCACCAAACAGACTTTATCAAAGAATTTGCCGACTTTCTATCAGAGTTAGTACTGGCTGCAGATAAAGTCCTAATTGTTGGTATTTTAATATATATGTAGATAATGAAAAAGATGCATTGGGATTGGCATTTAAAGATATTCTTAACTCTAATGGAGTTAGACAACACGTGTCAGGACCTACTCATTATCATAATCATACTCTAGATCTAATATTATCACACGGAATCATGTTGATGATATTGAAATTCTGCAGCAGAGCGATGACATCTCAGATCATTATCTAATTTTGTGTAAACTCCATTTAGCCAAGGCTGCAAAGCCGACTCTGTGTTACAAATATGTTAGACCTATCACTTCTGCCACTAAAGATTGCTTTATTAATAATCTTCCTGATCAGTTTCATCATCTCAGCATCCTAGAAAGCTTAGAAGAACTCGATATTGCGACAGAAACGTTTAACTCTTTCTTTTCCAGCACTTTAGACACAGTTGATCCGTTGCGCTTAAAGAAGATTAAAGAAAATAGTCCAATGCCGTGGTACAACCACCACACTTAGGCCCTTAAGAGAGCAGCCAGAAAAATGGAGCGAAACTGGAAGAAAACTAAATTAGAGGTATTTCGCATTTCATGGAAGGAGAGCTCGATTGCAAACAGAGAGGCACACTATGCAGGAATTCCGTTTTTGTCAAACAGCGACCCCTAGAGTCGCTGTGGAGTACTTGTATTTAACGTTACTGTCGTAAATACCACTCACGCAGAGCGTCTCTGCCATAGACTGGTCTCTCCACTCACGGCCTGATACCTCTTTGAAGCTGTTATATTAAGGTACTAATCTTGCATAGTGTGCATTTTTTGCATTAAATAAGAGATCTAGCGCTAAAATGTGTTTTTGAACTCAAGCTGAGCGCTCGCGTCCACTGCTATCAGTTTAATGGATACAGTGTTCTCTGTGACGTGCAGTCTTCACTCGGATGCGCTCTTCAAGCTATCGCCGTTGCGGAGACTCTCTATTCATTCCGGTGAAATCACAAAATAAAATGCACAAAAACGTGTCCCTGCTTGATATAGACTGTAACCACTGATGAACATATTCATCAGTGGTATTCGTTTTGATGAGAGAGAAAAAACGTAGAACCTGTAACCTCTGACACTTGGCAAAATATTTACCACTAGACCATTACAGAACTCAAACAAAACTTGCGGATTGATGCTTTTATTTACGGGTTGAGCAGAGAGGCTCATTCTCTTTTTCTTTTCCTAGTGTCTTCTGACCGCGTTTTCTTTGCTTTTTCCATCGTCGAGTATCGCGTCTGAAATGCGCGCAAGTGTCTTCGTGCTTCATATGTTGTTGTTGATGTGTGTGACGTCGTTGCAGTAAAGCATGTTGTGATTCTCGTGAGATTTGTCAGGGGCGCTCCTCTCAAACTTGCATTGCTATTTTTTCCAGCAGCGTTGGAGCAAATACTTTGAAGCTGTTATATTAAGGTACAATTCTTGCATAGTGTGCCTTTAAAAACTCCTAGATCTGCTTATTTTTCAACCCTATTAGAAGAAAATAAACAAAACCCTAGGTATTTATTTGAACAGTTGCTAAACTAACGGAAAATAAAGCTTCAAGCCCAGAAGTTTCCAAGCAGCACAACAGTAATGACTTTATGAGAGTCTTCACTTATAAGATTGATAATATCAGGGAGAAAAATTTTAACTATGCAACCGTCTACTATAACATCGCATCAGGGAGTGCATTGTAGTTTCCCCAAGGAAAATTCGATTTATTCATTGCTATAGAAGAGGAAGAATTTTCTAAACTCGTCAAATCCTCTAAATCGACAACATGTATGTTAGACCCTATGCCGACTAAGCTATTGAAAGAGATGCTTCCAGAGGTCATAGATCCTCTTCTCAATAATATAAATTTGTCTTTGTCTCTAGGATACGTACCAAAAACTTTTAAGCTGGCTATGATTAAACCATTTGTTAAAAAAACGCAACTTGATCGTACAGAATTAGTCAATTACAGGCCGATCTCGAATCTACCTTTTCTGTCAAAGATACTAGAAAAGGCAGTATCCTCACAACTATGTTCCTTTTTAGAAAGAAATGATATCTGCAAGGATTTTCAGTCAGGATTCAGACCGTACCATAGTACCGAGACAGCTCTCATCAGAGTCACAAATTATTTGCTCTTATCATCCAATCGTGGTTGTATCTCGCTATTGGTGTTACTCGATCTTAGTGCTACATTTGATACTATTGACCACAACATTCTTTTAAATAGACTCGAAAATTATGTTGGCATTTGTGGAATTGCATTAGCATAGTTTAAATCATTCTTATCTGACCGTTATCAGTTTGTAGCAGTAAATGAAGAGATGTCCTATCGATCACAAGTTCAGTATGGTGTACTTAGTTTTCACTGTTATGCTGATGATACTCAGCTCTATATTTCTTCACGCCCTAACGAAACTTACCAATTTCCAAAATTAACAGAATGCATAGCTGATATAAAAAAATTGGATGACTAGTAATTTCCTACTACTTAATTCTGAAAAGACAGAGATTCTAATCATTGGACAAAAAACGTCCTCGCGTAATAACCTAGAATACTGTCTAACACTTATGGCTGCTCAGTCTACGTCGTCGGTTAGGAACCTGGGTGTGCTCTTTGATAGCAATCTTTCATTTGAAAGTCACATGAATAGTATCTGTAAAACCGCATTTTTCCATCTTAAAAATATATATAAATTACGTCATATGCTCTCATTGACGAATGGGGAACAATTAGTTAATGCCTTTATGACATCAAGGCTAGATTATTGTAATGCTCTACTGGGTGGTTGCCCTCCACGCTTAATAAACAAATTACAGCTGGTCCATTACGCAGCACCTCGAGTTCTTACCAGAACCAGGAAGTATGACCATATTAGCCCAGTTCTGTCAACACTGCATTGGCTCCCTATTAACCCGTTAAGCTGCAACCCCATTTTTGAAAAATCCCCAGATATGGCATTCCCAAACTGAAACAGATACAGTTCATGAACCCTTTGTACTAAAAGCACAAGTAAGATATCATTTGAAAGCTGACACCTGGAAGGTTATTGTAAATGTAGAATTAATTATTGTCATAATGAAAAAAAATAGTTATAAATAGCTTCAAAGTTTTGTAAAGTTATTATACATTTATTTTTATGAAACATCTTCATGAAAATAAAATTGAAGTTGGCATTGTAGCAATCTAGAAATGCACTGCAACTAAAGCCACATGTCTGGCCATGTTATATTTAAAATCTGAAGATGATAAGTCTAAAACTCTGTATTTAGTTCAATGTTTTTCAAGATCATGTCATATGACTTTATTTTGATTAGACTGGTGTTTATTGTCATCTTATAAGCATCTATTCAGTCTATTGCCTATATTGTTTTGTGATGCAAAAACGAGCCCCATTCAGTCTCAGTCTCCCCTGCACATATTCACACCTCTCCAGCCTGTTTATTGCTCTAAATATGCTTTTCTTTTGTCTGCATTATAATCACTAACGACTAGCCATTCACACTGTTTCAATCCCTCATTTCTTTTATAAAAGTTCTCACTTCACAGTGAAACTGTATCAAATGCCCCTTTTGAAAAACGAAACATTTCAGTAAGCATTCTTATTTAGAAAAAAATCATAAAAATTACACCGAAGTTAGGTAGCAGGTGCTCAGTACTAGCTAGCATGTTAGCTTAGCACACCATCAATATACGACAATTTATGAGAATAAAACTATGTTTGTGCTCCAAACTTACTTTACAGCGCAAGTCGAGTGTTTTAAATAACTTTCTGTAATCTGATTTGGCTTCAGATAAAAAAATCAGATAGAAAATATATTATTTTATTGTATTCTGCACAATTTGAAAGTCTATCTCGATTAGCATTACATTATACATATAATCTATTATTATGAAAATACCTGACATGACTCGAAGAACACAGGTAAATCAAATATCATTGCAATCATGTTTATTGTCTTCAAAACATCTTTATCTGCACTTTACAGCGATCTCGGATAGCTTTGTTGTGTCAGGACTTCCTGAATGTCACATGATTATGGCTCTTCTTCATGTGATCCATATATGGACTTTACTGTGCAAACAGCGCACCAGACTTTCAGTATGAATTGATAACACAGTACATCAGAGTATCCAGCGCTCAAAATGATTACATCGACGCATTTGGGTATAAATTCAATAAATATTATTCCTGTCTATAGAAATCTGATGTAAACCTATGAGAATCTATCAATATTTCTCCAAATCTGCACATGTTTGAGCTAAAGCGGTAGTTCCTTTTCCTATTTAGCACCAAAACTTTGAAACAGTCTTCCTAACAGTGTCCGGGAAACAGACACAGTTCAAAGCTAGACTAAAAACACATCTCTTTGACCTTGCATACACATAACACACTATAGACTTCTATAATTCAATGTTAGACTGCATAGATTAGGTCAGCCTGAACCGGGAACACTTCCCATAAATCCTGATGTACTCGTTACATCATAAGAAGAATGGCATCTACGCTAATATGAGTCTCTCTGTTTATCCCAAGGTTTACCGCAGTCCGCCGTATCCAAGCCGTATCCAGATCTGATGAAGGACCTGCGTCTATACTCGACGACAACGCTGTCATGAAGTGTCACTAGTCCCTCCCCTGTGAAGGCCTCCTTCCCTTTACCTCTGTACAGATAATCATTGTCGGGATAATTCCGGTTCACGTGGCTACGCCGAAGCAATACAATTCTGTATCTGTACAACTCAAGAATCGCACATTGTCTGTGATTATTCTGATTCTGACGATGGAATCGTCCTGCCATCTCCTATCTCCGCTTGGCGAAGTTCGCGCATCCAGTCCCGTTCTTCCCCATGGGCGAAGTGGTCCTTCGAAAACATAGGCAAAGTTCTTGAAGACGCCGGTATACCAATTAACCAAGGCCTTTCAAGAGAGGATCTACTTCTCCTTGCCCAGCACACTCTGGGTAATCCACCTGTTTCTATCTCCTCGACTCCAAAACCATCGACATCGACAGCTAAAACTAGCCAAACCGGAAGGAAAAGAACTGCTAAATCCTCCTCACCTATTCCTGCAAAAAGATTATCACAGCCTGCCCTCGTACCATCTTCTCCACAGACCAACGATTCTACCGATACAAATTTTCAGCTCCTCTCCGCCGTTCAAAGCCTCTCTCAAACAGTTATAAGCCTGCAGTCCAAAATGACTAAATTCGAACATTCCTTTACCAACCTTCATTCCAGCGCAGATACGGCCATAAACTCTTCTGTTAATCCACAGCCGTGTTCTCCTTCTGGTTTAAGCATCCTTCCAAGCGTGCCTTCGACTTCAGCTACCCTGCCAGCTCCTCTACTTCCTATTCAGTCGCCTTTCCAAGATGTCTCTGCTCCGCCGGCTTCTTCAAATTTCAACCTCTCCACAGCAGCTCCAGCACAAAAGTTCGGTAGGCGTTTCGTTTCTCCAGCCGCTGCAACAATATCTAACTCTATAAGAGCTAATATTGTCCAAGGTAAGGACATTAACCTTGCTACCTTACTGCTTCCCTCGCCTGCTGCCGACAGGAAAATGGTTGACTGTGGTGACGTGGCAGTACTCCTTAAAACTTCCGACCCGCGGTTACAGAACAATCTTTCATTTGGCGAGTTTGTAATTGCTTTCAGTATCTACAGAGATATTCTGTGTCAAGTTTACCCCAACAGAAGAGAAGAGATAGATCTTTATCTAACCATGATGGCAGATTTCAACCAAAGATACGGGGGCACTTTATTTTATGAATACCACAAGTCTTTCTCTGCCAAATCCGCCTCTTTCATCGCCCTTTACAATTCAAGGCTAGACTGGTCAGTTACTGACACCGAACTGCTCGTCCGCCATTTCGGAGGCCAAAAAAGCTTGGCCTGTGCTATTTGCAGTGCTCACGGTCACAAAGCTTCTTTCTGCCCTAAAGCCTTCGCTAGCAATGCTCCAGGCGCTGTCCATGGTACCGAAAATGTAAGACTTTCGTCAAACAGCAGAGATCGCTCTGTCACTAACTTTAATAGTGCACCTTTATGTATTCAATTCAATGAGGCTGTTTGTTCTTATCCTAATTGCAAATTTGCTCACATTTGTAGTTATTGCAAGGATCCACACCCGAAATGTGTCTGTCCACGCCGGTACAAACCTGCTCCACAAGGGAAAGCCCCAATTCGAAGAAAGTTCTGAATAAACACCCATCTACTCCTATCAATATCCCTAATCTTTCAAGCTACCTATCTTCCCATCCTGATCCGGTATTCGTCGATTATTTAATCACCGGTCTGTCTCAAGGGTTTCGGGTGGGCATCCTTTCACATCTTTCTGCCTCTTTTGTTGCAAAAAATCTACAATCTGCTAGAAATGAACCTGACATGGTTTCAGCGCTTCTCGACAAAGAGATTAATAAAGGATATGTTATTGGCCCCTTCTCTTCTCCTCCTTTTTCTCCTTTTCGGATCAATTCCATCGGCGTCGCAACTAGTAAATATATTCCGGCTAAAAAAAGTCTTATATTCGACATGTCTTCTCCACATTCCTCTAACGTAGCAAGCGTGAACGAATGCATTCCCCTACCACCGTTTTCTCTTCATTACGCTTCCGTGGATAACGCTATCCAGTTAATTAAATTAGCCGGTCAAGGCGCTTGGCTAGCTAAAGCTGATATTACCGACGCTTTCAAAACCATGCCAATTCATCCCTCTGATTGGCCGTATTTCGGAATTAGATGGAATTCAAAATTATTTTTCGCTGTGAGACTTACATTCGGTTGCAGAAGTAGCCCGCATATATTTAACAGTCTCTCGGAGGCTCTATGCTGGATTCTGCTGAACGTCTGTAAGCTTCCTTTCGTTTTGCATTTATTAGACGATTTTTTGCTAATCGATTTTCCATCTTCCCAATCTTCTATTCTCGACATTCTCAAACAGATTTTCAGCGACGTCTGCGTTCCCCTTTCCGCTGAAAAAACGTTGGGCCCCTCTACCTCGTTAGAATTCTTAGGCATTTCTCTCCACGCAGTTAAAATGCAAGCTTCCCTTCCACAAGAGAAGCTTCTAAGGATCAGGTCGTTCCTGGAATCTTTTTCCTCTCTACGCAGCGTTACGAAACGCGATATGCTCTCTCTGCTCGGTCACCTTAATTTTGCTATGAGCATCATTCCACAAGGCAGATCCTTCATTTCTCGGCTACTAACTTCGGCCCATTCCGTTCAAAAATTAAGTGATCCGATCCAGCTGGATGATGGGTGTTTGTCCGATATCAAATTTTGGACCCAGTTGCTTAACGATTGGAACGGGATTTCTTTTTTTTACAATGATGCTTTTGAATCATCCGCAGACCTACAATTATTTACCGACGCTGCCCCATCTATCGGTTTCGGTGGTTTTTTTCAAGGGCAATGGTTCGCAGAGAAATGGCCAAACGAATTCCCTAAGACAAAATCAGGCTCCGTTTCCTCCGCGCTCTACGAGATTAATCCTTTAGTCTTAGCCAGCGTAATTTGGGGTTCAGCGTGGTCAAGGAAACGCATCTTGTTGTTCTGCGATAATGAAGCCACTGTTGCCATAATCAATAAAGGCAGATCATCGTGCCAGATGATCATGCCTTTTCTGAGACGCTTAATCTGGCAATCAGTCACTTTCAATTTCATTATTAAGGCTGCTCATATACCAGGTCATTGCAACGTCATTGCTGATGCGCTCTCCCGCTTTCGTTTTCAGACGTTCAGACGGCTTTGCCCTTCGGCCAATACGGAACCAACGCCTTGCCCTCCCCTATCAGCAACAACATTAAATTAGTCGATTTGCAAAGATCAGCTAGACATTATATGTCTAAAGGACTAGCTCCTTCTACTTCGAAAGCTTACACTTCCGCTTGGTCTTCTTTTCTAATGTTTTGTTTTTCCTTTCAGATTCCTCTATTCCCTATCTTGATTTCAACTGTTTGCTCTTTTCTCGTTTTTAATTTCGAAAATCGCAATTTAAAAATTTCCTCCATCCGCAGATTGCTCGCTGGCATTCAATTTTATGCTAAATATTTTAATCCCGATTTTCCAAGTCTCTTCACAGCTTCTCCCGTTCGATTACCCCTCAAAGGCATAGCTAAATCATCTACAAATTCTCCAGATAAACGGTTGCCTTTTACTTTACCTTTATTGCAAAGATTAATTCTTTCTGTGCGTAATGGGCTTTTTTCTGCATACTCTAACATTTTGTTAGAAGCAGTGTTTCTAACTGCTTTCTACGGGTTCATGCGCCCTGGTGAATTCGCTTCAACGTCTAAACATTTTGATCCCGTCTCTCTTTTTCTGACTTGCACTTCTCACCTAATTTCTTTACAATAATTTTTGTCCCTTCTCATCTATGCTCAAATTTCTTAAAATCCGCCCTAAATCTTCAGATCACTCCCCTCTATTTTCCCTACCTAATGGAGCTCCTCTTTCCGAAGCTTGGTTCAGGTCTCATTTAGTATCTGTCCTCAAAAACTGTAGTCTATCCCCTTCCCAGTATACCGGCCACTCATTCAGGATTGGTGCTGCCACTACAGCAGCTGAACGTGGCGTTTCTACCGCTGTTATCAAGATCCTGGGCAGATGGTCTTCCTCTGCTTTCGAGTCTTACATTAGACCCGATCTAAAGATCATTCTTGAAACTCAGCAAGCCATGCAGTAGCGATTCAGGTAAATTACTACGCAATTACTGGTGGTGGTGTCATGCTTATCTATCGGGCGATAGTTTCAGCTTGAATAAATTCGCCTTGCGCCATCGCTGGCTACACGGTCCTTAAGGGCTCAGCTTCGCGCAGCCTGGTGGCTTTCTATGCGCTTTTCGTTATGCACAACACTAGCAGCCTAGCGTCTCAGCAAACCTCATCAATGCGTGGTTAGTATGACCGTGCCTCTATGTGGCCCTGCGTGGCCTTGTCTATATGGCTCTGCGTGGCCTCGTTTTTATGTGGCTCAGCGTGGCCTCGTCTCTGTGGCTCAGCGTGGCTTCGTCTCTGTGGCCCAGCGTGGCCTCGTCTATGTGGCTCAGCGTGGCCTTGTCTATGTGGCTCAGCGTGGCCTCGTTTTTATGTGGCTCAGCGTGGCCTTGTCTATGTGGCTCAGCGTGGCCTCGTCTATATGGCTCAGCGTGGCCTCGTTTTTATGTGGCTCAGCGTGGCCTTGTCTATGTGGCTCAGCGTAGCCTCGTTTTTATGTGGCTCAGCGTGGCCTTGTCTATGTGGCTCAGCGTGGCCTCATCTATGTGGCTCAGCGTGGCCTCGTTTTTATGTGGCTCAGCGTGGCCCTGTCTATGTGGCTCAGCGTGGCCTCGTCTATGTGGCTCAGCGTGGCCGCGTTTTTATGTGGCTCAGCGTGGCCTTGTCAATGTGGCTCAGCGTGGCCTCGTCTATGTGGCTCAGCGTGGCCTCGTCTATGTGGCTCAGCGTGGCCTTGTCTATGTGGCTCAGCGTGGCCTCGTCTATGTGGCTCAGCGTGGCCCTGTCTATGTGGCTCAGCGTGGCCTTGTCTATGTGGCTCAGCGTGGCCTCGTTTTTATGTGGCTCAGCGTGGCCTTGTCTATGTGGCTCAGCGTGGCCTTGTCTATGTGGCTCAGCGTGGCCTCGTGGATATATATATATAAAAAAATATAATAATAAAAAAATACTACTAATAATAATAATAATAAAAAATAATATTAATAATAATAATAATAATAAAATAAATTAAATTAAATAAATAAATCCTAAGCGTCAGCAAATGCGTAAATGTCTCATGTAAATTCAGCAGCAGAAAAGTATATTTTCATATAAAGTTAAGCATGCTCCACTTTTAGATTGTAGAGTTCCGTTCCCACGACGATATCGATGGAACTCTACTATCTATGGAAATTGACACATCCATGTCTACCGCTGTTTGCTAACTCTTTTCTTCTTCTATTTTAGGAACCACATAACATACGGCTGGTGGGTATACTTTTCTTTCATGTTCTTTGGGGGTGGGCTACGTCCAGTGGAATTATTCTTCCACCCATTCTTGGGGGTCGGCTGCGCCCCTGCCTTCATCTTCAGGCAGGATATGCAGAATCCGTACCCTCGGATCGCGAGTTATGGACGGGGCCTACGCCAAAGAACTTTATTGCATTTATGGCTTGCTGGGCTGTTAATAAAATGCATTATTGTACAGTATCTTATCTCCCGAGTCTTTCTGGTAGAAATGAAAGCGTAGCGTAAGTTCTGCCAGGAAGACTCAATTGTTACGTCATGTATTACCTTCTCATCTATCCAATCGCGTTCTAATACGTGAAGTATAAAAGATCCTTACTTACACTCGTCTGAGTTCGCAGATGCTGACGCTTTCACTTTCCACCATCCTCCCCACCTCCACCAAGACGGTCTTCACTCCATCCTTTCCACCACCACCAGGTCGGTCCCTTCCAAAACCCCAAGGGGGGGTCGGCTGCACCCCTGCCTTCATCTTCAGGCAGGATATGCAGAATCCGTACCCTCGGATCGCGAGTTATGGACGGGGCCTACGCCAAAGAACTTTATTGCATATATGGCTTGCTGGGCTGTTAATAAAATGCATTATTGTACAGTATCTTATCTCCCGAGTCTTTCTGGTAGAACTTAAGAGTTTTCTGTTAAAATGTTGTCGTGTTAGTGGCCCCTAAGTTAATAACTAATGATCATTGTGACGGAAGTAAATCAATCAAAACTAACTTTAACCGGAAAATAACTTTATTCTAGAGCTGCCATAAAGGCAAAACAATCTGTTGCTTTAATTTCCTATTATCACTGTGGAGCCGCTTTGGAACAATCTACATTGTTGAAAGGGCTATATTAATGAAGATGACTTGACTAGATGTAAAGAGATTGAAATATGTCAAAAATGAATTTATGGCAGAAGAGGTAAATTGCTCAGCACAAACGGTAAGCCGTACGGAAAGAATCAGAATAATCCTAAGGACAGCTGGAAAATATTTGGATGTGGAAGGAGTGACGTTGGAACAAGTAAATGAGAAATTAAATATTTCAGAAGACTATCATACACCCTTAACTGTTTCTGTGTTATATTATTATCAGATATTAAATCTGAATTATATTCTAAACTGTAGGCTAATGACATTGATTTCCAAATCTCTTTCTCTTTTATATGCCTCACAGTGTAAAATCAAATGTTCAACAGTTTCTGATTTTCCACAGTAATTGCAGCAATCTGTCTCACATTTTCCCATAATATATCTCGGGCTTCATTTACTCCGGCACCGACACAACACAATGGACCATGGATCACGCAGCGGAAGACGCGAGCCAGGACCAGAGCTACTCCTCCGCCCCTCCCGGTCTTCGAGATCTCCACTCGGAACCGCTTCTCCCCTCTTCGCGAGTCGAAACGCGACGACGCCGTGATCATCGGCACGTCCATGGTCCGCCATGTCCGTGCTACCTCAGGTAAAGGTAAGGTGCGCTCTCACTGCTTTCCTGGTGCTCGTGTTCTTGATATCGCTGCACAGGTTCCCGAAATCCTGACCGGGGACGAGCGCGTCGGGGCTGTGGTGCTGCATGCGGGAGGGAGCGACATCAGGCTGCGGCAGACAGAGGTTCTGAAGAGGGACTACATGAGCCTGATCGAGACAGTACGCAACACAGCGCCTGAGGCAACGATCATCGTGTCTGGACCGCTTCCCACGTACCGACAAGGACAGGAAAGGTTCAGTAGACTATTTGCACTACATGAATGGTTAATGTCACTGTGTAATGAACAGAAACTGCTCTTTGTAAATAATTGGAATCTGTTTTGGGAGAGACCCAGGCTGTACCGTGCTGATGGCCTTCACCCCAGCAAAATCGGAGCGGCTGTTCTGTCGGATAATATCTCCAAGACGTTACGCACCAGATGACTAATAAGTCAAAATCCAAATCACAGTCTTTGCTGTCCAAACTTAATTGATATACGTAGTGAAGAAAATTATATAGAAACTGTGTCTATTCCTCGTTTAGTGAAGCCAAACAATAAATCTAGTGCAGGATCTAGCAAAAATCTTATTGTAATTAAACCAGAAAATCTAAATATCAGTGAACAAAAAGAATTTCTAAAGCTAGGTCTTCTAAACATTAGATCGCTCACACCTAAAGCGGTTATTGTAAATGAAATGGTCACAGATAATAATTTCGATATACTTTGCCTTACTGAAACCTGGCTTAAACCAAATGAGTATTTCGGTCTAAATGAGTCTACTCCGCCAAGATACTGTTATAAGCATGAGCCCCGTCTGACTGGTCGTGGCGGCGGTGTTGCAACAATCTATAAAGATATTCTTAATGTTTCTCAGAAAACAGGTCACAGATTTAATTTGTTTGAAGTACTTATGCTAAATGTTACGCTCTTAGATGTAAGAAAGAAATCCATATTATCTCTAGCCTTGGTTACTGTATATAGACCTCCAGGGCCATATGCTGAATTTCTAAAAGAGTTTGCAGACTTTCTCTCGGATCTATTGGTCAATGTCGATAAAGCAATAATTGTTGGAGATTTTAACATGCACGTAGACAATAAAAATGATGCGTTAGGGGCTGCGTTTACAGATTTATTAAACTCCTTTGGGGTCAAGCAAAACGTCCGTGGTCCCACTCATCGTCTAAATCATACACTAGATTTAATTATATCATTTGGAACCAATCCAACTGATATAGATATTATACCGCAAAGTGATGATGTCACTGATCATTACATGGTAACGTGCATAATACGTACTGCTGAAATATGTCATGTTGCGCCACGTTATAGACCAGGCAGAACAATCCTTCCAACCACTATAGATAGATTCTCAAATAGCTTACCTGATCTATCTCAGCTGTTCAGTGAACCCAAACAAACAGATGAACTAGAGGAAATGACTAGCAGTTTGAGCACCATTTTCACTAGTACATTAGATATTGTTGCACCAATTAGATTAAAAAAGGCTAAAGAGAAAACTAAAGCACCCTGGTACAACAGTGTTACGCATGATATCAAGAGAGAAACTCGTAACCTAGAGCGTAAATGGAAACAAACTAATTTAGAGGTCTTTAGAATCGCGTGGAAAGACAGTATGTCACGTTATAAAAAGGCTCTAAAAACAGCCAGGGCTGAGCACCTCCGCAAACTAATAGAAAATAACCAAAATAATCCAAGGTTCTTATTTAACACCGTGGCTAGACTAACAAATAAACAGACATCACCAGAGCAAAATATACCGTTACAGTTTAGTAGTAATGATTTTATGAATTATTTCAATGAGAAAATAGAAAGCATTCGAAACACAATTATAAATGTACAATCCTCTATGGTCTCTTATGCTTCAACCTCAATTATGGCCCCTCTAGAACAACTACACCGCTTTACAACGATAGGACAGGAAGAGCTAAATAAACTTATTATTGCATCTAAACCAACAACATGCTCATTAGATCCAATACCCACTAAACTACTGAAAGAAGTGTTACCTGTAGTGGAAGAGCCTCTTCTCAATATTATTAACTCGTCTTTATTCTTAGGTCATGTTCCAAGAATATTCAAGTTGGCAGTAATAAAACCTCTCATTAAGAAACCGCAACTAGATCCAAATAACCTAGCTAATTACAGACCCATTTCAAATCTTCCATTTATGTCCAAAATACTAGAAAAAGTTGTATCCGCTCAACTGTGCTCTTTTTTGCAAGAAAATGATATCTATGAAAAATTCCAGTCAGGATTCAGACCGCATCATAGTACAGAAACTGCGCTAGTTAAAATTACAAATGATCTACTCTTAGCTTCGGATCAAGGCTGTATCTCAATACTTGTCCTACTTGATCTTAGCGCCGCGTTCGACACTATAGATCATAAAATACTCTTGGATCGACTACAAAACTACACTGGTGTTCAGGGACAGGCATTAAGCTGGTTTAGATCGTACTTATCTGACCGTTATCATTTTGTCTCTTTACACGGGGGAAAATCAAAGTTAACGTCAGTAGACTACGGAGTACCGCAAGGATCGGTGCTAGGCCCTCTGCTATTCTCAATATATATGCTTCCACTTGGTAATATTATAAGAAAACATGGAATTAATGTCCACTGTTATGCTGACGACACTCAATTATATATTTCATCACGACCAGATGAAAACATTACCTCATCTAAATTGACAGAATGTCTCAAAGATATAAAATGCTGGATGACGCGTAATTTCCTGCTATTAAACTCAGATAAAACGGAGGTATTACTTATTGGTCCAAAAAACTACACACAAAACCTCTTACAATACGACTTTAATATAGAAGGATGTCCTGTTACTTTTTCCACTACAGTAAAAGACCTGGGTGTTATACTAGACCGCAACTTGTCTTTCGAAAATCATATTTCATCTGTTACAAGAACAGCCTTTTTCCACCTTAGAAACATTGCTAAATTACGTAACATGCTATCTGTTTCTGATGCAGAAAAGTTAGTTCATGCATTCATGACCTCGAGACTAGATTACTGTAATGCTTTATTAGCTGGTTGTCCTGCATCCTCAATAAACAAGCTACAGTTAGTGCAAAATGCAGCCGCTAGAGTTCTTACTAGATCAAGAAAATATGATCATATAACACCGATTTTATCATCTCTGCACTGGTTACCTATTAAGTTCCGTATCAATTACAAAGTACTACTACTGACCTATAAAGCCCTTAATGGTTTAGCTCCTATGTACTTAACGGACCTTCTTTCGCCCTACAATCCACCGCGTTCTCTAAGATCACTAAATTCAAGGCTTCTGGTCATTCCTAGGATATCGAAGTCCACGAAAGGAGGGAGGGCATTCTCGCATTTAGCTCCAAAACTCTGGAATAGCCTTCCCGATACGGTCCGATGCTCTGACTCGCTGACACAGTTTAAAACTAGACTAAAGACGTGTCTCTTTAGTCAAGCATTCACATAATGCTTACCTTTTAGTCCTCTGCTATGCCATACGGAACCGTTTGCCACTGAAACTGCTTAACGCACCAGTGGGGCTCGACAGCCTTATAGACAAACGGGTCGGTCCGTATGGTTGCGGTTGGGTTGCGGAGAGTTGTGAGATTATGGTTTTCTAACACCTACTCCCGTGTAATGGAAATCATTATGAACATCAGCTATGCTAATTATTTCCCATCTGCCTTTCTGCTGTTATCTCGGGACGCTTGTCCCGAGAAAAATGGCGTTCGTAGGCTCCAGTTTTGTATCCTGCCTCTCACGGGGATTTCGGATGCCCCAACGCCTGTGATGAGAAGACCAACGCCTGTGAAGAGACGACTCAACGCCGGCGATATGTTATCCCCTTAATATTACATGATTAACTAAATGTATTTTTTCTAGATACTTCTGATATGCACTTACTGTAAAGCTTCTTTAAAACCCTATGATTGTTAGCCAGAGGAGAACTGGCCCCTGACTAGCCTGGGTTCTCCCAAGGTTTTTTCTCCATCCAATCTGATGGAGTTTTGGTTCCTTGCCACTGTCGCCTTGCTTTTGGCTTGCTTAGTTGGGGATATTTAATATTCAACAATATTATTGAACTGTGTTGAACTAATTTCATGTTATCACTGTGAAGCTGCTTTGATGCAATCTGTATTGTGAAAAGCGCTATATAAATAAATGTGACTATGCAGTGAATAATGAAGGTTAGCCTGTCCTATACGGAGCCTGGTTATAACAGTATCTGTTTCCTTCTTTTTAGGTTGAATGCTAGATAGGTGTACTTCATCATCTGCTTGAACACTGGCATATGCTTCATCATCTTAGTTGAACTTCTTATGCTTCCATTGTATCTTCTAACTAGTCCACATTTGAGTATTGCAATGGCTGATTCAGAAAGTTATGTGCGGTGTATTATTAAAGTTAAATAAAGTAGCATATATAAGGCTATTATTAACAAACCGGTGTAGCAAATTAGCTCTAAAGTAATATTAATAATCAATCATAACTTGTTATAATTATTTATGAATATTTGGATCAGTTAATATAATTAACTTAATGTTGTTAAATTTATATACAATAAATTAACCTGTTAGTTTATTCATTCTAAGAAATGTACATTTCCGGGGTATGGGAAATGTCTTTCTTACTTTACAGTACTACTAAGAGCAAGTAGTCAAAATCTGCATGATTAGGGACTCCAGTATATAATGAGCTTGAAACATGGACAACTTTACGTGTGACTAAACAATTAAACTACTCTAACATACACATACATACATGCATACAGTTTACCAAGGGAAAGAGAGCTGAAGCAGAATACAGGACAGCAAGAAGTTATAGCATTGTTTGAAGTTCAGCAGATCAACAGCCTGAGCAAACCATCAGTTTATCATCATCATCATCATTTCTTTATTCAGGACATACATATAAAATGGTCCATAGCACTATACAAGATAAAGTACATACAAAATAGAAGAGAAAAAAAGAAAGAAAAAAAATTATAAAAAAAAAAAGACTACACAGTCAAAATTCCACAATACACAAAAAAGTGTTCAAATATTGGCATATAGACTAAAGCGCCAGTGATTCCACAAACCCGAAGTGAACCTAACTCCACTCAATGCAGGGTTCATTAGTGTTGCGATGATGCTGTTATGTGACTCTGCTTGTCTACACATACAGTTGTACATGAGATTCCGGAGTACAGCAGGACACGTAAATACATTAACACTTACTGTAGACTTGAAAATCATGCTTCCCCCATTATTGTTGAATCACGGAAGCTACACCAGTTACTTTTGCCAATAGATTTATTATTTAAATGTGTGTCATGTCAGACAGAGAGAAACAGGCATATAACAATAAGGCTACCGGTGAGGAAGTCTCATTCTAGATTTAACTGTTCCCCATTTGTCTATCTTCTCACCCCATCATCTCTAAGTTTCCTCCTTCCTCTCACCCCCTCATTGCCTTATGTTTCTCTGTGGTGGTACAGTAAGATTGAGCTTTTATACATCACAAAGAGTCTTACAGCTTCCTTGTAAGGTAACAAAAATGTTGCTTTGAGCTTCTTAAAATTAGAACACATATGTCATATGTACACGTCATGCTTAAACATGGCACAATCCACTTCCATATTAAGAACTAACCTTGTTGTATACATTAGTGGTACATTTGCATCAGTGGAAACATTCCTTTCCCTGCAAAGAACATGCCAACTCTCTCTGTGAACATTGCATTGCATACATAGTACCCCTAAGCAAAATATAACTCAAGCAGCTCTCTGCTCAGCACACATGTACAAACACTGTCTGACTTCATAAAAAAACATTATGAAATTATTATTAAAATGAATAAAAAAAATAATAAAATAAAAATAAAATAACATTAAACAATATTTTTTTCAGTCTTCACTTACACACATTTGGCTCGCACTGCCCCCTCGTGGCAATTTAAGCAGCAGCCTCAAAACATCACTATATATGCCACCTTGAGTTTCTGCATACTGCTTTTTTTTATAGCGCCGCCACAAGTGGGCAGTGTACATCGGAGTACAAAAAGCTTTAAAAAGTGTAGTCTTAATTCACAAAAAGTGAATACATACTAAATTTGCGATTAAGCATATTAGCTTGTGCATACCACATACAATACTGTCTATGAATGTCCCTATCATCAGACAGGTCATCAGTTATATAGTGTCCTAAGTACTTGACCTCATCACACACTTTAAGTAAAGTACCAGACAGATAAAAAGCAGGAAATGAGAGTTTACTGTCTTCCCTGCTTCTAGCAATCATTATATTACTCTTCTTAGAATTGAATGTAATATCAAAGTCCAAGCCGTATTGGGAACATAACCTTAATAGCTGTTGAAGGCCAGCACTATATGGACAAAGAATGACCAGGTCATCCGCGTACATTAGGTGGTTGATAATGGTGTCCCCAACCCTACAGCCTATTCCACAACTGTTTAACAACTTTGATAGGATTTAGTTCTAACACGCCCTTCTTAAAAAGGGGTAATGTTACTTGATGATGAGACTAAGTTTGAAACTTGCATGTCTCGCCCATTTGATTTCACGAGTTCACATCTACATATAATTATTATGGTTAAGGTTATGCGTACTTGGCGTGCTGTCTGGGTGGAGGGCTCCGAGCTCGGAATTTCTGCTTGAACCCAGAGTTCTCCCCGCATTGGTAAGAGTAGATGGAACTAGAGATGGAACTAAAAGTGAGGAGATGGGGTGGAGGTGGGATGCTGATAAACTGTCAAGGAACAAAAGTGGGTTCTGCTGTTATTTATCTTGTCCTGAGTTGATTACTGATTGATCTCCACTTGTGCTGATTGGGTTAATTATCTACACCTGCTCCTCCCGAACCTTGTTAATAAAACATCATTTCACGAGTTCACATCTACATATAATTATTATGGTAAAGGTTATGTGTACTTGGCGTGCTGTCCGGGTGGAGGGCTCTGAGCTCGGAAAATCTGCCTGGACGCATTTGTGAGAAAATCGAGCCGAGAGATCTCACAATCATAACAGACAGATATGCATTTGTATGCACTAGAGTTGGTATTTGTTCAAAAGGTTACATGCAATTCGTAGGATGGTTTGTATTTATTTGTGAAATATTATCAAGGATCAT
The DNA here is from genome assembly GCA_029959095.1 of Rhinichthys osculus. Taxonomy (NCBI): domain Eukaryota; kingdom Metazoa; phylum Chordata; class Actinopteri; order Cypriniformes; family Leuciscidae; genus Rhinichthys; species Rhinichthys osculus. The sequence goes on from JARWKJ010000007.1 coordinate 43,258,328, forward strand.
TTATTTATATTTGTAAAACACAATATTGGTTACTCCACTGCATTTTCGCTCAAATTGACCTTTGTTTTTGCAAATTGCTTTCTGTTTGTTTGCGAGTCGAGTTTTCCTTTGCAAAGCAGATTGAGTTTGTTTGCGTGTCGATTTTTCCTTTGCAAAGCAGATCGAGTTTGTTTGCGAGTCGATTTTTCCTTTGCAAACCAGATCGAGTTTGTTTGCAAAATGCTGGATTTGTTTGTTTAATTTTGGCACATAAATCGCTCCATACTGGTGGACACAAATACGGCGACGATGACCATTACGCCGCCGTTCTGCTCTCCAGAGCAAATACAGAGTGGTGACTCTCTCGATGAATGCTCGATCAACATAAAAAAGATGGCCGCCAACGGGTTTCGATTCCGACGTGCACTTCAAACTTTTGTTTTTTATGCGCATAAATTTCGCTCTTGACGCGCGAATGGATTCAAAGTGTTCAAGCATATAACTAGATGCGGTAGGCGCGAATTTGACGCGCTATTCGCGTCTGGTGTGAACGCACAGTAAGAGACTAATGGCCTGTCCCATTTCACCCCCTTAAAACTTCCACTTGGTTTTGAGTGCCTTTGACAGTAAAGTCCCCTTGACGAGGGAAGTGGGGGTGAAGATCTTTCCCTATGAAATGGGACACCACTATATGCAAATCAGCATAGCGAACGTGCTCACCTACGGCACATGCAGCGTCGACATGTCTACCGCTAGTTGCCTACTACTATTTTCATTCAAGAAAATGCCGGTTCCAGCGGTTGTGTGGGCTGTGTTGGTTTATCTACATCTGATTAATCAACAGAGAAGACGTGGAAAACAGAAGACGCATTCGTCGTCTTCATTGCCTTGTGGATTTGTTTCAGGGATGTCGATTTGTTTAAATATTTTGACGTTATGTTCAACTCAGCTGTTGATGATTTAACGCTAGCCCAACTAGAACTACCTGTTGTTTGTGTCGATAAAATAAGTCTACCTACACATTCAGATTGTATAGTTAAATCCAGTCTAAGGTTAAATCATTTAACGTAATGTAGCCTTTAACTGTTTTTGATAGGTATTCATTTCCTGTGTGTGACATAAGGAGAAAGTCCAGCTAGACCAGTGTACAAAACTTTCTGCAGTGTAGCTATTAGAGACCTCTAGGTTGAGGTTAGATACCTCAAAACTGCTATTTACTGAAAGCAAGATTCACACCTTCGAGTGGAGGGGAGGGACAAACACACAAAAGCACACATGCACACTATCTGGGCATCTAGAGACTGGAGTCAAATCAGTAGATTAGGGAGAGAAACATTTTATGGCTGCAGAATTTAAATCTCCATGCATTTGCATTAATTGTTATTGTTGAGAATGTCACCAATCTACATTGACTGTGGAATGTGTAATGCAAACATGTTTTTATTAGGCTACTTGATCAAACTGGTGTTGTTGGGCCATGAATTATAATGTTGGTTGTTGTTCATTGTTTTCCAGAGTGACCGTCCAGCGTCATACTGCAGGTTGAATATCGACGTGCCCATCCTACGCCTGTGGTTTAATGTGCAGTCAGAGATCAAACAGGACTTCAGGTTAGGGGTGTAAATATTAATCGATTCGTATCGATCCATCGATTATACAGCCGACGATTCGATGCATCGATTAATGTGTTTATTTTGCCGCCTGTCTATTTTCAGCATCAGCTCCGACAAATGCTTACAACCTATTCCTAAGCTGCGGGTGGCGGCGTGGCGCTAACCTCATTATTGTCTTCTACTTCACACCGCTTCACACGCGTTACTTGTGTTTCACAGTCTATCTATGTTCACACACATTGTTGTGTCTGACTTTCAAGAGCGATGGAACCGTCAGAGCGAGCTGGCAAAGAAAGTGAAATGTTACACACTCCAGTCGGCGTCAAGTCATGGGTGTGGAACAGTGGTGTAGTCTACTACGTGATACGCAGGTATACGGCGTATACCCACTAGAAAATGTCAAGGATTTCCGTATGCCCACTAGGAAATGTCAAAGATCTCCGTATACCCACTTTAAAAAGCGTGAGGATTCGTAACAACATCGTTTTGTGAAAGAACTTCCATTCATAAATTCACCCCGCCGTGACGTCTGTTTGCGCAGCGACACGGATCGAATCGCAGAATCCACTCACAAATGTAACTTAGCCTACTGTAAAGCAGAACGTCACGCAATTTGGCCATTTTTGAATGAATAAATCAAAAGTAGGGATGTAGGCCTACAATGAATCAAATCTCGATATCTAGAATAAACTGCATGTTCTGCGTGTTTCTGTGAATGAGCGCTCAATGTGTGCTCTACTACACACTGAAGCGCGCGGGACACGCGTGGTGTTTTCAGCGTCTATGAGGAGGACATGCACACATTTGAACTTCATTGCAGAGCTTTTATGAGAGTATGAGAGTCACTTCACAAGAATTTTACCATTTCATTTGATAAAACGATCGTCATTCATTCGTATCATATACACACTCACAAACTTAAAGTATTCATGACAACCTGTCAAAATCAAAGTTTTGTATAACTTGAAGAAAATATAACAGAAATATAGCCTATTACTATTGCACAGTAGAGTATACTTCAAGTAGGCCTAATAATAATAATAGGCTATATTTGTATATCACAGTATACTCACTACAAAAAACTAGACTACACCACTGGTGTGGAAGTATTTTGGCTTCAGGAAAACAGATGGAGCAGGGGTAAGAGATGTTGCCGTTTGCAAAGAAGACTGCTATAGTGTAACATACACATTATGTGAATAGAATACTGTGGCGAGCAGGACCTGGCCGACGTGAGAGAACGGCGTGAGGCCGGTGGTGAGAGTGTTAATGAACGTCACCGGTCTCGCATCTCTCACGGAGGAGCGGAAGCATAAAATGAGGAGCGACGAGCTGAAGATCGAGAGACCGGTGCGTCTCACAAGTGACGTTCATTAACACTCTCACGTCGGCCGAGTCCTGCTCGCCACAAATGTTGTTTCTGTATTCTCAATAAAAGGCGAATTATTATTATTATTATTATTATTTTTTTTTTTTTTGCCGTTCTCTCACTTCGGCCGCGTCCTGCTCGCCACAAATGTTGTTTCTGTATTCTCAATAAAAGGCTAATTATTATTATTTATTTTTTTGCTGATTTATTTGAAACTAGATATCATGTACAAAAAAATATCGAGTATCAAATCGTATCGTGGGAAATTCTGAAGTATCGAAAATAATCGAATCGTTGGCTTAAGAAATCGGTATCACATCGAATCGTCATTAAGGCTCCGATTTACAGCCCTACTTCAGGTTAAGTAGGCGGGCCATGCATGCCCTGCAGCGCCTGATGCAGAGAGAGCAGGAGCATGGCTGGGGCAATGAATTTGAAGTCCTTATCTATGTCTATTGGCTTGCCCATGGACTTTCCTATCGTGTGGTGTCGCGAGTTTTCAGTGTGCCCAAATCCACTGTTCACAGGATTATACACAAGGTGGCACAGTTCATTTGGGACAATCTCCATAGAGCAATCGCCTTTCCGAAGCCTGCAGACCTGGGGCCTCATGTATCAACACTGCGTACGCACAAAAACACGGCGTACGCCAGCTTTCACGCTCACGGTCGGATGTACTAACAGTGAAATTAACGCGAGAATGTGCGTTCCTCCACGCCGATCTCATGTCTGGCGTACGTACATTTCTCATAGTTTTTGTCCGTTGGCGACTCATAGAGGCAATAAAGTGAAGTGGCAAACATTACACTACGAATTGTTCTATCGCACCACCCGCTGTCAGATATTGCTTATAATTTGTAATTGATCAATTATTTGACATATTATTGTCACACAAGTCTTATTAAAATATTCTATTAATTATACAATTAAGTAAGAACATATATATAGCATGTGCAAATTGATACAACCCGTCTAGCAATGGCAGCGTTGGCTTTATTAGAGGACATTTTCAATGGACGAATACGGAGAGAACGAGTTTTTAGGGACCACTATGATTTTCTGGCCCACGATGATGACTGGCTTATCAGCCGTTTCAGATTTCCACGGCCTATACTCTTGGAACTCTGCGCTGAGTTGGGTCCGAATTTGGAAAGAGAGACAGTGAGGAGCCACGCATTACCCGTTCCTTTACAGGTGCTTACTACACTTGGTTTCCTGGCAACTGGTTCTTTCCAAAGAGAACTGGCAGACCACTCAGGAATAAGCCAGTCGTGTTGAGCCGTGCGATGCCAGCTGTATGGGACGGGATCATCCGCTTGTCTACCAGGTATATAACGTTCCCATACGATGCAGGTGACCAGCCAAACATTAAAGCGCAATTTGCAGCGATAGCCGGTTTTCCTAATGTAATCGGAGCGATCGACTGCACACATATTGCTATAAAGGCACCATCTGAAGAATTTGCATATGTGAATCACAAACATTTTCATTCAATAAATGTGCAGATTATATGTGATGCACAAATGCGTCTAACAAATATTGTGGCAAGGTGACCTGGGGCAACCCATGATTCATATATCCTTACAAATAGCATGGTTGGGATGAGACTCCAAGCTGGCAGGGTGCGCGATGGGTGGCTACTTGGTAAGTTATGCATTTAAATGTATGGTTCTATCTAAAAGTTTAATTTTTGTGTGTAATTATTCAACTGCCCATCAGGAGACAGTGGTTATCCACTAAAGACGTGGCTGTTAACCCCCCTCACCAACCCACAAACTGACCGAGAGCGCAGATACAATGATGCCCATTCTCGCACTCGGTCAGTTGTGGAGCGGGCGATTGGGCAGCTGAAATGTCGGTGGCGCTGCCTTGACAGGACCGGGGGGATGCTGTTATACCGCCCTGACAAGGTTTGCCACATCATACTGGCCTGTGGAGTGCTGCACAATGTCGTGCACAGGCATGGCATACCCCTTGGTGAGGTGGCAGCACTGCCAGATGACCCTGACCCAGGACCAGTATATGTGCAGCACAATCAACAAGCCATTCAGGCCCGTCAACGTGTAATTGCGACAATATAAATGGTACTCAGACACAAAGTTCATTTTTTCACCAATTCCTTTAATGAATGGCTTATTTCTGTGAGTGTGTCAGTGACATTTTTCAGGTGACTGTTAATTTCTCCAATGGCCCTAACAATTTGCTGTTGTGACTCCAGAACAGCATGCGTCAAGACGCGGCCAGATGGACGGGCTTCAGCACTGGGGGGAGCATTAGAGACACCGGAGACGCTGGACTGAATGGGCTCTGGCTGCTCGGGTGGTGCGGACTCTGGTGGTGCGGACTCTGAGTGCGTGCCAGTGGACGTTCCTGCTGTTGTTCCTGCGGTTCCTAAGTCCAAATAAACACAGGCACATGTTAACAGTAATTTGAATCGGTTCCTTATTAATGGGTACACGCATTTGCAATAAAAGCAGTGGATACGAAAAATCTCTGGTGTACTTTTTGATACATTGCATGCATTTTAAAATTAAAATGGTGGCTGGTAGGCTATATGTATCAAAGTTAAGGAAATACATTTTACGTTAGTCACCTTGCTGGCAGTCCTGCAGTATATCCGAGTCTCCCACATCAACGGATAAGATTCCAGAGATTAACGTGTCTCCTACAATAGAGGCAACTCTCTGATCAAAGGGTGAAAGTTCATCGGCCCCTGTACCACCGCCAGTTCTGCCCACACTGTGGCGGTGCGCAGCAGTTCTCTGCTTAACTTCCACCTTTATGTCAGACCATTTTTTTCTTCAGTTCATTTACGGTGTGACTCTAAGATCCCACCGCGTTGACGGCATCAGACAAACTCTCCCACTCTTTTTTCTTTCTTTTGTTATTCATTCCAGAGGACAAAGTTCCAAATAAAATATTTTTTCTTGTTTCTACCTCTGATAGTAGGACCTCTAATTCATTTTCAGTGAAATTTCGTTTCTTGCTTGCTTTAGCCATGTTCTTGCAGGTTTCTTTTTCCAAATTGGACTAATTACCATATTTAAATGATTTAATTGAGGGAGGAGACTGGCTGGGGCGCTGTGCTCGTGCATGTGCGCTCAATTTTACGTTAATTGGTATGTACAAAGAGAATATGCATGGGAACCTTCGTACGCAGAGATTCATACATCTGTTTTTTTTTTTGTGCGTACGCACATTTACAGCTTTGTCCGTACGCAATGTTTTAGTATGAATTCAACGCAAATCTTTGTACATGAGGCCCCTGGACACTGTGGCTGATGGATTTGCCCAGTGTTCTGGGACACCCATCCTCAACAAAGCTGTTGGTGCTATTGATGGTTGTCATATAATTCAATACAATTCAAATGTATTTGTATAGCGCTTTTCACAATACATATTGTTTCAAAGCAGCTTTACAGAAAGTGCATTTCAGAAATGTACATAGAAAAATACAGTTAATAGTTAATCTAGTTAATCTAGTTAATCATGTATTAATTTAGGGCATAACATATCGCCGGCGTTGAGTCGTCTCTTCACAGGCGTATAGTCGTCTCTTCACAGGCGTCGAGTCGTCTCTTCACAGGTGTTTAGTCGTCTCATCGCAGGTGTTGGGGCATCTGAAGTTTCCGTGTGAGGCTGGATACAAACTGGAGCTGACGAACGCTATTTACCTCGGGACTAGCGTCCCGAGATAATGTTGGGGAATTTCATTTGTCTCACACATCTCTCATACATGGGTCTGAATATAAGATGCTGTAATATTGGAGAAAACCAGGCCTAAGGATATGAGATGAACAGAAAATTAGGCCTGAGGGGAGGTTAGATAAGGACAGGAGAAGAAACTGGGTGAAAGGACATGAAAAAGGCAGGTTGGTTAAGGACAGGAGAAGAAACTGGGTGAACGGGCATGGAAAAGTACCTGAAAATCATGTATAAAGCCATTTTTAAAAGATACGCATGCGCAAAGGTGGTTGCCCCAATTAAAAATAAAATAACGATGCAGGTGTTTCTAATCGTGGCGACAGGCCAAGGAGGAGCAAGTAGAACAAGATAACTGTATGAGCGCTAATTGGACACTTAACGATAAGAAAAAGGTATAAGACCTGAGCACTGGCCCTTGTGAAGTCAGATGACTAGCTACCATCTCACTTTGTTGAACTGCTCAATAAAGTTATTCTTCTGAGACCTGAAACTTCGACTCTGAAAGATTTCTTCTGAGACCTGAACCAGACTTTGAAGAATTGAACCAAAGATCAAGAATTTGCCACAACATAATTGGCGGAGCCAGCCAGGAGCGGGCAGGGGTCAAGCAGCCGTGGTGAAGGGCCTGGTGGAGATCTCACAAAGCAAAAAAAACAGCCGGCCGGCATAAATAGGTAAGCAGCTTTTGCTTATTATTTTGTTTTGTGAGGTCACTGCTGGTAAGCTGTCACCCTGGTTAGTAATTGTTTTTAAATACTAGACTCCACCGCAAAAAGAACCTGAAAAAAGACTCAAATTAATTGAAAATTAGAGGGCAGAGAGGAGTCGAGCTTTCAGGTCCTGGAGAAGCGCATGTGTGTGTTTTGTGTGTGAGTGTTGTAACGTGAGAAGTACGTTTGCGTGTGGGTGTGAGTGTTGCAACGTGAAAAGCGCATGTGTGTGTGTGTGTGAGCGCTGTAACTATTCCAGCACAAGGAAACGCGTTTGGCGTAAAGAAAATACGCTTTTAATGCAAAGAAGTGCTGCATTTGTATATGTTTGTTTGTCTTAAACGCGAGAAGTGCTGTTGCGCGAGAAGTGCGCCAAAAAAGCGCGAGAAGTGCACTTGTATATGTTTGTTTGTCTTAAACGCGAGAAGTGCGTGTTGCGCGAGAAGTGCGCCAAAAAAACGCGAGAAGTGCGCTAAAAAGTGCGAGAAGTGCACTTGTATATGTTTGTTTGTCTTAAACGCGAGAAGTGCGGCAAAAAGCGCGAGAAGTGCGCTAAAAAGTGCGAGAAGGGCACTTTGGGGGGCTGTTAGTCTATTATTTGTTTGTTCGTTTCGGATATTTTGTTTGTCTTAAATGTAGAAAGTGCACTGAGTGTTTGGTTATGTTTACTAAGACTGAGGGGTGAGGAGGGCAGTGTAGAGAGAGGTTAATTAAATATATATATACATATATGCAAGAGGTGCATTAACTTAATAAAAGGATTATTAATAGAATTTGAGGAAACAGAATAAAATAACTGAGATAGAACAAACCGATTAAAACTACAAGAATAATATGCTTCAGGAGAAGACACAGAGAAGAGGTGCCTTTTAGATATACTGCAGATCAAGTCCGGGCGTACAGCCAATCTGGGCGTACAGCCAAACCGGGCGTATAGCCAATCAGCAAATCATTTGTCAAAATTCTGGGCTTACCGTCAAAAAGCACTTAAATAGTCAATAAATTGACCCTGTGTTGAGCTGCAAGTGACAGTTTAAATTGGTAAAACTAAGACAAGGATTTGAAAAGACAATTATGGAGAAACAAAGCTTTGAGAATTAAATGGATGATGATGCCCTGAGGATGGTGTTTTGACCGAAAGCTTGGTGGTTAAATTGGCTTAATTTAAGTGTGCGAACAATTTATTTTTAATTGAATGGATGATAAAAATAGAATAGTGAACAAAGAAAGAGTACAAAGATATAAATATCAGAGAACGAGAAATATTCCAAGAAATTGGTTGTGTCGACTGTTTGGCCACTCGCCAGACTGTAAGCGCTGTGATCCGGATAGAGAAACGCAGTGTTCCCTTTCGAGGGAACTCGAACTGCGTCGGTGACGACACTAGGGGAGCGCCCTTCAGCGTAGCGGGTCTGAATTTATGAATGAAACCGAATCCAATCCTATTGGCGTTGCGTGATGACGTAGCGAGTGACGGCATACACGGATGTGTACAAAGGCACACCGGCACAAGCAAAGTCAGCTTTTTGCTATTCAGCAAGCGCTCTGTGTATTTGTGAGTCTTATTTGGTGTCGTTTGTCTGCTTTGAGAAAAACTTCAGTATGGCTGATCAGTTCAGGAAGTGTGTGTTCCCGTGCCCTCGTTTTCTCTCGGCTGGGGATTCACATGAGATGTGTGTGTCATGTTTGGGAAGACAGCACGCTCAAGCAGCTTTTGAGGAAGCTGCTTGTGCTCATTGCGAGTCTCTTTCTGTGAGAGTGCTGCGATCTCGACTGGCTTTATTTTCAGAAGATGGCCAAATGTGTTCTCCCCGCGGTTCGGGTCCCGCATCTGCCGAGGCAATGCGGGAGCTTTCATCGTGGGGATCGCGGAGAGATCTGGTCGAGGATGAGACTGCCGAGGCATATTCTCGCTCCTCTTCTGGTGAGTCTGATTCCCCCATTCCCCGTTCGGGAGCCCGCTCCGCGGCTTCTCCCGATCGGGAGGATGTTCCTGCTTTACAGCTGTCTAATTCCGAGGAATTAGACATACTGAGTGTTGGGGATGAGGATCATGTTGACACGCATCAGTCTGTTCAGCCGGCACCTAATTACAATGAGTTGGTGGAGGTTTTGACGCGGGCTGTGGCCAAGCTGGATATTTCTTGGCCACAAGAGCGGCAGGAAGCGCGTCCGAAAAGCAAGCTTGACGAACGCTTCCTGCAGCACCGCACGCAACCTTCACGCCGGTCTCTCCCTTTTTTCCCGGATTTACACAATGAGTTGTGTAAATCCTGGAACAGGCCATTTTCATCACGCCTGTCTAATCCTCCAATGTTGAATTACAGTAATGTTGTGGGGGTTAGAGATAAGGGATACGGGATGATGCCTCGGGTTGAGGAAGCATTAGCCAGCTACCTTTCACCCGACCTTGCGTCATCCCTGAAGTCGCCGGCGTTGCCTTCTAAACCTTGCCGCACCACATCTGATTTGGTGGGCAGGGCGTATATGGCGGCGGGTCGAGCTGGTGCGAGCCTGCACACAATGGCCATATTGCAGGCGTACCAAGCCGACCTTTTGAAAGATATCGACCAGGGCGAGGGTCCATCCCCGGATGATATCGTTGAACTTCGCAGAGCCACGGACTTGTCTCTCCGGGTTACCAAGGAGACGGCCCGTGCCATCGGTCGCTCCATGTCGGCCCTGGTGACCACGGAGAGACATCTGTGGCTCAACCTGTCGGGCATGAAGGAGAAGGATAGGACCTTCCTTCTTGATGCACCCGTTTCAGCCTCAGGTCTATTTGGTGAGGCTGTTAGCGCGGTGGTGGACAGGTTTGAGGATGCTAAAAAGCAGGGCGAAGCCTTCAAGCGATATCTCCCTCGCCGTTCTAGGTCTAGGAGGGCTGCTGCTAGAGAACAGCCACAGCAATCCTCCTCTTCCTCTTACCGCCAGGCACAGAAGGCGAGTGTCGCTTCCAGAGCTCCCCCTCGTAGATCTTGGGACTCTGGTCGACGCTCACACCCTCAGCCTCCTGATAAGACGGATCTGAGGACCGTCATCCAGTATAGGAAGGCTAAGGGAAAGAGGTCCTAACTCCTTTGAGGCCTCAGAGGGCCGCCCCCCCCGAGAGAGAGCGACCGAGGTCCCCTCTCTCGTTGGGCCCTCAGGGAGTTGGCGTCAGTATCCCGCCGTCTCTGATGCTTCGGGACACGCCAGCTCCCAGCGAACTCACACTGGTTGGCCTGCCCTAAAGGCTTGCAGGCAGTCAGTGTTCGGGTTCGCACAATGTAGGGCGTTGTCGGTTTTTCCCTGCCGGTCCTCCGCTTCAGGGCACCGTCAACATCCTGCACAAAACACTGGACACCAGCCCCGAGGGCTGGGGCGCGGTCATGGACGGCCGCTTTACGAGAGGTCTCTGGCAGTACCAACATTCCTCTTGGCACATAAATCGCCTAGAAATGTTGGCGGTGTTCCGGGCTCTGAGGAGCTTTCTGCCAGACCTCCATGGTCGCCATGTCCTAGTAAGATCCGACAACATGTCGGTGGTATCTTACTTAAATCATCAGGGGGGTCTGAGGTCGCGCCCTCTGTGCAGACTGGCGCATCAGATCCTCCTGTGGTCCCAGCGGAGACTGTCGTCTCTCAGGGCGATGTATGTCCCGGGGGACCAGAACCAGTGAGCAGACATGCTGTCGAGGCAGGGGCTGAGGCCCGGGGAATGGAGACTCCACCCCGAGGTGGTGGAGTTAATATGCGAGAGGTTTGGCCCAGTGGAAGTGGACCTATTTGCGTCTCGAGAGACGACACACTGTCCACTGTGGTTCTCCCTCACACATCCAGCCCCGCTGGGGTTGGATGCCATTGTGCAGACGTGGCCGAGGCTGCGTCTGTACGCCTTTCCCCCAATCGCTCTGCTCCCAGCAGTTCTGGAAAGGGTCCGTCGGGACGGTGTCAACCTACTATTAGTAGCCCCGTTTTGGCCGGCTCGAGTATGGTTCTCGGACATCATCTTGCTTCTGGCAGGCCCGCCATGGCAGATCCCTCTGAGGAGGGACCTGTTGTCTCAGGCGGGAGGCTCAGTTCTCCACCCTCGGCCCGAGCTGTGGAAACTGTGGGTCTGGCCCCTGAGGGGGCACAGTACCTAGAAGCCGGCCTGTCAGCAGAAGTAGTTGAGACTATACTAACTTCCAGAGCTCCCTCCAAGAGGAAGTTATACGGCCTTAAGTGGAATGTATTTTCCATTTGGTGCAGAGAGCATGATTTGGACCCAGTTCACTGCCCAGTGGCTTCAGTGCTGGAGTTTCTCCAAGACCGCTTTTCTGCCGGGCTTACCCCGTCCACACTCAAGGTTTATGTGGCTGCCATTGCGGCTTTCCACGCTCCTCTGGGTGATGGTCCTCTGGGGAGGCATCACCTGGTCGTACGCTTCCTCCGTGGAACCTGGAGGATGAGACCTGCGACTCGCACCAGGGTTCCCTCTTGGGACCTGGCAGTGGTGCTCGAAGGGCTGGCCGAGGCCCCCTTCGAACCATTGGAGTCGGCTGAGGCCAAGAACCTGACCTTCAAGGTGGTCTTTTTGTTGGCTATTACTTCTCTGAGGAGGGTAGGAGATCTCCAGGCGCTCTCTATTTCCAATGAGTGCTTGGAGTTTGCTCCCGGCAACATTAAGGCCATCCTTCACCCCAGGCCTGGCTATTTGCCCAAGGTGCCATCTAATATGGCACGGCCTTTGGTTCTGCAGGCATTTCATCCTCCGCCTCATGTGACGGCGGATGAGGAGAGACTTCATCTGCTCTGCCCTGTCAGAGCACTTCAGTATTACATCCAGAAGTCCTCCTCATGGCGGAAGTCGGACCAGTTGCTGGTGTGTTTTGGGTCTCCCAAGAAGGGGCTTCCAGCCTCTAAGCAGACCATCAGCAACTGGATCGTTCAGACTATTTCCCTGGCCTATCAGGTGCGCAATTTGCCTTCACCTATGGCCGTGAGGGCTCACTCCACCAGAGGCATGGCGTCCTCTAGAGCCCTCCTTTCAGGGGTTTCCATACATGACATATGTGAGGCGGCTGGCTGGGCCACTCTGCACACATTCATGAGGTTTTACAGTCTGGACCTTCCCTCTACACCCAGTGCACGAGTGCTTTCGTCCTAGGTTGTGCCTGAAGTCAGTTCACACTAGGATGAGCAGGGTTCGTTGTGGTATAGTGGGTATCTCGTTCCCCTAGTGTCGTCACCGACGCAGTTCGAGTTCCCTCGAAAGGGAACGTCTCGGGTTACGTATGTAACCCTTGTTCCCTGAGAAAGGGAACGAGACACTGCGTCGGTTCGCCACACCTCACCCTGCTTGGAGCACTTGCTTCATAGCAAAGAGCTGACTTTGCTTGTGCCGGTGTGCCTTTGTACCCATCCGTGTATGCCGTCACTCGCTACGTCATCACACAACGCCAATAGGATTGGATTCGTTTTCATTCATAAATTCAGACGCGCTACGCTGAAGGGCGTTCCCCTAGTGTCGTCACCGATGCAGTGTCTCGTTCCCTTTCTCAGGGAACAAGGGTTACATACGTAACCCGAGACGTTTGTTGGATAAGAACTGAGTAAAGAAGCATTGTTTTTGCATTTAGTATAAGATATCAAATAACGAGTGAATGTACGTGTATGTGTGTGAATGAAGTCCCGGGTGTGTGAATGAATATACTAACAAACTGGAGGGAGAGCAGTGACAGAGAAGGAGAGCTTTTTATTCTTTGACATCTTAAAAAAAACACACACAAAAAAACACATGTAGACCAGAGTGAGAGATCATTATGAGGCAGAGGAGAAGGGAATATAGAGAGAAAGAAAGGACGAAGACGATTTTAAACAGGCATTAAAACTAACCAAAGGCTTTAAGAATCACTTCTGGTTAGAAAATGAGTTTATAGATAACGAAGGGCAGAGACAGGAGTTGACAGACCAAAGGAAAAGTGAGCTCTTTAAAAATTGACAAAGATCACAAACTTGGATCAGCTTGAGGAAGAATGGCCCTTAGTGGATTGGCGTAATGTGATCAAAAAACAGTTAACTCTTGAAACCCTGAGGCCACACCTGAACAAATTCAATCCATCTCTTACTTATTTGTATAGGGAAGGAGATATAACTGTATGAGGCCAGTGGTTTGAGGAAAATATAGCCTTTTGAATTAATATACCTGGGGGAGAACATAATTTGGCAGCGCAGTACATAGAACAAGCAAGAAGAAGTGACGCGAAGCCATTGTCTAAGGTACCAATACGAACCATTTTGAAATATTTTAAGGAAAACAAAACAAATACCTGAATTATTAAATATTAGCAGAAGACTAAGTGATTGTGCCTTAACTAATTAAGTGGGGTACAAATCAATAGGTGCTGAAACGATGACTTCGGTGTCACCTCAAGAAAAGACCCCCGTAGAACAGCTTGCATCACAATATCCGATATGCAGGGATACAATTAAAAACTTGTCAAAAAAGTGGGAAAAAAGGACCAAAAAATTAAATACTAAGTGGCCAGCAGAGGGAACATTTGATTTGGCTATGTGTAGGGAAATGGGAGCTTTGATAAAAAAATCACAAAGCCCATGATAAGAGCAAGAAAAGAGATGAGAAACGGGGAAAGGAACAAGAGGTGTTGAATTTATTTAGAAAAAAGGGAGCACAACTGATTAAGGAATATAGGGAAAAAATAGGGAAAAAAGAAAGCATAATAGAGACCCCACCCCCATATGCACCATCCTATGACTTGACTGGTAAACAGCTCCCACTAGTGACTGGAACAGTGGCTATAAAAAGCAAAGTGAATTTTGAAAATGAGAGGGAAGAAGAAATAAAGGTGAAACAGGACTGTAAAGGAGCAGAGGCTGCAGACATGAGTGACCCTCTAATTTTATCAAGATTGGATGCTGTGAGCCATGAAGGGAGTCAGGGAAGTGACTTAGACCTCAAACACCTGATTGACGCTCACGGAAGCCCTACATTGACTAACCCGTATTTCCTTGCAAGTCAAGCTTTGCAGGAACTCGGAGGAAAGACGGGGAAGAAGGTGGAGGTTGACAGACAACGAGCCAGACTTGACGAGAAGAAATAGAACGAGATATACAGATAACTAAAGAACAGATCGACCAAGAAGCTGAAGCCATGCGAAGACTCCTAAGAGACTCCATGGAAAGGGACCAACAGAGACTTCGGGAACATCAAAGACGAAGATCTCATTCAGCCAGCCCTCACAGGGAATACAAGCATGTGTCTGGAACCCTCCTTTTAGAAGAAGCACCCCCAAGCGAACCACACTGGAGGAGAGGAGACAATCTGAGAGAGATACCAGCACGCAAACTGAGTCCATATAAAGATGAAGAGGAACAACTGGAAGAAGATCCCTTACAATGCCCCATCCTGATCAAAGGACATCAAGGACAGTACGTGCCATGGGCAGGACAGGATCTGGAGGGACTGATAGCCCGCCTCCCTGACCTACATGAAGGGGCTGGCAAATGGATCAGACTGCTGGAAGAAGAGACAATGGGAAAGATACTAGACAAGATAATACCCATTATGCTTGACACAGGGGCAACATTCACATGGTTGAGTCCAAATTATGCCTCTCACCTCCCCAGGTCTGGAAAATACGTCAAGACAGTAGGATTTTCGGGACTGACACAGCTAATCCCAATGAAGGCCCCAGTCAGCATAAAAGTCAAAGACTCTGAAATAAAAAGAGAACAGACAAACATATTCTGGATAAGGAATATAGATTGGGGAGTAGGGGATACACTTGAAAAATGGGGAAGATATATAAAAGAGAAACTTCAGAAACCAGTTCCCCCAGAAACAGACTCCATTGTACCATGAGACATGATCCCCTTAGAGATCCAATAATGGAAAAAGAGTGGTTAGAAGGAACTAATGGACAGACTGTGTGTCTGACTTCAAATTACATAATTGTAGGACCAGAGGGAGCAGCGTTACAAATTGAACACTGTGAATTCCCTAATACTTGGTTTAGAGTAGATGATTCAGTCCCACGTTACATTATTTATAAATGAGGGGAGTCAAGCACAAGATCTAGGCCCAATGATGTTAAAGGCAGAAGGAAAGCTTTGGGAAGACACTGATAACCATTTCATTTTTCAAACAAAAGATATGACACATCTCATAATCATCTGCACAACCAAAATGGTAGGGATTCAAAAATTGATAGTTGAGGCAGTAGAGAAAAGCGAATTGAAGTCTAGAATGGACGAACTTATCTCAGAGATGGAACAACAAGTGCCTGTACAGTTATGGTCAAAACATGACACAGATGTAGGCCTAGTTAGATCAGCAAACCCCATTAGAATTGCAACTAAACCAGGAGTTCAATAAGAAAGCAACAATTGATGGATTGGTTGAGGCAGGAGTACTAATTGAGACAATTAGTTATTGTAATACCCCAATTTTACCAGTCGAAAAAGCCAACAAGTCAAAGTGGAGATTAGTGCATGACCTAAGATCAGTTAATGAAGTAGTTGAAGATTGGCCAGCAGAGGTTCCAAATCCGCATACGCTATTGACGAATGTTCCACCTGCTGCTAATTATTTCACTGTGATTGATCTCTGTTCTGCATTTTTCAGCGTTCCATTAGCAGAAGAAAGCAGACACCTTTTTTCCTTCACTTACCAAGGTAAACAATATACATACACTAGAATGCTTCAAGGATTTAAACACTATTTACACTCATCATAAGACTGCTGAATTATTAGAACAAGGACGATTTGTTTTAACACAGGCCAGATGCTTAGCATATTCTACATTGACAACTTATCCTGATATCACGATGAAGCGTTGTACCACAGTTAATCCAGCTAATTTTGTCCCGCTGGAGGGGGAAGGAACACCTCATGAGTGTGTTTCTGTCTCTCTAGCATTTACTCTTCTGAGACCAGATTTGGAATCAACACCAATTGTTGATGCAGACGTAGATTATTTCGTTGATGGCTCATGTTTTAGAGACCACTTAGGTAACCATGCTGGTTTTGCTGTTGTACAAAAAGATGGAGATAATTTTACTCCCGTGATAAGTCAACATTGTGAGCAACCTTGCTCAGCACAATTGGCTGAACTTAAATCACTTAATGAAGCTTGCATATTGGCTAAAAACAAAGCAGCCAACATTTATACTGACTCTGCATATGCCCATGGCGTATGTCATTTATTCGGTGCAGTGTGGAAGAAAAAAGAGGATTTAAAAAGAGTGATGGAACCCCAATTCAACATGGAGACCAAATTACTAAATTGAGTACAGCTATGATGTTTCCTACAAAATTGACCATAATTAAATGCCAGGCCCATAAGAAAGGTAATGACTTTGTCATCAAAGGCAACAATGAAAAGGCAAGGATTTTGGTCCACATACTTACAAACAAGGGTAGATGAATTTTTAAATGAATGTGAAATTTGTGCAAAAATAATGTCAGAAAAGGAACAGCAACCCCAATAGGCTCTATTCCAGTTCCAGAAGGATCTTTTAAGCATCTAGTAATAGATTGTGTAGACATGACCGAATTAGTAAGAGGAAGAAGATACATGTTGGTTATTATAGACAGGTTAGAGCCAAGATGGATACCATATGAGTTTAAAGCTAGAGACGAGGCAGCAGCAGGATTTGAATCAATATTTGTGTAGTGATAATCAGATGTTGAGTAAATTAACTAGATTCTAATTTACTAAAGTCTCTTCCATTCGTGAAACAAAGGGGACAGTGTTTTGAATTGATTAAATCATTGACTCATTCGCACATGCAGCGTCTTCTCTGATGAATGAACAACGAAGTGCTTTGCTTACTAATCGAGCCAGCTCTGAACATGTGACTAGAGATGACATCTCGTGAGTCCGGCCATAGACCACGCGACCCCTTAGGGTCTCCTCTCTTTTAATCACCTCACACACAGAGCATAAGTGTAATAACGTGATCACCACCACTCAAATGATTAAACTCATCAACTCAGAGGAGTACGCACACACACGAAACTCCCCGGAGGGGGAGTGAGCGAGAGTCCACCACCCCGGCAAACTCTAACTGAACTCTGCTACACACACACACGCAGAAACACTCATTCATGAACTTTTAAATGCCTACCTCTTTAAACGTATGAAGTGTTTCTCTTGTTGTGTTTTACAATCCCCATGTGACCAAATTGATGTAACTATAAGCTTTTATGGTATGTAATCAGTTTGACATTCGTTTAATCACGAAAAATCATCTATCTGCATTTTACTAGCCCTAGGAATGTTGCGCTTGGTATGATTGGAATCAGAGGAATCGAATAAGATCGAATCACTGACCTAAAGTGCAACATGAGGCATACTTTTATCAATACCAGTTTAGAAGTGTATTTTTACTAAATGTTATCTTCCATGCACATGACCCGGAGGGCGTGTGTTTTCGCAAACACAGAAGTTTGACAACACGCCCCCTCCCAAACGATTGGATAGGACACGCAAGAAGGGCGTGCCTCTAGCTCCTTCAAAACTCGAACGCCACAATCTGTTCGATGCAGTTTCTACGCCACATGAGAGCTTTTCCTGTGAGAGGATCCATGGCTCCTTCGGGGAGCTTTCTCCGTTTTCTTTAATCTTTCTTTATTTTCGTCTTCGGACTTTTCTTACGTTTAGTTTCAGTGAAATGAACGTAATCGGCAACTTCAACCTGAAGGAGACTCTTCGAATCTGCAGCGACCACGCTCGCCCAGAAGAGCTGAGAAAGCACGCACCCGCTCCTAAGGACACACACGCAAGACACAGTTTTCCTCAGCAACACCAGGAGAACCAAAGAGCTTTAAGCCTGCATTCAAACTAACACGCTTTGCCCGCTCTGAAAGACCACGTGAACGCATGACGCAAGGACAGAGACACAGACACGTGCTTTCTTCACATCACGCCAGAGAGCGTTACCTGTGCAAGTAACCGTTTACCATTCTTTCAAGGTTTAAGATCTGTTGATTCTTGGTGTCTAAAAAGGTTCTGTGTCTGTGATGAATTTCGCCAAACCAGCTGGATCTCTCATCTTCTCATCTTCTCACTCTCTCTCTCTCTCTCTCTCTCACTCCCAATCTTGCGCTCTCGCAATCTCTCTCTCTCACTCCTGTTTGTTATTCGTCTGTCTCATTTGTTTTACTGTTTACTGTACATACATGTATCCCGTGTTTAAATGTAGAATTCTGTATCCGTAGTTTCATTTTAATAAAACCATTATATTCTTGATTGTTTTGAATGCTCATATTTTACAAGTCAATGAAATGCGATCCTATAGCTACAAAGCTTTACAAGTTGTTACTATATCAGTAACGTAAATTTTATAAACACGAGAAAATTAATGTTCACGGCCGGAACATTGAGATTTCTTGGAGTTTATAAAAAGGGATAACGTTGTTGAATTAATTGATGGGTTAATCTTACAGCCGTTTGCTGGACAAACCGATTGTTTGATAGCCAATTGATTCCCTTAAAGTTATCTCATATAATCGATCTGAAATGAGACCATTGATATATGAATGAGGAATTATAATTCGTTATGATTGATCATTCATATATACAATCGATCTATTTTCAATTTCGATAATTTAACTGTAATATGCAATATATTAATCATATTCATGATTAATTATTAAAATTCCTTATGCATAATTTGAGCTAATTAAGGTACATCTCAATGTGGCTACATTTGTATGGATAATGCCAAATAAGAATGTGGAATGGATTAATTACATATATTACAATCAGCAGAGATTCATCAACTACACAGATCAAGCACTTGATGTCTTAGGTCACCAACTAAAATACACTAGCAGAATGACATGGCAAAACAGACAAGCCCTGAATTGGTTATTGGCAGAAAAAGGAGTATGTGTAATGTTTGGATCTGATTGTTGTACCTTCATCCCCAATAACACAGCCACGGATGGATCTTTTACTAAAGCCGTGAAGAAAATAAAGGAATTAAGACAGGAAGTTGCTACCAATGCGAGGAGAAACAGGAGCTTTGGATACTGACTTAATTCCATGTTTGGATCATGGAAAGAATGGCTTATTAAGGTGGGAATAATAATAGCAGTGACTATTGGTGTTGTTTTTGTGC
Source organism: Rhinichthys osculus (assembly GCA_029959095.1). Lineage (NCBI taxonomy): Eukaryota > Metazoa > Chordata > Actinopteri > Cypriniformes > Leuciscidae > Rhinichthys > Rhinichthys osculus. The sequence goes on from JARWKJ010000007.1 coordinate 43,277,815, forward strand.
TGCTCTGCTGTGTTGTGCCTTTTCTCAGATCCATGCTGGTTAGTGCAGCTGCAAAACAAATTATCAATGTGTCAGTGAAACCATCAGGCATTGACATTGGATGCACCAACTCAGGAGTATATCCAATTGGCCCAAGCTTGGACGAACTGGATGACTTCCTGTGAGAGGTTGGGTGAAGAAGAAAGGAATAAGGGTACCTTAATTACTTTTGATTTTGATAATCTTTTTACTCTGTTTTTGACAAGATAGGGAGATAGCCCCACTGTGTATTTTGATTTGGGGATAAAATTAGTTAGAACAATTAGAGTATGGGTAGAGTAGGAAGTTAGTTAGAGGGGATTTTCTACATTCCTTTGGTTTTATATAAGGGCCCTTATTTCCTGAATATATTTACTCATATAATCTTTTGAATATATTTTACTCATATAATCGTATGGAAGATATTTTATATATAATCACACTAACTGTCACTTTTATAATGTGTGTATGAGAGGGGACGATAGAAGGTTTAAAGCAGGTCATTGCCCGTGGTACGAGGTAATGCAACAAGAAATAATGGGAAAAAGATAAGAATGTTTTTTTTATTACTATTAATCACTTTATTCACTTACTAAACTTTTATATTTTTTGAATACCTTATCCACCTTATTCCTGACAAGCTTACTGCGTTTTGAATTATGGGCGGCACTTCCGGTTTGGGGAACTTCCATTCAAAAAGAAGAATCATTTCAAATCATAAGGTTGCCCTACAAATAAACCTGATCCGTCAGTTTGACTTAATGAGCAATCAGTTTTCTTTCATGTTTTATCTAAGAATAACATGAGAATAACGTAACACTTGGTATTTTAACGTGACACGTTATAACAAGAATATCCATAGAAGAGCTACTCCTCCGCCCCTCCCGGTCTTCGAGATCTCCACTCGGAACCGCTTCTCCCTTCTTCGCGAGTCGAAACGCGACGACGCCGTGATCATCGGCACGTCCATGGTCCGCCATGTCCGTGCTACCTCAGGTAAAGGTAAGGTGCGCTCTCACTGCTTTCCTGGTGTTCGTGTTCTTGATATCGCTGCACAGGTTCCCGAAATCCTGACCGGGGACGAGCGCGTCGGAGCTGTGGTGCTGCATGCGGGAGGGAGCGACGTCAGGCTGCGGCAGACGGAGGTTCTGAAGAGGGACTACATGAGCCTGATCGAGACGGTACGCAACACAGCGCCTGAGGCAACGATCATCGTGTCTGGACCGCTTCCCACGTACCGACAAGGACAGGAAAGGTTCAGTAGACTATTTGCACTAAATGAATGGTTAATGTCAGTGTGTAATTAACAGAAACTGCTCTTTGTAAATAATTGGAATCTGTTTTGGGAGAGACCCAGGCTGTACCGTGCTGATGGCCTTCACCCCAGCAAAATCGGAGCGGCTGTTCTGTCGGATAATATCTCCAAGACGTTACGCACCAGATGACTAATAAGTCAAAATCCAAATCACAGTCTTTGCTGTCCAAACTTAATTGATATACGTAGTGAAGAACATTATATAGAAACTGTGTCTATTCCTCGTTTAGTGAAGCCAAACAATAAATCTAGTGCAGGATCTAGCAAAAATCTTATTGTAATTAAACCAGAAAATCTAAATATCAGTGAACAAAAAGAATTTCTAAAGCTAGGTCTTCTAAACATTAGATCGCTCACACCTAAAGCGGTTATTGTAAATGAAATGGTCACAGATAATAATTTCGATATACTTTGCCTTACTGAAACCTGGCTTAAACCAAATGAGTATTTCGGTCTAAATGAGTCTACTCCGCCAAGATACTGTTATAAGCATGAGCCCCGTCTGACTGGTCGTGGCGGCGGTGTTGCAACAATCTATAAAGATATTCTTAATGTTTCTCAGAAAACAGGTCACAGATTTAATTCGTTTGAAGTACTTATGCTAAATGTTACGCTCTTAGATGTAAGAAAGAAATCCATATTATCTCTAGCCTTGGCTACTGTATATAGACCTCCAGGGCCATATGCTGAATTTCTAAAAGAGTTTGCAGACTTTCTCTCTGATCTATTGGTCAATGTCGATAAAGCAATAATTGTTGGAGATTTTAACATACACGTAGACAATAAAAATGATGCGTTAGGGGCTTCGTTTACAGATTTATTAAACTCCTTTGGGGTCAAGCAAAACGTCCGTGGTCCCACTCATCGTCTAAATCATACACTAGATTTAATTATATCATATGGAACCAATCCAACTGATATAGATATTATACTGCAAAGTGATGATGTCACTGATCATTACATGGTAACGTGCATAATACGTACTGCTGAAATATGTCATGTTGCGCCACGTTATAGACCAGGCAGAACAATCCTTCCAACCACTATAGATAGATTCTCAAATAGCTTACCTGATCTATCTCAGCTGCTCAGTGAACCCAAACAAACAGATGAACTAGAGGAAATGACTAGCAGTTTGAGCACCATTTTCACTAGTACATTAGATATTGTTGCACCAATTAGATTAAAAAAGGCTAAAGAGAAAACTAAAGCACCCTGGTACAACAGTGTTACGCATGATATCAAGAGAGAAACTCGTAAACTAGAGCGTAAATGGAAACAAACTAATTTAGAGGTCTTTAGAATCGCGTGGAAAGACAGTATGTCACGTTATAAAAAGGCTCTAAAAACAGCCAGGGCTGAGCACCTCCGCAAACTAATAGAAAATAACCAAAATAATCCAAGGTTCTTATTTAACACCGTGGCTAGACTAACAAATAAACAGACATCACCAGAGCAAAATATACCGTTACAGTTTAGTAGTAATGATTTTATGAATTATTTCAATGAGAAAATAGAAAGCATTCGAAACACAATTATAAATGTACAATCCTCTATGGTCTCTTATGCTTCAACCTCAATTATGGCCCCTCTAGAACAACTACACCGCTTTGCAACGATAGGACAGGAAGAGCTAAATAAACTTATTATTGCATCTAAACCAACAACATGCTCATTAGATCCAATACCCACTAAACTACTGAAAGAAGTGTTACCTGTAGTGGAAGAGCCTCTTCTCAATATTATTAACTCTTCTTTATTCTTAGGTCATGTTCCAAGAATATTCAAGTTGGCAGTAATAAAACCTCTCATTAAGAAACCGCAACTAGATCCAAATAACCTAGCAAATTACAGACCCATTTCAAATCTTACATTTATGTCCAAAATACTAGAAAAAGTTGTATCCGCTCAACTGTGCTCTTTTTTGCAAGAAAATGATATCTATGAAAAATTCCAGTCAGGATTCAGACCGCATCATAGTACAGAAACTGCGCTAGTTAAAATTACAAATGATCTACTCTTAGCTTCGGATCAAGGCTGTATCTCAATACTAGTCCTACTTGATCTTAGCGCCGCGTTCGACACTATAGATCATAAAATACTCTTGGATCGACTACAAAACTACACTGGTGTTCAGGGACAGGCATTAAGCTGGTTTAGATCGTACTTATCTGACCGTTATCATTTTGTCTCTTTACACGGGGGAAAATCAAAGTTAACGTCAGTAGACTACGGAGTACCGCAAGGATCGGTGCTAGGCCCTCTGCTATTCTCAATATATATGCTGCCACTTGGTAATATTATAAGAAAACATGGAATTAATTTCCACTGTTATGCTGACGACACTCAATTATATATTTCATCACGACCAGATGAAAACATTACCTCATCTAAATTGACAGAATGTCTCAAAGATATAAAATGCTGGATGACGCGTAATTTCCTGCTATTAAATTCAGATAAAACGGAGGTATTACTTATTGGTCCAAAAAACTACACACAAAACCTCTTACAATACGACTTTAATATAGAAGGATGTCCTGTTACTTTTTCCACTACAGTAAAAGACCTGGGTGTTATACTAGACCGCAACTTGTCTTTCGAAAATCATATTTCATCTGTTACAAGAACAGCCTTTTTCCACCTTAGAAACATTGCTAAATTACGTAACATGCTATCTGTTTCTGATGCAGAAAAGTTAGTTCATGCATTCATGACCTCGAGACTAGATTACTGTAATGCTTTATTAGCTGGTTGTCCTGCATCCTCAATAAACAAGCTACAGTTAGTGCAAAATGCAGCCGCTAGAGTTCTTACTAGATCAAGAAAATATGATCATATAACACCGATTTTATCATCTCTGCACTGGTTACCTATTAAGTTCCGTATCAATTACAAAGTACTACTACTGACCTATAAAGCCCTTAATGGTTTAGCTCCTATGTACTTAACGGACCTTCTTTCGCCCTACAATCCACCGCGTTCTCTAAGATCACTAACTTCAAGGCTTCTGGTCATTCCTAGGATATCGAAGTCCACGAAAGGAGGGAGGGCATTCTCGCATTTAGCTCCAAAACTCTGGAATAGCCTTCCCGATACGGTCCGATGCTCTGACTCGCTGACACAGTTTAAAACTAGACTAAAGACGTGTCTCTTTAGTCAAGCATTCACATAATGCTTACCTTTTAGTCCTCTGCTATGCCATACGGAACCGTTTGCCACTGAAACTGCTTAACGCCCCAGTGGGGCTCGACAGCCTTATAGACAAACGGGTCGGTCCGTATGGTTGCGGTTGGGTTGCGGAGAGTTTGGGTTGCGGAGAGTTGTGAGATTATGGTTTTCTAACACCTACTCCCGTGTAATGGAAATCATTATGAACATCAGCTATGCTAATTATTTCCCATCTGCCTCTCTGCTGTTATCTCGGGACGCTTGTCCCGAGAAAAATGGCGTTCGTAGGCTCCAGTTTTGTATCCTGCCTCTCACGGGGATTTCGGATGCCCCAACGCCTGTGATGAGAAGACCAACGCCTGTGAAGAGACGACTCAACGCCGGCGATATGTTATCCCCTTAATATTACATGATTAACTAAATGTATTTTTTTCTTTCTGATATGCACTTACTGTAAAGCTTCTTTGAAACCCTATGATTGTTAGCCAGAGGAGAACTGGCCCCTGACTAGCCTGGGTTCTCCCAAGGTTTTTTTCTCCATCCAATCTGATGGAGTTTTGGTTCCTTGCCACTGTCGCCTTGCTTTTGGCTTGCTTAGTTGGGGATATTTAATATTCAACAATATTATTGAACTGTGTTGTACTACTTTCATGTTATCACTGTGAAGCTGCTTTGATGCAATCTGTATTGTGAAAAGCGCTATATAAATAAATGTGACTTGACTTGACTTGACTTAAGAGCTCTGCATTATTTTCCTCATGATTATTTTCTTTTTTCCTTTTGAATTCCGCTGTAATAGTATGACAAAGGTCAACACATACTGCACATTTGTGGTCTGTTCTCCCGATTTAATTTACGATGTATAACGTTACCATTAATAATTCACTGGAATCCTCTCCAAATCCTCACGTCTCTTTCCAGGTTTGGTTTCACAGGTAAATACAATTTATTATCTGTCAAAATGACTGAAATCACTTTAAAATAGTATCACGTAATGCTGAAGTAAAACACTTTTTTATTAAGGCAACGTATGTTACATAATACAGATTACCACAGTGAATATTTAACCGACCGATTTAGCTGTGGAAAGATGCTTTTGAGATTATTCATGGTCTGTTGAAAGTTACCTTGTTGATGCTTTTACACTTTTAAATGTCCTTTTAATGTTCAATGGTTGAAGGGTGAGTAGAATAATGTAATGTTATCGTAAAAGGTTTAAAAATCTATTATTGCGTCCATAGAGCTTAGTCTTTCACTGATTGTTTGCATCTTAACGGAAGTTACACCCATAATTCGCGCAAAGCGTCATGGGGCGCAGGAATACTGTGGATACATTCCTGTAACAAGTCAAGAAATTTCTAACTTGCATGCATTAGACCATTGGAACATGTATATAGTTATAAGTGCAAAAGAGGAATTATTTGCAAGCGCGGTCATCGTCTGTTGAAGAAAAAAGAGCTGACTCAACTGGTGGTTTAAAAACCTGCTGTCAGCTCCAACACCAGATAGCGCCCCTGGCTTGACTGGGGCACCTCTGGCAACGATGGAGCAACCCAGATAGCACTCCAGGCCACCGGAAGCGCCTGCACAGTTCCTCTGACACCGTGGGACAGATCTAGGATTTCAAGTTGATGAGATGTGTTGAATGTATTAAAACGTTTGAAGTAGCGCATCCCCTTAAAAATGATGATCTGACAGGAAGGTGAGATCTTTTACTCCATTCTAGCCAAGTGTGGGTGGAGATGTTTGGTCTCGCTTTTCCTCCAGAGTGTGCCCTTATGATGAAGGTCTATTGATAAAGTTGGATGGTCCAGGTTGGCCATGTTTGAAAGGTAATGCAGAGAGAGATCTATTCATGAGGACACACCCTGGGTAAGAATGGTTTGAAGGTGGGACTAGAAAAAGTACCCATGTATGAGACATGTATGAGACAAATGAAATTCCCCAACACATCCCCCCTGATGTGTTGGGGAATTTCATTTGTCTCATACATGTCTCATCACTGAACAGAAAATTAGGCCTGAGGGGAGGTTAGATAAGGACAGGAGAAGAAACTGGATGAAAGGACATGAAAAAGGCAGGCTGGTTAAGGACAGGAGAAGAAACTGGGTGAAAGGGCATGGAAAAGTACCTGAAAATCATGTATAAAGCCATTTTTAAAAAATACGCATGCGGAAAGAAGGTTGCCCCAATTAAAAATAAAATAACGATGCAGGTGTTTCTAATCGTGGCGACAGGCCAAGGAGGAGCAAGTAGAAAAAGATAACTGTATGAGCGCTAATTGGACACTTAACGATAAGAAAAAGGTATAAGACCTGGGCACTGGCCCTTGTAAAGTCAGATGACTAGCTACCATCTCACTTTGTTGAACTGCTCAATAAAGTTATTCTTCTGAGACCTGAAACTTCGACTCTGAAAGATTTCTTCTGAGACCTGAACCAGACTTTGAAGAATTGAACCAAAGATCGAGAATTTGCCACAACAATAACAGCAGAAAAGCAGATGGGAAATAATTAGCATAGCTGCTGTTCATAATATTAATGCATTAATTCATCGATCTGATTCAACAGTGGTATAAAAGGTAAGCATTATGTGAATGCTTGGCGAAAGAGATGCGTCTTTAACCCTCTGGGGACCAAGGTGTTTTTGGGGTCCTTGAGATGTTTTGACATGCCCTGACATTTGTGCTTTTTTCAGTTGCTTATAAACATATTAATGGCACAGGTGAAATTACACTCTATTTAGCACAAACAGGCCTACCATAATATGTGAGCAACATGTATGTACATGTTTGTATTTTTGAGAGAATATTGTTTATGCATGTTTATTGATAAAACTAAAAATTTAAGTTTCTGAAATAAGGCCACAAAACACATACTAAATATGTGTCCACAAGACTTTTCACTAATGGAAGTTGTGGCCTAGAGCAACGGTCCCCAACCCCCGGGCCGCGGACCGGTACCGGTCCGTGGGTCATTTGATACCGGGCCGCACAGAAAGAATAAATAACTTACATTATTTTTTTCATTATCTTTCATTACAGTTTTATTTATTATCTGAGTCTGAACGATGTGTTATTTTGAAAAATAATACATTTAAATATAATAAATTCTCTCCGTTACATCTGTCTATGACTCACTCTTGGCGCATAGCAACCCTATGATAGCAACGCTTGTCTCGGTCACGTGATACGTTACCGCTAAAAAATAAACCCACAAGCTAACAAAATGAGTAAAAAACAACGTCTCTGGAAAGTTTCTTTGCGAAGGGGAAACGGCCCATTGAGGAGACAGAAGAAGAGCCTACGACTTCCAAGAAAAAGAAAGCTGCATTTAACAGACAATACCAGGAGTCCTACTTGAAATATGGATTTATCGCAACAGGTGATTTACACGCACCAAGCCCGCTCTGCATAATATGTGGCAACCAGCTCTCTAATGAGGCAATGAAGCCTTCAAAACTGCTTCGCCACTTGGAGACCAAGCACCCCGCATTAAAAGACAAGCCTTTTGAGTATTTTGAAAGAAAAAAAATTGAACAAGAAGGCCAGAAGCAATTACTGAGGGCCACCACATCAATAAATGCGAGTGCACTGAGAGCATCATACTTGCTGGCTAACCGTATTGCTAAGGCTAAGAAACCATTCACTATTGGTGAAGAATTGATCCTCCCCGCCACAAAAGACATTTGCCGTGAACTTCTAGGAGACGCTGCGGTTAAAAAGATAGCACAGGTGCCTCTTTCGGCTAAGCACCGTCACTCGGCGCATTGACGAAATAGCAGATGACATTGAAACACAATTGTTGGAGAGGATAAATACATCACCGTGGTATGCACTCCAGGTTGACGTGTCTACAGATATTGACAACAAGGCAATACTGCTTGTTTATGTGCGATATCTTTATCAGGAGGATGTGCATGAGGATATGTTATGTGCACTATCGTTGCCAACCAAAACCACAGCCGCAGAACTATTCAAGTCGCTGGATGACTATATATCAGGAAAACTGAAATGGTCTTTTTGTGTTGGCATATGCACAGACGGAGCTGCTGCCATGACTGGACGGCTGTCTGGTTTAACTGCTCGGATTAAAGAGGTTGCACCTGAATGTGAGTCTACGCATTGTGTCATTCACAGGGAAATGCTGGCTAGCCGAAAAATGCCATCGGAACTTAACGGTGTATTGAATGATGCTGTTAAAGTTATTAACCAGATCAAAGCACACACCCTTAACTCGCATCTGTTCGAGCAGCTTTGTGAGGAGATGGACGCGGAGCACAGACGCCTTCTCTTATATACAGAAATAAGATGGTTATCCCGAGGGAAATCACTGGCCAGAGTGTTTGAACTACGAGAGCCGCTGCAGAGATTTCTCTCAGAAAAAAAGTCACCGCTGGCAGCACATTTCAGTGACGAGGAATGGGTCGTAAAACTGGCTTACTTATGCGACATATTCAACCTGCTCAATGAACTCAATCTGTCACTTCAGGGGAAAATGACAACAGTCTTCAAGTTGGCAGATAAAGTAGCTGCATTTAAAGGCAAACTTGATTTATGGGGACGGCGCGTGAACAGAGGTATATTTGACATGTTTCCAACATTGGCGGGGATTTTGAAAGAGACTGAGCCCGAGCCTTCATTCTCCCAGCTGGTGCACGATCACCTGTCTTCGCTTTTAAAAGAGTTTGAGCGCTACTTCCCAACCACAAAAGACCCACGAACTGCCAAGGAATGGATTCGCGACCCATTTGTCAACAAACCAGGTGAATACAGCTTGTCTGTGCAAGAAGAAGATCAACTGCTGGAGATCGCAAGTGACGGCGGCCTTAAAAGTATGTTCGAGACAACAACTCTGCCGGTGTTCTGGATAAAAGTCATGGCAGAATACCCTGAGATCGCCACAACAGCACTGAAAACCCTGTTGCCATTTCCGACATCCTATCTGTGTGAAGCGGGGTTTTCGGCAGTGACAGCAACCAAAACCAAACTACGGAGTAGACTGGACATAAGCAAAACACTTCGGGTGTCCTTGTCTCCCATTAGCCCTAGATGGGACCGTCTCGTTAGAGAGAAACAGGCTCAGGGCTCCCACTGATTCAGCGTTATAGTGAGTTGTATTTTTCATGCCCTTTATATTTGTTTTTGTGGTGTATCTTATTTTGAAGGCATGTATAAACGTTACCATAGCGACCAGAGAGCGTTAGGGGGCAGAGAGGATGTTACTGATGTTGTGTTGTTGGCGCGATGTTACAAAGACGCTGCTAATAAAGTTGCAAGTAGGCCTACACATTGAATTCACGTTTATTATATATATTTAAAATATACCCCAGTTTTTATGCCGGTCGTGTCATTTTATTTTGTTGTATTTATCCACCACAACTTAAAGGCCGGTCCGTGAAAATATGGTCTGATATTAAACCGGTCCGTGGCGCAAAAAAGGTTGGGGACCGCTGGCCTAGAGTATTTGCTTCAATATGATCTGAAAATCATCCCAACCCCCTCATGTATAATTAAGTGATTCTCACCTGAGAAGACAAAGATGCATTAATTTCATTCAGGTGTGTCACAAGAAAGAATGCAAGGAAAATGTATATACATACACACACACACAGACACACACACACACATATATATATATATATATATATATATATATATAATCAAAATATAAATGAAAGTCAAAAGCACATTTTTAGTCATACATGGAAACAAATCCTGTTCAAATAGGTTATATGGGCCATTCAATAGAATTGGTTCAAAGTTAGAGTTCGAAACATCTTGAAAAGAAAATTGGATAAAGCTTTAGATTACAGCCCGGAAAGTACTGGGTAATTAAAGCAATTTTACAGCGTAACCTTCGGTAATTATAGTGTACCTATGACGTACTTACAATATAAGTATAAGGGAACAATATTTTAAGTTTGGGGAATAAAGGGGTAACAACCAGGAGAATAAAAAATTTATTAATATTGTGAGTATTATAGAACTAAGGGGTGCTTATTCTACTATTATGATATAACAATCTTACATTTGTGATCAATTTAGCAAGAACATACACTGCGTACCTTTTTGAAATAATGGTGAACCAGTACATACTGTATAGGCTTTATAAATATTTATAATAGATATGTACCCTGTAATTTTTCAAATGTAATCTTTTTAACAAAAGTGCACTGAAAACGAAAACTATTGCAACTTTTGCTTAAATATTGGGGAAAGATACTCTTGTTTCATGTAGCTTGTTACCCTCTTGTTCCATGTAGTTACAGGGTAAGTGTGACATTGCGGGCTGTAAATTAAAGTGGTGCTTGTTACCCTCTTGTTCCATGTAGTTACAGGGTAAGTACAATTCAAATGCATACACAATCTTATATCACTGACTCGGAAACCTTTATTTCTTATACAAGCACCACTTACCCTATAACCACATGAAACAAGATATATTTCCCAGAATTAAAAAAAATAGTCTTAGCTTTTCTTGCCTTGAAACATGTTAGCCCAAACTTAAACATCTGCACTTTTGCTATCAAAAAGAAAAAGAAAAAAAAGTATAAATGCATAGATATGTACCCTGTCATTTTTAAAAAGCCTATACAGTATGTATTGCCTTGGTACACAATTATTACAAAAAGGTACGCAGTTTATGTTCTCGCTAAATTGCTCCCAAATGTAAGATTGTTGTTTCATATAGTAGAATAAGTACCCCTTAGTTCTATAATACTTACAGTATAAATATTTTTTTAATTCTCCTGGTTGTTACCCCTTTATTCCCCAAACTTAACATATTGTTCCCTTATACTTACATGCAAGTACTTTATAGGTACACTATAATTACCGAAAGTTACTCTGTAAATTCCTCTTAATTACACAGTACTTTCCGGGCTGTAATCTAAAGCGTTACCGAAAATTGTCTTTTTCCATAAATCTCATATAAAGTATTATTTTTTAAAGTAGGCCAATACATTTTATTATACATATTTCAAAGTTAAGGATTCAATATTTTGATATAGCCTAGCTGGAACAAACACTATAACAGTTGATAAGTTTATTTTTTACAAAACATACTATATATTTAACATATGAGCAGAAACTAGGGGTGGGCGATATGAGCAAAAATTCATATCACGATATTTTTCACTGTCCGGACGATATCGATATTATATCGCGATATGAGAAAAAAAAATTGGAATCACATTTTAGTACACCTTAGTTAAATTACAGGCAAAATATGTATTTTAACAGTAGATAACGTACTCGGTTACTAACGTAACCTCGGTTCTCTCTAGAGAGGGAACGAGTACTGCGTAATAGCTTACGCTAGGGGAAAACCTCTTTTCCACAAGATATTGAAGCCAAAAATTATCCTTAATTTTTTATTAATGTAAAACGCTTTGCAGCAGCAAGCAGACACAGGCGAGACAGCTCGCGCGCCTATTGGTTGCTCTTGCGGCAAATGCAGCAGCCTATCGAGAGACTCTGCGTGACGTAATGACCAATGGGGGCAACCCGCGCCCATATCGTCACGTCCCGCCAGAAAGGGCGTGGTCTTGCCCTATAAATATGCTCGTTAGGCTGGTACAAGCTTGTTTTCATCGCCGAAGCGAACCAGAGCGTATTCCAAGCACGGCAAGATACGCAGTACTCGTTCCCTCTCTAGAGAGAACCGAGGTTACGTTAGTGACCGAGTATGTTATCTTACGAGAGTATCTCTCGTACTGCATAATAGCTTACGCTAGGGGAACACAATGCAACACGCCGTGCGTACAGGGATCCAACACCAAAGTCCCAAAGGCAACGCCCAGGGCCCATATAGTGCATAATCACCATGAACTCACATAGAGTGAAGGAAGAGAGGCTGGAAGCATCATTCCTTATAAAATAACACCCAACAGGGTTATTATATGACAATTAAACGCGCAGCCAGGGTGAAAGTTTTCAGCCTGAACTGGATGGTCATACATGTGTCAATACTCATGGAGCTGTAGTAGACTCAGCATTTGGGCCGCACAGCGGGGCAAATAGCACTGAATTCTAGACCGCCAAAAGCTTAGCTTGTAAGGCAGGTACCTACAGGTTATAGTATTTTATAAATGTAGACGGCGAGGCCCAGCCCGCGGCCGTACAGATATCCTGCAGGGTAACCCCGCTAGACCATGCCCACGAAGAGGCCACGCCTCTCGTGGAGTGCGCTCTGACACCCAACGGGCACTGCAGGCCCTTTGCAGCGTAAGCTAGCGCAATGGCATCCACTATCCATCTGGATAGGCTCTGTTTCGAGGCGGCAAGTCCCTTGGAACGTCCGCCAAACAAAACAAAAAGCTGCTCAGTCTGTCTGAAAACAGACGAGCGCGACACATAAGCTCTCAGTGCCCTGACGGGGCAAAGGAGACTCGCGTCCTCCTCCTCATTGAGAACCGGAAGGGCAGACAGGGAAATTACCTGGGGCCTAAACGGTGTATTGAGGGATTTCAGCACATACCCGTGCTTAGGTTTGAGGATGACCTTCGAGTCATTAGGCTCAAACTCCATACATGACGCGCTTACTGAAAGCGCCTGCAAGTCCCCTATGCGCTTCACTGAAGCGAGAGCCGTGAGAAACACTGTTTTGAACGACAGGTGTTTCATGTCCACCAGCTGGATTGGCTCGAATGGGGCGCCTTTCATGGCCTCCAGGACCGTGGAAAGGTCCCACGTCGGGACTGAAGGGGGCCTGGGAGGGTTTAGCCTCCGAGCTCCCCTAAGGAAACGCACGACTAAGTCGTTTTTCCCCAGTGACTGGCCAGACACCGGTTTTGCAAACGTTGCTATGGCCGCCACATATACTTTGAGCGTGGATGGGGTCCTGCCCTTATCCAGTAGCTCTTGAAGGAAGGTAAGCACTTCCGAAACCCCGCAATCCACAGGTGAAAAGCTCTGGGCTTGACACCATGCAGAGAAAACAGACCATTTCGAGGAGTAGAGCCGCCTGGTAGACGGAGCTCTAGCCTGCGCGATCGTGTTTAACACTCCTTCTGGGAGGCTAGCGGGTACCCGTTGATGGCACACGCGTGCAGGGACCACAGCTCCGGGCGAGGATGCCAAATCGAGCCCCCCGCCTGAGAGAGGAGGTCTCTCCTCAATGGTACAGGCCATGGGGCAGTGCTGGTCAGCTGCATCAGGGCAGGAAACCACGTCTGGTTTGTCCAGAGCGGAGCTACGAGCAGCACTGGGCATCCGTTTCCCCTGATTCGTTCCAACACTTGAGGAAGGAGCGAGACAGGAGGAAAAGCATATAGGGGACAGCGGGGCCAAACATGAGCCAGTGCGTCCTTGCTTTTCAAGAAAAACTTCGGGCAATGAGCGTTTTCGTGGGACGCGAATAGGTCCACTTGTGCTCTGCCGAACGTTCTCCACAGTAGCTGGACCGTCTGCGGGTGCAGCGACCACTCCCCTGCTGGAACATTGTTCCTGGACAGTCTGTCTGGTCCCACATTCAGGTGACCAGGCACGTGCGCTGCTCTAAGTGAGAGCAGGTTGTGCTGAGCCCAGACCAGGAGGCGTTCCGTCAGCCTGTGAAGGTTTCGTGACCTGACGCCGCCCTGGCGATTTATGTATGCCACCACTGACATGTTGTCCGACCGGACCAAGACATGGTGGCCTGTCACCTGGGGACAAAAGCGCCGTAGCGCTTTGTCGACTGCTATCATCTCCAAGCAGTTTATGTGAAGGAGCTTTTCCCGTTCTGACCACAGGCCAGCTAGCGGTCTGCCCTCGAGCAGCGCTCCCCACCCCGAGGTGGAGGCGTCCGTAGACACCACCTTCACACTCGAGGCGGTCCCCAGGCTTACACCTGACTGATACCAGTCGGTTATTTTCCAAGGTTTAAGAGCTGAAACGCACTGTACGTCGACCTTGAGGCGAAACAGACCCGCTGTCCATGCCCTGGGCGGAACCCGTGCTTTCAACCACATCTGCAGTGGGCGCATGTGAAGCAAGCCCAACTGGAGTACAGAGGCTGCCGAGGCCATTAGCCCCAGCATTTTCTGAAACCTTCTGAGCGGAACTATCGAGCCGTGGCGGAAGGATTTCGCGACGCGCTGAATATTTAGTCCGCGCTCTGGTGACAGGCGTGCCGTCATGGATAGCGAGTCTAACACTGTTCCCAGAAAGGAAATTTTCTGACTGGGAGACAGTGAGCTTTTCGCCCAATTGACTGTGAGGCCCAGCTCCTCGAGGTGCTCGAGTAATGCGGCCCTGTGTTTTATGAGCTCCGATCGTGATCGAGCTAGAATCAGCCAATCGTCCAAGTAGTTCAGGACTCGCATGCCCTGAAGTCTTAGGGGTGCGAGCGCCGCGTCCATGCACTTCGTAAATGTACGGGGTGCTAGGGACAGGCCGAACGGCAGGACTGTGTATTGATACGCTTGGCCCTCGAAAGCGAATCTCAAGAATCGCCTGTGATGGGACGCTATTTGTATTTGTAAATAGGCGTCTTTCAGATCTATTGACATAAACCAGTCCCCGTGGCGCACTTGCGCGAGGATTTTCCTGGTCGTAAGCATTCTGAACTGGCGTTTCACAAGCGCTCTGTTCAGCTGTCGCAGATCTAAAATGGGTCTGAGACCCCCATCTTTTTCGGTACCAGAAAACATCTGCTGTATAGGCCCCCTTCGCTCTGAGCCTGAGATAAAGGTTCTATAGCCCCTTTGCTCAGTAGTTTCGCTATCTCGGCACGAAGTAGATGAGACACTTCGTTTTTCACCGTAGTTTCGACACGCGCGTCGAGCGAATTGTAGCAAGTAGCCTCTCTGTATAGTGTTCAGCACCCATTCTGATACCCCGGGAAGCTTTGACCACGTATCTGCATGAATAGCTAGAGGTAGAATGAAATCCGGGCTCTGGCCGCGGCAAAACGGCAGCTCGAGAGCCCTGGTATACTGGGAACACAACACCGTGTTTACAGCGTTCGAGGCGGGGGGCGCGCTGATTACAGCGGGCGGCCTGGCCGCGCTCAGCTTCTCTATGGCAGATTGTGCAGAGAAAGTGAGCGGGGCAGATCCCGTAGGATTCGGCGTGTTTGTGTGAAAATGTGGGCGCGGGACAGCGGGCACATTTATTACACTGGAAACACTGTCGGTTAGGGCCGACTGAATGTGTGTTGGTTTCGTTTTTACAGAAACCAAGGGACACGCAGCGTGTAGTGTAAGCGGGCATTGTGTTATGGGCGCGTTCACTACATTGTGTGCACAATCGGCAAAGATGAGACGCTACAGCTGGCTCCACAGGGGGAACGGAGAGATATCCTCTGTCCTTTGCACCATCCACCGTGGAGAAAGCAGCCGAGGCAGAGGTACGCAGCCTGGCGGAGAAGGGGGCGTTCCACGACTTCGTCCGTCCAGCGTCCGTCCAGTCTGTTGCGCGGCGGTTGCGCGGGCGCCTCCCAATCGAGGCCGATGCTTTCTACGGCCTGAGAGAGCAGACGCATCAGCTCAGTCTCAATGCCGGCTCTCTTACCAGTAGTTTGGCGGGAAACGCTAGCGGAGGGGAGGTCCACGGAGCAACCCCAATCCTCGCTACTGGATGCCAACAGAGAACACGCCTCGGTGGGTTCGTCGAACTCGTGGACGGATGCGGCGGCAGGCGGCGGCCGTTGTCCGTCGGTGAGCGACTCGAGCGAAGCCTGCGAAGCTGGCGGGCGAACCGGCGAGCTTTGGCGGGCTGGAGAGAGCTCGGGAGCGCGCTGGGCGCGGCGCTTCTTGCGGCGCGGCACCACGGCGGGCTGCGGTGAAGGCTCGGAGAATGATGCCAGGCGAGTCCTCAGAGTCAGCATAGGCAAAAGCTCGCAATGAGGGCATCCGCCGTCAGCGAGCCCGATGGCCGCGTGATCCTCACCCAGGCAGGACACACAGATGACATGGCGGTCTCCGTCGCTGAGTGGGGCGCGGCACGAGCCACAGGAAGGCATCTTTAAAAAGACGCAGCTCTTTTGTGACGAGAAGTGAAAGTCGCGTCAAGTAAGCGAGCTAACACTTCTCAGCAGAGTTAAATACAGAGGTATATAAAAGGATATAGCACGCCGGAAAGCGCAGCAGGTACGGCAGTTGAGGGCGGCGAGGCCAGCGACTCCAGAGCTCGTCCCGCTGAAAAGCTTGCTTCGACGGAGCGGCTTCTCACTCCGGATCCAGCGATGCGTGTGCTTCGCTGAAGAGATGAAAATCAGCTTGTACCAGCCTAACGAGCATATTTATAGGGCAAGACCACGCCCTTTCTGGCGGGACGTGACGATATGGGCGCGGGTTGCCCCCATTGGTCATTACGTCACGCAGAGTCTCTCGATAGGCTGCTGCATTTGCCGCAAGAGCAACCAATAGGCGCGCGAGCTGTTTCGCCTATGTCTGCTTGCTGCTGCAAAGCGTTTTACATTAATAAAAAATTAAGGATAATTTTTGGCTTCAATATCTCGTGGAAAAGAGGTTTTCCCCTAGCGTAAGCTATTACGCAGTACGAGAGATACTCTCGTAAGAGTACTAGAAACAGGTGAGGCATTTCATTGGACATAGACCTGAAATGTTTTTTTTGTTTTTTTGTGCCATTTTTTTTCTCAAAAAGTGCAAACGTGCAACATGAGGTAGGCCTGAATGCACTTGTTATGTCTTTCCACTTTTTGCTCGTCTTGTCATAATGAGAACCGGCAGCGAATGAAGACTTTATTGATTTCTGAGTGAGAGCCGTCTTCGGGTGTGCTCTGTCTCCGGGAATATCTGTTGTTATAGTTTTGCTTTTTTAAATTAGTTTTTATTTTAATATCGTTTTCAATTTTGCTTTAAATTTCAGTTTAGTTTTAGCTAGTTTCATTAATGGTTTTGTTAGTTTTTATTTAGTTTTATTTTGCAAACACATTTCTATATAGTTTTTATTTTATTTAGTTTCAGTTTTAGTAATTATAGTTTAGCTTTAGCAGAGCGAGCAGAACACTTCCAGTGTAGACCAAAGCGAGACGTTTAATTTAAGTTTAATGTTTGCACAGATTACAGTTAACTCTTATGCAGACATCTTAATAATAAAAATAAAATAATGGTTTGAGATTGAACAAAGCACCAAATAAATAGAACTTAAAAGTATACAAGAAAAAAACAATGAAAATGTTCATACAAACTAATTCATTAGTGTAAGGAGACAGAATAAAGGCCTACAGTTTGTACAGTATAAAACCCATTACGTCTATGGAGAGTCCCCACAAAGATAGTGGACCAGTGTGTGTGTATGCGCGCGCTTATGTGTGTGTCGTGTGTATGCGCGCGCTTATGTGTGTGCCGTGTCCTGTTATTCATAGCCTAACGTTACATTGCGGGGAAATGTCTCCACGTGATTAATATTATTAGCAGTAAATGTTTTGTAAAAACAAAGATAATAATAGCAGCTTTCAACCTTCATGAAAACATGACATCTCAAACATACAGTAGCCTAGAACTTTAACGTTTGTTTGTGCTTGACGAACTTGTTTTGGTGTTGCACCCGCGTCTCGCAAATGAAACGGCATTCTAAAAATGCTGCGCTCCAGTTAAAAGTCAAACTTGCCTCTCATTACCTTGTTATTTCCCATTCCACCGCAAAAGATGCATCCTTTATGAACAGCCGCTTAGCACTAGCGATGTGTTCTACGTTACGGTCCTTCATTGAACGCGTCACAGGACAGCGGTTAATCGCCTCAGCAACTTCACGCGTATGAAGCGCCAAATCAGCCATTTCCTTAAACAGCGTATTCGATTCTGTATCGTCATTAGTGTTAACAGTTGTAAAGAGTTGGCTACCAAATTGAACAAAACAATATAACTGCAAAATTTGAATTTATGAATACGGTATCCTTGGTATCGCAAAATCCATATCATGGCACAACATAATACCGGTATTCACGTTCATACCGGTATAGCGCCCACCCCTAGCAGAAACTGCTAACAAAAGCTTATTTGATGTCTTATTTAGAGTTAAAACTTTATAATCTATCCTAAACTAGTCACACACACACACACACAACTTTTTCTAGTATTTTAGACATAAATGGAAGATTTGAAATGAGTCTGTAATTTGCTAGGTTATTTGGATCTAATTGCGGTTTCTTAATGAGAGGTTTTATTACTGCCAGCTTGAACGTTCTTGGAACATGACCTAAAAATAAAGACGAGTTAATAATATTAAGAAGAGGCTCTTCCACTTCAGGTAACACTTCTTTCAGTAGTTTAGTGGGTATTGGATCTAATGAACATGTTGTTGGTTTAGATGCAGTGATAAGTTTATTTAGCTCTTCCTGTCCAATAGTTGTAAAGCGGTGTAGTTGTTCTTGAGGGGCCATAGTTGAGGCTGAATCATAAGACACCATAGACTAGAGGATTGTACATTTACAATTGTGTTTCGGATGCTTTCTATTTTCTCATTGAAGTAATTCATAAAATCATTACTACTATACTGTAACGGAATATTTTGCTCTGGTGATGTCTGTTTATTTGTTAGTCTAGCCACAGTGTTAAATAAAAACCTTGGATTATTTTGGTTATTTTATATTAGTTTGCGGAGATGCTCAGCCCTGGCTGTTTTTAGAGCCTTTTTATAACGTGACATACTGTCTTTCCACGCGATTCTAAAGACCTCTAAATTAGTTTGTTTCAAGTACATGAGCTTGGTATCAGGCCCGATACCGATACTGGTATCAGTATCGGTGCATCCCTATTGATAATTTTTAAGTCACAGTAGCTATCAGGCCTGCTTCATGCATGTTGCATCTGTCACATAAGCAATGCGTATTCATTTCGGTGGCTTTTTTAAAGAGATATTAAAGAAAGCAGTGGACCGCTACTTATTGGAAGCTTATGCAACAGTTTGCTTCAATCTTTTTGCTAATGAAATTATGTTCAACCAACAAACTAGATTAAGCTAGAGGAACTTAATTTGTAGCATAAACAGTTGTTTACATAAAAAAAACTAAAAAACTTAAGTTGGTCCTGGAATCAATTAATCTGATCTATTTCAGTTAACATCAAAAGCTAGCATATGTAACTTATTTAGCATGTGAAATCTTTTAAATGTAACAGCATTAAATAAAAATGTTCTTGACCGGTTTCATGACATTTACCCACAAACTGAACTGTGAGTAAACTTCCTCTCTCCTCCTCTCCTCAACACCTCTTCCTCTCTTGCTTGGTTAGGTTTGACAACCATTGGGCCGCTGGTTTTTGCTGATCAGTATCTTCAGCTCTCGGCAAAACTCCCCTCTCACAACATCTATGGACTTGGAGAGCAAGTCCATCAGACCTTCCTTTAGGTACGTTTTTGAAGAATTTCCTGGCCACTCTGAAGGACTGAGGATGTCAAGCTTCAAATAGGATAGAAAAGCATCTTAAAAGAAGTTCATACAACTCATATATATATGTATATATATATATATATATATATACTGTATATATACAGTGCTGGTCAGAATTATTGGCCCCCTTGGTAAATATGATCAAAGATGGCTGTAAAAAAATATATCGGCATTGTTTATCCTTTTGATATTTTATTTAAAATAAATGTAAAAATCTAACCTTTTATTGAAGTAAAATAATTGAAAGTTGGGGGAAAATCACATTATGAAATAAATGTTTTTCTCCAAAACACGCTGGTCATAATTATTTGCCCCCTTTTATTAAATACTTTTTGCAACCTCCTTTTTCCAAGAGACCAGCTGTGAGTCTTCTCCTATATGATGAGTTTGGAGAACACCTGAGAAGAGATCAGAGACCATTCCTCCATACAGAATCTCTCCAGATCCTTCAGATTCCCAGATCCATGTTGGCGCTTCTTCTCTTCAGTTCAGCCCACTCATCTTCTAATCTATAGGGTCCAGGTCTGAGCACAAAACCAAGCATCTGCAATGGCCATCCCAGTCCCTGAACTGAACCCTATAGAAGATGAGTGGGCTGAACTGAACATTTTGCAGCAATTATTATACTTTCTACTCCACTACATTTCTACAACGTTCTGTTACATTTTCGTTAAATTTTCTGATCAGTTTTTCCCCTGCCAAAACGTCATCCTGACCGTCCGTTCATCGCACGTTTCTGTCTCACCAGTGAAGTTTGGTTGCCATAGATATATCAACCCGGTCACACTACATACGTCTCTATAGCACGCAGTGTGTTTATCGTGCAATTTATATGCGAAAATTAGTTTTTACATGCATAGGAAACACATTGGTAGGTTTAGTAGTGATGTGGGGTGCGTGTGATTAGTATGGCAAGCCAAGAGGTTCAGAATTACGCCATAAATGAATCGCGTTTACAGCAAACGCCGTCATATACGGCGTTTTAACATTATATGTGTTATATACCGTATATAGTAAGGGTATAGTAAGCTTGATGTGTAGGCTATATTGCCTAATTGCAAGCTTGTTCAGAAATGGTGACAAAAACTTAAAATATAACTGCTTTTCCATCATATTGAACATCATTATTAGGTTGAATGAATTAGAATTAACTGTTTTATTAATCATTAGAATATAGACATTAAGAGAATAAATTGTTATGCAAGTACTTTTACTTTTAATACTTAAAGTACATTTAAAATCAGGTACTTTTTACTTTTTACTTAAGTAGGGTTGTCATTGTGGTACTTCTACTTTTACTAAAGTAAATATGTCTCTGGTTATTTGTACTTTTACTTAAGTACTGAGATTCAGTACTTCCTCCACCACTGGAAAGCGCTTAATGGAAACTAAAAGCTAACCACTGGATACCACTGTAACTAACAGGTTAACGACGCGTAAAATCC
This sequence comes from Rhinichthys osculus, assembly GCA_029959095.1. Lineage (NCBI taxonomy): Eukaryota > Metazoa > Chordata > Actinopteri > Cypriniformes > Leuciscidae > Rhinichthys > Rhinichthys osculus. Next base: position 43,299,102 of record JARWKJ010000007.1, read on the forward strand.
ATTTTAGACGAGTGGTCTATTTTTTTTTCGAACGTACGCGCCGCTTTCACGTCTGCTGTAGCCTAGCTTCGTTCATTGATACAAATTCATTATTCACAATATGGAAAAAGGAAATAATATATAGTTCGTTAAGAGCATGACTCAAAAATGTCATTAGGGCTTATTCAAGTCCTCTTTTATTTATATCCATTCCGCATCTCCCACATGTGTGTTTTAGCAAGGCGGGATGTGTTGCAAGATGCCGCAATAAATAGTCTCAGGTTACGACTGTAACCCTGGTTCCCTGAGAAGGGAACGAGACGATGCGTCGATGACGCTTTGGGAACGCTCCTGCGTGATTGCGTCTGAAGCACTTATGTCAACTAGTCCAACGGCGAGAGTGAGCGTCACGGGCAGGTGATGTCACGACCAGGAAAGGATAAAAGCACATCCGGTTTAGAACCGCGTTAGCTTCGAAAAAGGCCGAAGCAAGTCGATCATAGGGATGTAGGAAGTATGGCAAAGTGATGCATCGTCTTGTTCCCTTCTCAGGGAACCAGGGCTACAGTCGTAACCTGAGATGTTCCCTTTCGAGGGAACTCTCGATGCGTCGATGACGCTTTGGGAACGAGAATGCCCAACACGCCATACGAACAAGAGCCTGTCTGTGTGAATACTGAGAGCACAACTGAGACAAGAGCACCTGTGAACCTGGGGAAGCGCCCAGGTCGAAGTTGTAAAACCTTACAGTGAGTGGAGAGGACAAGCCCGCCGCATACCACATCCTACAGGGATAACTACTTGTATAATAAGGCTTCTAAGCCGCCATACTCCTATCCTGGTCTAAAAGCACCACAGAAGAAAAGAACAAAGGTCCCTCCCCCCATCGGGGAAATACCACCAAAAGGGACATGGTAGGCACTAAGGCCGGCACGTACGGAAGGGGATAACCCTGGGGAAAAACGAACCCGCAGTAACTCCAGCACTGTACCAATCGGGCAGTAAAGTGGGCCCCACTGTTTGAGATCCGCAATATGAAGTGAAAACATATCACTTAATACATACAGTTTCCTCGTGGAAGGAGCTCTGGAGAGAAGTATGGTCTCCACAACCTCAGTTGAGAGACAATGAGTTGGGCCCCCTCAGAGGCCAAACCCACAGGTTCCAAATCTCTAGGTTGGGGTGAAGGGTCACCCCTTCCACTTGAGACCGAAGGTCCCTCCTGACTGGAATCTCTGAGGGAGAGCGGTCGAGGAGAGACAAAAGGTCCGAGAACCAGTCAGCGTGGCCAGTACAGTTCTACTAGTAGTAGACTTATTCCGTCCCGGCTGAACTCCTCCAGAACACCTGGGAGCCGAGTAATCAGGGAAAGACGTACAGACGTAGCCTCGGCCATGTCTATACCACAACGTCCAGCCCCAAGGGAGCTGGGTGTTTGAGGGAGAACCAAAGTGGACCGTGCGTCGTATCCTGAGACGCGAACCGATCCACTTGTGCCTGGCCATAAAACCCCCAAATGTGTCATCCACCACCTCGGTGTGGAGCCTTAACCCCTAGTTGCTCCAGAGGCGTGCGACCTCTGTAATATAGCAATTGTAAGTCGCTTTGGATAAAAGCGTCAGCTAAATGAATAAATGTAAATGTAAATGTAAATGTCAACAGGATGTCTTCTCCTACATTCTGATGTCCTCAGGTCTGGGAGGAAATGTCTCAATGCATTGAAGACGATGCATCTCCAGAGAATTTATGTACCAAGAGAGATAATGACTCCTCCACAGTCCCTGAGCTGAGCGGCCTTCCATTACCGCTCCCCAGCCGGTGAGGGAAGCACTTGTCGAGATCGCAACTCGATGGCAAAGAGCTCCCAACACCGGACCCTGGGTCAAGAACCAGTGTTTCCTCTTTATGGAGACACCGCCACATTATCTTGATCATACGAAGTGGGTTTCCCCTCGGGGAGAACCCTCTGGTCCTGAGCCACCACTGCAAAGGTCTCATGTACAGCAGGCCAGAGGGTATCACATTGGACGCTGCTGCCAGGAGGCCTAACAGTCTCTCAAACTGTTTCACAGTGCGTGACTGGCCTAGCTTTAGCTCTTTTGTGGCTGTAAGGATAACAGCTACACGAGCAGGCGATAGAACAGCTTGCATCGTGACTGAATCCCATACCACACCAAGAAAAGTGGTTCTCTGTACTGGAGAAAGCACACTCTTCTCGGCATTGAGCCTCAACCCCAACATTTGCATATGAGCAAGGATGACACCTCAGTGCCGAACCGCTAACTGTTCTGATTCCGCTAGAATCAGCCAGTCGTCTATGTAATTCAGAATGCGTATGCTCTGCAGCCTGAGCGGGGCCAGAGCTGCATCTACGCATTTCGTGAACGTGCGGGGTGATAAAGATAGACCGAAAGGCAGTATCACATTGGTATTCTGGTATTGGTATTCTTTGCCCCCGAAAGAAAACCTCAGGAACCTCATGTGCTGAGGGAGGATGGAGACATGGAAGTAAGCGTCTTTCAGATCTATCGTGACAAACCAGTCTTCGGATCTGATTTAAGTCACGATCTGTTTGAGTGTTAGCATCTTGAACTTGAGTTTCTGTACTGAACGATTCAACAGACGAAGATCTAAAATGGAACGCAACCCTCCATTCTTTTTTGGAACAATGAAATAACGGCTATAAAAACCCGACTCTCTGTCGGGTGAGTACACTTGTTCTATAGCTTCCTTAGCTAACAGGGCCTTTACCTCTTGCTCCATTACCAGAGCCTGCTCGGGATGTACTACTGTGAGTAACAACCCGTTGTAGCACAGAGGACGAGAACCAAACTGGATTCTGTATGCTTTTTCTACTATCTGCAGGACCCATTTAGATATATTTGGCAGTAGCTTCCACGCTGCCAGAAAGTCTACTAAGTGAACCAGCCTCTCGAGGCTGGCCTCTGGTGTTATAGAGACAGCCAGTTCAGGAGCCTGAAACATACCGGCAGGAACTACCTGAACTGACTGTTTTTGAACCCCCCTCAGAGTGTGCGAGTTTGACACAGCGTCGTGGTGACACTGAGCCATGTGCTCGCTGGAGACCACTGCGCCCCGAGGCACCAAGGGTGGCAGGGTTGGCAGAACGGCCTCCTGAGGGCACCGAGGTGAGGCGGGCACCGTATACTGAGGTGTACACCACTCCACACCGGTCAGGGCTGCCCTCAGAGTTCTGACACCAGTGGCGTCAGGACCTTGGCCGAAACCTTTTTCGCAGAAACAACGGTCCTCAGATCCATCTTCTGCTTCAAAGGCTTCTGTTGAGAATGCCATCCCGGTCCCCAGTCTATCTGAGGGGGAGCACAGGAAACGACACTCTATCCTGTACATGGAGTTTGTTAATCTCAAATGATAACATAACCAGAGCCTGCTCTGGGTCCACCACATAGGGAGGGACCCCTAGAAATATGGGTGGATGAGAACCGAACTGAATTCTGTAACCCTTTTCTATAGTGAGCAGGCCCCAATGAGATAAATTTGGCAGTAGCTTCCACGCTGCCAGAAAATCTACTAAGGGGACCAGTCTCTCGAGACTGGTCTCTAGTATAGCTTGAGAAGCCAACCCGGCGTCCTGAAACGGATGACCGGCAGGATATAACCAAACCAAATAGACCCCTCTTAAACCCCCCTTCTGCGAGTCAGACACTGAGACTAGAACTCGCTGGAGGGCACTGGAGGGAGATGGGCACCGTATAATGAGGTGTTATCCACTTCCCCTTGGGAACTAGCCATTTATTTCCTCAGAATTAAATGACTCCTCAAAGATAGAAGAGTACATGTTTAATTTTCTCAAAAATTAAATGCAGCCAAAATATCAACCGGACAAATAAACAGTCTGGGTGAAAAGCTGAATAGTATATTAATACAGACATTTAACTCCTCAGAGATTAGATGAGTACATATTTAATTTTCTCAAAAATTAAATGCAGCCAAATATCAACAAGACAAGTAGAAATGGTCTAGTTAAAAGGCTGAATATACACTCACCGGCCACTTTATTAGGTACACCTGTCCAACTGCTCGTTAACACTTAATTTCTAAGCAGCCAATCACATGGCGGCAACTCAGTGCATTTAGGCATGTAGACATGGTCAAGACAATCTCCTGCAGTTCAAACCGAGCATCAGTATGGGGAAGAAAGTTGATTTGAGTGACTTTGAACGTGGCATGATTGTTGGTGCCAGAAGGGCTGGTCTGAGTATTTCAGAAACTGCTAATCTACTGGAATTTTCACGCACAACCATCTCTAGGGTTTACAGAGAATGGTCCGAAAAAGAAAAAACATCCAGTGAGCGGCAGTTCTGTGGGCGGAAATGCCTTGTTGATGCCAGAGGTCAGAGGAGAATGGCCAGACTGGTTCGAGCTGATAGAAGGGTAACAGTGACTGAAATAACCACTCGTTACAACCGAGGTATGCAGCAAAGCATTTGTGAAGCCACAACATGCACAACCTTGAGGCGGATGGGCTACAACAGCAGAAGACTCCACCGGGTACCACTCATCTCCACTACAAATAGGAAAAAGAGGCTACAATTTGCAAGAGCTCACCAAAATTGAACAGTTGAAGACTGGAAAAATGTTGCCTGGTCTGATGAGTCTCGATTTCTGTTGAGACATTCAGATGTTAGAGTCAGAATTTGGCGTAAACAGAATGAGAATATGGAACCATCATGCCTTGTTACCACTGTGCAGGCTGGTGGTGGTGGTGTAATGGTGTGGGGGATGTTTTCCTGGCACACTTTAGGCCCCTTAGTGCCAATTGGGCATCGTTTAAATGCCACGGCCTACCTGAGCATTGTTTCTGACCATGTCCATCCCTTTATGGCCACCATGTACCCATCCTCTGATGGCTACTTCCACCATGTCACAAAGCTCTAATCATTTCAAATTGGTTTCTTGAACATGACAATGAGTTCACTGTACTAAAATGGCCTCCACAGTCACCAGATCTCAACCCAATAGAGCATCTTTGGGATGTGGTGGAACGGGAGATTCGCATCATGGATGTGCAGCCGACAAATCTGCGGCAACTGTGTGATGCCATCATGTCAATATGGACCAAACTCCCTGAGGAATGCTTCCAGCACCTTGTTGAATCTATGCCACGAAGAATTGAGGCAGTTCTGAAGGCAAAAGGGGGTCCAACCCGTTACTAGCATGGGGTACCTAATAAAGTGGCCGGTGAGTGTATAGTGTATTAATATAGACAGTCTCAAACAATAAAGAATACAAAATTAGTTTGCCCACAATAATAAGAGAATGGGAGAAAGGGAAATTCCCATCTGCTCAATTCCCTGCGCATATTATACATTGCGGACCATCCTCTACACGTTGCCTCGGCAAACGTGAGATAAAGCCACTTAATTATTGCAGATATGCAGAACTATAATCTACGTGCTGCCTCGGCAAACACGAGATCTGAGCTAATTAGGGCTGTCAACGAATATTCTAAATTCGAATATATATTCGAATAGTTTTAAAAAACAGAAATTCGAAGGTGAAAATTAATATTCGAATCATGTGGAAAAACACGCGCGCGGTAGCAGAGGCGCGGCTGTCTGCTTTGCCAGTGGCAAAATTCTGAAGCTTAAAATTTAAAACGCATTTTCCAGCTGCACAGATAGCACAGCGAGTGTCTGGCTCACTCATTGGCTATGCTGCGTCAACTGCACATCCAATGGCACGGGCGCCTCCAACGTGTGCGCAAATGAGCTAGCATTACATCAGACACGTCAGAGCCCGCCAATGGGGGCGTGGCCAGACGCCCTCGAAATAGCCATAGTAGCAGGCTAGCAGCAGTTTACCACAGCACAGCTCGCTCGGAGCGTTCAATGTCGGTTCTATATACTGTAAAACTTAAATTAATGTTAATAATATTTGTTTCAATCACCGAATGAAGCCTGCTATATTTAGGACAAGAGTCGCGACCTTACATTGCTTGCACAAAACTCTTGATCAGCACTCAACATTTGTTTATTGTTCATTTAAACCGTTATGCGCAGAGAGCGCGAGGGCGAGAGAGAGAGAGAGAGAGAGTGCCTGCGAGTGCGAGCGAGAGTAAGGTCTGTGGTTTTGGCCATTAGTTGATTTACTTGGTTTTGTGTAAGTTAATACGTTGTCAAATATGTTTAAACTTAATTAAAGTACCTATACAAGTAGTTGTGTCTCTGAGCGCTGTCTTGCTCTCTCTCCCTCGCGCATATTAATCAAAATCAATTGATGCGATAGTAAAAGGTCGGAAGACCGCAGTTTCACGTGGAGCATTTGGAGATTTTTAGAGATTAGAGACAGGCCTATACACTGTAGCCATGGTCAGATCTGCCATTTTTCCTAAACTGCTGGTTTTGCATTCTTTTAATTCAGAGACTCTGACAAAAGTAAAGGGCATAGGACTTGATTGAATTACTGACTCTGATTCACTTCACAGGCGTCTGCCACGAATGGTTAAACAAAGAAATGCATTGCTTATCACATATGACACAGACATGTGACCAAAGGGCCCATCTTGGAATCAGAATCACGTGGAAGAACCCCTCCGAAGGTGACAAGACGAACATTGTCCATTCAGATAAGCGCACACACGTGGAATCCCCCTTTGGGGTTTTTCGCTTACACACACACAGAAGAGAATTGTGAGATTAGACAACTGGCCATTGTAGCCGTTGTTAAACTCATCAAATTCGAAGCACCCACGCTCACACGGGACTGGTCGCGAGTTCACCCCCCCCCCCCGTCACCATCGGTCAATGAACTCTGAACATACATACATACGCATGAACACACACGAAATACTCTGAACACATGGGATCAAAAATCCCCTTTTGTAAATGTATAATGTTTTGTGGTTGTGTTTTCATGATTCCCTGATGACAAAACTGGTATAACTGTAAGCTGTTATGATATGTGACCAATTTAACATCCGTTTTAATCACGAAAATCATGTATCTGCATTTCACTAAGCCCTAGGAATGCCGAATTTGGTATGGTTGTAATCAGAATAATCAAAGAAGATTGAATCATCAACCCAAAATGTAATATGATGCATGCTTTTATTAATACTAGTTTAGAAGTGTGTTTCGAACAAGTTTATCCCCTATGCACATGATCCGTAAGGCGTGAATCACGAGGTCTGACGACCCGCCTTCCTGCAACACGATTGGATCAAACACGTGAGGAAGGCGTGTCCCTCGCTCCTTCAAAATAGACCGCCACCTTATCCTCTGTGCAGTTTCCTACGCCAGAGAGAGATTCCTAAACTTTCCTGCTAAACTCCAGCCGGAGTTTTCCTTCTTCGTCGTTTTTCTACTTTGTTTTAAATCTAAGTTGCTTTCTTTCGATCTACCTCAGTTGATAGTTCGGTTTCATTCAAGAACGAAACAAGTTTAAGATTAATCGCCTCTCATACGGGCCGCAGCTGAGGCAATCGCAAACATCTGCCTCCTACCGGAAGACGCGCCAGACAACTCCAACCACGCTGCCTTTGTAACACAACTCAACACAAAGGGACCGTGTTTAAACCAAGTAACGTACAAATCTCAATTAAGTGCTGCTTAAAGTTGTCTAGATTAATATCCGAATCCTTTGGGTCTCTGTTGCACTGTTTGAACTGTCATTCTCTCTCTCTCTCTCTCTCACACCCACACTCTCTCTCTCTCTCTCTCTCTCTCTCTCTTTCTCTCACCCTCTCTCACTCTAACTGTGTCCTTTTAAACACGTCATATTGCAATCCTGTATTAATTGTTTGTTTTGATATGCATATTATTTACTCCTGCGTGATTTTTAGTAGTCTATATAACCCTTAGTATTGTGTTATTAAAATTCCATAATCCTTTGAATCGAATCTGTCTCATTGTCCCATGATTGAAGTCTCTGTAATATGTCAAAGATCTGTAAGTTACCAAAGCTCTACCTCGGTTAACTATTGTAAACATCTGAAAGTGCCGTATACGAGCAGATACTTCCGTGTGGCCAGCGGAAAATATTCACTCGGTATACAGGCAGGTAATCTTGTGATATAAGGAAGTTTTCATCTCCGATTCGCAGGACGAACCAGGATGCATGACAAACTAATTTGGAATCACATGTAAATTGACCCTGACAATCTGACTTAATCAAACCAAATATCAATAATTACTACGATCAATCGTGTTAATTATTCATATATGGTAATGTTTAGTCCATTCCCTATTTGGGATAATTTAATTTATGTATGCGATTACATATTCATTATCTAATGAATAATATTCCCCATTTGAGTTAAATAATTTCCCCAAAACAGACTCATTTTCGCTACATATTTATGGTGGAGAATGCGGGCATTTACAAACTTCACGGTGGGATCAATATTCAGATTCATGTTCATGTGTGTTTTGGGAATTTAATATTGTGTACGCGCGTTTGCATTGTGTAATTAAGTCGACTCGAAAACTGAGCAAGGCAGAAGCCTTTCAGTAACACACCAGCATCTGGCTGAAAATAAGCCTGAGGGCATCTTTTTAGCTCGACTGGATGTGAGTGAAAAACTGCAGCCACAGACAGTGACTGCACGGCCCAGCTGAGAGAAAAGGAAACTCTTTGTTCTCTCTTTGCCTAGCTGTGACATTTTAACACTGTCCGAAGCCCTGTTTTGAACGAAGAAAAACTTCAAAAACAGGCACATTACCGGTATATATGGTTTAACTGTTGGGACGAGAATCTCCCATGCAGTAAAAGATCTTTAAATTCGTTAGCAACGAATAACTTCGGGTTTTCAAAAAAAACGCTGGCGTAAAGTTAGCTAAACCGGTTAGAAAATCCCAAAATCTGTGCAAACCAAGCACAAAGAGATCCGCTGTGATCTTCAAAAGGTATAGCCTACTAGGAAATGTTCGTATGCTTGTTCCGTGTCTAAAAAGACATCTGAGATCCGCCGTGATCTGCGAAAAGTATAATTGTAAATGTGGGTATATTTGTTTCATATTTGAAAGGAACCTGCGCGCACAGGCGCTATCAGTTTCAAAGTACCACACTTGTGAGTTTGGGCCGCGTGAGCGCGACACTACCACCGCGTCGCAATAGCAGGGAAAGACCTGCTACCCATCTGCTTCCCATACTCGCTGTTCCTCCTCGTGTATTTCCTCCAAATTCACCGCGATTATTGTCGAATAAGCTGCCTGAATACATATTTGAATTTACAGCTTGCTAGTTCGTAAAACAATCCTCCTGTTTTGGACTGAGACATTTTATTTTAAGTTCAATTCACAGAAGTGAATTAGAGTTTAAGCTATAGAATTCCTCAGTTCAAATCACTGACAGTTAATTTGGAGGCAGACACCCTAGCGGTGGCACCCCTCCAGGTCAGCTATCATCCTTCTGCTCAATTAATTTCTGCTCTACCCTGCTCCCATTTCTCTCTGTCTCGATGACTCTGTTCTGTTTTGTTTTATTTTTATAATCGCTACTAATAACTTTAGTGAGGGTGTGATTTATCATCAGAAGCCATTCTGATTCCTTTACAAAACTTTTGATCTCCTCCCCAATATATCTGGATTTAATTTTGATTGGAACAATATTTTTGATAAAATTAATTTTTAATTAAATTTTTTTTTTTGAATTAAAATTTTCACTATAAATTTTTCTCAGTTCAGTCAGTTGACAGCCCCCTGAAAAGCAGGACGCCATCTAGTGGCAGACAACCTTCTCAAGTCAGCTATCAGCCTTCCACTGAACTTTGTATGAAATCATTTCCATTCATGTTTTCCGGATGAGTATTTTATAATCATTGCTAACAACAACAGGGTTGTTGTGATTATTATAAGAAATCATTCTAATTCTGTCAATCTCCCCCAGGCTTATTTTTGATTGGAGTTTAAAACTATTTGAATTAACTTTAAATTGTACCAAACAGTCAAGGTGAACCACAGGAAGGAAGTGCGCCCCCCTTGAGGCTCCAAGACCCACTACCGCGGCTCACCGCTCCCCTTCCTGACCTCCACCTGCATTAAGTTATTGATAACTTCCGAACGGGTTAGGATATTTTCAATAACTAATTACTACTAATTACTTTCTGTGCTATCCTCAGTTGGCAAAAGCCTTCATCTCTTAATTTGGTTTTTCCTTTCCAGGTTAAATTAAGTTTCTTCAGAGCTATTGTGTTACTACCTTACCCCTTTTCAGGTCTATTGTAGTTTCCGTTTACTCCTACTTGAATTACTTTGAGTATAAAAAAGGAAGTAATAATAATAATTGTTTTTTTTTGTTGTTTAAAGTGAGTTAAATGTGCCGTAAGCAGGAAAATCTTAATTTACTTTAAGCTCCCTTGTTCTTTCCGTGTGCATGTGTACAGGTTAAAGTCTCAGCACCTGTGGTGGATTGTGGGAGCCCCTGTTGTCCTCTGTGGGCGGGTCTGCTGACTGGCGTCACTGACGCTGACCGTGCGGTGGCTCTCGGGGTCTGCTGTCCCTGCCATTGGTTGCGGCACGCAGTAACGTGACATCAGCAACCTGGTGCTCCAAAGGCTCAACCACTAAAGCCGACGCACGAGTCAATTGCAGGGACCGGTGCATGCGCCACTGTCTACGTCAGCATTGCTGGCGGGGTTCTGTGCACCACCCACTTTTGCAGTGCGGTCGGCCGGCTGACACCTCGGAGAATACCAGGTTGTGCTTACAGTCACGTGCTGTTTGAGTGGGCGTAACCGTGACAGAGCAACAGAGAGTCCGGAGTCACGGCGGTCGGGTGTTCGGTGGCGCCGGGGAGTTGACCACGCTCATTGAGGCCAGCTGGGTTTGACCTCAATTCACCCCAGGTAAGACTGGATTTTGATAAAAACCCTGCCACTTAGCAGAAGCCACAGAACATTAGGTATTTCCCCAGATATATTTTCTGAGCGTAGGGTTGCCTCTTTCTCCCTAAGACACACCCTCTGAGTTATTAGCGGCTACACTACAGCGCAGGTCAATTCACTTAGGTGTTATTGCCACTGCAATATTTGTGTTTGTTTCCCCTCTCGCTCCTCTCTTCCTTGCTTTGTTTTGGTCTTTTGTGTTTTGTTTCTTTCAGTTCACCAAGAGACCCCCAAGGAAGCTAAATAATAGTGACAACCAAGCAGTACTTCGGGTCCCACGTTGACCCGCATAAAATTGTCTACGACAGTTAGGCACATTTCTATAAACGGCACGGCTGTACTACAGCTCGTTAGCCTCAAAACAAGCTAGCAGCGGCCCTTTGTGTGTGTGTTGTGTTTCTCTCGCCCTCAGGGAGTCAGAATGTCACGCGCTTCCAGTCCCGCGGACCATTGGAGCAATCTGGATGCTTGGTTACGAGCCATGACAACCGGCTGTCTGCCCAAGGACTCTGGCGACCCGAAATCTCCGACCCGGCAGGAACTGGACACCGAGGTGGACCAGATAATGGCCAACGACCCAACGCAGACCTACAGCTCAAAGGAATGGAGTCGGATCATTGGACGTCTAGCTCACAACTTAGTGGCACAGGCATGCTCTGCGGAGGAGGACAACGCCAGTCTGGCAAAGGAAATCGCAGGACTAAAGACTCAACTGGAGGAGGCCCGCAAACAAAAGGACCACACACAGGAGCGTCTGGATCAGCTACTTCTGGAGGAGAAAGACAAGGACGAAATGCCCCCAGAACTACAAGAGGAAGTGGAAAGACTGCAAAAGGCCCTGGAGGATCTGCGCACGGACACAGACAGGAGGATGCAGTCGGAGAAACACACCACGGAGGAGCTCCAGGACAGACTGCAGCGCGCCGAGGCCCTTCTAGAAAGAGCAGAGAGTAAAATACAAGACAAAGAGGCCAGAGCCAAGGCCTGTGAGAAACATTTGCACGCAGCTCGAACTGAAATTACCGAGCTTGCCCAACAGATACATGATCTAAAGTATGAACTGGACTTGGTCCATAAAGAACTCAAACACTCTTACAAATTACAAGGTGACCTGGAGGGGGAAATACCCATCACTCCGTTTCCCCTCACCAGCGACCCTGCACTTTTCAGCCAAAAACCCAGACCTGAAAAGGGGGGCGAAAGCCCATTGCTAAAGACATCACTAGCCAGCCGCTACGTACCCCCACCAACTGAAGAGGGGCGGGGTCAGGGCATCGGTCACCACACGGCCCATAAAGAACTGGACAAGCTGGCTAGAAACATCCCGACCTTCACTCCCAATCCAGCAGGAGGCCACGATGTTCACTCTTACTTACAAGACATTGACTTTCACCTACAAACTATGGCCAACGTAACTAATCGGGATAAGTTGTATCTTCTCAGGATTACTTCAAGCCGTGACGTGCGGAGTTTTCTAGACAGGCAACCTGAGATCGTCAAAACGGACTACCAGCAGCTGCGACAAGCTCTGATCCGTGAATTCTCCGACCCAGACTCTGAGAGCGTAACCGCAATGGACCTCAAGCAGGCCCGACTAGAAACCCCAAAAGCTTACTACGGCCGCCTCCGACAAGCCTACTTCGGACCTCGCAATGAGTCTGGGATGGAGGAAGACTGTAACTTCAAAACTTTGTTCCTGCGGAATCTCCAGCCGACCCTATCGCACCACCTCGGGGTTTTAGCTGAGCCACGGACTATGTCAATCCAACAACTGCGTGACTTGGCTCACAAAGCTTACACCAAACAAAAGACTATCTCTGAAAAGACTGTGAGAAACCCCACAATCTGCCCTGTCTCTGAGCACCGTCCAGAGCTGTCCCTAGAGGGCGCACAGCACCACAGTTACAAGCCTGCCAACAGAGAGACACGACCATTCCAACCCAGCAGAGGTCAGCGCGGTCGTGGCCGCACTGGGGAATTCTGGGACCGGCCTCGCACCTCCCACAACCAAAGGGGAGGGGGCACCTGGGAAACCGGCCGGCAACCCAGAAGGAACCAACCTCCATCTCCCCGGACAACAAGCCCATTGAACCGGCTGAAAGACCCCTCTCAAAATGACATTGGTAAACTGAAGTTGGAACTCAAATCCAACAGAGACAATGTCGCCGCGTCTGACGCTGCAGAACTTCTGAGCATGCTGAGGGAGTTTCTTCAAAAGAAACCTCACAAGAAAGACAAGGACAAGCCAGACACCGCATGACTAAACCTGAGGCCTGAAGCCTACTCCACTCCCAACGCTTCTCCCAATGACGGCCCCACAGACACTGTCAAACCACAGACTATGGAACTCGCTGTCACATCACCCAGTGACAGCACCACTCACTCCCTCCAACTGACAGCCCAGAACACGGCTTGTCAGTCACAGACTAGTGAACTCAATGTTGCATCACCAACTGACAACACCCCTCGTTCACTCCGGCTGCCAACTGCACTTCTTGAACAAAACACTGCACTTCCTGAACAAGACGGTAGCAGCGCTCACCTAAAGGTACCAGACAGTGCTGTCTTGGTGATCTGCACTCACAGCGAGCCACACCTAACACAACCACACTGTCTATCGATCAACACAACAGACCCCACACCAAAACTTCTGGGAAATCTGATAGAGAGAGGTGTGGCACGCAAACTCTACCTAACCATCACTTTGGAAAAGGAGGACTTCAAACACCTGCAAGTGTGGGCTCAAGTGCGTGAACCCCTCCCCCTTTCGCCAAACAAATCTGCTGAGCCAGACTGTCAGGTCACAGAGTTCACGAGAATTCCCTCAGCCAGACATGGTGACCCAGCCACAACAGCTGATTAAGGGTCAAGTTCGCTACTCTGCACTTTCAAAACCAGCCAAGGCTCTGATACCTACTGCCCTCAGGTCAGGACCAACCTGCAGCTGCAGGATGTAACCACAACAGACATTGTTTTGGCCATGTGGGCCGATAATTCAGCCATAAGTTTCGCGCTGTTCAATGCCATCATTGGCAACACACCTGACCTGCCCTATACCAGCAAACGCACGCGTTTCCCTCTCAACGCAAATCCATCATCCATGATATCTGCCAAAGGGATCTGTGCTTTGCAATTAAAGTGGAATCACCGGTGTCTGACTCATTACTTCCTGATCCTCCCGGATCCAGTCCACGATGTCTACATTGGAGCAGACGTTCTGATTCGCCTTAAAGCTCATGTGGACATGTTTAATGAAGTGGTATGGGCCCCATTGACTATACAGCCACCTGTTCCCAGCAATCATGACAATCTACTGTCGGGACAGACCATCCCTGAAGTCTGCACCCTAATCAACGAACAAGCAACAGTAGTACCAGCCTACACCAAAGGGGTCGCTGTACGCCTCAACATACGACGGAACCAAACATTGAACCACACGCTAGGTTTCTTCCAACCTTCACCTGAATGTGGAGACCTCGGACTCACACTCGAAGCCACACCCCTCACGGAAGTGTCATCTCGGATAGTCTACATTCTGTTCAACAACTGCACAGCAAGGGACATCAGCATTCCCAGAGCCTACAGGCTAGGATGGCTAGTGAGCCAGGACTTTCATGACTTTGAACTTGTATTACCGGTCATCGGCCCCCTTCCACCTGCACTGATACCTGAAGGGCACACAGACAACACAGTGCTCACGCTGCCCTTCCAACTCATTGCCATCACATCTGTCATGTCAGTGGCCAAAGACCAGGTGTGCAGAACTGAGCTTACAGAGGACCAACACCTCGCGGTGTACACAGTCTCCCACCAGCCTGTCAGTGAGACTAATGCACCTGCTATGCCTTCAAAGATCAACCCGACTGATGACACATCGACAGAGGAGCCATATCAAGGTTTTGAATCTCAAGTGCAGCAAATTCTACAAGAGGCTGACGCGCTTCAGAATGACACAGACCGCCAGAGGCTAAGACAAGTCCTTTACAAGTTCAAAGAATCCTTTGCCAAAGACTCTTTAGACTGTGGCCTTACCAACCTCCACACGGTGCGCATCCCCACGCATCCCGAGGCTCCTCCCACTTTCGTCAAGCAGTACAAAATTCCCATCGCCTCGCACGAACCAGTGCAGGAAATCATCGAATCCATGCTTGAGAAAGGTGTCATCCGTCCATGTAACTCTGCCCCCATCTGGCCCGTTCTCAAACCGAATGGGAAATGGCGGCCCACCATTGACTATCGAAAGTTGAATCAACAGGTGCCGTTATCACGATGGCCCATGACCCAACTCGAACAGGAAATACCCCGAATCAGAGGAGCCACCATCTTCTCTACACTCGATGTGGCCTCTGGATTCTGGACCATTCCAGTGCACCCAGAAGACCAACACAAGCTGGCATTCACATTTGGCAACCGACAGTTCACCTTCAACAGATGCCCGTTCGGGTATGCCAACTCACCAGCTGAGTTCAACATCTTCCTGAACAAAGCCTGCCCTGACGCCAGGATGAGAGGTAACCTGATTTACGTGGACGATGTTCTCATGAAGAGCACGACGGTGGCAGACCACCTGAAAGAAATAGACTATGTTTTGAACCAATTATCCGCTGCCGGCGCCAAAATAGCTCTCCACAAAGGTCAGTGGTGCCGCACCAAGGTCAACTACGTGGGCCTTCTCGTCGGATCCCATGGCATCGAACCACAATCAAACCGTATCCACGCCATTCAAAACATCAAGCCGCCCACTAACGTCTCTGAACTGCGAAGCTTTCTAGGGGTATGCAACTACTCAGTTCATCGAAAACTATTCGGACATCGCCAGGCCCCTCACAGCGCTGCTGAAAAAGGACTGCCCTTTCGTCTGGTCAGACGCTCAAGAACACGCCATGGCGGCACTAAAAAGACATTTATGCTCAGCCCCCTGTCTCGCTTACCCCGATCCTCAAAAGGAATTCTACCTGGAAGCAGGATTTTCTGACCAATGCCTCAGTGCGGGCCTATACCAAATGCACGATCAAGACAAAAAGTTGGTCGCATATGCCAGCAAGACGCTTCTCCCTCCAGAGTGTAAATTCTCAGACTGTGAAAAAGCTTTGCTCTGTACAGTATGGGCCATACAGCGTTTCTCCAACTACATTGGAGCACAGAAAGTTATCATTGACACTTGCCACCAGCCCGTGATGTACCTGATACCCCTAAGCCTGGTACAAACCGTGCTGGCTTCCGCCATAACCACACCCATTGACCCGATCCAAACCCACCTGGCCTACTCCTTAGGCAGTGCCATTCCACTGTACGTTGACCCCGCACAGCGAGAGGTAGGCTTCCTCTTGAACTTACCCATCATAGAATCAAGCCGAATCTACCGACTCAAAGACATTGTCAACGTGGGATTTTGGCAGAGAAATACCTACTTTAAGGTACGGACACCTGACGTGGTAGCCTACCACGACAGCGACCCTCAGCTGTACCTAGCCCCAAACCTGCACATGTGCACCCGCACCAAAGATATCCACTATCTCTGCCCTAGCAAGCCGTTCCTCAGAGACAACACTGATGGGATCTGCGGCCTGCAACATCTGGCCAGCGACGCACGTTGCCCGGCGGATGCTAAACCCCGCAGCCAAGTCACCAAGACGCAAGCCGAGATTGTGGGAAACCGATGGCTCGTTAACACCCCAGTACGGTCAGCGACACTGACCTACGACCAACACGACACCGCTACACGTGTCAGCCTGCTGAACCAGACCATGTGGATCCAAGTTCCACGAGGAGCCATCCTCCACCTGGACGACCTAGCCTTGTACCACCTCCCTAGTGAAGAATACCAATCCGAACTAGAGATTCCATCCTTCTTTAAGGATTGCAACTTCACCCTCGACCCAGAGCTGGAGAAATGGATTCAGGAAGGGGGGTCACAGATCGTCGACATCGCTCCCCTGGACACCGCCCTCCAAGCCTTGTCCAGAATGCCTATCCTGAACGCCTCACCAGTCGTCCAAGCATGGACCGCCGCTGACACTGCCGTGTGCATTTCAACGATCATCGGACACGCCCTAACCTTGGGCCTTGCCTACGTCCTGTACCGACGAGTCAGCGAGATGCGAGCCTCTACAGCCAGGCTCACCCAAGCCATGTCCGTGGGGTTCCGTAAGACCCCTCGGAAAGAAGACTCCCCGCTAGCGAACGCGGAGGACCTCATAGAGCTGAGCCCTCAGCCCTAACCATCATCTGCAGAGTCCGACCTCCATGATTTGCCTGCCATCTGACCAAGGCAATCGTGATGGTCCAACGAGGTCCACTCCCACGGGTCCTGTCGAACCATCAAAGGGGGAATGTAGCCATGGTCAGATCTGCCATTTTTCCTAAACTGCTGGTTTTGCATTCTTTTAATTCAGAGACTCTGACAAAAGTAAAGGGCATGGGACTTGATTGAATTACTGACTCTGATTCACTTCACAGGCGTCTGCCACGAATGGTTAAACAAAGAAATGCATTGCTTATCACATATGACACAGACATGTGACCAAAGGGCCCATCTTGGAATCAGAATCACGTGGAAGAACCCCTCCGAAGGTGACAAGACGAACATTGTCCATTCAGATAAGCGCACACACGTGGAATCCCCCTTTGGGGTTTTTCGCTTACACACACACAGAAGAGAATTGTGAGATTAGACAACTGGCCATTGTAGCTGTTGTTAAACTCATCAAATTCGAAGCACCCACGCTCACACGGGACTGGTCGCGAGTTCACCCCCCCCCCGTCACCATCGGTCAATGAACTCTGAACATACATACATACGCATGAACACACACGAAATACTCTGAACACATGGGATCAAAAATCCCCTTTTGTAAATGTATAATGTTTTGTGGTTGTGTTTTCATGATTCCCTGATGACAAAACTGGTATAACTGTAAGCTGTTATGATATGTGACCAATTTAACATCCGTTTTAATCACGAAAATCATGTATCTGCATTTCACTAAGCCCTAGGAATGCCGAATTTGGTATGGTTGTAATCAGAATAATCAAAGAAGATTGAATCATCAACCCAAAATGTAATATGATGCATGCTTTTATTAATACTAGTTTAGAAGTGTGTTTCGAACAAGTTTATCCCCTATGCACATGATCCGTAAGGCGTGAATCACGAGGTCTGACGACCCGCCTTCCTGCAATACGATTGGATCAAACACGTGAGGAAGGCGTGTCCCTCGCTCCTTCAAAATAGACCGCCTCCTTATCCTCTGTGCAGTTTCCTACGCCAGAGAGAGATTCCTAAACTTTCCTGCTAAACTCCAGCCGGAGTTTTCCTTCTTCGTCGTTTTTCTACTTTGTTTTAAATCTAAGTTGCTTTCTTTCGATCTACCTCAGTTGATAGTTCGGTTTCATTCAAGAACGAAACAAGTTTAAGATTAATCGCCTCTCATACGGGCCGCAGCTGAAGCAATCGCAAACATCTGCCTCCTACCGGAAGACGCGCCAGACAACTCCAACCACGCTGCCTTTGTAACACAACTCAACACAAAGGGACCGTGTTTAAACCAAGTAACGTACAAATCTCAATTAAGTGCTGCTTAAAGTTGTCTAGATTAATATCCGAATCCTTTGGGTCTCTGTTGCACTGTTTGAACTGTCATTCTCTCTCTCTCTCTCTCTCTCTCTCACACCCACACTCTCTCTCTCTCTCTCTTTCTCTCTCTCTCTCACCCTCTCTCACTCTAACTGTGTCCTTTTAAACACGTCATATTGCAATCCTGTATTAATTGTTTGTTTTGATATGCATATTATTTACTCCTGCGTGATTTTTAGTAGTCTATATAACCCTTAGTATTGTGTTATTAAAATTCCATAATCCTTTGAATCGAATCTGTCTCATTGTCCCATGATTGAAGTCTCTGTAATATGTCAAAGATCTGTAAGTTACCAAAGCTCTACCTCGGTTAACTATTGTAAACATCTGAAAGTGCCGTATACGAGCAGATACTTCCGTGTGGCCAGCGGAAAATATTCACTCGGTATACAGGCAGGTAATCTTGTGATATAAGGAAGTTTTCATCTCCGATTCGCAGGACGAACCAGTATGCATGACAAACTAATTTGGAATCACATGTAAATTGACCCTGACAATTAATCTGACTTAACCAAACCAAATATCAATAATTACTACGATCAATCGTGTTAATTATTCATATATGGTAATGTTTAGTCCATTCCCTATTTGGGATAATTTAATTTATGTATGCGATTACATATTCATTATCTAATGAATAATATTCCCCATTTGAGTTAAATAATTTCCCCAAAACAGACTCATTTTCGCTACAACACTCAATGAACAACATCTCAACACTAAATTATAAAGGTCTGTCTCATATAGACGCCTGTCTCAAATACAAGCCGGTGCAGTTCGACGATTTGGGAAAATAAAAGCCCGGGCTACTATTTGAAGTTTTACGGTAATCGCACAACCTATTCGATATTCTATAATTAAATCAACAAATCGAATATTCGAAAATCGTGACTCATCCCTAGTTACTACTGCTTTATTAATTTATCCAGTGTAAAACCCGGACACCGCCACACAAATGTGGCTTTTTGTTAATGGCTGTCCTACTACAGGATTTAACACAGAGTAACAGCTCACTACCAGTTAAAAAAGACACTGTAACAGTCTGTCACAGGCAATTCTAGCTGCATTTTACATCAATTAATTTCTGAAGTTATGTTCTGGGCCACCATCTAGTGGAGGAATGGTGGAGGAATCTCTTGTCGGGTGTCAAAAAAGGGGGGAAATAATTGTTCCCAATGTGTTTTGGAGAAAAGCATTTATTTAATAATGTGATTTTCCCCCCACTTTTAATTATTTTACTGCAATGAAAGGTTAGATTTTTGCTATTTAAAAAAATATATATATATCAAAAGGATTAACAATGCAGATTTATTTTGTACAACCATCTTTGATTTAACAAGGGGGCAAATAATTCTGACCATCACTGTATATATATATATATAGTGTTTCAGAGAAGAAATTAGGATGAATGGTGACGAATTGTCATTTTTGTTGAACTTTTCTTTTAATTCTAACTAATCTGATTTTTTTTTTTTTTTTGATTAACCAAATGTAATCTGGTTGATGAATGAACCAATTAATTTAAACGTTTCACGTGAAGAACATTTTCAGGTTACCTAATACAGGGGTTTTCAAACTTTTTGTGTGTGTGGACCACTATTTGTAATCAAGAATTTTCGCGGACCACCTCATAATACACATAATAAAATATGTCTACACACAGTCCTACCTGAATTAATCCGCACCTCTAAATAGACTTACTAGCACTAAAACTATAACTGGTCATCACATCAGTACAACAGCTTGTTAAAAGAACGTTTACTGCACACAACGGCTGCCACATATTTAATTGATTTATTTACTCAAGCGCCCGAGGGCATACTCAGGTTCATTTCAGGGATGAAAACATGTATGGTCAAAAAAGAGAGAGGTAATCGAAGCCCTCACCCCGCGGCAAATATCCAGATACTTACATTGCCGCCAACCCCTGCCACACCTATAGGCACATATAGTAGGCTAAAATGAAATTCAAATAAAGTTTTGACAAAAAACGTTTTATAAAAAGATAAACCTCACATATTTCAGCCTTTAAATAATTTTTCACAAAAAAGGTTTTATAAAAAGATAAACCTCAGATATTTCAGCCTTTAAATCATTTTTCACAAAAAAGGTTTTATAAAAAGATAAACCTCACATATTTCAGCCTTTAAATCATTTTTATTAAAAGAATGAGTAAAAAAAAGATAAATTACTTGCCATTTACATTGATGCACATTAGCCATCTTTTATTATTAAAAGTAAAATTCGGTCCGATTTCCCGTGCTGTCGTTGCTATGCAACCATGCACTGCGCTCTCCACAACGACAAAGAAGTTTTAGTAGCTAATAGATTTACACCATCGAAAAACGCTTGCTGTAGCTCTGCTACAAGATTTATTTACGGAGAAGAGAAAAACACCCGTAGTGTTTGGGTGCACCCCCATTGTTCATGTTGACTGAGCTTTCAATGTTTACGGAAAGGATTAAGCTGATTGGTTTGTTCTTGTCACATGAACTGCGATGCGTTTGCGGCATTATGAAAAGTTGAGGTGTTTTCATCTCGCTGCGCCTGGAAAAAATGAGCGCGTCGCTTCAATTATGAGCGTGCTTGCCGTGTGCCTACATGAAATAACGAACTTGAGAGCGTAAACGACACGATATGTAGCATTAGACGAGCTACCTCCAATCAGGCCACGAGCTACTGGTAGCTCGCGAGCGACGTGTTGGAGACCCCAGTAAAAGATACAGCAAGAAACACTAGTGGTTCACACGCGCATACTGCTGTTTTGGCGAGCAGTGTTCTGATTTGCTTATTTCTTATTTACTTGTTTGGTGGAGGCAATCCAGAATTACTGTTGGTCAAATTATAATAAGACAAAATTTTATATAATGTCAAAATATTTGCCTCTGCCTCTTTTCTCTTCAGAGAACCTGTTGCTATCCACCGATCCGAAATAGGCCACTAGCCTATTTTAGTAATCACACAATAACTTGACAATTTAATTTAAAATTTATATCAATATAGGCCTACATATTCTTTTTACTTTTTTTATGGGAATTAACCACTGACCTAATAAACAGTTTTTACAGTGCAGTGCCTGTGCGGTTTCTTCTTGTGCAGGATTATCCTGCAATTTGTGTTTCAAGATCATGAGACATAAATGTCCCATACTGTCTAATTAACTGATTAAAAGGTTGAAATTTGCCATTACAAACCTCTGTCTTCTCCTACCCCAGGGCCCAGACAACCTGTACGGCCACTACCCCTATTTCACATGTCTGGAAGATGCCAGTGGCCAATCCTTTGGTGTTTTTCTCATGAACAGCAATGCTATGGGTAAACAGACTCTCTCTGGTTTTATTGTGTCGAAGTGATTTTTTTTTTTTTTTTTTTTTTTTGCATTGCTGGTCACAAACATGAGCTTTGCCGTGGACTAAATTCATAATCTTTAATAACATGGTTTGTGATGTCTGTGCACAGCATGTATAGTGCGTTGTGATGTGTTTGTGTGTTTGGAATGGCTGCTTTTGTTAAAGGTTAGCAAATGAGAGCAGTTTAAGTTGTTTATGTCTGTTCTTGTCTGTGTGCAGAGGTGACTATCCAGCCGGCTCCGGCCGTAACCTACCGGACGATTGGAGGGGTTTTGGACTTCTACATCTTGCTTGGAGACACACCAGAGGCAGTGGTGGATGAGTTCACACAGGTGAGCGTAAATAGAAACACCAGTGACTCTTGTGGGTGAAATTGTAAAGACTTGGAAATGCTTTTTCGTGTTAGAGGGCATATAAATCTGGAGTCAAAGATCTTGGCAATGAGGATGCAAACATTGCAGAAACTATTGTATAGTTCAAATGATGTGCCCTGGGTGTTTTTTGGGAGATCTGTACTTAAAGGGACACTTCACCCATTTGCATTAAGCTTTCCATTGTTAGAAACCCAGTCATACTATTGAATGGTCGTGCAACACTCTCATTTTCCCCTGAGACGAGAGAAATCCACTATTTACCTTTTTCACTTCCTCCTACAATGACGCAAAAATCGTCATTTTACGTCATTGTAGGAGGAAGTGTAAGAAGGGGGGATTTCTGTAAAGACTACAAGCACCCTTTCAAACCCGCCCATAGGGGGTTGGACCTAATGCGCTAACAGAGCTATCACAGATCAGTGGGTGGGACTTCACTTGCAGATACTGAAATCAATATCAGCCATCTTGTTTATAAGCTAAGCTAACAAGCGCTGTGGAGATAGGAAGTTACGACAATGACGGAAGAAACTAAACATGATATGGAAGAAGAGGATTTTGAAATTCTGCTGCTCGAATCCGCTGTGCGTGGCTATTTTTACGAGCCGCAATATAGTGAAGAGCAGCTGAGGCTGATGGAGGAACAGGAGGCGGACGAGGAGCCCGGACTGGCTCGAGCTGGGTGGACTGCTGGTGCCTGTGCTCTCGCTGTGCGCTACGGACACAGATAGAGTTCGTCTCTTGCAGAGAATTTCAACGATGGCAATTTCTCCTGGACGAAATCTATGAATCAGACGAGCACACGGACGTTTGTGTTGTGATGTGAACCATCCTAGTTTCGCACCGCATATGTTCTGACTGGAACATCCAGGTATCATGCAATAATTCACCATATAGAAAGAAATACAAACGAGGAGTAATTCGCTAATGAGTTTGCCAATGTAACAGGGTTCGTTGTTGTGGGAAGAAGGAGGCGGAAACCGGCGAACATTTAAACATTTTAATAGTAAAATAAACAAATACAAAACAAAAGTATAAGCCAGCTGGCCACACACAACAGAAACAAAACACAACATAAAATCAGGCCTGTTCCTTTTATGCCTCCGCTCCTCCGTGAGAGATATGAGACCGCTGCGTCTCACAGGTGTCATTCATTATCACTCTCGCCGTCCTCTCACATCCCTCGTCCTGCTCGCCACAGCCAACTAGACATTTTGTGTGAAATTAATTTCAAACTCTTTTGGCAGCTAGCCTTGTTGACGGAAGAGTGATTTCTTTTCTCTGATGTTTGCGCTGTTCTGG
The DNA here is from genome assembly GCA_029959095.1 of Rhinichthys osculus. Lineage (NCBI taxonomy): Eukaryota > Metazoa > Chordata > Actinopteri > Cypriniformes > Leuciscidae > Rhinichthys > Rhinichthys osculus. Next base: position 43,322,607 of record JARWKJ010000007.1, read on the forward strand.
ATTAGTGGGAGTGGCTTGCGGAGCTGTGCAATGTGGTGCATTATGGGAGTTCTTGTCTTACATACAAATGCGCCCAAAAGTTATTTTCTGACTTTTCTCTGTCAAGAGGGCACCAAATTCAAAATTTCTTTTACATTTCGACTACATATATGACCCACTTTCAATAAAGATTGATGTTGAATTGGGTGAAGTGACCCTTTAAAGATATTGGTGGAATCAAATCAAAAGTTTCCATCAAATGTATCTCATTCTTTAATCAATAGATTTTTGAATACTGGTGTCACTAAAGTTATTGAATTGATTGTTTTAAGTAGAGGCCAATGGAGAACTTCACAGTCACTTGCTGATCAAGTTCGCTTGAATTCTCTTAGAATTATAGAAGGATTATAGGGGTTTTAAATCCTCCATTACTCTATCATTTGATCACTTTCTTAACCCTCTGGGGTCTGAGGTGTTTTCTGGGTCCTGGAGGTGTTCTGACATGCTCTGACATTTGAGCTTATTTCTGTTACTTGTGACATTTTCATTGATAAAGTCTTATTACACTGTATTCAGAAGAAACTCTGCTACAATAATATGTCAGCAGCATGTAGGTAAAAGTTTGTAGTTTTGAGATAATGACGTTTATGCATGGTTTGTGAAAAAAACTAAAAAGAATTGTCACTGAAATAAGGTCATGAAACCCATACTAATTATTTATTCACAAGACTTTTGAAAATTTTATAATGTAGCCTAGAATATTTTCTCCAAAACTATGTGAAAATCATCCTGCATACTCATTCAGATAAAACAATATATTGATTTAAAATTTGTAAGACATGTTTTGTGTAAGAAATCTTTATGCGAAGAGGCGTGAACCATCCATTAATATTGAGTGTTTCACACCTGAGAAAGACAAAGACCCTCCCATAATGGCCCTATTACGTGATATCAGGCCATATCATTATGAGGAGCCTTGCACAAAGAATGAGGAGTGAATTTAAAAAAGAATAGATTTTGATTGTTTGGATTTATTTACAACACAACAGAATCCAAAGATACACAACAAAGGACAAAAAAGCACATTATTGAACACACTTAATCTGAAGACAGAGACTTGAACAGTCACACACCTTTGTGCCATTCCTGAAACATAGTACATACCTGTCATTTCCAAGGTGTTTGATTTTTACATTTTACCATGTTCATGTCTCATGTGAATGTTTAAGTCAGCAGAATACGTATCAGTGGGGCATCTGGTCCCTGTAAAAAAATAAAAAACCGAAACAACTGTGAACATGCTGATATCAAGATAAACTATAGAAGGCACGATTTTGGGAATACATTTTAGATTTTTCTGGTTAAAATTAAAAAATGTACTATATATATATATATATAATGAACACCAGGTATGTTGTGCCTTGTAGGCATATGGCTGCATAAAATAATAACAATAGCCTATAGCAGGCGGCCTATAAATCGTTAAAAATTAACACTGCAGTAACACTACACTAGAGACAAATATATGGATTAACATATGTTACTTCAAATGTTTCCATTCGTTATGATGTTATGAAATGAGACTGGATTAAAAACATGAAGCCTAAAGTTTGGTACGTTTTGCACATGCACTCTTAAAAAAAAGGGTTCTTTGAGGTTCTATATAGAACCCTGGGGTTCTGTAGTTGGCCAATAAAACCTTTTACCAAAAATGGTTCTATGTAGAACCATTGGAGAGCAAAGAACCTTTTATATTCAAATGGCTCTATAACTCATGTTTTATGACTGAAGTGTAAACTAAAGATTACACAATAATTATAGGCCAACACAACACATTCACAAAGCTTTTTGAGTCAAGACCCAGGAGAATGACTGCTGTATTCAAAAACAAGAGCCAGTAAATATTAATATCCAGTCAATATGATTTGAGCTTTCTTTATGCAAGTTTGTACATTAGCATGAAACTTATATTTCCTAATACATTATAGTTTGCCTTTTTGACAAATCAGTTTATGAAAAAAATAAACTAACCAGATGTTTTCTTTTTGTATACCATATTGTGATGGTTTTAATCAAACACGAAGGTAGCATTAAAAACAAATAATCGAAAAAATGTCCTCTGGTGGCGTATATGTTGCATCATCCTCGAATTCCTATTGGTGGATTGGCGAAGATGAACCTCGAGACAAGTGACAGTTAAATTTTCAAAACTGAGGAGTCCGCCATTTCTGCCCGTTCATACCCTCAGGTAAGTTATTTTTTTACATTTTTGAAATAATTTTACTGAAATATTTAGTATGGCAGTTAATATTTCTATTGGTTAGAGTAGCCCTTGAGTCAAATACTGATACTAGAAGCAAACTATAATAGATCCCAGTTAAAAACACTGCTGGGTAGCACTGACGGGCTTCGTCAGCCGTCAGTTCAGAAAGCCTTGTTAAATTGACTTTGCTCCAGTTTTTAAATTAATTAAAGGCACACTGTGGAATATTTGGCCACTAGGGTGCGCTCGACCTGTAATTTTCACGTCTAGTGCCCCTAGAGGCCACAAGCGCTGCAGCATTGTCGCAAAAGTCAACAAACAGTCAACCGGTCAACTTCCCGTGTCTTTATGTGTGTGCAGACGGCATTTGATTTGTATGTTGGAGAAAGTTAATCGATTCACTACTGACCAAAATAATAATATAAATATAAGATTATTCATATAAATCCTATAAAGAAAACAAATTGAATAAAAGTGTCATGATCCGGGTTCCTCCCTTCTCTGTCTCCCTCTTGTGGTCACACATTACATTCACTCTCTACACTTTCTCTTTTGTCTCATCAGGTTCAGCTGTTCCCGTTTATCTTAATCTCCCCACACCTGTCTCTCCTTTCCTCTAATGCTTCCTACTATTTCTAACTCTCTCTTTCTCTGTCTTTTGTCAGTTTATTGCAAACTATACACGCAGATAACATTGCTCTTACCTCTCTCATCAAGAGTCGCGTCTTGTCCCGTCCTGTCCTGTCCTGTGTGGTTCGTGTGGATGCTTCGCCTTGTGCTGGTAGATTCTTCCGTTATCTTGCACGCTCACGTAACTCTGCCCTGCCAATTCAGACGTTGTGTTCCTGGCCAGACGTCGTATCCAGTCTACGGTACACTCAACGGGTCTCGTCTCTCTCTCGGCAGTCTGCACTGGGGTCTCAGCCTCGCCAAACGCGTGGCCGCGTTTCAAGTTTCCCAGTGACTATACTTTCTACGTCCTGCTGTTTGTGTTCCTTTTCTACAAGTGAAGTTTTCTGTTTGGACTGGTACCTGAGAATCCTGAGAAGATTTATGTTCCTTATTTAATTCAGTGATTCGTGCCTCTTTTCATTAAAGACTGTTATCATTGAGAAAACTCGCTTTTGGTCCTCTGTTCTCTAAATACCATAACAGAATAAACTGACCAAAGATGGACCAAGCGAGCGGCATTCCCTTTCAAGCGGCAGTCGAACTTCAGGGTGCCATGCTGGGCAGACACGAGCAGGAGATATCCACCGCTCGCCAGGCTGTCGACTCTCTCGCTAATCAGATGGCGGACCTCTCTCATCAGGTTCATCTGGTACGCCACGAGCCACCCGCCTCTGAGACCCGTGAGGGCTCTGAACCACGTATCAACAACCCTCCTGTCTATTCCGGTGAGCCTACTCAATGCCGCTCATTCCTCACTCAATGCGAGGTAGTTTTCTCGCTACAACCTGCCACTTACGCCCGGGAGCGAGCCAAGGTCGCCTATGTAATCTCTCTCCTCGCTGGACGGGCCCGGGACTGGGGAGCGGCTAACTGGGAGGCAGAGGGTGATTGCGTCTTTGACTTCACACTTTTCAAACAGGAGATGATCCGTGTCTTCGACCGGTCAGCACATGGCGAGGAGGCTTCACGACTTCTTTCGTCTCTTCGCCAGGGGAGACGTTCTGTCACTGACTTCTCCATTGAGTTCCGCACCCTTTCAACATCCTGCGGGTGGAACGAGCCGGCTTTGGTTGCGCGCTTTCTGGAGGCGTTGAATCCTGACCTTAAGGACGAGATCTTCATGCGCGAGGTGCCGGCTCAACTTGATAATCTCATCGATTTGGCGATCCGGATCGAGAAGCGGTTTGACTTGCGTCACAGAGCACGTAGGTCCCAAGCCGCCCTGGTTCCAACTTCTTCCACTAACGCTTCTCCTCATGCTTCTGACACGGACCCAGAACCCATGCAGCTTGGTGGTCTCCGTATTACCTCTAAGGAGCGCGAGCGACGCATTACCAATCGTCTGTGTATGTACTGTGCGTCAGCCACCCACTTTGTCACTAACTGTCCGGTAAAAGCCAGAGCTCGTCAGTAGGTGGAGGGTTACTGGCGAGCGTGATGTCTAGGAACTCTCCATCCAAGTCTTGTACTACCCTTCCGGGACTTCTTCGGTGGCCCGTTTCATCTGTCTCCTGCGAGGTTCTGATCGACTCAGGGGCGGAGGGGAATTTCCTCGATGAGGGGTGGGCTCAGAAACAAGGTATTCCTCTCATAGACTTAAAAGACTCTACCCCCCTCTATGCCCTAGATGGTAGCTTCCTTCCCAGGATAAAGCAGAAGACTATCCCTCTGACGCTTACCGTCTCGGGTAACCATAAAGAGACAATTTCCTTTTTAATTTTTCGTTCCCCCTTTTCTCCTGTGGTACTTGGTCATCCGTGGCTAGTACAACATAATCCCCACGTCAACTGGTCCGACGGATCCATTCTGTCATTGAAATTGTCTTGTCATGTTGAGTGTTTAACCTCTGCTGTTCCTCCTGTTTCCTCTGTCTCTGTTTTTCAGGAGGAGCCCGGTGATTTGTCTGGAGTTCCGGAGGGTTATCACGATCTGCGGGAGGTCTTTAGTCGTGCCCGGGCCACTTCTCTCCCCCCCCATCGTCCGTACGATTGTAGTATCGACCTTCTTCCAGGGACCACGCCCCCGCGCGGCAGATTATATTCTATATCGACTCCCGAGAGGAAGGCGCTAGAGAATTATCTGTCCGATTCTCTTAATGCCGGTACTATTGTTCCATCCTCGTCACCCGCCGGAGCAGGTTTCTTTTTTGTCAAAAAGAAGGACGGTTCGTTACGTCCCTGTATCGATTATCGAGGGCTGAACGAGATTACGGTCAAGAACCGTTATCCCTTGCCTTTAATGTCGTCAGCCTTTGAGATCCTACAGGGAGCTAAGATTTTCACCAAACTTGATCTTCGTAACGCTTATCATCTTGTTCGTATAAAGGAGGGTGACGAGTGGAAGACCGCTTTTAATACGCCCCTCGGTCACTTTGAATACCGGGTTCTACCGTTCGGTCTGGTCAACGCTCCGGCCGTGTTCCAAGCCCTTATCAATGATGTCTTACGAGATATGCTAAATATATTTGTATTTGTCTATCTCGATGACATTCTCATTTTCTCTCCCTCACTTCAAGTTCATGTCCAGCACGTTCGTCGAGTCCTTCAGCGTCTGTTAGAGAATCGACTCTTTGTCAAGGCAGAGAAATGTTCGTTTCATGTCGCGTCGGTTACGTTTCTGGGCTCAGTCATTTCGGCGGAGGGAATCAGTATGGATCCTGCAAAAGTCCGGGCGGTCACTGAATGGCCCGTTCCCGACTCTCGGGTCGCGCTTCAACGCTTTCTTGGTTTTGCCAATTTTTACCGTCGATTCATACAAGGCTTTAGCCAAGTAGCCGCGCCCCTCACTGCGCTGACGTCTGTTAAGTCCCGCTTTAGATGGTCAGAGGCTGCTCACGCGGCTTTTGTCCAGCTAAAGAGCCTCTTTACCTCCGCTCCTATCTTAGTCTCTCCCGTCGTCTCGGAACCGTTTATTGTTGAGGTCGATGCCTCGGAGGTCGGGGTCGGGGCCGTCCTTTCTCAGCGCTCTTCTACGGACGGAAAGGTACATCCCTGCGCGTTTTATTCTCATCGCCTCACGCCCTCCGAACGAAATTATGATGTTGGCAACCGTGAACTGCTCGCCGTTCGTTTGGCGCTGGGCGAATGGAGACACTGGTTGGAGGGTTCTCCCGTTCCTTTCGTCGTTTGGACAGATCATCGAAATTTAGAATACATCCGTTCGGGTAAAAGACTCAATGCCCGTCAAGCCCGCTGGGCTCTGTTTTTTACGCGTTTTGACTTTTCCATCTCATTTCGCCCGGGTTCTAAGAATGTCAAACCTGATGCCCTTTCTCGCCTCTTTGAGTCCCCCACCGCTGCCGTTACCCCTGAGGTTATTATTCCTCCCGGTCGTGTCGTGGGTACCGCCGTGTGGGGGGTCGAGAGGTTAGTCAAACGCGCTCTATCTCAGGTTTCCGTGCCGCGTAACTGTCCTAAGGATCTCCTTTTTGTTCCCATGTCCGTTCGCCGCGCTGTTCTCCAATGGGGACATGCGTCCAAATTGTCTGCCCATCCCGGCGTTCGGGGCTCTCTTGCTTTTATCCGCCAGCGCTTCTGGTGGCCCACTATGGGACGCGATACACGTCGCTTTATCGCCTCTTGTATTTCCTGCGCACAAACCAAGACCAGCAATTCTCCCCCAGCTGGTTTGCTTCGACCGCTCCCTGTTCCAGCTCGACCCTGGTCTCATATAGCTCTTGATTTCATTACCGGTCTTCCTTCGTCGGCTGGCAATACGGTTATCTTAACTGTTGTCGATCGCTTTTCAAAATCCGCACGTTTTATCCCACTCGCTAAACTCCCATCTGCCAAAGAGACAGCCCAGATAATGGTAGACCATGTTTTCAAAGTACATGGGTTACCTACCGACGTGGTTTCTGATAGAGGTCCGCAATTCTCCGCTTTCTTCTGGAAGGAGTTTTGCCGTCTCATTGGGGCTACTGCCAGCCTCTCGTCGGGTTTTCATCCCCAAACCAATGGGCAAGCCGAACGCGCCAATCAGATTGTTGTCCGCATTCTCCGCAGCCTTGCTCATCGTTGTCCCACGTCATGGTCTGAGCAACTGGCCTGGGCAGAGTATGCGCATAATTCCCTCCCATCCTCTGCTACGGGTCTTTCACCTTTCCTCTGTTGCCTCGGTTACCAGCCTCCTTTATTTTCGTCTCAGGAGACTGTATCCAATTCACCGTCGGCTCAGGCCTATATTGACCGTTGTAAAAGCACTTGGAGGAGGGTGAGAACTGCACTTCGTCGCTCTAACACTCGCATGAGCATCACCGCCAATAGGCGTCGGGTTAAGAGTCCGCGCTACGTTCGTGGCCAGCGTGTGTGGCTTTCCACCGCAAATTTGCCATTACATTCTGAGTCCCGTAAGTTGGCGTCCCGTTTTATCGGGCCTTTTCGTATTATTAAGATCATTAATCCTGTCGCGGTACGACTTCGCCTTCCACCCAATCTCCGTCGGGTCCATCCTGTTTTCCATGTTTCACATATTAAACCCATCGTTCGCGCGCCCTCTCGTCCTGTTTGCCCACCTGTTCAGATTGATGATTCTCCTGTTTTCCGAGTTCGTCGCATCCTTGACACACGTCGCCGGGGTCGTGGTCACCAGTACTTAGTCGATTGGGAGGGGTATGGGCCGGAGGAGAGAAGCTGGGTACCCTCTCGGGACATCTTGGACCCTTCGCTTATTGATGAGTTCCTCCGTTCTCGCCAGTCCTCCTCCTCGGGAGCGCCAGGGGGCGCTCGTTGAGAAGGGGGTACTGTCATGATCCGGGTTCCTCCCTTCTCTGTCTCCCTCTTGTGGTCACACATTACATTCACTCTCTACACTTTCTCTTTTGTCTCATCAGGTTCAGCTGTTCCCGTTTATCTTAATCTCCCCACACCTGTCTCTCCTTTCCTCTAATGCTTCCTACTATTTCTAACTCTCTCTTTCTCTGTCTTTTGTCAGTTTATTGCAAACTATACACGCAGATAACATTGCTCTTACCTCTCTCATCAAGAGTCGCGTCTTGTCCCGTCCTGTCCTGTCCTGTGTGGTTCGTGTGGATGCTTCGCCTTGTGCTGGTAGATTCTTCCGTTATCTTGCACGCTCACGTAACTCTGCCCTGCCAATTCAGACGCTGTGTTCCTGGCCAGACGTCGTATCCAGTCTACGGTACACTCAACGGGTCTCGTCTCTCTCTCGGCAGTCTGCACTGGGGTCTCAGCCTCGCCAAACGCGTGGCCGCGTTTCAAGTTTCCCAGTGACTATACTTTCTACGTCCTGCTGTTTGTGTTCCTTTTCTACAAGTGAAGTTTTCTGTTTGGACTGGTACCTGAGAATCCTGAGAAGATTTATGTTCCTTATTTAATTCAGTGATTCGTGCCTCTTTTCATTAAAGACTGTTATCATTGAGAAAACTCGCTTTTGGTCCTCTGTTCTCTAAATACCATAACAAAAAGTAGCATACGTAGAAAACAATGTCTGATCAGGTAAGTCGCATTGACAAGGGTTGCCCAATCCTGCTCCTGCCGATCGTCTGTCCTGCACAGTTCATCTCCAACCCTAATCAAACACACCTGAAGCAAACAATTAACGTCTTCAGGATCTCTTTGCAATGGGTTGGAGATGAAATCGAGTAGTCGGGAAATCGTGTAACAAAACTGATATAACTCACTACATATTTCCGTTATTTGTAGTCTTCAGTTTGTTTTTCCTTTTACACAAATACAAACATATATGAGCTGAAAGGAAAAAACAACATTTACATTTACATTTGTATACGGCAGTATGTTGTGACTTATATCAGTTTTGTTACACGAATTCGCAGTAAATATTAAATTATATATACACTTTTATGCCGATGTTTATTTTAAACTCTCCCTTTTTCTTTTTTTGGTCTCCTCTGACAAAATCTTTGCTTTCTTCGCTTTCTTCCGAGTAGCTGTTGATTCAGCCATGACGACAACATACAGACGCTGGCAATCAAACGCGAGTTGAGCTCTCACGTTAGAGTTTGAGGAAGTTGGGGTGGTGGGGGAAGTGACATATGCCGTAAAGCGGTCGAATTTTGTAGTTCTTTTTGTGCTCGGGTTCCTACCCGAAACCCGAAGTTACATAGTGCTAGTAAAAGCGATACAGACACCTTCAGGCTTCGGCAGACGTGTCATTCAACCTATTATAAGTCGATGTACCATCTCAATGGGTTTTGGTAATATATTATAAAGGTTGAAAAGTTCCACAGTGTGCCTTTAAGTTACATTCTCCCTTTATTTCCTTATTAATGTTAATCATGTTTTGAAGGATGGTGTAGTATGGCTGAACTTTCCTCAGTTAAAGGTGTTTCCTAAATAATGTGGCATTGATGACTCTGGTTGTATTTCCTTATTAAATGGGTTATGGAAAATTGTTTTTTGATTGTATAGGAAAAAAAATATTGTATCACATATGTGTTAAAACTTTACATTTGGGTCAATTGAAAGGAAAAGTCGATACTAAATGGAGATCTCATCTCTCTATATCTGAAGATACTTTTCCATCTTGGAGACTTCTGTATAGACCTCCAATTTCTAAGAGATTTGGTGATCTTAATTGGAGATTGATCCATTGTATCCTAGCTACAAATCAGTTTGTTGCTAGTGTGGCAGGCAGTACAAGAGAGGGAGGATAGAGAGAGAGAGTAAGAGAGAGAGACAGAAAGAAAAATCGACTACGCCACCCTGGTCGCTAAGCCAGGGAAGTGTCCTATTAAAGACACACAGGTTCGGTGCTTCCCTTACATAAATACTCCGAGACGTGGATATGGAAAAATACAAAAATATATTCTTTATTTAGACAAAGATAAAATACTGGCGTGCCAGTCAGTTAGGTTCAATTATAACATCACACAATAAACAGCTCACAGGACTCGTGGTCACCCGAAGCAGGACGAGCTAGTGCCAGACGTCGCTAGTCTCAGCGATGGTAAAAGAGCACCCACACGTGCACTACACGTCACTCAAATCACGTCAACCGAGACCAATCACTATGGATTGCAGACCACACACTGTGTCTTATCAGGACCCGCCACCTTAATTGGACAACTAGCCCTCCTGCTCCGGGCTCACAGTGCCTGAAACACAAGAAATAAAGAATTACAAAAAAATAAATCAAAGCAAATAAATCAAACAATTATCCTCACCTATGGGTACCCATATACAGGACACAACATGCGAGACATACAATAATATACGTAACTAAAAGGAAAACACTCCGCAATCCACTCAAACCTGCACTCATCAGTGTCAGTGATGGTGAATGGATCGCTACAGGCCAACAGGAACAATCTCCCCAGGCCGGTTACCACTCACCATCCCTCTTTCCCTTGGGACCAGTCGGGGATAATCTCACAGTGAGCAAAGAAAATAAACAGTAATTATAATACAAATAAAGCACAAAACAACACCCAAAACTAAGAAAACAAAACACCAATTACCAAGCAAACTGATAAATCAACAAGCAAACCCAAAAAAACACAAAAGGTAAATTACACAGAAAAACAAAACAGAATTACACACGCAAGCAAAATAACTCAAACAAAAACATTAATAGGAACAAAACAGCAGCGACGACAAGTCCTAGAGCAGGCAAGTGTAGTCTTCAAGTGCCCTTAAAACGGCAGATCGATCCACCTGCAATAGCCGGACTATGAGCTAAAATATGCATAGCAGTAATTTACTGTTGTACAATTGATCGCACATACCAAACATGCGGAGATCGCGCCACTCGCCCAGTCGACAAGAGATGAAAAAGCCCAATGATACGCTGGAATACACAGACCCCATAATATTAACTATTCGCTCATTAATTAAATACAGCCAAAAGGGCCAAAGAGAGACCTACCAGGAAGTCAAGCAGCAATACACCCCCGATGCTGAATGCAATTCATACCGAAACGGTGGTATCCGGAAAACAGCGCGTGTTGCCAGCCATGCAACCCTCAGCACAACATGTGCTTTTCTGCGAACAGCCCAGAACCTGACAAAAGTAACACTCAATCTAATGTTCATTAGGCTCAAGCATAAAAACCAGCCGGCACACTCACCTCAGCCAGAGCACCAGACAGTCGCAACAATAATGACATGCTAGAAGGCGGTCGCACATTCACGCAATCTCCGGTGACAACACCGCCACTTTAATATACCCCTTGGAAGGAATTACCAATAATTATTATCAATGAATTGAATGCTGATCACCTGCGTGCATCTAGGGCGGAGTCTCACTCTACAGAGAGGACGTCAACAAACAGCGGCACTTCACTACAATCTACCCCCCATACCACCCCCTTTGCATCGTCGCCCCGACGATGAATAATCCAACAATCACGTTATTCAGAGCCAAGGTCTGAACACCACGGTTACAGAATGGGACACTGGAGATGCTACATCCAACAGAGACCTAGGGAGATGGTGAAGATTTGCATGTCGGCCGGCAGTCACTCTTCCAGTCCGTCGCTGCCCCACCTCAGTCCTCCTAGCCTCCCTACCCCATCCAATGGATTCCGCCACCGAACTAGTTTCGTCACTACTAGTCTCATCAGGGATAACCACTCGTCCCATAGGGACGGGGTCTGAAGACCCCGCTGCCAGTGGTGGAGCAATTTGCTTAGGTGAAGCTAGCCGTACACAACCAGGGCCATCAGAGAGACTCTCAGTAGACACCATCACCAGATCCATTTCCCCTTCTTCCTCTTGCTGCAGTGACACGGGGACCAAGGGATCACCCGAATCACTGGGGGGGACAGAACCCGAGGGCTCCCTCTGAATCCGACTCTTAAGCAGTGAGCGGTGTACAGTTTTTACTGAATTAAGATCTTCCACTGGTGCTATAGTGTAAACCGCACCTCCCTCTCGAGGCCCTCTCACTACCTGGTAGACAACTGGACTCCATAGATCGTGAATCTTATGGCGACCCCTTACCCCATAGTCACGGAGGTACACCAATTGACCCTCAACCAGAGGTTCATTCTTAACATGCTGGTCGTGCCTTTCCTTACGCCTTGCAGCTACTATCTGTAAACGTTCCCGTGCTCCTTCAAAGGCCACTTGCAGCCTGGTTTGGTGTTCGAGGACCCATTCATGCACCCTCCCCGCCACTGGTTCCTGCACCCTACCCAACAAGAAATCAACTGGCAAACGGGGTTCTTGGCCGAACATTAAAAAATGTGGAGACTCCCCGGTGGCTTGATGAGGGGTGGTATTATAGGAAAAGAGAAGTTGTGGAAGACAAGACACCCAGTCCCTTTTTCTGGAAACTGGCAGTGTGCGCAACAGATTGTGCAAGGTTCGATTAAAGCGCTCACACTGGCCATTACCAGCTGGGTGGTAGGGTGTGGTGCGAGACTTATCCACATCATACAGGCTGCAAAGCTGGCGAAGCAAGAGAGATTCAAACGTTCGCCCTTGGTCAGAGTGGAGGCGACTGGGCACCCCAAACTTATAGAACCACTCGGTTACCAGGGTCTGGGCCACCGTTTCCGCTCTCTGGTCCCTAGTCGGCACAGCAAGGGTGTATTTGCTAAACACGTCTGTCATTACCAACACATTCTCTACTCCTGACCTAGAAGGTTCCAACACTGTAAAGTCTATGGCCAAGATTTCATTAGGCCTAGAGGCCAACAAATGACCCATGAAGCTTTGAGCCAAAGGATGCAAATCTTTCGCTACCTGACATCTCTCACATTCTTGGCACCACCGCTCCACATCTGATGACAAGCCAGGCCAGTAACATCGCTGTCTAATCAGTTCAGTGGTGCGCTCGATGCCCTGATGTCCGTGTTGTTGATGTAACTGCATGAGGACATCAAACCTCAACACAGCGGGCAATAATAATTGGCAAATCTCTTCTCCCCCACTCGGAGCTCTAACCCTACGATAGAGTACCCCCTCCCTCTTTAACAGGCGATCCCACTGACGGAGAAGTACCACGGCGGAAGTAGACATGCGTCGTCGCTCCTCAGGCCCAGGACGTGCCTTACGTCTCCAAAAAGTCAAAACCTCAGAAATCACAGGGTCTTCTTCCTGTAACAAACTCAAATCAACAGGTGAGTAACCAGGCATTGTGGTGATCACCCCCTGTACTGCCTCAACAACTGGCTGCAGCCCCACAGCTTGCTGCAATGATACCGGTACCACCGTCCCTGGGAATAAGTCACCTACGGCCCCTTGCTCGGGTGGGTTCTGCCTGGAAAGGGCATCAGCATTCTTATTACTCCTTCCGGATCTATACCGGATCTCGAAGTCAAAAGCCGCCAACTGGGAAGCCCAGCGCTGCTCCACCGCCCCGAGTTTTGCCGAGGTCAGATGACTGAGAGGATTATTATCCGTGAAAACCACACACTTATTACCCAACAGATATTCACGAAATTTCTCAGTCATGGCCCACTTGAGCGCAAGAAACTCCAACTTCATGGAGCTGTAATTGTCCATATTGCGCTCAGTGGGCCTAAGACTGCGACTCGCATATGCAATGGGCCGTACCCTACCCTCGTATTCCTGTGAGAGGACAGCTCCCAACCCTCCATGACTAGCGTCCACCTCCAGGATGAAGGGCAGGGAAAAATCAGCGTATGCAAGCACTGGGGCTAAGGTTAGTCTCCCTTTTAATTGCTCAAAACCTGACTGGCACTGCCCATCCCAGGCGCCCTCCAAACTTAAACCGTTTCGTTTCTTAGACTTCGGTTTATCCCGAGAAAACTCAGCCACTAGCCTATGCAGGGGGGCTGCCAACCTAGCAAACCCCTCAACAAAGCGCCGGTAGTAACTGGTAAACCCAAGAAACGAGCGTAATTCGGTGACCGTGGTTGGACGACGCCACTGAGAACCGCTTCAGTTTTACTAGGGTCGGTTGCCACACCCTGGGCGGATATAACATGGCCCAAATACCTCACCTCGGTCTTGAAAAACGCACACTTCTCCATCTTAACCTTCAGGCACTCATGCTCCAATCGGCTCAAGACCACCTCCAGCCTCTCCAAGTGCTGCTCTACAGATGAAGAAAACACAAAAATGTCATCCAAGTATAAAAGTAATGATTGGCACTGCTGGTCACCAAATAGTTGCTGCATAAGTCGCTGGAATGTGCTGGGGGCGTTGCAGAGTCCAAACGGCATTCGATTCCACTCGAATAACCCGAATGGGGTGCAAAAAGCAGTCTTTGGCTTATCCCCCTCTGACATGGGAACCTGATTGTACCCGCTGGTTAAATCCAAAGTGGAAAACCAGCGGGCACCAGTCAGGGCATCCAGTGACTCCTCGATCCTAAGCAATGGAAATGCGTCCTTCCTCGTCTTAGAATTTAATTGACGGTAGTCCACACACATGCGTAGACTACCATCCTTTTTCTTTACAAGCACAATTGGAGAGGCATAGGGGCTACAACTCTCCCGTACCACCTGAGCATCCAACAGCTGATTAATGTGTGCTCTTACCACTTCATACTCCGATGGGGGGATTCGCCGATACCGTTGTCGAACCGGGGTGTCATCTATGAGTGGAATATCATGTGCAATGATATTAGTACACCCCAAATCCCCTTCAAAAGCAGAAAACACCGACTGATACTTCACCAAGAGAGCCCTAACCTTACATTGCTCATCGCTGGACAGGAGGGACAAGTCCAACGCATCAATTTGGCCGGGGACCGTTGGAATACTCACTTGCGGGGCGATGGACCACACCCTACACGAAGTAGACTTCACTTCAGTGACACCTGGGGGCAAACTGACCACATTCACATTCGTTAAAGTGCCTATTACTCGGCGAGGGAAAAGCAAAACATCAGCACTCCCTACATTAACCACTGGAACATAAACAGTGCCCCTAACCACTCGAACCAAAGCAGGAGAGACCAATAACCCCATAGGGAGCCCAAATTCTGGAGGTTCTAGGAGCGCAGTAACGTTAGAATAATGCTCCGAAAAAGTTGTGGCTACCAGCTTAATGGTGCCACCGGGTATGCGGTATGCCCGAGGGCCGCGGGTCTTAACCTGACCCGTTTCCAAAACTGCAGGACAAGCACTGGTTTGGTGGCAATGTTGCAATGCCCGGACAACAGAGCCGGGAGCACTCGCTACTGGTGGAAATTCAAAGAGGGAGGGGCCATGTTGTCCCAAGAGCCCCTGGTAACACCTGCCCAGTACATTCATCCCCAAAACCCCAGGGACCTTAGCACACATGCCACCCGGAGGGTCTACTAGCACCCCACATTGCTGTACTAATTTCCCGCAAAGCTCAACATCCAATTCCATATATCCTATATATGGAATGGAAAGTCCATTTGCAGCCTTAAGTTTTAACCATTGACAGGTCCGAAGACGTTCCTGTCCCCATGGCTCAAAATACTTTAAAAAGCAACTCTCCGTAAGAGTAGATACCATTGACCCAGTATATATCAAACATGGTACTGAAATGCCACCCATAAGAGCATTAATATGAGGGCAAGGTGACATCAACTTTAACATGGGGCCAGGAATATGCAACTCAGCGGGGGCTAGTTTTCCGATAACGGGCCTGAATGATGTAACTCCCCCTCACTGGCCCCCGGGTCATCTCTACTAGCAGCGGGAGCCCGAAATGAAACACGTTCCCCATCACACTCCCTCGCGAAATGCCCCGGTTTTTGACACCTTCTACAGATAACCGAACTGTTGCGAAAAGGACGAGGTTGACTACGAGAACGCTGAGAACGAGAACGCTCATGGCGCCCTCCGTGGCAGACGTGTTTGCTCACTCCGCTCTTGAATGCCGGTTTTTCTTTTATCTTTGTTTGTTTCTTGCTTCTTTTGTAGTGCATAAATGTCATACACTGCTAACATATAACAGACAGGCATTACTGGACATTGCCAATTCAGCTAACCATTTTAAATTTACCGGTTTTATACCACTGGAGCTACAACTCAGTATTCGATCCCGAAACCACCGCCACCACTCCCAGGTGGGCCTCGAAGCACCGGGTTTGAGCGAGGAGGCTGATCCAAGGAGAGCGCTCCGGAGACGGCGACGCAAGCGAGGCAAGAGGGGAGGGCTCCATGCTAGGCTAAAAGCCTGCGCTAGCCGGCCACCATTACCCAGCCTTTTGTTAGCTAACGTGCGGTCTTTAGAAAACAAACTAGACGAGTTGAGAGCAAGGATCACATCACAACGGGAGGTAAGGGAATGTTGTGCTCTCATTTTTAAAGAGACCTGGCTCTCAGAGAAAGTCCCGGAATCCTCTGTTCAGCTACTGACTCACTCTGTGCACCGGGGAGACCGGACAGCAGCCTCCGGCAAGACGAAAGGGGGAGGTGTGTGTGTATTCATTAATAACTTGTGGTGCAGAGATGTACAGACTGTCTATAAACATTGCTCACCAGACGTGGAGTTTTTAATACTGAAATGCCGTCCCTACTATCTACCGAGGGAATTCACTGCTGTGTTTTTGGCCGCTGTTTACATTCCTCCGCGAGCCAATTCAGCGGCATCACTTTGCAAGCTTTTTGATGTTTTTAGCGCATTGGAGACTGCTCACCCCGATGCTGTTTTTATTGCCGCTGGTGATTTTAATCAGTGCAATCTACGGACTGTGCTTACTAAATACTATCAGCATGTGAACATTCCCACTCGCGATAAAAACACACTAGACAATGTTTACAGTAATATACGTGGTGCATATATGGCTGACCCCCGCCCCCATTTTGGACTTTCAGACCACATTTCCTTGTTTTTGTACCCGGTTTATAGACAAAGACTCAAACAAACAAATCCTGTCATTAAACAGGTTAAGCATTGGACCCCGCAGATTGAGGTAATTTTGCAGGACTGTTTTGCTCTGACAGACTGGGATGTGTTCAAAGTTGCAGCCACTCAGGAGGACTTTTCTGTCAACATTCAGGACTATACTGAATATGTGACAAGCTATATTAGCACTTGTGTTGATAACATCATACCCACCACAAAAGTCAGGAAGTTCCCCAATCAGAAGCCCTGGATAAACAGTCAGGTACGCTACATGCTGCGTGCTCGATCTTATGCATTTGCATCTGGCAACAAGACAGAGTGTAAAGCCGCAAAGTATGGACTGAGAAGAGCCATAATAGCGGCTAAGGGACAGTATAGAGAGAAGCTGGACAGTTTCTACTCTACTGCTGATGCCGGGCGGATGTGGCAGGGCCTGCAGCACATCACAGACTTCAGGACCATCACGAGCGCTATCAGCTCCTCAGACAGCCTACCGGATGACTTAAACACTTTTCTTGCTCGCTTTGAGATCCCCAGCGCCAATAAAGAGAGGAGTCATTCACACATTTGGACCACTCAGTCATTCTCCCCCCCCTTTAACTGTCTCATCAGTTGTGGTACATAAAGCACTGAGGAGGATTAACCCCCGCAAGAAAGCAGGGCCAGACAATATTCCTGGGCGGGCTCTCAAAGCTTGTGCTACTGAGCTGACTGATGTATTTACATCTATCTTTAACCTTTCCCTCAGTCAGAGCACCGTTCCGACTTGCTTCAAAACTACAACCATTGTCCCCCTTCCCAAGAAGAGCCCGCCGACCTGCCTGAGTGACTATAGACCGGTAGCACTCACTTCAATCATTATGAAGTGCTTTGAGAGAGTGGTGCTGGCCCACATTCAGAGCAGTATGCTGGGCAGACTGGACCCCCTGCAGTATGCGTACCGTTCCAACAGGTCCACCTCGGATGCCATTGCTGATGCTCTCCATATTTCCCTCTCTCATTTGGAAGATAAGGACACATATCTTAGGATGCTATTTATTGATTATAGCTCCGCTTTCAATACGGTCATTCCGCATAAACTCACTTATAAACTGTTTGAACTTGGATTACACCCCACACTTTGTGACTGGCTTCTAAATTTCCTGACAGGCAGACCGCAGTCTGTCCAGATTGGAAATAGGACTTCAGCCACTATCACAACAAATATTGGCACCCCACAGGGGTGTGTTCTCAGTCCTATTCTTTACACACTATTCACAGATGACTGTGTCGCCTCCCATAAGGACAACGTCATCTTGAAGTTCGCTGATGACACCGTAGTGTTGGGACATATCACTGGCGGGGATGAAGCAGCCTACAGGAGGGAGGTGGCCAGTCTTGTAACATGGAGTGAGAATAACGACCTTACCCTCAACTCGGACAAGACGAAGGAGATGATAGTGGATATGAGGAAAAAGAAGAGCACTCATCAGCCACTGTTTATCCAAGAGCTTGAAGTAGAGAGGGTAAGTAGTTTTAAGTATCTGGGGGTCCACATCAGCAAGGACCTCACCTGGACACTCAATACCACCCAGCTGGTCAAGAAGGGACAACAGCGGCTGTTCTTCCTTAGGAGACTGAGGAAGTTTGGCATGTCGACTAAGATCCTCCATAACTTTTACAGCTGTGTTGTGGAGAGCGTCTTGACAAGCTGTATTACCGTGTGGTATGGAAACACTACTGTGAGGGACCGCAAATGTCTGCAGAGAATTGTGAAGACTGCAGAGAAGATCATCAAGACTCCGCTGCCTTCTCTGCAGGCCATTTACCATCGCAGAGTACACAGGAGAGCTGCCTCTATCATTAAAGATCCTACCCACCCCCAGCATGGACTGTTCATACTTCTACCCTCGGGACGGAGGTATAGAAGTGTGAAATGTAGGACTTCCAGACTTAAGAACTCGTTCTACCCCTCAGCTATCAGACTTTTAAACAGATAGCCAGTAGACATAGATTAGTCTCATCTCATAGTAGAATTTTGGACAAATTGTTGCATCATTGCACATCTGTTAATATTGTTGCTATTTATCAAGGAGAGGCACTTAAACTGCAGTTTAAAGTATTATTGTATTGCACAATCAGTATTGCACATTTACATACATAGATATACTATATTTTAAATCCTAATCCTTAAGTCTAATTCTTATCCTATAGCATTTTTTATTTATTGTGTGTGTGTGTGTGTGTTGGTTCTTTTATAAGTACTTTGCACTAGTCCTGGCATTCATTGTGGACAGCAAAGAAAGAATTTCATTGTACAGGGAAAACTTGTTTTTCCTCACTGTGCATATGACAATAAACGCTTTGACTTGACTTGACTTGAAAAGGGTCCTGTAACCGAGCTAGATTTTGTGTGAGTTGAGTTAACTGCTGTTGCTGCAGTTTTAACATCTCTCTCAACTCACCCATCTCAGACCGCTGAGGAGAGTCACAACTACCCGGACGAACACCCTGTACACCGTATTGAAAACCATGTGCCGAGGGGAGAGAATGACTGCGGCCTCTTGCCCCACCCAGCATGCCCTCCTGCTCCCACCTAATAGCTTCCCTGCGAACCTCCAACGATGGCACTAGGTTGACGACGAACCAACTGTTTAAGCTCGCGGCGAAGAGCACTATCGGCCACATGCTCCACGAATTGATCACGAAGCAAGGTTTCGGTATTTGACATGACAGTAGGCGATTGCTGCTTGACTTGCTCCAAAAGGCTCATTAAAGCAAGTAAAAACTCCAACAGAGTCTCACCATCATGTTGCCTCCTGGAGAAAAAGGCCTCCTGCAAGGCAACATATGATTTGGAGCAGCCATATACTTCTTTCAAAGCCGTGTTAATCTTTTCGGGATCTTCCCGCTCCCCCACAGGCCTATACTTTATCTCATCACGTGCCTCCCCCTCTAAATGGTCGAAAAGGAAGAAAGCCTTGTCGGCTGTGGACAAATGACGGGACCGCATGCAGGCATGTGCCTCCTCAGCCCATTCATTAATTCCTATACCAGACCTACCATTAAATTTTGGGCACCTTCGGTCCCTCGGTATAAAAACGTACCTCTACATAGGAATGGCACCCGCATCAATAGCCTGAGGAGGAGCGATTGACGGACTAGGTACGTTGGAACCATGGCCCAGATCTGGAGGCCCTACAAGAGCTTGATCTTGCCGCAACTTTGTATTATCAGCTCGTAATTGGGCCACAAGCTCCCTCAATTCTTGCAACTCGTCCTCCATTTCTACAAAAACCAGCCAAGAAAAACCAAATAGAGTTACCTGTGATCACTGTCCCCGCTGCTGTTCTGTTCCCAACGACTAAGAAAAAAACAACAAGAACAACACATATATCCACGCCTCAGATCTACACAAGAAAAAAAGGAAGTCCTGCCGACTGCGCCAAATGTGGCAGGCAGTACAAGAGAGGGAGGATAGAGAGAGAGAGTAAGAGAGAGAGACAGAAAGAAAAATCGACTACGCCACCCCGGTCGCTAAGCCAGGGAAGTGTCCTATTAAAGACACACAGGTTCGGTGCTTCCCTTACATAAATAAGACGTGGATATGGAAAAATACAAAAATATATTCTTTATTTAGACAAAGATAAAATACCGGCGTGCCAGTCAGTTAGGTTCAATTATAACATCACACAATAAACAGCTCACAGGACTCGTGGTCACCCGAAGCAGGACGAGCTAGTGCCAGACGTCGCTAGTCTCAACGATGGTAAAAGAGCACCCACACGTGCACTACACGTCAGTCAAATCACGTCAACCAAGACCAATCACTATGGATTGCAGACCACACACTGTGTCTTATCAGGACCCGCCACCTTAATTGGACAACTAGCCCTCCTGCTCCGGGCTCACAGTGCCTGAAACACAAGAAATAAAGAATTACAAAAAAATAAATCAAAGCAAATAAATCAAACAATTATCCTCACCTATGGGTACCCATATACAGGACACAACATGCGAGACATACAATAATATACGTAACTAAAAGGAAAACACTCCGCAATCCACTCAAACCTGCACTCATCAGTGTCAGTGATGGTGAATGGATCGCTACGGGCCAACAGGAACAATCTCCCCAGGCCGGTTACCACTCACAATCCCTCTTTCCCTTGGGACCAGTCGGGGATGATCTCACAGTGAGCAAAGAAAATAAACAGTAATTATAATACAAATAAAGCACAAAACAACACCCAAAACTAAGAAAACAAAACACCAATTACCAAGCAAACTGATAAATCAACAAGCAAACCCAAAAAAAACACAAAAGGTAAATTAGACAGAAAAACAAAACAGAATTACACACGCAAGCAAAATAACTCAAACAAAAACATTAATAGGAACAGAACAGCAGCGACGACAAGTCCTAGAGCAGGCAAGTGTAGTCTTCAAGTGCCCTTGAAACGGCAGATCGATCCACCTGCAAAAGCCGGACTATGAGCTAAAATATGCAGAGCAGTAATTTACTGTTGTACAATTGATCGCACATACCAAACATGCGGAGATCGCGCCACTCGCCCAGTCGACAAGAGATGTAAAAACGCCCAATGATACGCTGGAATACACAGACCCCATAATATTAACTATTCGCTCATTAATTAAATACAGCCAAAAGGGCCAAAGAGAGACCTACCAGGAAGTCAAGCAGCAATACACCCCCGATGCTGAATGCAATTCATACCGAAACGGTGGTATCCGGAAAACAGCGCGTGTTGCCAGGCATGCAACCCTCAGCACAACGTGTGCTTTTCTGCGAACAGCCCAGAACCTGACAAAAGTAACACTCAATCTAATGTTCATTAGGCTCAAGCATAAAAACCAGCCGCCACACTCACCTCAGCCAGAGCACCAGACAGTCGCAACAATAATGACGTGCTAGAACGCGGTCGCACATTCACGCAATCTCCGGTGACAACACCGCCACCTTAATATACCCCTTGGAAGGAATTACCTATAATTATTATCTTCACTACACTAGGATGAAAAAGTTACATTGAATTGCCCATTTTGTGATGCTTTGGATACTATTTTTCATATGTTTTGTGACTGCCCTAGACTTGATCCTATTTTGTAATGTTGATGGGATGTGGGATGTGGCTCCCCAGCAATCACCAATACCTATTTGTCAAGATCACATCACTTACTTAGGCATTAAGATTTCCTCCAGACTGTCAGAGTTGGTAACACTCAACTTCACACCATTGCTAAAAAAAATAGAAGACGACTTGCTCAGATGGCTCAATCTCCCAATCTCCATAATCGGCAGGATAGCAGCAATAAAAATGACGATTTTACCGAAAATTAATTACCTATTCTCAATGATTCCAACA
This sequence comes from Rhinichthys osculus, assembly GCA_029959095.1. NCBI lineage: Eukaryota > Metazoa > Chordata > Actinopteri > Cypriniformes > Leuciscidae > Rhinichthys > Rhinichthys osculus. The sequence continues at coordinate 43,344,605 of JARWKJ010000007.1, forward strand.
CACCCCACACTCACCTGGTTTAAATCACTAGACTCCATTATAACTCGCTTCTACTGGAAAAATAAAACGCCAAGGATAAAACTCACTACACTTCAAAAAAGTAAGGTTCAAGGAGGGCTAGAAGCACCAAATTTCCAATATTACTCAATGGCTAACCAACTGCAATACATATACAAATGGATTCGCCCCACCCAATCTGATATTGTATGGCTAGATATAGAACAATCATTATGCAAAGAATTAAATATAGCTGACATACCATTCCTCACCAAATCAATTAAACAACACACATGTTTTAAGGCAGTAACTATAGCCACCACTCTGACAGCCTGGTGGAAATTTCACCAAATCACTAATTCTACATTAGCTCCATCTAACCTCACCCCACTGTGGAACAACCGTGACTTTATAAGCAATAAAAAAACATTGAATTTTCACACATGGGCGGAAAAGGGTATCACCCACATTAAGCATATTTTCAAATCTAACACATTTAGACCATTTCCGGAACTGGCCCAGGAGTATGGCATCGGGAACAACGAATTTTTAAAATACCTACAACTCAAATCTTCTGTTCTGACAAAAATAAACATCAGAGACACAAATTTAGAACTTCCACCGGCAATATCAGACTTGGTCAACATTTCCTCTCCAAAGAAACTTCTCTCTAAAATATACAAAATGATCTCAAATCAACTTCAGACCATATACTTACCAACAATAAAATGGGAAAACGATCTATCAATAGCCCCTGATGCCAACTTCTGGACCCAAATCTGTAAAAACATCTATCACATGTCCAAAAATTCGAATCTTCAGTTAATACAATACAAAATACTTCACAGAACGCATTACACGGGCAATAGATTAGCTAAAATGGGATTCACATCAGAAGTTTGCACACATTGCAATCAAAATTCTACAGATACATACATCCATGCAACCTGGCACTGCACTCCAATCAAACACTTTTGGGAAGAGGTCACACAGGCACTATCAACTATAGTTGGCTGCCACATCCCAATGTCACCTTCCCTTTGCTTGCTGGGGGACCTCACAATAATAACTGATAAAACCATTAACTCTAAAACACTCCTCACAGCTCTAGCCATCGCCAAGTAAACTATCCTCATGAACTGGAAAACCAGAAATAAATTACACATTAACATCTGGAAAAATCTTATAATAGACTTCATTGCAATGGAACTCGCATCTCCCCTTCATAATAACACATCTGAAACTGATCCCTGCCGTCCAACACTTTCTGACCTCTTACAGCTATGAATCCTTTCTCTGTTTTCAACTCTGACTTCTCTAACCTTCTTACTCAACCCACGAATATTCATATTAGTTGTTTAAACTTGTTTCTGTCATCATTGTTATTGCTATCTTTACTGTTACTGTTATGATTACTATTTTCACATTAATTTCTATTTTCTATTTTCACACGAATATTCATATTAGTTGTTTAAACTTGTTTCTGTCATCATTGTTATTGCTATCTGTACTGTTACTGTTATGATTACTATTTTCACATTTTTTTTTGTTTTTTTTTGTCGTTGTTGTTGTTGTTTCATAGTTGTAATTACTGTTGTTGCTGTCTTTTGCTCTCACCACTGCCATCATCATTGTCATTTATTATTATTATTAATATTATTATTATCATCATCAATATTGCCATTGTCAATGCTGTTTTAGAATTAGATATCATTGTCATCACTAGTGCAATAACTTCCCCCTTATCTCTTCATGGGTTTTTAATGCACCACAACATAGAATAAAAAAAAAAAAAAAAAAAAAAAAAAAAAAGAAGGATTAAGGATATATGGAAAAACCTCACAAACACCAAGGCAGGCTAGACAGGCGAGAAGTGGTTTCAACGGGACAGCATCTCTGTCCCAATTTGAGACACTCTCGCACTGTACTCCCTATTTTAATGCACCTTAGACATTGCACATAACACACAAAAAAAATAAAAAATAAATAAATAAATAAAAAAAAATAGGAAAAGATATGGACTGATGAGATGAGGGGGAAGTTTATCTTATATTATCTTATATTATATTATCTTATTATATCGTATTTTATGCAGGATTGACAATGGCAATTATTACATAGGAGGAAGGATGGAAGTAAAAAATCTACCAACACAATATTGGCAATATGGTGGTAGTGGGAAGTGGGATGGTGATGGTAATGACAATGGTAGTACATAACAAACAGTTACTTTGTTTACGCATACACACACATACACATAATCACACTCACACCCGCACACATACACACTTAAACACTTAAATCACTCTTGTCACTGCTGGAAGTATGGATTTACAAGATTGCTCACTACTGCACTATGTTGGTTTGTTTGTATGTATGTCTGATTGTTAAATAAAAAAAATAAAATAAAAAAAATAAAAAATAAATAAAAAAAAATTAGGGTTTCTGTATACTAATAGCTTATTTATATTTTGGGCTGTTGTTAAGGGAAATCTTTACAAGAACAATGTGTACTTGCTAATTTTATCATAGGTCAAGCTAAATGAGCAATTTTAAAATGTCGTCAGGAAAAAAATGCAGGAAGAGATATTTGTATGGTGGCTGTTTTCAAATCCTTAGTGGAAGCATGAGTGGTTATAGAATATACATATTACAAGCATGTTAATAATGTCCCATTTCTTTAAATGGAGATTGGGTGTGAAGGAAGCACTGGTTACAGTGAATATGGGGGGTTGGGTTTTAATTGGTAATGAAACTTATTTATTGGGTGATTTATAATTGAATGTGATAAGAACATGGAATACATATGTTTATTTATTTAAAAAAATTTATATGAATGTGATGGATTAAATCATTTTTAATTAACTCTGTAGAATAAAGGGATGGTAAAAGTCAAGTCTCTCTCTCTCTCTCTCTCTCTCTCTCTCTTCTTTTTGTAGTGCACTGACAACATAGTTTTTTATAATTAGTTTAATAATTAGATTAATAAAAATATGAAAAAAAACTTTAAATAAGTACTGTACTTATGGACAAAATAATTTTTGAGCTGCAAAAGATAATTTCACACTGATTTCAAAGTGCCCTATGACATTCCATCTAAATTTAAATGATCTCATGGATCTTGCAGCTATATTTCTCCTTGTGTCTTCAGTCCTGTGCTGGTTCTTCGTCATATGTACACTGTGTGTTTCCCTGCTGTCAAGTCAAATCAGTCTTGTTTTCCCCCCTCGGGGTAGTTTTTGTTTGTATTTTGTTTTATTTTTATTATTAAAAAAGCCCATCAACCTGAGTCCTCGCTCCTTTCACCGCCCCCGCACCTGACAGAACGAACCAGCCAAAAGAGAACTCAGCAGAAAAAAGGGCATCTTCCTTTCCCCATCTCCCTGCCCCTCCGCTCAGCAGATGAATCAATGCAGCAAACTGCTCACCAGTTCGTGTTTGTAGCGGAGGGGCTCATCATCAGCGACGCAGTGCTCAAGGACATTTTCAACAACAGCCTTAAAGGATTAGTTAATTTTAAAAAAAACTTTTGCTGATAATTTACTCACCCCCATGTCATCCAAGATGTCCATGTCTTTCTTTCTTCAGTCGAAAAGAAATTAATGTTTTTGATGAAAACATTCCAGGATTTTTCTCCATATAATGCACTTTGCTGGGTCTAAATGACCGTTTCAGTGCAGCTTCAAAGGGCTTTAAACGATTCCAGACGATGAATAAGGGTCTTATCTAGCGAAACGATCGGTCATTTCAAAAATAAATAAAAAAGTTAAAGTGTTATAGGCACAAATGCTCACCTTGCGAACTCTCCTGTTCGAACTCGTTCATCAAAATGAACAAATCTTTTTTCGAGTCAATGACTCGAAAAAAGATTCGTTCATTTTGATGAACGAGTCAATGACTCGAAAAAAGATTAGTTCATTTTGATGAACGAGTTCGAACAGGAGAGTTCGCAACGCGAGCATTTATGCCTATAACACTTTAACTTTTTTATTTATTTTTGAAATGACAGATCGTTTCTCTAGATAAGACCCTTATTCATCGTCTGGTATCGTTTAAAGCCCTTTGACGCTGAACTGAAACGGTCATTTAGACCTTGAACCGTTTGGCTACCATTGAAGTCCATTATATGGAGAAAAATCCTGGAATGTTTTCATCAAAAACATTAATTTCTTTTCTACTGAAGAAAGAAAGACATGGACATCTTGGATGACATGGGGGTGAGTAAATTATCAGCAAAAGTTTTTTAAAAAGTGAACTAATCCTTTAATTAGCCTGTCTGTGCCTAGGAATGCTGGGGATACTGTCATGCTGGCAGTTTGTGGGGTGTGTGTACAACCGTGGAGAGGACGGTGGCCTTCCGCCTCTTGGCCCACCTTCCAATCACCTCACAAACTGCCATGTCCCCAGTCCTTAGATGAACCCTTCGCAGAGAGGGAGGAGAAAGAACAGGTCCGCCTCATCTGCCTCCTATCCAGTGGTGGCCGAAGAGGCTGCAGCACCCCAGTGGCGGTAAGCTCCTTCCCACAGCCTCGCCCTCGCAAACACAGGAAGAGGAGGGCTCCTGTCACTTCCCTAATTCCAATGGTCTGGGAGGAGCCAACTTCAGGGGTCTCAAGTCCGGTGGTCCGGGAGGTAGCCGAGTTCAGTTGTCTCAGAGCTGTCCACTCTGATTGGTGCTGTTGAACAGGTGGGCACCAGGGGGGCGTCGGCCGTGTTGGTGACCACCTCTGCTATGGACACCCTGGGCCAGCCATATATATATATATATATATGAAGTGCATTGCATGCTCACATAAATGTCTTACATGTGTTTACAACAATTAAATTGGATAAACAGATGTATTTCAATCAGAAAGGCAGAGGTAGCTGGCTATCTTGTTTGGCTAATGTGATGTTAACCTAAACCTTACCTTCAACCAGGGGCGGACTGGCCATCTGTGTGATCTGGAGAATCACAGAACGGCCGGTACTCCAGGAGGGCCGGCTGCCCGGCCCACCACCCGTCACACACGCAGTCACAGAGCAAGTCTCGCGGAAGTTCCGGGAGTCTCCCGCATATTGATAGCGGCTCCCTGATGCCCGCAAATTAGTTAAAATCTCCCGGAATCTAGAGCGAGCAAGAGCGTGCATGCATAGCGCGCGCACGGCAGAGAGAGGGAGCGAGCTAGAGACCTTGCGTGTGTGTGCTAGTGTGCGCGTGTGCCTCACGAAGCGCATACAAGGACCCAACCAGTGCGGGCGGGCTTTTATCTTTACTACTCCCAAACCGAATTAATCAGAAATTACTTTGCAAGTTACTTGCTAGGGATGATGCTAGGAAGTGATATTCAGCTTGCTACATTTTTAATGATTACAGTAGTAAAAACAGCTAAACTTCAACATTTTAGCTGTAAAATGCCACATGCAGTAGCTAATATTAAGAAATATGTTGTGCTTTTACTTTTAAAAATGTTGGTAACGTTACAGTTAATGCTTACAAACTTTGAAGACTTTGAATAAGGAAGTTACATTTGTAATGGTGTAGCCTATTTTCATTTAGATGTGGTATTATTATTTGTGCAGTAGCTAAGATTAATTAGGCCAACTGCATAAATTAATTAAGATTATTAAGTAATAAATTCATTTTAAGACAGCATGGAATAGATTGTATAATATGCTGTTAGCTATAATTTGGATGGTAGTATCATGCGCCACAATTAAAGTCTTGTGACACTCATGCCAGGCGGCAGGCGTTATTGTTGTTGTTGTCGAGTTTCCGCGCGCCGATTTCTTTGGGCCGGGCCTAGTCAAAGTCCAGGGCCGTTTTTTAGTCCCAGTCCGTCCCTGCCTTCAACATAGGTGATTCAGACCTCTATTCAGTTGCTGTGCCCTTTCAGCACATGAGTTTCAACATCCTTCCTTGGCCCACATCTAAGCTTGTAAATCACAGTAGCAGCAGGTCTGACACAGGGCTTGTGTTCTTGCTGTCTTTGTCTTCGTGCTCTACTTATATACTACCACCCATGACGCTTACTAACTGAACCAAAAGTTTAAAAAAATTCCAGTCACTCACTGAGATAGATGTTTAATAGACATAAGTAAATATTTTATTACAGACGTTCATCACACTATTTAAAATGGCAAAGAACATTCTATAATAACTTTTCATTTATGCAAAGAAAATTAATGTGGTAGTTTTAATGCAGTAATTTTTTTATGTTTAAAAAGTACAGATTTTCAGTTCCTTAAACCAAAGAACAGCAGAGCAACAAACAAGCTTTATTCAGATTGTGTATCATATTGAGTTTGTTTGATGGTCTTTGCTGTAGAATCTGAAGTTCAGCTGGACTCACTGAAACAGGAAGTAGAAGAGCAGAGGAGACACCAGCAAGAGGAAGCTTCCCTTATACACTCCATCTAATCAAGACAGGAAGGACATTAGTATAACACTCCACTGATAATCCACTGATAATACATACATAATAATAACAATAATAATAGTTATGATAATGGAATGTTCATTGTTGATCAATTTCTCACAGTTTTTTTAAATCAATAAAAATTCTGAAAGTACTAGACTAATTCATAAGCTTCTTCTTTTCATGATGCTATAGCTTTACACTATTTTTGACTGCTTTTGATATTGTGCTGCTTATGAACAATCACTTGTTCATATTGAATTATTGTTTGTATAATTTCGTCATTTTAAGTTACTGTGGATGAAATCAAACTGCTCGCGCATGATCAAACAAAGGCCAATACCTGCAGCATTGCATAGATCAGTGTCACAGCAGCTCTTAGTCGTTGTCACTCCTGCTATCGTTACAGACCCTGGTACACAGTCAGATGCGCACCCTTTATTTATTGTGGAACCTGTAAAGAATACATAATATAATAAGATAATAAAACAATTCCAAGTATACTTTCTCTCCAGCGGTATCACTTATACAGCAGATTTCCACATTATACTGGACTTACCAATCTTAGTGCTTGAACATTTAGCAACTCCAGCTTCACACATCTTCACTTCTGCTTCACAGGAACTCAAAATAGATGTGCAGGAGTAACACTTGAGAGAATAACCTTACAGACAGAGAGAGACATTGAGTTAGCGCTCTACAGTATGATTAGCAAATAATACATTTCAATACTTGCTGTTTCCTGTACCTCCAGTGAGAGAAATGAAAAGAAGAACGATGGAGACCTGCAGATTCATCTTGTGTCAGGAGCTGAATGACTATACAGAAGTAATGCTTCAGTTTCTTTTATGTCTGTTCAGAAAGGGTTGGGTTTTGGACTTGTTGTGACGTCCCCAAGGAACTACAGTTACTAAGAAAAGGGAATCAGGAACTTAAACAGGTTGGGTCTCATTGGATTTCTGTGGAAAACCGTTTTGTCCCCCTCCCACTACTTCGCCAGAAGCATTTTGATGATAATGCAATCATTACCTATTGTAATCCATGCTGCACTTTGTTAACATATCTCCAATGTTGTCTCACACACATGCTCAAGCTAATTTCTAACAATGAGGTTATCATTTGAGATAAATCAATTATACTGTAGCAAGAAATCATTTTCTTTGGTTAACCGTTTTGGCAATCCCATTCTACAGATCCTACTCTCCAAAAATAGCTGGGTTTAAAACAACTAATTTGGCAACACAGCACTAGCTGGGTAAATATCGGACATAACTAATTCTGAGTTGAAATAACCCAGCAGGGTTGGGTTGCACAGTTTAACCCAAAATCAGCTCACACTGACTAAACGCTGGGCTAATTTTAGCTCATTATGGGTTATTTCCATTTCAAGCAAATGTTATTTATATATTTTATTTAGGCTATATAAATTATTTAAGTATATATATATATATATTGGTAATTTAGGAAGTGAATGGACATTAAACAGTCTGAATCAAATCATTTTATTTAACAGCAAGTACACTAACAGCCTCATAAAACATTTAAGTGACAGCAAAAGGAGCAAACTCTGTGTGCTTCTGGCATCTGTGGGAAGAAAAGAACTGTCTATTCAACAGACGACACCATTCACGTTTGCTTTGTTAGAAGATATCAGCTTTCTGTCTCCTCTCACTCTAAAATTTGGTGGGATTTTTTTTTACCCAGACTGCTGGGTTCTACCTGTTGAGTCATTTTGTTGGGTTATTTTCAAGTTTTGTCTAACCCACTACTGGGTTAAATTTCAGTAGAAATGGTGCCCTCATAAACTTCACCGCTGAGTTGAGTTACATTTATTTTCCAGTCACATGGTCAGGAAAGAGATAAAAGAAGATGCTGCTCTGGCTTTTTTGATTCTCTGGCCCTTCTTTGCCGAGTCTTTCTTCTCTTTTCTTAAGCCTCTCTCTGTCTCTTGTAACATTTTATATATATGCTGGGTACAATTATGGTATTAAAAGTTTTTATCATCTCATACATCTATTTTGTAACTATTATAAGTATAACAATACAATATAAATATACATATATATATATATATATATATATATATATATATAGCAACGCTCTCCCTATTAATCTATTGTAACTGTGCTTATTTCGTAGTGGGTATAAGCAGTGGCTGGTAATAGACAAGAAATGTACAGTTTTCTACCATCTTGCTAATACCGTTTCTTTAGTCATTCGACATTCTTGCAGCCTGAACCCCTGTAGGAAGTCCACCCTTACAACCTTAATGTCCAATGGAAACTTACTCCACTGCTGCGCACCTGTATATTCGAATGTCCATACAAAGTTTTACACTTTGTCCTTAATACTTTTCGTATAGTATAGTGTCCATGTCTTACATTAACCCGAGAAGAATATCACCTAAAAAACACTGGAGCCCTATTATTAATTATTTGATATACCATTTTTAGTTTCAGGAATGCTAACCGTCTTTCAATAGGTAACCATCCGAGCTGCTTAAAGTGTCCATTATCCACACGAGTAAAAGAATGATATCCTAAAACTACTATCAAAAATGTATTTTGTGACCTTTGTAACTTTGTCATCCACATACTGGATAAATCAGTCATCCATGAACAACACACATACTTAAGTTGACTTTGTACTAAGCCTGTAACAAGAACCTTTAAACTTTATTTAACAAACTAGCTTTTCTAGCTATAAATTTAATTCGAGCACTTACTTTTCATAAAACTTTCCAGGCTATACTTTCACCACTTAAATTATCATCCATAACACAACCAAGATAATTGACCGATGTTCTGTTGAACACAACCATCAACTTTAACTACTAAATCATCTCCTTTCCTTAACTAACCCAAAGAGAATAGATTCTGTTTTACCCAGCTGTAATAAACACTTATTTTCAGACAGCCATTCCTTCATCTTAAAGGGATACTTCACCTCTGGGAAGATGAATGTGTATTTAATATTTGTCTTTTATATAGTAGAAATGTGATTTTTTTTTTTTGAAATTGAAGCATTCTAGACTGAGAAAAGGCAGAAAATGTATTTTTTACTCATGTGGCTGAAATACAACAACTCCCAGAAAGCACTTGCTTTGCTGCCCTTACGAGGCCACTCCCAAACCACGCCTATCGGTTACAGGCGGCAGAATCCGAAAAATGGATACAACTAGGCTTGCTTTGATACATCGCGAGTTATTTGATACATTTCCATAGAAATGGTAGCCTGACTTCGTCATACTCATATTCTAGTCAGAATGTGAGTCTGATACTGCTTCATAGGGCTTTGATTATGAGGCGTGTCTTAACCGAACCAGGAAAAAAAACTCTGCACTCAATTGGATAGACCTACAACCAATGAGAGCAACGCAGTAAGTCAACTACTTTGCATAGCACAGTTGTCAACTACAGAACTCAAATGCACGCACGCTGGAAGAAGTAGTGAAATAATGAGTGTCGCTTCTTTTACTTGGTCCTCCATGAGTGCGACCAAAGGAGAAACCACAACGACCACAGGGTTTTCATTGCGTCCCATCTTCTTAGTGACCATCGGAGCCAGCTGATAAATTAAACTTTTGCCGAATCCCGTAGGAAGGACGGCAAACACATCTTTCCGATCGACAAGTGCCTTGATTGCAGTTCTCTGTTCGTCTTTTAAAATGAATGCGCTGTCGATTTCTTTTACAACAGACGCGATAGCGGAATCTCTACATCTCAGTTCTCCAGCTGCAGTCATCTGTAAGGGAAACCAGTTCAACCCAAGCGCTCTTTGATAACGTGAGGAATATACGTCCCTGCAGATCATCTGTCCATCATCGTATAAAGCCCGCCCTGGCAATTTGATTGGCCCGAACATTTTTTGACTGATCATAATTACTCCTCAATGGAGCGAGTCCAGACCGAACTTCCCGACCAAAAAATGTTGTGGGCGGGGTTCGGGCTGGCATCCAGGCTATAGAAATGGTGCTGTTGCGTACGTTGTACCGGGATGTACTAGCCTAATGTATATAACACGACTTAGACTTTCACATTAAAAATATGATGCAAGGCAGGACCATGTCAACAGAGTAGCCTAGCTTAGTAGCTCTGCATATGAACTGTTTTCCCCCAATTGAAATCACCATTTCTCTAAGCTAATACATTATCTAGGCTAATCCAGAACCATAGAGAGAAAGAGTTGCGACACGCTTTGATGTCGCCGCGACGGCTGTCACGTGGTTCATGTAAGCCCCAATAGTTCCAAAACATACGCGGGCTGTCATGTTCTCTTATGGACAGACAGCAGCGATTGCATTATTAAACGGTAAATATAAAATAAAACACACACCCAAGTACTTTTTCAGCTGTTATTGCATTTTGTTAATGTCAGTTTTGCATTTGGAGAGGCAGGGTGACAACTTAGATAAGTTTTAGGCTATATTTTTGGAGGGAAACGCTAGTGTTCATGTTCGCTTGGGTAGTACCACTGACTTTAGCGGCTCTAACTTAACTTTTCCATGTCATTCATCTGATGATGGACGTCTCATGATATTTATTTTAGCACAACTGGGCTGTATTAGGCTATTGATTCCCGTGATCTTGCTTATAAATTCCGCTTCGTGATCACGCACGTCTGCGGTCCGTTCAGAACTCCAACCAACATAATATACAAATAATTACGCTGTGCATGAACAAATGAATGATTTAGGAGGGAAATAGAATGCTCCCATAACGTAGAAAGCAACGACTATATACAGCAATGTTCGGTAAATATTCAACCGAAAAATATTCTTCATAATATTAAACCGGAGAGATAGTTAATGAGTGAATTAACTATGTTCCTAAATACATATAAGCACATATATGCATAACCCTAACCCAGCGGTTCCCAAACTTTTTTCCTTGCGCACCCCCTACTATGTCCCAACCGGGTTTGCGCACCCCCAATCCCCACTTAAAAAAAACAACAACAAAAAAACGCAACAAAGCTTTGTTTTATTGCCATATAAAGACTCATGTTTTATCATGCTCAAATAACCAGAACACACATGACAATAACAACATCAACAAAGTTTCAATATAATGCAACAAAGCTACGCACAAGCTTCCACTTTTAACCCTTTCACACCAATGCGACCGTTATTTAGAATTTGTCACTTTAATGTTTCCATGGTGACGCGTCATTGCTTGTCACGGGACACAGCGCAACCACAACACAGCGCTGAATGAATGGGGATCTGCTTTTATGTAATTTTTCCTTTTTTATCAAAAATATTCACAACAAACGTATTAGCTATACATGAAACACTGATATTCCGATTGTCAAATATGTGTAAGTGGACGCGTTGTGTTGTTTAAACGCCTTCATAACGATTGCGTTAGTTGAGCTGTATGCGTGATGGGCGGCGTCATGTTAGTTTGTGCCACAGTTCAGAGAAGAATCGGATCTGTTGGATTTACAACACGTCAGTTTCTCCCCTTCTCACGAAATACATGAACGTAAGAGGCTGGTGAACTGGGAGAAGAATAGGGTAAAATGTGAAGCTACGTTCTACAAAATGTGTATCTGATATGAATAAAACGTGTCATCTTATAATGAAAAGGATTATTATTGCCCTATCCATAGATATCAGCAAAATCAAAATCATTGTTTTGCTAGTACTTATGTGTATTTAAATGTGTGAAACTTAAAATAAACATTATGTGGTTGAAAACACTCAATAGTGATATTGGCTATGACAGCACTGGCTAAGCGCCAGCCAACGCGCGAAAGCACATTTGAATTTAGAAGTTGATAACGTGTCATATTCTAGCCTAGCGGCTGCAGAGCACTGTTTAGAAGACAGCAGCTGTCTTATACGTTTCTATTAAAAACTAATAAATAATAGTTTTTTTTATTTAAAATATAAGCGATTACAAAGGAAATGTTTACAGTTCATGTTTTTTGTTTTTTTTGTATGGAAAAAATCCCTTTTAAAAAAACAGACCGCCATTGCATTTTTCCTCTCGCGCACCCCCCTGGTGACAGCTCGCGTACCCCTGGGGGTGCGCGCACCACACTTTGGGAATCCCTGCCCTAACCCATTTAAATAAATGAATTGTGTGTGTGTGTATGTATATATAATATTATATATAGACTATATATATATATATATATATATATATATATATATATATACATACATATAAAATATTATTAACAATATTATATATTATATACATCAGTTACCGTAAGTTAGCTAACGTTAGTGAAGTGTTGGTCACGTAAGCTATAGCTGCAATTAACCTATTATCTTCCAATAAACATTTACTAAAACTGGCTACATAAAATATAACTACAGACTAGATTCACGAGAGGTCGGCTAATGTGTGTAAAAGTAAAAAAAAATACAGTTATTTCATTAATTTACCAGCGAGCGTACTTCGGAAGCACTGAAAATGAATGGGGTTCAATGGAGAAACTATCAGTGTTTGGAACTATTGGCCGCTCCACGACTCGCGTTACTTCCGCAATCCAGAGTTCCTATGGCGGCCTATGGGAGTGTCAAAACTCTTGCTCTCTATGGCTCTGGGCTAATCTATACCCAGATAGCAAACAGTCATTGAAACTTTGTTAAATCAACATTCCGTTGTCAACATTAAGTCAATGAATCAACATCGAACTCTGATGTTGATTCTACATCATTTTGCACCCTGTTTTAATATTGAAACAACATTGAAATCCTGTCCATAGATCAACAGAATTGCAATGGTATTTCAATTATCAGCAATATTGAAACAATGTTGAAATTTCAACTGAACTAAGGATCAACGTGATTTCAATGGAATTTCAATCGTTTTTAAATGTTAATTTTAAATGCCATAAATTAAATAGCCTGCTTTATCTACAGCCGTTGATAAAAAGTAATGGAACCTTTCAAATCTTGTATTAACACTGAACACACCATACAAACAAATTCATTTTTTTAGCCTTTTTATTTAATTATTTGTACTCTTTATTTACACTTCAATGTCCTCTGACGCCTGAATATTGTGTCGTCCAGTCCCTCTTGCCCGGTCTGGCACATGTGAATTGGGTGACGGTGGCTGTCCCCATCTGAGTAGAGCACCTAAAACAGAAAATAAAATCACAATACAAAAAATTAGCATTTAGGCCTAATTTAAACAGGAGATTATATTTATTTGTATTAGTACATTCGTGCCGCGAGATGAAGTGTAACGTGGGGCTAAGCCCTCCCCCCTTGACGCCAGGCCTGATTGTCAGGCGCGCAAAAATCGTGATATCCCATAAGCACTAGTACATTCATATTTTGGATTTGTATTACGACGAGATGGTCTAATCGGCATTCCCAGTTACAACTCGAGACAGTTCTGCATTGGATAAAGTAAAGTACCGGTAAGATCATGTCTTCTGTGTAATTCTGGCGGAAGACGTTTGCGGCAAACGCGTCGCCCAATTCGGCGCGAATGACGCGTCTATTCGCGTCTTTGCATTGACGTTGTATGTATGTAATCTACTCGCGCAAATAATTAAATTCACACCATAAAGGTTTATAAAAGAACCACAATTCGCACGGTAATTCGAAAATACTACTGGTTTTCTACTGATACAAAGCTTAATGCTAATTGCTAAATCCTGAAGTATCCCTTTAACAAGCTCACCTAACTTCACCTGTATTCTATTTGTCTCCTTATCTTCAACCACTAAAGCAGCATCATCTGCATATAAAAACATATTACACTTACACACCTCTTGGATATCTGGGTAGTAACTCACTGCTGGTGGTTTGCCAAAACTGGACTGGTAACAGTCATTTTGTCTTCTGTCCTGAGGGAAAACTTCCTGAGGTGATCTTCATAAATAACTTTAAGGTTAGTATCTGTGTATGAAATAATTACTGTACAGCAGTGTTGGGGAAGTTACTTTTAAAAAGTAGTGTTTTCTCGTTACTCGTTACTTCTTAAAAAAGTAATCCGTTACTTTACTTAGTTACCCCCTTTGGAAAGTAACTTTTTATGTTACTCGTTACTTTTACGTTACTTTTATGTTGCTTGACTTTGGGCAGAACCCAATATCTGTTCCTAAATGTGTAGGCCTACATAAAATTCTACCATGAACTCTAGGCTACTTATTGAAAAACTAGAAAAAAAAAACTAAAAAAAAAGGAGAGATTTTGAGATAGAAAAAAAATATATATTTATTTAAATAACATTTGAAAAACCTGTATAAACTGAACACCAAAGCACAATATTAACTATTGAGCGGTGGTGACGCGTTCATGAAAAATGTCACAAAGAACCGGCAAAAGAAATGATTATGAATATCGAATATCAAATATAGCAAGGAGACATTTTAATTGTTTATTAATAAACATGTGTTTTCTTTGTCAGTCAGTGTCGGCTGCAAAGATAAAGTTGACGATGCTGACTCGATCTTCACAGTAGTGAACGCGCCAGAGAGAAATGCACATTTCATATGGATTACATAAGCAGAGAGTCTGTTTTCTCTCGTTTTGAATAGTTTTGTTTTAAAGTACACATTTCAAGCTTTCCATATATATCTCAGATCTTTGAGGCAAGTAGCTTGCGCTAAGTTTCGGTTCATTTATGAGACGAGCTCAGTCCACGCGCCGGCACGGAGCTCCTGAGAAGTCCTGATTATATTGCCTGCTATATTTACTGCTTATTTAAAGTTACTGCTTAAAATAAGACAATTGGTTGATGAAACATTGATTAAAATTAAGATACAATTAATACAAAACGAAATTCACTTTAAAGAAAGGCTTTCTACAAAAACAAACTTAATGAAGTGGTCAAAATCATGTCTGCCCACTCCATTTGTCTCCCGATTGCGCATATGCTCTTACTCATGCTTTTCACTTTTCATATAATCAACATTGATAAAATTAAAAAATAAATTATTTTATTTAAACATAAATATGAAACTAAATCGTTTTCTTTAATGACTAGGCTACAACACGCAGGTCTAAACAGAGACATTTTAATATCGGAGCGGGATTTGAGCGAACGCCGTCTTATAAGCATGTGGGGGTAGAGGTACGATTTTCGAGCAATCATCGAATATTATTTTGCTTGATATGCCAATCCTTAATATTTGGTGTTTTAAATGCCTGTTTGAGGTCTCTGTGAAAGATTTAAAGCAGTCTTTTAGTGCCGCTTTCAGAGCGGTCAAGTCCGAAGAACTGTTACGTCCATAACATTGTTTCTTTCCTCATAAATGCGAACACGAAAAATTCAATACAATTAATATTTTATGTTCTGTGGAGAGCCAACCCTTCTTCATCCGATGGGAGTATTACTTCTGGTTTGCGCAGTGTAATTCACAGAATTGATTGCTATCCAGCCTCTGTCACGTACCATGTGGAGCTTGTGACTATTGCAAGCGCGCAGCTGAGGAGACAGTGTTGCTGTCAAATCTGTCCATGGGAAAAGTAACGTTGTGCGAAATTGAAAAAGGAACTACGTTTCGTTACCAAATTTTCAGTAGTAACGCGTTACACTACCTTTTACCCGAAAAAGTAGTTACGTTACTGTAACGCGTTACTTTGTAACGCATTACACACAACACTGCTGTACAGACCGAAAACATTTGGAGTTTCGACTTTTCCTTTTACAATTACATTTCCCATTGTTCCGCTATTTCACAAATTCTAGGTTCGCTTGAGTTGCAGACCGAGTGAGAGACGCGACGCGGAGATCATCTACCGTTAACGAGTGTCACGACAACGGCTGCTTCGATACAACCAGGGTTAAAATCAGCTACCACTGCCGTACTTACTCTCACAGTTATCTGGACTTATTCATCTTTACTTTCACTTTCATGGACTTTCAGGATGTGTCCGAAAAACTGCCTTAGGAGGACACATTTCAAGTTTGGAAGGCATCAAGGTACGTCTGAATACAATGTTAGTTTCACTTCCTGTCTCCTGATATCCCTTCATCTGATCGATTTTTGAAGGCTGTGTGGCATTTCCCATACAGAAATGTAATATATGTAAATATATGCAAAATTCATATATATAAAACACATATACATATATGAAACATATATTTCAAAATATAGCAAAATGGCCGTTTTCATGTAAGTGCCATATATTTTCCCATATATGCACATAAATGTTAAATATATGTAAGACGCATGCATAAATGTACTTATTTCCATAGTACACACTTTCACTTATATTAGCACGGGCGCAATTTCCTATGGGGACAGGGGGGACATGTCCCCCCCACTTTTCAAAATCCCGTCCGTGTCCCCCCCCACTTTCAAATTCGTTTGTTATGATTTTTTAACCGCGCGCCGATCGCATATTTTCCCATATATGCACATAAATGTTAAATATATGTAAGACGCATGCATAAATGTACTTATTTCCATAGTACACACTTTCACTTATATTAGCACGGGCGCAATTTCCTTTGGGGACAGGGGGGACATGTCCCCCCCACTTTTCAAAATCCCGTCCGTGTCCCCCCCACTTTCAAATTCGTTTGTTATGATTTTTTAACCGCGCGCCGATCGCCACGGAGGAGCAGGACCGAGCAGAACACAGACAGGATGCCTGTCTCTGTCAATGCGCGCGTCCGTGTACAGGCAGGAACGTCTCGAGCACACTCGGCGCACTGAAAGTTCTACTGAGCAAGCCGGTATCGCAGTCAGTCATGAAACACCAGCAACAAGTGACTTTAATATCTTCATGGATGAAAAAAAAAAAGAAAGGAGATGTAAGTTGGTTGATTCAGTAAATTAGCTCAGGTCAGGGTAATCAAATTTTTTTGTCTACACCTGTTGATACTAACATTGACTGAGTGAGCTAACGTTAACATACACTGTTGCTAGGTAACGTTAATTTCAGACTGTTAGCTAAACATTTAATGTTGCCTAGCCCTAGGCCTAGAACATTCTGTGTACCATGAAAACGAGTCCACTTTAAACCGTAGCGTTTTCTGTCAGCAATACATGACAAGCATACTCTGGCTGCTAGTTTAATGTTATACTCAACTCATTATACTCAGATGCAGAAATATTTTTTAAAGTCTTAATAATAAATGTTTTTCTAAATTTGAGCTATTGTTGTTCACTTACAATATTTGTTCATTTAAATGGTTAACTTTTAAAAAATATCTGCCGACATTCGGACTGCCAACCAATCCGCAAACAGCCTGTCTGACGGTAAGGTTGTGCTGTTTAGGATCTCGCCTCATGAGGAGAAATGAAAACGTACTCGGTTACTAACGTAACCTCGGTTCTCTCTAGAGAGGGAACGAGTACTGCGTAATAGCTTACGCTAGGGGAAAACCTATTTTTTCCACGAGATATTGAAGCCAAAAATTATCCTTAATTTTTTATTAATGTAAAACGCTTTGCAGCAGCAAGCAGACACAGGCGAGACAGCTCGCGCGCCTATTGGCTGCTCTTGCGGCAAATGCAGCAGCCTATCGAGAGAGACTCTGTGTGACGTAATGACCAATGGGAGCAACTCGCGCCCATATCGTCACGTCCCGCCAGAAAAGGCGTGGTCTCACTCTATAAATATGCTTGTTAGGCTGGTACAAGCTGGTTTTCATCGCCAAAGCGAACCAGAGCGTATTCTGGGTCCCATACGTGTGTCAACACTCATGGGGCTGCAGTAAACTCAGCATCTGGGCCGCACAGCGGGGCAGATAGCACTGAATTTTAGACCGCCAAAAGCTTAGCTTGTAAGGCGGGTACCTCCAGGTTATAGTATTTTATAAATGTAGATGGCGAGGCCCAGCCCGCGGCCGTACAGATATCTTGCAGGGAAACCCCGCTAGACCATGCCCACGAAGAGGCCACGCCTCTCGTGGAGTGCGCTCTGACACCCAAGGGGCACTGCAGGCCCTTTGCAGTGTAAGCTAGCGCAATGGCATCCACTATCCATCTGGATAGGCTCTGTTTTGAGGCGGCAAGTCCCTTGGAGCGCCCGCCAAACAAAACGAAAAGCTGCTCAGTCTGTCTGAAAACAGACGAGCGCGACACATAAGCTCTTAATGCCCTGACGGGGCAAAGGAGACTCGCGTCTTCCTCCTCATTTAGAACCGGAAGGGCGTACAGGGAAATTACCTGGGCCCTAAACGGTGTATTGAGGGATTTCGGCACATACCCGTGCTTAGGTTCGAGAATGACCTTCGAGTCACTAGGCCCAAACTCCATACATGATGCGCTTACTGAAAGCGCCTGCAAGTCCCCTATGCGCTTCACTGAAGCGAGAGCCGTGAGAAACACTGTTTTGACAGGTGTTTCATGTCCACCAGCTGGATTGGCTCGAACGGGACGCCTTTCATGGCCTCCAGGACCGTGGAAAGGTCCCACGTCGGGACTGAAGGGGGCCTGGGAGGGTTTAGCCTCCGAGCTCCCCTAAGGAAAAGCACGACTAAGTCGTTCTTCCCCAGCGACTGGCCAGACACCGGTTTTGCAAACGTTGCTATGGCCGCCACATATACTTTGAGCGTGGATGGGGTCTTGCCCTTATCCAGTAGCTCTTGAAGGAAGGAAAGCACTTCCGAAACCCCGCATTCCACAGGTGAAAAGCTCTGGGCTTGACACCATGCAGAGAAAACAGACCATTTCGAGGAGTAGAGCCGCCTGGTAGACGGAGCTCTAGCCTGCGCGATCGTGTTTAACACTCCTTCTGGGAGGCTAGCGGGTACCCGTTGATGGCCCATGCGTGCAGGGACCACAGCTCCGGGCGAGGGTGCCAAATCGAGCCCTCCGCCTGAGAGAGGAGGTCTCTCCTCAATGGTACAGGCCATGGGGCAGTGCTGGTCAGCTGCATCAGGGCAGGGAACCACGTCTGGTTTGTCCAGAGCGGAGCTACGAGCAGCACTGGGCATCCGTTTTCCCTGATTCGTTCCAACACCTGAGGCAGGAGCGAGACAGGAGGAAAAGCATATAGGGGGCAGCGGGGCCAAACATGAGCCAGCGCGTCCTTGCTTTTTGAGAAAAACTTCGGGCAATGAGCGTTTTCGTGGGACGCGAATAGGTCCACCTGTGCTCTGCCGAACGTTTTCCACAGCAGCTGGACCGTCTGCGGGTGCAGCGACCACTCCCCTGCTGGAACATTGTTCCTGGACAGTCTGTCTGGTCCCACATTCAGGTGACCAGGCACGTGCGCTGCTCTCAGTGAGAGCAGGTTGTGCTGAGCCCAGACCAGGAGGCGTTCCGTCAGCCTGTGAAGGTTTCGTGACCTGATGCCGCCCTGCCGATTTATGTATGCTACCACTGACATGTTGTCCGACCGGACCAAGACGTGGTGGCCTGTTACCTGGGGACAAAAACGCCGTAGCACTTTGTCGACTGCTATCATCTCCAAGCAGTTTATGTGAAGGAGCTTTTCCCGTTCTGACCACAGGCCAGCTAGCGGTCTTTCCTCGAGCAGTGCTCCCCACCCCAAGGTGGAGGCGTCCGTAGACACCAACTTCACACTCGAAGCGGTCCCCAGACTCACACCTGACTGATACCAGTCGGTTATTTTCCAAGGTTCCAGAGCTGAAACACACTGTAGGTCGACCCTGAGGCGAAACAGACCCGCTGTCCATGCCCTGGGTGGAACCCGCACTTTCAGCCACATCTGCAGTGGGCGCATGCGAAGCAAGCCCAACTGGAGTACAGAGGCCGCTGAGGCCATCAGCCCCAGCATTTTCTAAAACCTTTTGAGCGGAACTATCGAGCCGTGGCGGAAGGATTTTGCGACGCGTTGAATATTTAGTCCGCGCTCTGGTGACAGGCGTGCCGTCATGGATAGCGAGTCTAACACTGTTCCCAGAAAGGACATTTTCTGACTGGGAGACAGTGAGCTCTTCGCCCAATTGACTGTGAGGCCCAGCTCCTCGAGGTGCTCGAGTAATGCGGCCCTGTGTTCTATGAGCTCCGATCGTGATCGAGCTAGAATCAGCCAATCGTCCAATTAGTTCAGGACTCGCATGCCCTGAAGTCTCAGGGGTGCAAAGCGCCACGTCCATGCACTTCGTGAATGTACGAGGTGCTAGGGACAGGCCAAACGGCAGGACTGTGTATTGATATGCCTGGCCCTCGAAAGCGAATCTCAAGAATCGCCTGTGATGGGACGCTATTTGTATTTGGAAATAGGCGTCTTTCAGATCTATTGACATAAACTAGTCCCCGTGGCGCACTTGCGCGAGGATTTTCCTGGTCGTAAGCATTCTGAACTGGCGTTTCACAAGCGCTCTGTTCAGCTGTCGCAGATCTAAAATGGGTCTGAGACCTCCATCTTTTTTCGGTACCAGAAAATATCTGCTGTGTTGGCCCCCTTTGCTCTGAGCTTGAGATAAAGGTTCTATAGCACCTTTACTCAGTAGTTTCGCTATCTCGGCTCGAAGTAGATGAGATACTTCGTTTTTCACCGTCGTCTCGACGCGCGCCGTATAACGGCGGGGACGTCGAGCGAACTGTAGCGAATGGCCTCTTTTTATAGTGTTCAGCACCCATTCTGATACCCCAGGAAGCTGTGCCCACACTTTCGCGTGAATAGCTAGGGGTAGAATGAGATCTGGGCTCTGGCCGAGACATAGTGACGGCAAGGGAGCTCCGGCGTGCTGTAACGCAGACACTGTGTTTACAGTGTGTGAGGCGGGGGGCGCCTGGCCGCGCTCAAAACCCTTATAGCAGTTTGCTGAGGGAGAGAGAGCGGGGCGAGCCCCGTGGGGTTTAACATCTCTGTGAGTGAATGTGGGCGCAGGACAGTGGGCACATTTACTGCACTGAAAAACACCGTCGGCCTGAGCTGACTGAATGCGTGTTGGTTTCGTTTTTACAGAACCCGTGGGACATGTGGTGTGTAGTGTTTGTGGGCACTGAGACGTAGGCACATTCACTACATTTAGTGCACAATCGACATGAGGCGATTTTGTTTGTGCGAGCCCTGCTTTTTTGCGGGCTGTGTTTGTGTGTAGAAATGAGCCCTGGGTTGTGGGCATTTTCAATACACTCATAACACCATCGGCTGTGGCCGGAATACCAGAAAATACACAGTTTATGTGATTTATCTGGGTCGCCGTGGGAACAGCATTTGTGTGCAGGCAAGCGGGCATGGTACTGGCTTGCTTACTGCAAAATACACTGGAACAGTCACATTTTCTGGAACTGAACGAGCGAAAATTTCAGTGGAAGTCTGGCCACGGCAAGACTGAAACACCGTCGATTTCCTAGGAGGCTAGGAAGACTTGTGTTGGTTTCGTTTTACAGAAACCGTAGTAGTGTTTGTGGGCACATTCACTACATTAAATGCACAATTGACATGCGTCGATTTCATTTGTGCGAGCCCTGTACTGTGGCGGGCTGTGTTTGTGTGTAGAAATGAACACTGGGCTGTGAGCATTTTATTACACTTATAACACCATCGGCTGTGGCCGGAAAACCAGAAATACAATGATTACATGATTTTTCTTGGTCGCCGTGGAAACGGCCTTTATGTGCAGGCAAGCAGGCCGTGGTACGAGCTTGTTTACTGCAAAATACACTGGAACAGTCGCATTTTCTGGAACTGAACGAGCGAAAAGTTTCGGTGGAAGTCTGGCCGCGGCGAGACTAAATTTTTATCTGCTGCGAGAGCCGGGATCGAAGACGGGTCTCTCGCGCGAAGGCTTCGAGTTCCGCCACAGGGAGAACTACATTAGCGCAAGCAGATAAGAGAGTGTCATCACAGTTTTGTGTGTGTCGGTGTTTGTATGCAGGTGTGCGTGTTATACAACAGGCTCATTGCTGCAATAATGACATTTTCAGCCGCTCAAACTAGAAGCTGAGAAATGTTTGAGAAATGGAGATTAGTCCGGCCTCGGCAGGGACTAAAACACACTCTTTTCTCATTTGCCGGTGACGCACGCCCATGGGGGGCGGGGTAGATTTCTTATAACGTAAAGAAAGCTAGCCGCGGTTTTAGGGCTCGCAGTCTTGATGCTGGCCCGTTTCCCTGACGACTCGCGGACAGAAGGGGGAGGTCCACAGAGCTCGCCTGTTGCGCGGCGGTTGCGCGGGCGCCTCCCAGTCGAGGCCGATGCTTTCCACGGCCTGAGAGAGCAGACGCATCAGCTCAGTCTCAATGCCGACTCTCTTACCAGTGGTTTGGCGGGAAACGCTAGCGGAGGGGAGGTCCACGGAGCTCGCCCAATCCTCGCTATCAGATGCCAGAAGAGAACATGCCTCGGTGGGTTCGTCGAACTCGTGGAACGGACGCGGCAGCAGGCGGCGGCCGTTGTCCGTCAGTGAGCGACTCGAGCGAAGCCGGCGAAGCTGGCGGGCGAACCGGCGAGCTTTGGCGGGCTGGAGAGAGCTCGGGAGCGCGCTGGGCGCGGCGCTTCTTGCAGCGCGGCACCACGGCGGGCTGTGGTGAAGGCTCGGAGAATGATGCCAGGCGAGTCCTCAGAGTCACCATAGGCAAAAGCTCGCAATGAGGGCATCCGCCGTCAGCGAGCGCGATGGCCGCGTGATCCTCACCCAGGCAGGACACACAGATGACGTGACGGTCCCCGTCGCTGAGTGGGCCGCGGCACGAGCCACAGGATGGCATCTTTAAAAAGACGCAGCTCTTTTGTGATGAGAAGTGTGAGTCGCGTCAAGTAAGCGAGCAAACACTCTCAGCAGAGTAAGGATACAAAGTGATATAAAAGGGTATAGAACGCCGGAAAGCGCAGCAGGTACGGCAGTTGAAGGCGGCGAGGCCAGCGACTCCAGAGCTCGTCCCGCTGAAAAGCTTGCTTCGACGGCACGGCTTCTCACTCCGGATCCAGCGATGCGTGTGCTTCGCTGAAGAGATGAAAATCAGCTTGTACCAGCCTAACAAGCATATTTATAGAGCGAGACCACGCCTTTTCTGGCGGGACGTGACGATATGGGCGCGAGTTGCCCCTCTCTCTCGATAGGCTGCTGCATTTGCCGCAAGAGCAGCCAATAGGCGCGCAAGCTGTCTCGCCTGTGTCTGCTTGCTGCTGCAAAACGTTTTACATTAATAAAAAATTAAAGATAATTTTTGGCTTCAATATCTCGCGGAAAAGAGGTTTTCCCCTAGCGTAAGCTATTACGCAGTACGAGAGATACTCTCGTAAGAGAACAAATAAATGAGCGCAGCTCACACACAGAAACTCAGTGAACATACAGCGGTAAAAATTCATGTCGAGTTTTTGTAATACAGTTAAGCAACATCACACGACCAAGAGTGTGGAATACCATCACAATTGAAAATGTTACAGAAATTTCATATGACAGTTAAATAAACAAGAAATTAATTTTAAGTCACTTACATTTTATACGCCATATTGACTGTTTTTCTTTATTTCAGCATCGAAAATAGTTCAAACTAAAGATCACAGCAGAAAACACCTAACAGAACAAGTAAAGTGTTTTCATTACTGAATGATTCAGCGTTTTGAACGAATCGGTTGAGTAAAAGATTCAATGACCCATTTATAAATTAATGCCTAATTCCTGAACAAATCAGCAGTTTGAATGAATCGTTTGAATAAATGACTCCCTAATTAAGACGGTCGCCTGCCGCCTCCTACTGCTGATTTAGTTTCTTGTTTAAAAGTATCATTCTTTCCAATATTTCATATTTACATATTTAAAACATATTTAAAACAATCTCATAACATTATTTAATGCAGTTGTATTTTTTCAGTATAAATTATTCAATTTGATTGGTAACAGCCATAGTGTCTTATTATTCTAATTTAATTTATTGATCAAATTTAAGATTTAAATATGTAAAAACTGACTGAACACTGATGAGAGAATAAATTATATTTAAAACAAAAGAAAATCCTATTTTTTTGCCTGGACAGTGAATGACCGATTTACTTGTTCGAAGAAAAGGCTTAATGTCGAGCCCTGAGTTAGCCTATATTTTATATAGTATTATGGTTATGTGGCGAGCCTGAGTATAGTTTTACATATCAGGCCAGTATTCTTATTGATATGCAGAGTCAGGGTTCTTTACACATTTTTTTACACATTAATCTGAAAATAAGTGTGGCACACCCAGTTTTTTTAATGTACATCCAGAGACTCTATTCTGGCTACGCTGGTGGACTCAATATGATCATAACTCAGTCGTTTTCATATCAGAGCACAGATTAGGTGGAGCTGCTTCAGAACAGAGAGGGTGAGACAGGGAGAAGCAGTAGCAGCACAACGTTACAGGTCGGTTATGTGCTGTATGAAAGGCCAGGTGATTTTGATTTGTTGGTGATAAAAGGGAAGAATTGTACATAAGTAGTGAATACAGTTTGAATATTATCAAATTAAATGTTCTTCTTGTAGGAGCCAAAGTGCATGTTTTTATTTGTTTAGAATATTTTTTTAACATGGTCATCATCACATGGGTGTGGTTTCATATTATTTACCTGCTCACTTGTGTGGTGGGAGAGAAACAAAGAGTCAGGCCCTGATTGTTGACCGTTATAATATAGTTTCAGTTGTGATGAACTTTTGTTTATTTTTATTTGTGCCATGCTTTCATATCAGAGAACAGATGAGGTGAAGCTGCTTAAAGACAAGGAGAGTGAGACAGGGAGAAGTAGCTGTTTTGTACGTGAGTTGCAGGTATGTGCTGTGTAAAGGGTCAGATAATTAATTTGAATTATGTCATGTCAGAAACAGGCTAGCACATTTTCATATTTCATAGGAAAGACAGGGAACAGGCGCAGAAGTGCAGGTAGGCAAGCAGGATGCTGAACCCAACCACGCTAACCTGAAGCTCATTGCAGTGCAGCAGCTCACCAACAAAATGCTAAGGTTCCAAGAAAAGTGGTACCGTGAATTTCCTTGGCTCCACTACAGTTCAGGAGTCAATGGAATCTTATGCTTTTTTCTTTTGGGCTTTTGGGCATGAAAAATCTAATTTGGCCAAGAATGCAGATCCAACATTTTTCAAAACTGGTTTCCGAAACTGGAAAAAGGCAACTCAAAACTTTTCAGAACATGTCCAAAGTAATGCACACAAAGTTGCTATCACCGCCCACTGCCAAAAAACAAAACCAGTAGATGTCCAGTTATCTTCAGCCAAAGCTGCACAGCAACAGGAATCAAGACGGTGTCTCATGAAAATTGCGGGCTCTGTACAGCTCTTGGCACGCCAGGGAGCTGCTCTTAGGGGCCATGAAGCTGAAGAGGGTAACTTAAACCAGTTACTGAAAGTAAGATGTGAAGATGACCCTGGCTTAGACAAATGGCTGTCAACAAGAAAACATGATTACACATCCCCCAAAATCCAAAATGAATTTTTAAATTTATTTGCAAACAGCATAATTAGGGAAATCATTAGCTCAATTCACATGCTGCCTCTCCTCCAATATTCCATTATTATTGATGGAACACAGGACATTGAAGGAACTGAACAGGAAGCCATATGTGTCAGGTATGTAGACCATGATTTGGTCCCTCACGAGGTCTTCTTGGGGTTTTACGAAGTCTCATGCACTACTGGGGAAAACCTAGCAAAAGTTGCCACAGATGTGTTGTTGCGCTTGAATCTTCCGCTGTCTGGCCTGCGTGGACAAACATATGATGGAGTAGCGAACATGTCAGGCAACAGAAAGGGAGCACAGGCCAGGATAAGGGAGATGCAGCCACTGGCTTTGTATGTACACTGTGGCACCCACTGTGCAAATCTGGTCAGCCAGGCTGCTTGTACAGCGTCATCACTGACATCTGATGCCCTGGATTGGGTCCACAAGCTTGGCTGTCTGTACAAAATGTCAGGCAAATACAAAACAAAATTTGTGAATATTGCAGCTGCAGCATCTGGGGCAGTTAACAACCTGCAACCCTTGTGTCAAACAAGATGGACAACCAGGACTCCAGCAATCTGCCCTGTGCAACGTCAGTACGAGTCCGTGCTACTCAGCTTAGAGGACATGGCCCAAACAGATGCCTGAAACACTGGTGTGACAGCAAGAGGGCTGCTGGAGAGGTTTGGAAAAGGTACGATAGTTTTAGGGCTCATGATGGCCACTGAAGTAATCCAAGAGTTGGAGTGCCTTAATTGCACACTGCAGAAGCGAACAGAAACAGTGTCTGGTATGCTCTCTGCAGCAGATTGTGTAAGGACCACCCTGAGGGCAAAGAGAACTGAGGAGAAGTTCCAGGAGATATACAGCCACGCAACAGAGATGATTACCAAGCTAAATATTGAGCCCATAACCATGCCCCACATCCGCCGTCCACCTAAACGCTTCATTAGTAATGTCACTACTGCAACACACACCTACAACCCCAGAAGAACACTACAGAGCTGATTTCTTCAAGGTGCTGGATACTGTGGACATCCAGCTGAAGGAGAGGTTTGATCAGGGAAGTCTGAAAACACTGACGAAGCTGGAGGAAACCCTCCTAAATGGGGATGTAGACACTGCTGTGGTGGACCAGTATCCTGAATTAAATGAAATGTCACTGAAAGTGCAGCTGAATATGTTTAAGCTCCAATACTCATACACAACCACTTCAGAGGCCGCTACTATTCTGAGGAATCAGTTGCCTGAAGTCCGTGGACTTTTCAACCAAGTTGAAGCACTTATTCGACTACTTATGGTTGTTCCTACTGCCTCTGCGGAAGCAGAGAGGAGCTTCAGTGCTCTGAGGAGGTTGAAGACCTGGCTGAGAAGCACAATGTTACAGATTCGCATTAACAATGTAGCAGTCTGTCACATTCACAAAGAAATGCTGGATAAAGTCAGCAAGGAAAACATCTGCCAGGAGTTTATCATGGCGAATGAGTACAGGAAGCATGTGTTTGGTTTTTTCATGTGAGAAGAGGAGAAAGGACAGTATAGAAGAGTGGATAGTTAGTATATGGCGAGATGGAATTGATAGATGGAGGACAATAAAAAATCTCTTTATATTAAAGTTAAATGTTTGTTTTTATGTTTGTGAGATTGTGATTCATTTTTGCATCTTAACAAATAATCTTGTGTACCTGCGGTTTGGTGGATGTGTCTCTGACTAATGTCAGATTTAACGGTTAGTTTGAAATAAAAGTTTGTTTAACAGTGGAAATTGTGTCTCACATTATTTAAATTTTATTCACACACAAAATGTGAAATTTTTTTGCGAAAATCTTTGACTTTATAAAATGATTCTCTCAAGTCTTGGCTATTAAACAATAAAAAAAGTAAGACATATTTTTATTATACATAGTTTAAGACCCTGGTAAATGCGTGGCTGCTTTACAGAGAAGACTGCCAGTCCCAGATGCCAGAGATTGCCCATCTCCCACTGTTGGACTTCAAAATGCAAGTGGCCTCATGCTTGTGCATGGAGAGCAAGGTGAGAAACAAGAGGAAGGGGAGACCTTCACAAGCTGTTGTGGTGGGGAAAAATAAAAGAGTGCCCCAAAGCTTTGTCCAGCCAGATCCTGTCCGCAGAGACCGCACAGACCACTGGCCCTTGCATGCATCTGAGAAGGGCAGATGCAAAATTGCATTGTGAGAAGCAAGTGCTCCAAGTGTGCAGTTTTCCTCTGCTTCACTGCAGAGAGGAACAGCTTTTTTGACTTTCACAAGGCATGAAGAGAATGAAATGAAATAAAACAGCAAAAAATGAATGACTGAATGAAGTGAAACGGATGAATACAGTGTATTTCAGGTTCCAGGTTCCTGGTTATTATTACCAGACATTTCAGATAATTGTTCAAATTATTATATAATGTTTTTACTGTATAAATGTTTGTTTAAACATTTCACTAAGTATGAGATGGATTTGTTGAGTCTTGTTTTAAATAAAATACGTTTTTTGAAAAAAAATGTGAATTTTATGGTACTTTCCACGATTGCATATTGTTGCCATTAGGGATGGCCCGATACCGATACTGGCATCGGGGATCGGGCCGATACTGTCCTAATATACTCGTACTCGTACTCATAAAAATTCGCCGATACCACGCACCGATACCACGTACATTTTGCAAAACGAAACTGGCTGCCGCGAGTGCTTTGTCGAGGTGAACTGAGGCATAGGAAAGTATAATGTCGGCGGTTTGGGCTCATTTCAAAATAAGGGATGATGACAACAGCAAGGCAGACTGTGAGTTATGTTCAGCTAAGGTGTCGAGAGGAGGGAAAGAAAGTACATCGTTTAACACCAGCAATCTAATTAAACATCTGAAGACGCATCATAGATCTGATGGCCGAGCGCGCGCGCAGGCGGTAATGCACTCACTCTGTGTGTGCGGGTTACGGGAGAATAAAACGATTCGCGGGACTCCCGCAAACTAGAAATATTTATGAATAAAACATAAAAACTAAAAGATTTTTATTCATCTCTTGCAGAAAAGCAACAAGAACAACTACAACAAAATAGAAACGATTTACAGGACAGAGTTTCTATTCATAACATGGTTACAACGTTGAGCGATGTAGCCAATCACAGACATATTTGTTGATTTCTGGAACGCAATGGCCAATCAGAAGCATTTAAGATAGACTTCCCTCACCACTCAAAACGGACTTTTTTGTTCAGTGCTGAATTCTGTATGCTGGCAAATCCTCTAATTATAACAAACAAAGTGTGGATATTATGAAAGATTCATTGTGCAGTCAGCTTCATTGATAATAACAGAGATGTGTGAGATCGCGATGAACTGTCAGCTTTTAGGATTTATTAAGGGAGCGCACTTTGCGCGCATTCAGTCATGCCAGACCATGCACGCAGTAGCTGCTTGCTTTTATGTTAAATTAACAGTGGTTTTTGTGTTAATACATTTATTATTTTACTAATTTTTATTTATTTTTAGACTTGTTAAAACAAGCAGAGAAGAAAATAAAAACAGTCTTCTAACCTGTGTTCTAAAATAGTCGTCTTCTTTTCTGGGAGCCTATTACTTTTGCGGTAAAAATATCGGTATCGGTACTCGGTATCGGCAAGTACACAAATGTAAATACTCGTACTCGTATCGGTTTGAAAAAAAAATGGTATCGGGTAGGGGTGTGACGAGAAAGTAGAAATCCTCAATGACAATATTCATGACTGGAAAAATAGTATGCAGGTGCATTTTTCAATGTTTTAACTAATAATCTTCTAATGCATGTCATTTCAGGTCTACTTTATGAGTATGAATTATCAAATGCATTGAAATAAAACAATATTCAAGCACTGTAAAAGGTTTTTATTGACTGGCTTTTTTTCTGTATGATTTCACATGAGTCTCTTCAGACCTTACTGTAAATGTAAGAGTTTTCAGAACTTCTGATTGAGGCTGTGTGGGACCTCCTAACTGAACTCCTTTACATACATTTAACAGAGAAATAAAAACAGTATAAATAACAAAAATAAATAACAGTTTTCTCTTAGTCTTATTAAGTGCAAACAATAAGTGCAACCATAATCAAAGTTAGTACACAGACTCTTTATAATTGTTGTGAAATTGCGGTTTTATTTTGCACTGGCAGTTATAGGGTTAATGCAGTGAGTTCGGAAAAGGCCGGGTAGAGAGAAACGAGGCTGGTGCGTTTGTCTCTACAGCGTTCCGATTATAAGTTCAGAAACGGAGCCTCCCTTGTCTGTTGTCCTTTATACGTTACAGTGCTCTCTCAATATTCGCAGTGGAAACAGAGACCATAGCCGCAAATAAACAGTCCAGAGATGGGTATTGGGAAACGGACTATTGTATATATGCAGCCTAATTTGTGCGCAATGCACATCAGGGAACTTGTGTTTTACTTTCACTTACAAATTCGTGACCGCGCGTATAGGGAGCAGTGGTGCTGAGCGCGCATATTCTAGAAGATAAGACATTTATCAGACGTTTAGTCTGTTGCCATCATCACGCGATCAGTGAACTGGGATTCGTGCTGCACTGATTGCAACAGCAATTCGTGCTGGATGAGCAGAGCAGACTTTCACATTAGTTTATAATGTTTTTTTTTTTTTTTTTATAAAAACAACAAAACGATAGTTTAGGCGAATGTGAGTGTAGCAGTGAAATATTCATGGCGATATCGCGAGACAGCTTTTTCACTCGACGAGAAATCTCGTCATATTTAGTCTCGCGAGATCTCGTGGCACGAGATCTCGTCACACCCCTAGTATCGGGCCATCCCTAGTTGCCATAAATATTTTAATCGTTTGACAGCACTACATGGAACCATTTGAATTGAGTTTACACCTTCTAAAAGCAGGAGACCATATGCCTGGAAGACACACCCTTCTATGTGTGCAAATTATCTCTAAACTCTTAAATACCTTATTACCTTTTGGTTTTATTTCTTTGAGAATGAGACCTTTGCACCAGTCGCACTGAGACATTTCAAATGATATCAAATGTTTAATACCGTATGATAATTATTCACATTAACCTATATAGATTTTTGGGGGAATTTCAGGTGATCTCAGCATGATAGGAAGAGCGAACGGGAAATGGGGGTTCAAGGGAAAAAGATGTAGATTAGGATTGCTTAGGTGAGACTTGCGTCTTGAATGGTTCACATTCAAATGAAATTAAAATGTTCATTTGCCCTCTCTTCCAGTTTCTCCAGTCTTACAAGAGCACAAACAGGTTCCTAACCGACACGAGGACTTGACAGAGCAATCATCAAGTGTTAGACAGTATTCTAGGTTATTACATGAGGAAGTTTTTTGTCCAATAATTAGAATCTCTGTTTTTTTTAATTAAGTAGTAGGAAATTACTTGTCATCCAGAGCTGATTATCGTCAGCATAACAGTGAAAACTAATGCCATGCCCCAACTTTATTTTGAATAGCATACAAATGTCTCCCTTTAGTTTCCCTGTCCCACTGATGTTGCCATTCTCTAATGGATTCTTTCCATATTATACTATTTCCTTCAGATTTTGACAACTTAATATTTGCTTCAATATTCTCTTTTTTTGGCTTTTCTTGGCTAATTTCTCCACTCTCTCATTACCCACAATGCCAATATGAGCAGGAATCCAAGTCAGTTGAATATCATAAAATGTTTCCCTTATTCTTGATTATATTGTCAATATTGTATACAGTATATCCTGATGACTATTAGATATACCAGTCATGAGACTGTATAAAGCTGACACTGAATCTTCCAATTAAAGCTTTTTTTATTTTGTTTTTCTCAGTCCATTCTAGTGACATCATAATAGCGTATAATTCACACTCAAATCATTTGTGGTTCGTCTGCTTACCTCACATCTTTGATTAAAAATGTAAACTGCAGATCCAGTCTTTCCTGTTTCTGGTTCCTTTGATCCATCTGTATAAATCTGAACATACTCTTTATATTTAAAGTCTATATATCTATAACATTCTTACACCAGATCTGTACTATTGCTTACTGCTTTGATTCGAAGTAACTTAAAATCAACTTCCATGGTTTCTAGCTTCCATACCGGTGTATCAGGCCATAGTACAGTTGGGCAGAATTATTTTTCATACACTCCCAATTCTCTAGCTGCCTCATCTCCTATCCACCCAAAACTGAACTTTTGTGCTCTCTCCCTTTCCCAATTAGCTTGCAGTATAAGTATTCGTTTAGTTGGATGACTATCTCCATGTCCTTTTAGATTTACCCAATAATTTACAAGCAATTGTTTACGTCGGATGTTCAATTGGATCTAACCTTTTGTGTGCGCGTCGTGACAATGTTAACCTTGTGTCAAAGTGTACTCTTAAAAAACTGAATGTTTTAACTCTCTCTAAATTACTTCATACAGTTTTAAAATTAATATTTTCCTTGATTTTCTTTCCTGTAAAAAACATCACTTTAGTTTTCTCTATAGAAAATTTAACACCTGCTATCGCTTCAACTAGCCACGTCTTCCTAACATTGTCCGGGAAGCAGACACACTTCAAAGCTAGACTAAAAACACATCTCTTTGACCTAGCATACATATAACACATTATAGACTTCTATAATTCAATGTTAGGCTGCATAGATTATGTCAGCTGGATCCGGGAACACTTCCCATAAATCCTGTTATACTCGTTACATCATAAGAAGAATGGCATCTACGCTAATATTAGTCTCTTTGTTTATCCCCAGGTTTACCGCAGTCAGCCGTATCCAGGCCGTATCCAGATCTGATGAAGGACCTGCGTCTATACTCGACGACAAAGCAGTCCTGAAGTGTCACTAGTCCCTCCCTGTGAAGGCCTCCTTCCCTTTACCTCTGTACAGATAATAGTTGTCGGGATAATGCCGGTTCACGTGGCTATGCCGAAGTGATAAAATTCTGTATTATAAATTGTAAGGCCAGACAAGTAGTTTGTTGATGGTTGGTTTTTTAGGGAAGGACTACATGCTTGCGCACATATATTCAAATGCACATACCTATATAATGAACTCTTAATACGCATGTGTACACCATCAGCGTTCTCACAGGTTCGAGTTTTTAAAGTTTGCGTAGAGAGAACTTAAGAGTTTTCTGTTAAAACGTTGCTGTGTTAGTGGCCCCTAAGTTAATAACTAATGATCGTTGTGACGGAAGTGAATCAATCAAAACTAACTTTAACTGGACAATAACTTTATTCTAGAGCTGTCATAAAGCCAAAACAATCTATTGCTTTAATTTCCTATTATCACTGTGGAGCCGCTTTGGAACAATCTACATTGTTGAAAGGGCTATATTAATGAAGATGACTTGACTAGATGTAAAGAGATTGAAATATGTCAAAAATGAATTTATGGCAGAAGAGGTCAATTGCTCAGCACAAACGGTAAGCCGTACGGAAAGAATCAGAATAATCCTAAAGGCAGCTGGAAAATATTTGGATGCGGAAGGAGTGACGTTGGAACAAGTAAATGAGAAATTAAAGGTTCATACATAGCAAATACACAAACAGCATGTGGTGGATCGTAATGGTCTTCTTATTCATCCTTCAGTGGAATGGTAGAAGTTTGGGTAACACTTTATTTTCATGGTCCCTTTTGAACATTCTGTTAACTATAAGTAACTTTGGAACAACATGTCAAGTATACTCATTAGAGTATAATAAGACTCTCTGCTTAATATCTGCTAACTCTTGAACTCTTGATGGTCCTTCAACAGACATTCGACTGACTAATGATCAGGAATTTAAGAAAAAAATTTCGGATATTAGTTTTACACCTTAAGTAATATGTATTCAGAAGGAGTCATGGATCAAAACGCATTTGAAATTTGTTTGTTGCTGATCTTGATCAACGGCTTATTTTTCCACCTGAGATTGCCACCACTAACCTACGACCAGATATTGTTTTGTGGTCTGGATCAGCACGCATTGTTCAACTGATAGAGTTAACAGTGCCATGGGAGGATGCGGTAGATGAGGCATATGAGAGGAAGAAACTGCGGTATGCTCATCTGGCCACTGAAGCAGAACAGCGAGGATGGAGAGTCCAGGTTTATCCAGTGGAAGTGGGTTGTCGAGGTTTTGTGGCACACTCTACAACCCGGTTCCTCAGAGACGTCGGATTCAGCGGCCAAGAGTTGCTTCGCACAGTAAAGAACTTATCTGAAGCAGCAGAAAGGAGCAGCAACTGGCTGTGGTTGAGACGGAAAGATTCTAGCTGGCTGTGTACAGGCCGCCACGCTATGGTTTCGTAGAATTCTTGAAAAACTTAAAGAGTCTGTTGGTTTATTTGTATAGGTTGTATAGTATTTACAGTCATTACGTTCCTGTGTATATTGCGTGAATGACGGGTGGTTGGGCAGATATTGTGTTTTTGCGGTAGGTGGTATGCCATACGGAACCGTTGCCACTGAAACTGCATATTAACGCACCAGTGGGGCTCGACAGGCTTAGTCAAACGGGATTATTCATTAAATATAATGAATAATTTGTGTGTGTCTGATTGGTACAGATGCTACAATACACACTAGATTTTTCAGAACTAAGAGTTCTTCCACTACTCTTCCATTATGATCAGTATGCATGCTTCCCCATAATGTATTGTGCATTAAAATCTCCACACCATACCTCACTATGACTGCCTTCTCATCCTATGCTTGTCAGTATCTCACTATTCAATCTTTCACATGGATTATAAAAATATATTATTCCAACTTGTTGTGTTCCTGTCTAAAGTTCTACTATCACTGATTCACATTCTTAAAGAAGGTGGAGAAGTAACGTCTTTTTAGAATTCTTGAAAAACTTGAAGAGTCTGTTGGTTTATTTGTATAGGTTGTATAGTATTTACAGTCATTACGTTCCTGTGGATATTGCGTGAATGACGGGTGGTTGGGCAGATATTGTGTTTTGTGGTAGGTGGTAACCCATACGGAACCGTTGCCACTGAAACTGCATATTAACGCACCAGTGGGGCTCGACAGCCTTAGTCAAACGGGTTGGCGCGTATGGTTGGGTTGTGGAGAGATTGTGAGATTGTGGTTAGGTCTCAGCAGCAGGAGGGATGTAGAGGTCAGTAAGCTGGACTGAGTTGAGTGGGGGACGGAGGGGGGTGACTCTGGGATGCTAGGGTCACTGTCGAGCCCTCTTGAGGTGTCGTGGGCTAGTCGACGAAAGACTGAGGACGGAAGGTGCCCACTTGAAGACCCTAGAGATGTCCCCTACTCGGCTCAATCCAGACGGTTGTCTTGCTGGTCCAGTAGTTGCAGCCGTCGCGTGTGCTGACGTGCCAAATACACTGCAGCCGTTAACGCCGGACAGAAGGGGAGTCACACCACCATATGGAAAGAAGCGTAAATGGATGGAGAAGCATAGTTTACTGTAAAGCGACGTCTTCGTGTTGCTTATCTTGGCGAAAGCCAAGTACAAATCAGTATGAATTTTAACATCTACTCTCGTGTGATGGAAATCATTTACAAGGATACACAGCAGTTAGAAGGGACAGGAAAGTAGGTAATGGTGGTGGAGAAGTAACGTTCATTAAAACTATTATAGCTTATAGGCAAGTGGATGTGAAGGAAGAATGTGAATCAGTAATAGTAGAACTTTAGAAGGAACACAACAAGTTGGAATAATATATTTTTATAATCCATGTGAAAGACTGAATAGTGAGATACTGACAAGCATAGGAGGAGAAGGCAGTCATAGTGAGGTATGGTGTGGAGATTTGAATGCACACAATAGATTATGGGGAAGCATACATTCTGATCATAATGGAAGAGTAGTGGAAGAACTCTTATTATGAAAAATCTAGTGTATATTGTAGCATCTGTACCAATCAGACACACACAAATTATTCATTATATTTAATGAATAATCCAGCAAACTCACTCTCCCAGTCCCAACAAAGGTTTATGAAACTAACACAAAACTCAGTGACTGATAAGACTTTTTACAACCCCAAAAGGAATTTGCAGAGGGCTGTAACTCTCACTTCATTCTTGCTGAGAAGGAGAAATAAACCCTTCTAATCATATATATATATACACAGGTCCTTCTTAAAAAATTAGCATATTGTGATAAGGTTCATTATTTTCCATAATGTAATGATAAAAATTAAACTTTCATATATTTTAGATTCATTGCACACCAACTGAAATATTTCAGGTCTTTTATTGTTTTAATACTGATGATTTTGGCATACAGCTCATGAAAACCCAAAATTCCTGTCTCAAAAAATTAGCATATTTCATCCGACCAATAAAAGAACTGTTTTTAATACAAAAAAAAAAAAAAGTCAACCTTCAAATAATTATGTTCAGTTATGCACTCAATAGTCAATACTTGGTCGGGAATCCTTTTGCAGAAATGACTGCTTCAATGCGTCGTGGCATGGAGGCAATCAGCCTGTGGCACTGCTGAGGTGTTATGGAGGCCCAGGATGCTTCGATAGCGGCCTTAACCCTCTGGGGTCTGAGGTGTTTTCGGGGTCCTTGAGATGTTTTGGCATGCTCTGACATTTCTGCTTTTTTCAGTTGCTTATAAACATATTAATGGCACAGGTGAAATTACACTCTATATAGCACACACAGGGCTACCATAATATGTGAGCAACATTTATGTACATGTTTGTATTTTTGAGAGAATATTGTTTATGCGTGGTTATTGAAAAAACTAAAAAATAAAGTTTCTAATATAAGGCCACAAATAACATACTAAATATCTGTCCACAAGACTTTTGACAAGTGGATGTTGTTGCCTAGAGTTTTTGCTTCAAATTGATCTGAAAATCATTCTCCCTAATCATTCACATAAAACAATAGATTGTTTTAAATTGTGAAAAAAAATTTTGTTTGCAAAGGCAATATGCGGATGGGCGTGAACGACCCAACCCCCTCATGAATAATTAGGCAGTTCTCACCTGAGCAGACTGCATACTAATGAGCCTTTCATTCAGGGGTGTCACACAAGAAAGAATGCAAGGACAATATATATATATAAATAAATAAATATTTATACACACACACACACACACACACATGTATATATACAAACAATCAAAATATAAATGAAAGCCAAAAGCACATTTTTAGTCACCTTTTAGCCATCCACATACCATTTTTAGCCATCCACCACGGTAAAAATAAACCAGTCGCATTTCAAAGTCGTTCGCGAAATGACCGCCAGGTGGCGCAAAGGGACATTTAGCAAAACGTAAGTGGGGCTAATATCTGTAGCCTAAGGATGAAATACTACAAGTTATGGTAATTTCCAAATAAGCCTACAACAAACATTTATACCCTACTCCGTAATTGTTGGTCATACAGATAAGATATAATCTTTTAAAACTGTAAAAGGCTAAAGTATAGGCCTACACTCACAGGCTAAAGACAAAACGTTTTCTCGCTCATGTGAGAAACAGACGTTCAGGTATTTCTCAGTGAGAAAATTCATAGCCGAGCGGTAGAACTTACGGTTCATCATCAAGATGACGTGGGTTCAAATCCCGCACAAGCCTGGTCTGTTGTAAGTTTTATATTTATTTAGATTTGTCTAGCTCTAAAACTCTGTTACACCATACAGTTTTTTTGCTTATATATATGAAATACAATTATCATGCATTTCCATTTTACACACAAAATAGTACCCAACAGAACGACTTTGCATCTGTATATTAATAGGCTACCAATCGTAATTTCAAAAGCAGTTCTGTAATAAATAAATTATATATAGCCTGCTATATATATATATATAAACTATATATTTTTTTTTTTCAGGGCTGCCAACTCTCACGCACTGAGCGTGAGACTCACGCAATTGACCCAAATCTCACGCTCTCACGCCACACCCCCGATTTCTCACGCTGAAGTGTCAACCCGGTCGGTCAAATTTCTAAAAGATATAGTTTATCTATAGATCTAACTGTTGAGCCACTCGTGATCGACTAGTTATACCGCAAATTAGTTAAAATCTAAATTAGTTAAAAGAGAGGTCTGTTCCCTACAACCTAGAGTTTTAAAAAACATGGTTTTAAGTAAAGTGTGATTTGCCAGGGGGGATTGGGATTTCCTTCTGGTCTAAACATCCCTGCTTCTGCTGAATTATTTTAATCCCCACACCCCTCCCTCCACAGCTAATCAATGCTATAGGCTACTTCACCAATATCAAATATATAAAATAGAGATATGCAACAGGCACGTTTAAACGACAAACAATAAAATCAAAACCAGCGTTTCAGTTGTTCATTAGTTCCAGTGGCCCTAATGCATGCACGGCTTTTCAAAATTTCACAAAGCGTGTTGATGAGATTATTTTGAATGAAATATTGAAGTTTATAATTAAGTGTTTTGGCACACCATGCCGAGTGGCCCTATGCATTTTTCTAAAGTCGGGTTTTATTCTGGCATGGTGAGTTAGTGTTCGACAAACGCGGCGGCGCGTTCATTTAGATTAATTTATTTTTCTCATTATTACAGCTAAAATAACTTAATAGGCGACTCCGTAATTTTTTGGTCATACAGATAAGAGTAGAGTAGCTTACATCGTTCAAAACTGTAAACTTGTATTCATATTAGGCTAAGTTAGCCTGGCTAACGACAAAAACAGTATATCTGTAGTCTCTGTCTTCGGGAACTGCCCGTCACAAAAATGAATCGAAAGCCACTTCAGCTCAGTCACGATAAGAAATCGGCTATGTCTAAAGCCTTTAAATGTCTAAATATTTAGGCTAATAAATGTTATCTGATTATGTAGGCTAATCCTTATGAAAACGAGATGTACAGAGGATCTACTCAAACATGTAATGGAAGCGCTTCCCAATGAGAAAATGACAAGACAAGGGTGAAAATCTCGCTCTTATTAAATGTAGGCTAAATCGCCCTGAATTAAAATGTAAAAACAGATCAAATAATGTATTTGTCGAAATGTTGCGATATTGTTTCATTTAAGTTCATAATTATTCTATAAATGTTATTTAATTTAGCAGCATTACCACGAAGCACCGTGTTTCGATATTTATTTGAATAATACAAAATAAAATAAAAACTTAATTCACAAATTGCATGCCTGGTTGTAAGGATCCAAAGATCCCTGTAGACTTTAATATTGATTTGAACATTTTGTTCATGACAACAAATTAACATGTGATTTTTCAGATTATATTTAGTTTTGCTTGGAAAAAGCTGGCCCAAACAAGTTTTATTTCATCAATTATTGAAATAATGAAATATTTAGTAATAAACTTTTATGACAGAAATATCACTAGGCTACATGTAACTTAAATCATTTAATTCCTTCATTATCAACACTGTCTAGAATAGCGATTTAAGTGTGAATTGCGACTTCTCTTTGTGTTAAGTCAGCCTCAGACTCCGATAGCCTGTGGGGGGTTGGAGGGACAGTAGGACAAAGGTGTTAATGTTCCTCTTTCATATGGAGAGTGTCGGATAGCCAGCCTGATGAGCTGGCAAAATTATTGTAAGGATAAATCTGTGTCCAAATGTAGGCCCCATATCTTATTAAATTATAAATATTGTAGTTTATTTATTGTAGCCTATTTAAAGTTTTTTACACACAAAATTTCAATTGAAGTTATTGTAAG
Source organism: Rhinichthys osculus (assembly GCA_029959095.1). NCBI lineage: Eukaryota > Metazoa > Chordata > Actinopteri > Cypriniformes > Leuciscidae > Rhinichthys > Rhinichthys osculus. The sequence goes on from JARWKJ010000007.1 coordinate 43,383,899, forward strand.
GTGAATTCAACAAGGCGTGCTGTGTCTTTGAAGCAACAATTAAAGGCTAAATAATTTTTTCGTGATTTGTATGGCTGACACGCAGCGACATATACAGTATTATCAGCTGTATGATGTGTTTTTACCCTGAAATGATTAATTTCGAGAGAGACGCGGCGCGCGCAGCGAGGGAGACTAAACAAACTTGTTAAACAGAGATCCAGCATGTAATTAGACATAATTTAATTATGTTTCTTTGGACAATTTTCGTTTTGTACTGTTTTAATTGTTTAATTTAGCAGTAATTTCTTTGGCAATACAAATTTAAAATGTCGCAATAATAATATTAGCCAAGTGTTTCTTATTTTGCATCGCAAAAGAAATAAACTCTAAACCCGATGCAACCCTGTTTTAAATAAAAAAAACTGTCCCGACACTTTATTTAAACCTTGAAATGTTCGAAATTGGTTTCAAACTTAGGTAATTTTAGTGTTCTTTTACATTACACAATAATTTAGCAGACTAAAGACGAGCTTCTTCATTTTCATTTTCTGACGCAATCGGCTGACAATCTTCCTTCATCAGTTTATGTCGTTTGTGCAGCGGCTGCGGTTCTACAGGAATGTAGCAAATTTATGTTGTAATGATAATCAAACAAAACTCTTGACTTTAAATAAGTAAACAGTTATAAACAGTTAGCTATTTAAGCATCAAGGTAGTAAAATATAAACGCTGTAGGGCAACATCGATTAACAACATGTATGCTACATTGAGATTCGATCTCGGGTCGTTTGAAGCTCCTCGAAGCTCGTGTTGTTGCGTTGATCACTGAGCTACCTTCTGTACACTGTTAAAGTTGTAAAGCCTCATTGATGTAGCCTAAATGTTTTTATTGCAATGTTTTATGTTGAAATGTTTTCATTATTTATTCAATTACATTTCAGTAGCCTAATTTCAGTATTGTGATTATGAATTATTTTAACCACGTTTCACTTGTTGAATTCTTCTGCTACCAGCTTTCAATTCCTCTGAATCAGCCGCGCCACGGCAGCAGATTACGCATTAGAGAGAATAAACCGGAATAAACGAACACTTTTCATAGTCTATGATTGTAGCGCCTCTTAGCGGTAAAAGGCAGCAAATACACCACACATTTTATCGCCGCGGTGGAACGGCTGATGTGGGCATTGTCATGGCTTGCCTCGACATTTGCGTTTGAATAGCGTGCGTCCTCCGTGGGCGTGTCAGATTAACGCGTAATGAAGTGTAATGAGCTGGGGAAAAAAATACTGACAGCACTCTCTTTTCAAACAGATTGCATAAACTGAGAATATTTGTTTTTTATATAAATTACTTCATTTAAAAGAAGAGAATTCAAGCTTCATAAAGAAAAATCTCTCGTGCCTGTATGACAAGTATTCGCGGAGTTACAGTTAATCTTAGGACGCGTTTCAGAATGGACTGCACTGACAGAGAGAACGCTGAACTCGCATCATGTTTGTTTTTCTTTATTTGGTGAAAAGCACAACACTTTGTTTTTATTGTGAGTATCCACAAAAAAAATAGAAACTTAACAGGATCTAATGATGTATCACACTTATATGTAAGATCAAAATCAACCGAGTATTTTGAGTCTCTTTTGCACTGATAAGAAAAAAAGCGAGCAGATCACGCCGGCGTGATTGCAGACCCCAGAGGGTTAATGTGAATAATACAAATAACGGCAAAGAGAAAATTACTTGCAGCTCTTGAATGGATAACTTTGCTGTGTAAACTATACTGTGTTATTTTACACTTGATTACTTTATTAGATTTCTAGCATATTATTATGGATACTTAACACACTCATCAGATCGTATTGACCATTCAAAAATCCGTCTTGTTCTCTCCTGTTAATTTGCAATTTACTAAGCGGCAACTGGTGTCTTATATTTCAGGCACTGTCGAGCAGACCTTTGGCCTCATCAGGTTTAGGACTGAAAATGCGTGCGTGCGTGTCTGTGTGTGGTTGTTATTGTAGGACCTGAAACAACCAAAGACGGGCTCAGGTACAGACAGCGGAGAAAAAAACAGTATCCAATTGGAGGTACTATGAGGCGATGAATGTCGTTTTGAGGGGAAGGCCAAGGATAGATCCTCCCGTGATTGTGGCCTCTTTCAAGCTGGCAGAGGACCCCACATCATTGTTAATGGTAAGTTGATAGGAGTAGGAACTATCACATTTTCAAAAATAGCCTATAACTGGTGCAATACTGATGCGCATTACTGATAATATGTAAATTGTTCATTGTTTTTTTTTACATTTAAATGTTCATTCTTTGATCAGTGCACTTTTTGAATAAACCTCTTCATGGGTCAAAGAAAATGTGTGTTAAAGGTTTTTGACCAATTATTCCAATACACTAATTGCATGTCTAGATCATTATAAAAGAAACCATTACCAACTTGTTGTCAAAATAGAATTACCGTAATTCCTCAAATAAAAACCGGTATTCAAATAAACGCCGGGCCTCTGATAGTGGCCGGGTGCATGATCAACGCGGACAAATAAAGGCCGGTCTCAAATAAAGGCCGGGGGAAAATTAATGTGGAAAATCTCCTAAATGCCTTTCATTGAAGAGATGTTACACCTGTCCACTTCATGCGTGTTCTGTGATCTGGCTATCTGATTGTGAAAAGACCAGGTATAAATGCCATCCGAAGCACATTCGAGACGATTTAAAGCCGATCACTCAAACCACTTCTACAGGAGGAGATCTGAGACGAGATTCCAGACGAAACTGCACAAGTGTAAATCAAATGCATCTGATTGTTGAAACCACGTATCTAAATTTTACTCCTCCCAAAAACGCTAAGAAATAAATGTGTGAGAGCGTTTTATAGGCTGTGTAATGTTATAGCAAGTTGTGACAACGCTACTGCAACACGCATCACAGCAGCTGAGCATCTATTCATAAAGCAAACGTGCAAACTATTGCAAATTAAAGTGAAAGTAAGTCTTAGACAATACTCCTCGTCATTAAAAGTAAAGAAACGAAATGATCTTACCAGGGCTGTTGCCGCGCTCTCTTATTGCGGTCTTTTGATTTTGAAATTAGCTGATCTATCAAATGCAACAGCTCATATCTTTTGCTTTCGGTTGCGTGAACTCCATTAAATATGCATATAGCGCGATTTATATCCGTTTTACGAAAATGCATTTGTGAGCAGATTTAAGTAGAATTGTTTTGATAAATCAGATAGCTTTCCGATCTGAGAAAACGCATGAAGTGGCCAGTTGTAAACATCCCCTAATGTGCATTCAAGTTCATCGTAATGTACAGCCAATAGATGGTAGTAATAGATGTAACACAGATATAATTTAGTGCTGCTAGTAAGTATAACGGCCTTTTCAACAACTTTATTGAAAACAAAAATGTCATGAGGAGCATATGGAACCCAGACAGAAATTTGATTTTGATTTTTTTTTTAATAAAGGCCTGCCTCTAATAAAAGCCTGCTTCAAATAAAAGCCGGTTACCTTCTGCAGTTTAGGTAAATAAAGGCCCCGGCTTTAATAGACATTTAGAGAAAATTATAAAAAATTTACCATTTGTCCACAATAGAACAGCACAAAAGAACATGTGCATGTAAACAACACCCTCAGAGAGTTGAACTATTTACAACTTTCATCAGAATTTTCTAATGAAGGGCTTGTGCGTTGATCAAGGCAGCAAGCCTGTCCCTTCGGAGGCTTCGGAAAGGCGATGGCTCTATGGAGATTGTCCCAAATATACTGTGCCACCTTGTGTATAATCATGTGAACAGTGGATGTGGGCACACTGAAAACTCGCGACACCACACGATAGGAAAGTCCATGGGCAAGCCAATAGACATAGATGAGGACTTCAAATTCATTGCCCCAGCCATGCATGGCCCGCCTACTTAACCTGAAGTCCTGTTTGATCTCTGACTCCACATTAAACCACAGGCGTAGGATGGGCAAGTCAATATTCAACCTGCAGTATGACGCTGGACGGTCACTCTGGAAAACAATGAACAACAACATTATTGCATAATTCATGGCCCAACAACACCAGTTTGATCAAGTAGCCTAATAAAAACATGTTTGCATTACACATTCCACGGTCAGTGTAGATTGGTGACATTCTCAACAATAACAATTAATGCAAATGCATGGAGATTTAAATTCTGGAGCCATAAAATGTTTCTCTCCCTAATCTACTGATTTGACTCCAGTCTCTAGATGCCCATATAGTGTGTATGTGTGCTTTTGTGTGTTTGTCCCTCCCCTCCACTCGAAGGTGTGAATCTTGCTTTCAGTAAACAGCAGTTTTGAGGTATCTAACCTCAACCTAGAGGTCTCTAATAGCTACACTGCAGAAAGTTTTGTACACTGGTCTAGCTGGACTTTCTCCTTATGTCACACACAGGAAATGAATACCTATCAAAAACAGTTAAAGGCTACATTACGTTAAATGATTAAACCTTAGACTGGATTTAACTATACGATCTGAATGTGTAGGTAGACTTATTTTATCGACACAAACAACAGGTAGTTCTAGTTGGGCAAGCGTTAAATCATCAACAGCTGAGTTGAACATAACGTCAAAATATTTAAACAAATCGACATACCTGAAACAAATCCACAAGACAATGAAGACGACGAATGCGTCTTCTGTTTTCCACGTCTTCTCTGTTGATTAATCAGATGTAGATAAACCAACACAGCCCACACAACTGCTGGAACCGGCATTTTCCTGAATGAAAATAGTAGTAGGCTACTACCGGTAGACATGTCGACGCTGCATGTGCCGTAGGTGAGCACGTTCGCTACGCTGATTTGCATATAATGGTGTCCAGGGGTTAAATTGGGATTTATTATGTGGGGGTGCTCTCCCTAGGGGGGTCCGGAGAATAAATGGTTGATTTAATTTTCATTAACCACAGAGCTTGGTAGCTAAAAGTAACTTAGGTCTAGCAAGTCTTATATTTCTGTAATTCACACAGATCAAATACAAATATGCTGACTGAATATATTGCTAGTTTATTTTAAGTAGCCAGCTAACGTTAAATTAGCAGTTCTCTTGGCAGTTTGCTGATAATCCGGTATCTGAAGTAAAATGCTCAAAACATCTCCTGAGAAAAATCACATGGTCAACCTAGTCCTGGTTATTTAATTTTGATTTAGTCTTATTTTCCTTACCTTGTCATTCAAGGCCAGGGCACTTTTTTTTGACATTTCTGGAACATCCACATCCCGCACAACCACGGTCTCCCAGGGACATTCATTATTGCTGCGTACATTTATCCGTGTCAGATGCGCATGCGCGAGCGGTGTGCGATCATGGTCGATTGACAACGAGATTAAGCAGCTGAACAAAAATACGGCTGTGTTCCGATTTTTCTCATCTCAGCTCCGCCGAGACAAAATAGACATGCCATTTCAAAAATCTTTCATTTATTGTCAGAAATATGTTTTCAAAAGCATCACTTTCATCAAATTGTATGTAACATAATTTCCAGTAGGCAACTGACTGCAAACGAGCAGGCTTATGTGCCGGGCTGAGCCCCGGAGAGTCCCGGCCCAATTTAACCACTGGTGGTGTCCCATTTCATAGGGAAAGATATTTACCCCCACTTCCCTCGTCGAGGGGACTTTACTGTCAAAGGCACTCAAAACCAAGTGGAAGTTTTAAGGGGGGAGAAATGGGACAGACCATTAGTCTCTTAGCCTCTTAGTCCTTTCTAAAATCCTGATTTAAATCAAATGGGCGAGACATGCAAGTTTCAAACTTAGTCTCATTATTGAGTATCATTACCCCTTTTTAAGAAGGGCGTGTTAGAATAAAACTGATGGTTTGCTCAGGCTGTTGATCTGCTGAACTTCAAACAATGCTATAACTTCTTGCTTTCCTGTATTCTGCTTCAGCTCTCTTTCCCTTGGTAAACTGTATGCATGTATGTATGTTAGAGTAGTTTAAGTGTTTAGTCTAATAAGATCTTGTTCATGTCACACGTAAAGTTGTCCATGTTTCATTATACTGGAGTCCCTAATCATGCAGATTTTGACTGTTTGCTCTTAGTAGTACTGTAAAGTAAGAAAGACATTTCCCATACCCCGGAAATGTACATTTCTTAGAATTAATAAACTAACAGGTTAATTTATTGTATATAAATTGAACAACATTAAGTTAATTATATTAACTGATCCAAATATTCATAAATAATTATAACAAGTTATGAGTGATTATTGATATTACTTTAGAGCTAATTGCTACATCGGTTTGTTAATAATAGCCTTATATGCTACTTTATTTAACTTTAATAATACACCGCACATAACTTTCTAAATCAGCCATTGCAATAATCAAATGTGGACTAGTTAGAAGATACAATGGAAGCATAAGAAGTTCAACTAAGATGATGAAACAGATGCCAGTGCTCAAGCAGATGATGAAGTACACCTATCTAGCATTCAACCTAAAAAGAAGGACACAGATACTGTTATAACCACTGATCTATATAGAATGACTGGATAGCTCATGACGTCATAAACAGTGAAGCCACCGCGCCGCCATATTGTGATTCCCTAGTGAACTCACGCGTTCTATTGAATCAATAGGAAATTGTATGATTTGACTAAGAAAACATTGCCTAACGAGACACCGTCTTTAAACCTAAAGTCTCCCTGAACAGTCTTACATCGCAAACATCCTAAGCATTTAAATGGGTATTTGTTTAAAGTCGGAAATTATTCCTGCTTACTAAAAATTAAGTATATGTGAATTGTGAACTTAAAATTTAGCTCTTTCTAATTGTGTTTTACAGATAGATCAGTAGTCTGTTCAAGTATTTGATTAGTTAGCAAGAACATGTCCAGGAAATGCATAATACAAATTGTATGGGTTAATGTATACCTGTTTCACCTCTTATTTACCCCTTATTTACACTGCACGCTGCGACACGGCGCTGATCGCGCCCACAAATCGGCAAATCACGTGGAAATGTTTCTGGTGTGAGTTGACACCGCGTGAAGGTAGGAATAAAACATTGTCGGAACCGTAATGCGCCGCAGATGTGTGCAGTGTAAATAAGGGGTTTACACATAGGCCTACTCCGTTTGCAGTGCATATTTTTTTTTTACCAAACCCATGTCAACAGGTTGGAGCTTTCACTGCACGCGGATGCCCGTCCTGTGCCTATGGTCCTGTGCAGTGCGTGCAGAGATCGTTTGTGCTGCAGGCGCTGAATTAAAGTGACAGCGCATGGTTCGTGGTCAAACTGAACACGGATTGACATGGAAATATTAAATAAACGCATTTAATTAAATTTATAAGAAGTAATGTATTGAATAATAAGTATTTATTGGGTTTAAACTTGAATACCTCTGTGAAAGAATGTAGGAAAGAACATAGCAGGCTATACATTTTTTTTACAACAACACGGAAATAGCGACAATTGTGCATATAAATTACTATATATGGACTTAAAGTACAACCTGTGAGCAGTTTTTCCTTTTGTGATCTTCGTTTTACACTTGTTGATGCACAGCGGGTCATCGTAAAAGTGCCGTCGGAGCTACTTTCTCTGTATAACGGCCGTTGGAGCCCTCTGCTGGTAGGGAATCGTAAAATGGCCGCTCGAACACTTCCGGTGGCTTCACTGCTTGGTGGCAGTTTAGAACGTCATGAGCTATCCAGTCATTATATAGATCAGTGGTTATAACCAGGCTCTAGGACAGGCTATAACCCTCCCAGATAGCAAACAGTCATTGAAACTATGTTAAATCAACATTCCGTTGTCAACATTAAGTCATTGAATCAACATCGAACTCTGATGTTGATTCTACATCATTTTGCACCCTGTTTTAATATTGAAACAACATTGAAATCCTGTCCATAGATCAACAGAATTTCAATGGTATTTCAATTATCAGGAATATTGAAACAATGTTGAAATTTCAACTGAACTAAGGATCAACGTGATTTCAATGGAATTTCAATCGTTTTTTAAATGTTAATTTTAAATGAAATGCCATAAATTAAATAGCCTGCTTTATCTACAGCCAGGTTGTTAAAAAGTAATGGAACATTTGAAATCTTGTATAAAACACTGAACACACCACACAAACAAATCCATTTTTTATTAGCCTTTTTATTTAATTATATGTACTCTTTATTTACACTTCATCAATGTCCTGACGCCTGAATATTTTGTCGTCCAGTCCCTCCTGCCCGGTCTGGCACATGTGAATTGGGTGACGGCGGCTGTCCCCATCTGCTGAGTAAGAGCACCTAAAACAAAAAATAAAATCACAATACAAAAAATTAGCATTTAAAGGAGAACTCCGGCGCAAAATGAACCTTTGGTCTAATTACACATTGTTACCTAGTCAACCGTTATCTGAGATTTGTTTTCATGAATATCGAATGTAAATAGTTTTATCTCTAAAAACAGTTTAGCCTATAAAGCTAGTATAACGCAAGTATATTGGGCATCGAGTAATGACAAATAAAAATCGCTTGTTAATACCACTAACAAGGCTGAAAATAGCCCCACACTAACACGGTAGCATAATGAGGGTCCCTACCTTCAAACCGAAGCATTGAGAACTTTGTCAGTGTCCAGACAGTTTAATAAGAAGATATTTTAAACATACAGTCAACTTCGCGTATACAGGCAGAAGCCATCTTTGAAATACAGTCTTTACCAGTCGATCTACGAACGCCGATCCAAGTGCGCTGGTGAGATGTGAACGAGCTATAAGTTGTGATAAGGTGAGCGCGAACAGCAGGCTTGGATCGGCGTTCGTAGATCGACTGGTAAAGACTGTATTTCAAAGATGGCTTCTGCCTGTATACGCGAAGTTGACTGTATGTTTAAAATATCTTCTTATTAAACTGTCTGGACACTGACAAAGTTCTCAATGCTTCGGTTTGAAGGTAGGGACCCTCATTATGCTACCGTGTTAGTGTGGGGCTATTTTCAGCCTTGTTAGTGGTATTAACAAGCGATTTTTATTTGTCATTACTCGATGCCCAATATACTTGCGTTATACTAGCTTTATAGGCTAAACTGTTTTTAGAGATAAAACTATTTACATTCGATATTCATGAAAACAAATCTCAGATAACGGTTGACTAGGTAACAATGTGTAATTAGACCAAAGGTTCATTTTGCGCCGGAGTTCTCCTTTAAGTTAAACAGGAGATTATATTTATTTGTGTTGGTACAATCGTGCCGCGAGATGAAGTATGTAACGTGGGGCTAAGCCCTCCCAAGTCCCCCCTTGACGCCAGGCCTGATCGTCAGGCGCTATAACAGTGCGCGCAAAATTCGTGATATCGCATAAGCACTAGTAGTACATTCATACTTTGGATTTGTATTACGACGAGATGGTCTAATCGGCATTCCCAGTTACAACTCGAGACAGTTCTGCATTAAATAAAGTAAAGTAAGTCATGTATTCTGTGTAATTCTGGCCCGCCGCGGTCACTTCTGTGGGTAGCGCTAGGTGGAGCACTAGCGTTGGTTCCGTCGGTGTTCTCCGGCGGTCAGAAGAAATAGCGGTGCTGCAATGGGTAGGCTACAGACTATTTTGAGCTAAACATCACAAAAATAGACTGGACTCGGAGGTTTTGCTAACTTTATAACCTAGAAGAGAACTACAAAGTAGGCCTAGCCTACTTTTGGCAGATTTTTACACAGCGGTAAAACAAAAATCTATTTCAGTGACTGCAGCACTGCGTCGGTTACTAACGTTACACTACCATCATGTTAACGATCAGCCAAACAGTACATTTGATTTGGTACAATTCATTCATATCAAACATTAAGTAAGCTTACCTTTACGCTTGTGCCAGGTCCAGAAATGAGCTGTGTCCGGTGCAGTAACGTTGGTATAACACCCGTTGATCTCCCGGTCAACCAAAAATCTATTGATTTTCAATCATATTTCCCGGTCAACTAGCTATATATCGATGCATTTTCAATCATATGTCCCCCTCAACTATATGCCGATGACTTTTCAACAATAGCGTCGTTTCCCGGTCAACTATAAATCAATGACTTTTCAACACATTCAGCGATCGCCCGGTAAACCAAATATCAATGCTTAATCAATCATAAAGATAATTATAGATCAATGTTGTTTCAATATCGTTGCCATCAACATTAAAAACATCAGGTTTTCATCGACAGGGTAATGGTGATTCAACATTAATTTTGCATTGAAATTTCAATATCAACCATAATGATGATTCAGATGGAAAAACAATGTTTATTCAATGTTGGCTTGCTGTCTGGGTCGATCATTATTCACTGCATATTATGGGAAAATGTGAGACCGATTGCTGCAATTACTGTGGAAAATCAGAAACCGTTGAACATTTGATTTTGTAATAAGGCAATATTTGTAATATAAAAGAGAAAGAAATCAGCTTTTGAGATTTGGAAATCAATGTCATTAGCCTACAGTTTAGAATATAATTCAGATTTAATATCTAATAATAATATAACACAGAAACAGTTAAGGGTGTATGATAGTCTTCTGAAATATTTAAAAGATACAGATTTGATTAGAAGGATTAGTCAGTTTTTATATTCCTTTCGTTCATCGAGGCTTCACACTCCTTCCCAAAAGGTGGCGGCAATGCACCTCAAGCTGGTTTGCCAACCGCCAAAAACACAAAACAACAAGAAGAAGAAGTAACGGTCCAGGCGTCGTCCAGTCGTCGAGTCTTCTGATGTGAGTCGAGCTGTTCACGGTGCACTTTATACAGTTTGTTTAAACGACAGGCTCATTTCTGCATTGTTTTCTTTGGGCACAGCGATACTTGTGCGTCTTTCTGGCGTCTTCCTACTGAAATAAACATTTAGTGCTGCATCAGCAGCGAACATGAGGGAAATATGTTGAGCTCATTCAGACCTGATTTTGTGTGTTCGTTTCGATGTTTTGAGAACAACTAATGTCAAGTCAAAAGTCAAAGTTTGAGATCTGTGAGGGGGAGACATTTTAAATCTATACATAAATGATAATGTAATTATGAATACAGTTTGACACAGTAAATATTATTGTTAGTGTTGCTTTTTTTTTGTAAAGGTTTTATGATCCTTGTTAGTTTCTGTACACAAAACTGTAATTAACTGTAGTGGTTGATGAAAAATGAGTGTCATTAGTGTTATTGATGTTTTACACGTGTGATATTCTGAGAAATAACAGTACTGTTATTAACTTTATTGTCTTTCGGTAAAGCAATTTATATATTTCTAACATATCTAATGTTACTCAAATAATCTGGTTAGGGTTAATGGTATACTATAATGTAGTATAATGTAATATATTATACATTATCAAAGTATAATAAAGTGAGATATTCTGCTGATGATCCTGAATGGCTTGTTGATACTCTGAGGCTCATCAATATTAAAAGAGCTGCTGAAAAAACCCCCTTCATTTCATGTTAAGAGTTTCTGCAGAAACTATTACACCTAATTTATTATGCTGATGTCTTCAGATCTCCTGTAAATTGATACAGGTGCAATACTCGTTTGCAAATGTAGCTACATTTATTTCTGTTTATGCTTTCAAGTGGTTTTCTTACCTTTTGCAAGAATTGACATTACATTACTTGTATTCAATTCCCATATTTCTTGATATCTGACAAGTAAAAGTAAATAAAAAATATTTTAGCAATAACAATCATTTATAAATTAGATAGACGATGAATAGATAGACAGACATAAATGCTTAGAATCACTTAATATAAAATCAAACCCAGTAACTGATATATTTTTGATTTTGGCAGATCAGCAGTTCAACAATAAATACTAAAATACTCCCATCAGCCTACAAGTGAAGACGAGCATCAACGCATCAGGAAGAGCTGAAATCTGCACTGACTGAGTTTATTAAAGAGGACAGAGAGAACACGAGTGATCCAGAGCCCTGCAGAATGAAACACACTGAACATACTGAAGAACAAAGAGGTTGGTGTTTATTCTTCATTCATTCAATCAAGATGCTGAAAAACATTCATGTTTTAAAGCTTCATACACTTCATCACATTTAGATAAACCGTTAAACTATGAAAGGGTACAAAATGTTCTTTTTTTTTTTTTTAAATCGTAAGTAAATGAGGTTTGAGAGGTTCATATTGATTTTTTTCAACATCACGTCAATCTAAATATTATTTTAACTGGCGCACTGAAACGTTCTTTTTTTTACATTAGTTCAAAGTTACTGTTAGTTTTAATGTAAAGATTGTAATTACCTCGACTAACTATACTGTGTATCATCAAAAGTCTAACATGCAAGCTTCCGTATTTGATCTCTATTTTATTCTGAAATCATATGGTGACAGTAATATCTTAATATGTGTCAGGAGTTATGAAAATGAAAAAACCAAGTGAGTGCATCCATTTAATATTAATTATGAGACTCAGCTGCATCCATTAAGAAAAAACTCCCATGCGTTCGTCATGAAAGTGTTTGACTAAACAACGTTCCTTTACAGCTTTTAGTTCAAAAGCGTCCAGGTTTGGAGAAATATTGATAGTTTCTCATATGTTTATGTCAAATTTCTATAGAGAGGAGTAATATATTTTTGAAGCATTGACTTGAATGCAGATTTCTCCCCCGTGTTGAATGGAACCATCTCATGAACTACATACTGCGTAACAGCGGCTGTAAGGCATTTATGCCTGTTACTTTCACGGCTGTATTTTACAGATTTCGCAAAGGCTTCGGCTACTCCTAATTGTCGACTGGTACCGGCCTCAGCTGTTCTTTTTGATGTTGCTCCGCGACCTGATGCTTGAGGGGGCAGCTGCGCTTCAATGGCAGGATGACAGTTAGCGAGATGACGCCTCAAATTAGATGTATTGCCACGTGTCACAGGAACCTTTTTTGCCACAAATTTTGCATATCGGCTCATCTAAATTCGCTGGCTCGCCCTTTTCATTGGTTTGAAAGCCGAAATGTTCCCAAACTGGCGACGTGACATTAGGTTTTGGGACGAGAGCGCCTGCCATCATTTCAGTAGGCCTATTCAAAATAACGAAACACCAGATAGGGGTTCAAACAGTTCGTGGGAAAATGACATCCGTAACACTCTTGTATAATTATTAGTTTATTTGACATTAAATGTCGAGTTGTAAAACAAGAAGGCCACAGCCTCATGGAGATAAAAAAAAAAAAAAACTGAACTGCCGCGGTTTCTGCGGTTGCTTTCCTTCCTCTGCGGCTGGCTTGTCAATAGCCATGTCGGGTATTTTCATAACTATAGAGTCTATTTATTATGCAATGATAATCGACATAGCGTATATCACTGTGCAGAATGCTATAAAGCAGGGCTCGACATTAACGCTTGTCCGGGACAAGTGTATTTTTTGAAGGGACAAGTAAAATAGAATTGTACTTGCCTGACCGGACAAGTAGTCTGATTACAACGTCAATAACAAAAAAAACAACTAGGGTATCATCATTAAAACGAGAGCATGATTCTGATTTTATTTCATCCCTAATAGTGTTGTCACGGTACCAAAATTTCAGTTTTCGGTACCAATACCAGTGAAAATCCACGGTTCTCGGTACCAATTTCGGTACCAAAAGCTTAATTTAGATAAAATTTACATATATTAAAGTGTATATCACAGTTACAAAGATGGAAACTGTAGTATTAAAAACCCTTTACAATAAGATTATATTTGTTAGATAACATTAGATAAAATTACCTAACAATAAACCATAGTTATATACTGTAGCAATTATTCTCCTTGGGGTTAATTTAAAAATATACTAATACATTTTTAAAATCAAAAGTTTTATCTGTTAACATTATTTAATACACAATGAATGAAGTGAACAAACATGAACAATCAAGTGTTTGTATTAAATAACATTCACAAACATTAATTAATGTTGCAAAAATATATTGTTCACTTAATGTGTTGATGTTAACACATTAAGTAATGTTAATGAATGGTATCTTATTGTAGTGTTACCAAACTATACAGGAGATAGAACATGTTTTATTTGACTTAACTGTAGCCTACTTTTATTTAATCCAAAACTGCCAAAAATGTCACTCTTGCCTGTCTTGAGTGACACAAAACTTGATAACCCTGTAGCTGATTTCTAAAGCAAGGGCTAGAAATCAATTAATTCTTTGCTGATACTTCCTCGTCATCACGGGGACCGCAGTTTGCACAGCTTTCTCCGTCTCTCCACAAGCGCTCGCTCTCGCGTGTCTCCGCTATGCAAACATAAACAGTGACGCGCCTGGAAAAACAAGCTCGCACGTTGCTTCTATTATGAGCGCGCTTCCGGCGCGCCTACATTTGAAATTTGCACGCGCAAAAAACGTGCTATGTGAACGTGTGAACGGCCCTTTATGGCAACGTGACATTAGCCTAATTCAACATATTTCCATATGTGGCTCTTTCCTCCTTTCTTGTCAACAAGTGGATTCAGAGCCAACGCATTAGCAGCGCCGCCGGTCGCCATGTCTCAGTGTTTTTATGAAGAGGACGCAACTCTGCACCTTTCGGACAGCGCATCAAGAACCGGATTAACCCGGTACCTAGAAAAAGCTGGTACCGTACCCGTTAATTTTTTTTAGTACCGACTTGGTACCGAAGTACCGAGTTTTTTGACAACACTAATCACTAACCCTAAAATTTACATAAACCCCGCCCCAGGAAACACCCAGTCCATGGTGAGAAGAGGAAGAGTTGTTGTAGTCGAGCACATTTGTGAGTCTGCTCAAGCTGTCGCTAGGGCTGGTCCGAATACCATTTTTTGAGCTTCGAAGCTTCGGTAGTAATGAACCGAATATTCGAAGCTTCGGAATCTCTATATGTCTGACTGTGTCCGTTTCATTTCGATTATTTCGAGAACCGTTCATCCAAACGACTTCACAAGGGAGTGTAGTGTCGTATTTGTTGCAATATAGATAGACAGTCGAGACGCGACACGTTCAGAATTAATACACTTTTAATAAACTACAGAACAGCGCGAGCGGGAAGCGGCGCGCCTCACGCGAGCAGAGCTTATATGCTCCGAGAACGGACACTGCACTAGTGATATAACACACACACACACACACACAGGTCTGTTAACTAATAGGTTCTCTAAGCGATCCTGGATGACGTCACTTCTTGTTGACGTTCGAACTATTGTCAAACAAAACGGAGGCTAGCTAAACCCTCCCTCCTCCTTATCCGCACACTAACCCCCCAAACCACACCCCCAAACCCTTCTTGTCGGTCATTGGCTGGAACAGTTTGTTATGTTTCGTGGTGCGGGTTAGCCCAGTTTGTTTTTGTTGCTGTTTGTGGAGCCTGGGCTGTCTACAGAGACCGCGTTTTTTTTACAGTGTGTTCAGGGGACAGGCAGCTAGCGGATAGTGAGGAGATGTTTGCTGTATGTGACAAAAAAAGTTTTGGCCTAAAAAACGCGTGACATCGCTTAGAGCACCTTTAAGCATATTTTTAATAAGGTAGTCTAATATTTTTCTCACTAACAAATTACTGACAAAGTAGGGTAGATTTAAATAAAGAAGCGGCGCGCCTTGAGCAGGGCTTATATGCTCCGAGAATGGACACTGCACTAGTGATATAAAACACACACACAGGTCTTTCAATATTTTAATAAGGTATAGTCTTATAATATTTTTCTCACTGACAAAGTAGGTTAGATTTAAATAAATAAATAAATAAAAACAAAATTTAAATAAAGAAAAACGAAATTGTGACGTGAAGTCCCAGTAAAATCTCAAACTCTCCTATATTTCGCAGTAGATTGATTTAGATTGATAATAACGGGTAAAAAAGCTCAGGCATGCACTTCTGTCCATACAAACTCCGCTGTTCTGCTCTAGCCAGAGAATACTCCCGTTGCAGGAACACTTTTAGTTGTCCAAGAAGAAGCAAATATATTTATTAAGTAGCTATAACGAAGTTATATGTTAAGTATTATATTTCACCAGATTTTATAGTGTAAAACATATTCAAGCGCGAATGAGAACCGTTTCGAGGGGGATGCCAGGTGTGCAAAAAAAAACCCCAAAAACGAATATTCGAATGTCACATTTTCAAATCAAATACCAACCCACCAAACAAATATTCGGGTCCAGCCCTAGCTGTCGCATCTTTCTTTTTTTACATGCAATGCAGTTCGCAACACAAATGAAATATCATGTCTTTCCGTAGGCATCTTACAACCGTTCCCACACAAGCGATTTATAGATTATCATGACAGAATATGCTAATCAATGACTTAAAGATAGTTAACTCCACATCAGCAACATAAATTCATCAACTAGCCATTCAGAAATGTCCTGTTGCTCTACATGCTGTCACTTCTTCTTGAGTCTCTCCATCATTGTGCAACTCCAGTTTAAACATAAAAGGCACAACGGTTTCTGACATTTTAGTGCTTGTCTGCATGGGCTAATTGAAGCTGCTAACACACACACACACACACACACACACAAGCTCTTGAAGCTCCAGCAGCTCATTTGCATTTAAAGGGACACGCATTAAATAACGCATTTTTACTGACCCTCAAAAAAGGACAACTTTAACATGCTGTAAAAAAAATTATCTGTGGGGTATTTTGAGCTAAAACTTCACATACACACTCTGGGAATAACAAAGACTTATTTTACATATTGAAACATATTACATTTACATATTAAAGGGGTGATATAATGACCCTTTTTATATGTCAATGTAAAATCAGGAGTTAGAAGTGCAGTCAATTTAAGACGAGTCAGGTTCAAGTTGAATGATTCTGATTGGCTAAGAAATAGATAAACACACATTTTCCAATCAGAAATCATTCATTAATAGCTTGATTGTAAACTATATATGTAAATCACTCATCAAATCACTGAAAAGAATATAGATATACTGAAGAAACAAGGAATTACAGATTTTCCCCTTCAGTTGCTTTTTTGAGTTCTCAGATTTAAAAACGTCTATAGATGTAGAGGCTACACTCGTTCTGTGGTACCGGTTCTCTCATGAACAGATAGACTACATATGCTTGTTTAAATTTTAAGTGTTAAATAAAAAAAACCTTTCTGCCCGTACTATCAGATGAATTCATGCAGGTGTCAGTGCTTTCTCCGTTAAATTATCATTAAATGAGCGCGGATTTCTAGCGCATTTACTTCTTAGGTAATCTATGGTTTTTAATAATGAAATTTAATATGGACTTAATGCTCTCTACTAGGGGTGGAACGGTACACACAAGTCACGGTACTGTTCATACCTCAGTTCAGACATCACGGTTCGGTACGAGTTCGGTACAATGGAGGGAAAAGCAAAACAAAAATGCAGAAGGTCATTATTTTTTTATTGTGCATGTCTCAGGCTGTACCACCTAGTGCATTACTACATTTGAGTAATTCATGTAATTAACAAATTACTATTGGAGCATTTTCTCTGGGGGCTGGATTAAAGGAATATAAATGTCTTAAGCCTTGTATTTTTTAAATAAGTTTTATTAATAAAGTAAAGGCATAGAACCAGTTTATTTGTAATGCATTGACAATAGTTTTATATAATTGGTTTATTAATTAAATTAATAAAAAAGACAAAAAGACCTTGAGATATGTTTGGTAATTGTATCTGAATCAATTTAAAATGAATTTGCTATATACCGATTAATATATTTGTTTTCCTTAAAATTTTAATTAACACTAACTTTATTCTCATCTGAATTATAAATAATGTATTTCTGTATAAAATAATACTACCATTAATACTACCTTTGATTTTCTTTTTTTTATCAATGTAGAATGTGTAACTTAAAAATAAACAGATTAGTGCTCTGTTTGAGGACAAGAAATGAAAACCAATGCAATATGATGAATGTCCAAAAGATGGCACCGACAGACTGTTTTTAAATGGGTTGGATAAATAGATAAGATAACCGCTGTCATCATGACTCATGAATGTTTTGCTGGTCAAACGGAAAATATATATAGTTCTGATTTTCCCCTCCCGTTTATCTACAGTTCAGATCTAGAATTCTGAAGTGAAATAAAGTAGCGCTGTAATATTTTTTTTTATAAATTAACCAGGGCAAGAGAAATAGAGAGAGAGAGAGAGAGTGTGCGCGCGCGCGCAAGTGAGTAACCTAATATTGAAGCTTGTTGGTTTAATTAATTGTAACTGACTGGGAAACCGAAGTTTTCCCAAACTTGCGATCTTAAAGACGGGTGCTCTAACGCTTGTGGGTCGCCACCACTCGCCATACTCGTCCTTGGTGCTGCTATCTTTGACTCACTCTCTGGACCGTCGACTTTACAAAGAAACTGCATACATAGGCGGAGCTCGGCTAACGCAGGGCTACAGATTATATGGCCCTAAAGAACCTGCGTATCTAACAGTAGTTCCGCTTTACATCAATTAATTTGCACGCAAGTTTTATTTAATTTTATACCATGTGTTCACCGTGACGCCCGCACCGTTTCGGTTCAATACGAATACATGTACCGTTCCACCCCTACTTTCTACGAACTTGACGTGCAATGCTACACTGACTGAAGAATATGGTTTACGAATAATTTTGAATTGTAAAGCTCACTGAAATGTTTATTTTTTCAAGAAGGGTATTTGATAGTGTCAAAGAACGTGAAGTGAGAAGTTTGATCAAAGAAATGAGGGATTAAAACAGTAATTATAATGAAGACAAAAGAAAAGAATGATTAGAGCTATAACCTGGCCGGAGAGGTGTATATGTGTGCAGGGAAGAATGAAAATGAAGACTAAAAATTAATTAAAAAATGACATAAAACTCAATGGGCTCAGGGGAGGCAAGAGAGGCCCGGCATCCTGCTGTAACTTCACCTGAAGGTGTCGCTGTTGGACAGTTACTTTTTAAAAACAAGTGAATTTTACACTTTTTAATGTTGCGTTTTTATTATTTGTAATATCTATTATTTTCACATCGTTTTTTTTTTTTGAGGAGACACCGCCTCCCTTTGCCGCCTCAGAGGAAACGCCCCTGATCATAAAATGTTATAGCAGTTGTCCACTTTGTTACTTCAGGGCACACATTTATGTCCTTTTACTTCATGATCCTCTTTATGAATTGTTTTGATGTACTTAAAAGGAAATTTTCTCTTTCATTTCAGACCTGATGGAAGAGAACGAGGAGAGTGAAGTGGAGGAGGAACTTCATGTCAAACCTGGAGAAAAACAGTTGAGCCGATCAAAGACTAAAAAATCATTTTTAAAGAAAACAAGCGCCAAGAAATCTATAACCTGCACTCAGTGTGGGAAGAGTTTTTCAAAGAATTCTAGTCTAGAGATTCACATGAAGATCCACAGAGGAGAGAAGCCGTTCACTTGTGATCAGTGTGGGATGAGTTTCTCAAGGAAATGTAGTCTAAATATGCACATGAGGATCCACACAGGAGAGAAGCCGTTCACATGTGATCAGTGCGGGAAGAGATTCCCAAAAAAGCAGGTCTTGAAATTCACGCAAGAGTTCATACTGGAGAGAAGCCGTTCATGTGTGATCATTGTCAAAAGAGATTCTCTACCAAACAATATCTTCATGATCACATGAGAATTCATACTGGAGAGAAGCCGTACACATGTGATCAATGTGGGAAGAGCTTCACACTAAATAGAGGCCTTACGCTGCACATGAGGATCCACACTGGAGTTAAGCCGTATGTATGTGAACAATGTGGAAACTATTTCACAAGGAAACAAACTCTTGATGCTCACATGAAAGTTCATACTGGAGAGAAGCCGTTTAAGTGTGATCAATGTGGGAAGAGTTTCACCCGATTAAGAAACGTCAAAGAACACATGAAGATCCACAGAGGAGAGAAGCCCTTCACTTGTGATCAGTGTGGGATGAGTTTCTCAAGGAAATATGGTCTAAATATGCACATGAGGATCCACACAGGAGAGAAGCCATTCGCATGTGATCAGTGCGGGAAGAGATTCCCCCAAAAAGCAGGTCTTGAAAGTCACGCAAGAGTTCATACCAGAGAGAAGCCGTTCAAGTGTGATCAGTGTGAAAAGAGATTCCCTTACAAACAATATCTTCATGTTCACATGAGAATTCATACTGGAGAGAAGCCGTACACATGTGATCAATGTGGGAAGAGCTTCACACAAAAACCAGGTCTTACGGTGCACATGGGGATCCACACTGGAGCGAAGCCGTATGTATGCGAACAATGTGGAAAGTATTTCCCACAGAAAAAAAATCTTGATGCTCACATGAAAGTTCATACTGGAGAGAAGCCATTTAAGTGTGATCAATGTGGGAAGAGTTTCGTCCGATCAAGGGACCTTAACGTACACATGATGATCCACAGGGGTGAGAAGCCCTTCACTTGTGATCAGTGTGGAATCAGTTTCAGACAAGAAAAAAGGCTTGAGATTCACATGAGAGTTCACACTGGAGAGAGGCCGCATGTATGCGATCAGTGTGGGAAGGGCTTCATCCGACCAGGAAACCTTAAGAGTCACATGATAATCCACACAGGAGAGAAGTCATTCACATGTGATCAGTGTGAAAAGAGTTTCAGTATTAAAACTCATCTGAAGTTACACATGAAGATCCATGAGGTGGAGAAACCACATCACCGCAGTCTGAGATCACGGTTAGTAGTTCATCTTTATATGCTGAGCAAACAAAGTCTCTTATTTGTAAGTTAGGCACAGACAAATCGCCCTGTAGCCCAAGACTGGCCGCCCACTGAAGCTAAGCAGTGTTGAGTCTGGTCAGTACCTGGATGGGAGACTCCTGTTACAACTGGGCTGCTGCTGGAAGAGGTGTTAGTGAGGCCAGCAGGGGGCGCTGCTCACCCTGTCGTCTGTGGGTCCTAACGGGCCACTATATTGACCGGGACATTATACTGAAACAAGCACCGTCCTTTAGATGAGACGTTTAGCCCAGGACACACCAAGTCGGCTTTATTTTTTTCTGCCCCGTTGGCTCTAGTCTCGGGTTTTTTCGGCTGAATCGGCATGTATAATCAACGTTGGCCTGTCAGTGAGAGAGCTCCGATTGGCTGTTCAATTAAGTGAAGGAGTCAATAATAACAAAACAGCGAGCAAAGAAGTCAAAATGGTACAGATAGAAGGCTGTTATAATTTTATAACATCTTACCTGATTATTCCATTGCTCAAATATTTTCATAATAATAATATGAGTGGAATGAAGAAAGTGATCGGCATGATTAATTTATAAAACGGTAAGCTGAGTTTACGGTTTGTATATCAGCAGTCCTAGTTTTGGTTTCGTGTTTTGATTGACGCTAATATAGAGAGCTACTTCCTTGAACGCACCTGCAAGTTGACACCTGGCTGTAGTCCTTTTGGTGTGTTTAAGCGTGATTTTTTTGGCCAACATGTTGGGGATGAGAGGCAACAACACAGTCAGTTTTCAATTCTGCTATTTCCTTTACGTCAGATTGTTGTGTCCCTAGGCATGTGCCGGTATCAAATTTTCATGCTGCGATTAATTGATTGAGCTTTTATCACGGTATACGGTATTATCACGATATTTAAATTGCACAAGAGAAACAGATGGATTGGGGGTATCTAAAAAAAACTTGCATCACAATGTGTAATTGTGATTGTCAAAACATTAATTTTATTTTTTAGTGACAACATGTTATAATGTTTACATGGTACAGTTACTGAGGCTACTGTTTGTATTATTGCTTAACACAATTTTCATGATTTCAATTAAATTCTTGGATTTAATTTCAATCTTGATTCAATATTGACTCATTTGGATAAATATAGGTAGGCTACAGTAGATAGCCTGCATTTAAATTTTTCTCAAGAAAAAGTATATCTCACATAATGCTGTAAACACAGAGAGAAATTAAATATAATGCATACAATATAAATATAATAATAATATAAATATAAAAATGTAATATGCCGTAATTTTCATTATAATAACAATTATATAATGACAAGTAAACATATATTAAAATATGTAATATAGTGCACATATTTAGCAAAATACATAGCTATTTTCTTATAGTCAACTAACATTAAATGGCTTTCCTGAGGTAAATGTAACGTTCTGTGACATAATTGTTCTCCTGCAGTGTTATTGACCTCTTTCCGTGGATGAAAAACACTGATTGATCGAAGGCATGTACCTTTCGGTGGGTTGTACTGTATCTTTAATAAAAAGTAACAGATGATCTGTTTATTTGAACTGAGGCGCTCGATCTGTCACGTCATTTACAAGCACCAAAACAGTATTTATTGTCTGAATTTCGTTATAAAACCTGAGAGCTGATATTTTTTTCATATCAAAAGTAACCTGCTCTGTCTAGTCTGTCGGTGTCAGTGTCCTCTTTGCTCCGCGATTTTTCTCTGCGTGAGAAAATGGATGTGTGGCGCGAGACCGTGTGAAAGTGTCAATTGCGTGAGTCTCAAGCTGCTGAATGCGTGAGAGTTGGCAGCCATGCGGGGGATAGTCGGCAGCGTTCCTCCTTCCGCCGTGCTTCTTTTCCACGTGAGGATTGTTTACATTAGACTAGAGTGCGCACTGCATGCACACAGTGCTTCTACATGTGATGTGGGGATTGTTTAAATCAAAGTGCGCACGTGTTTTGCGCAGCATATACGCATTGTTTTTTTTAAGCGGTTGATGGAAAATAAGCTGATGCGCGTTCTAAAAATCTAAATTCGGATCTATTATTTTTCACGGTATTTCGAAGTCCCCGCGATAACAATATCGTGCATATTCATTACCGCGATTTATCGCATTACCGAATACCGGCACATGTCTATGTGTCCCTACACTTAAAGCGAGGTCCTGACTCTCTGTGGTCATTAAAATTCTCATGGAAGGTCTAGTAAAGAGTAGGGGTGTAACCCCGGTGTTCCCTGCCAAATTCCCTCCATAGGTGCTTATCAATTATGACCTCCTGATAATCCCCATCCATTAAATTGGCTCTATCTCTCTCTTATTCACCTATAGCTTGTAGGTATGTAACGATTCACAACAACGCAACCGGTTGAAAATCGATAAAAATGTGTGACGATTCAAGTCGGTTGAAATGTTAAACAAATCGCGATACACGTTTTAAACAGCAGGGGTGTTTACTGTATAGCCTACTGTGAAGTTGTGAACCTCGCTTTACAGGCACAATAGCAGCAAGCACACTGGCCCGAAGCTAGCGAGTGTTTTCACTTAATTCATGGAACTTGATCTTGTGTGAGCCAAGCTCAACTTCCATAGGAATGTACTGAAAACTTTTGGATTGCTCCGCTCGCGCCAGTGTGTGCCATTGACTGGTGTGCACACGCCGTCAAACACATGGCGACGGCAAGCGTAGATGTTGACGATGACTCATTCAAATCGGAGGTGTGCCGGAATTTTGACTTTCCGTAGACTAATAATAATCACCACCGTGAGAAGCACCAAGTGACCTCCGTTTTCATGGAAAAGGCATTTATTTATACGACAAGTGCGAGAGCCCTCATGATATTGACAAACTCCTCATCCAATCAAAGGCAAATTACCACATGTTGCTATCACATGTCCAGGTGATGTTTGAAAAAATGCTGCTAGAAGTTTGTAAACATGCATAGAGGGAAACCTGCAAGCACTAGGAGCAGCCATTTCATTTGCACTCTGAGTCTGCACACTTCACAATGGATCCAAAGAGGGTGAAACAAAGGTTTTACAGTGTTTTGGAAGTTGTAGAAGAACTTTCCAAGACGGGTGAAGAAGACTCTGAAGGAGAAGAGAATGAGTCCAGCAATGATGAGCCAGACATTTTGGAAGGGAGGGGTAAGTTTCTACATTTCTATATAAATCTCCCTCTCTCTCTTTCTATATATATATATATAAGTGTGTGTGTATAAAAATAAAACGTTTGCTTGGGTGCAGTATGTAAATGTAACATGATGCTACTTACATGGACTTATTTTACTTGTATTTACTTACATTTTACTTATATTTATAATAGGTGTCCAGATAATACTGATGATGAGGAATGGACTGCTGAACCAACCTCATCATTTCCATCATCATCAGGTGCTGCTCCTAGCAATTTTGAAGACCGACTGAGAGCTACAACCAGTGGAAGACAAGTGAGAAGCAGTGCAAGAGGAAGAGGAAGAAGCAGTGTAAGAATAAGAGAGAGAAACAGTGTGAGGGGAAGAGGAAGAATCAGTGTGAGAGGAGAAGAAGCAGTGTGAGTGGAAGAGGAAGAAGCAGTGTGAGTGGAAGAGGAAGAAGCAGTGTGAGAGGAGAAGAAGCAGTGTGAGTGGAAGAGGAAGAAGCAGTGTGAGGGGAAGAGGAAGAAGTGTGAGAGGAAGAGAAAGAGGAAGAAGTGTGAGAGGAAGAGGAAGACAGATACTCTCTCTGATACTCAAGAGAGATGGCATGGTTCGGACGAGCCTGACATTGTACCACCTGAGCCCATATTCAAGCCAAAATGTACGCCTGGGCCTCAAGTTATCATTTCTAAAGATTACAGCCCTCTAGAGTTATTTCAACTCTTTTTTTCATCTGATGTCTGCCAGACCATTATAAAAAACACAAATGCCTACTCTGCTGAGCACCAGAACAGCACAAGAAGACTAAAGCAGGAGATGAGCCAAAAGCATTTGTTTAGTTTCCTTTCAGTTGTTCTGTACATGGGTCTGGTAAAGCTACCAGCAGTACCAGACTACTGGAATGGATCTAGGCTTTTCAATTTGAGCTTCCCGGCATCAGTCATGTCCTGCAGAAGATTCAAGGCAATCTCCAATGCGCTTCACATTAGCGATCTAAAGGTGGATGCGGAAAATATAAAAAAAAAGAGGTACACCTGATTACGACCGCCTGTGCAAAGTGAAGCCCTTATATGTGCAGCTTCGTGACCGGTGCAAGAGCTTCTTTCATCCTGACCAAAACATCTCAGTGGATGAAAGAATGGTAGCTTCCAAAGCACGGATCAGTCTGAAGCAGTACCACAGGGACAAGCCAACGAAATGGGGGTATAAGCTCTTTGTTCTTGCAGATTCACAACTTGGCTATACGTGGGATTTTTTTATTTACGAAGGAAAATCCCCCACAACTCAAAACCCACAGAACAAGGGGCAGAGCAATGAATCTGTAGTAGCTTTAGTCAATCCCAATGTCTTGGGTACTGGCTACAAGCTCTATGTAGATAACTTCTATACAACCCCAATGCTCTTCCGAGATCTCCTTGAAAAACGGATCTTCGCCTGTGGGACCATCAGAAGCAACAGGATAGGCTTCCCCCAAACCACTGAAAATAAACTGCCCAAAAAAGCCCCTCGTGGGTCCATTAGGTGGATCAAGGATGACAAACTTCTGTTTGTTGAATGGAAGGATACGAGAGAACTTATGATGTGCTCCTCCATCCATTCAGCTAATGGAAACCAGACGGTGCAGAGGAGGGTCAAGACACCTGATGGGCAATGGGTAGAAAAGACGGTCCCCATTCCTGCTGCAGTGTCTGACTACAACAAGTGAGTAGAATTTATTCTCTGGTGTGTTCCAAAAAAATGTGCAGAAGTGTTCATATTTATATATTGACTTTGTTTGTGTATGCTTTTCACACAGGAACATGGGAGGTGTTGACATGTCTGATGCCCTCATTGGATGTTACACCATCCTTAGAAAAACCAGAAAGTGGTACCGGTCTCTCTTTTACCATTTTGTGGACATCGCTGTCGTAAACGCCTTCATCATTCAACAGCAGCTGGCTAAAATAAAACAAAAGGCGGCAAAAAGTCAGAGGGAGTTTCGAGAAGCTCTGGTCAGTCAGCTTGCTGACTGGATGCCACCACCTGCTCCACCTGCTTCCTCTGCTACACCTGCTCCTCCTGACTCCCAGCATGCCTGCCACAAGCCAAAGCACATCTCTACCTCAAAACGTGCTTTCAGAAGGAAGTGCAGAATGTGCCAAATGAAGACACCAGTCTTCTGCCCTGCCTGTGATGCTGCTCTCTGTTTCCTGCCAGAGCAGGATTGCTTTAATAACTGGCATGACAAGAAAAGCCTGTAACACCATCAAATGTAGAGTTGTAAATAGTTGTATATAGTTATGTCATGTATTAATAATATAAATATACATGTATATAGTTATTTATAGTAATAGTGATCGTGAGATAGTAGTAGTAGTCAAGTTTATTGCCATATGCACAGTAAGGAAAACAAGTTTCCCTGCACAATGTGGTTTCAGTAGTAGTTGTTTTTATCATATATGATCATATTAAAATTTGTATATTTCATGTTTTAAAAAAAATCATTTACAACCTATCTAGAAAGTTTTGTTGCCGTTTTGAATAAAAAAAATTGTAAATCAAATCAGTCGTCCATTACAAATCATTCAAGGAGCATAACTAGTACCTAGTGGACATTGTTAGTATAGCGATTACAAATAACACAGAAACCTTATTTTTTGGGATATCAATGTCAAATTTGGAACAAAACTTCTTTAGACCTAAAGCTTTTAATTTAACATGAAATTAAATTCAACACATATTTAAATTTTTTTTTTAAAATAAAATATAAATAAATATTATATAAAAAAATTTATTACAACAAATTTAAACAGCTATAACTTTTTTTGTTTTTAATTTTAACTTCTTTCACTTGTACAATAAACTTCAAAGTGTCCTTTAAAAAACGAGCCCAAAAATACGTTCATATTCCAAACCAATTCCTAATTTCAATGTAGTTTTTTTATTTGACAAATATATTTTAAAATTAAAAAGAAATAATAAAGGGACACTTTTTCATTTATAATTTCTTAATTTAATCACTGACAAAAAAATCGTGAGAAAATCGTATCGTGAAACCAGTATCGTGAATCGGATCGCATCGTGAGTTGAGTGAATCTTTACATCCCTAATAGCTTGTGTGTATTAGGGTTGCAATGGCTCTCTGTAAAAAATCCACCCACGGATCGGCCCGCATTCTATACATTGGATAATGTATGTTTCTGTTAGGGCTGCACGATTAGGGGAAAATGTCATATTGCGATTATTGAGGTCAATACTGTGATTGCGATATAATAAACATTTATTAGGCTTCAAAAAATATAACAGCTTTTAATTTAAGTGAACTCTTAAACAATCCTCACATAAACCCATAATAATATTACCCATATTTACCTGTGCCCTTCCTGTCCTAACAGGTAGGACATATATACAGAAACTGAATGGAGGTTATGAAACAGTCTGCACTGCATAAATTATAAATTATATATATATATAGACTAATCCTTATTAAAGGAGAACTCTGGTCAATTTTAACATTGACCTAATTTCTTTGTACATTTGGAGTGCTGTCAGTACAGACAAAAACGACAAAAATCGGTGTTGCCTAAACCGTGTTATCCTCTTTTTAAAATTCGCACCCTGTTGACTTCAATGGGGCAAGTTCTAAACCTGATTTTAGCCTCTTAACATCCTTGATTTGTCATTACGAGTGCACAGCCATGTGAGTGGTGTTATTAAGAGTGACCACGGTCAATATGGCTGCAGTAGATGTGAAAGATATTAATAAAAATGATGTTAATTCAGCCATCTCACATACCTGTATTTTACTTCCTGTTTTCGGTCAAAGTCTACAGTAATCGATTGATCGCGATTGATTGAGATTTTAAAAAGAGGATAACACGGTTTAGGCAACACCGATTTTTGTCGTTTTTGTCTGTACTGACAGCACTCCAAATGTACAAAAAAATGAGCTCAATGTTAAAATTGACCGGAGTTCTCCTTTAAAGCTACAAAGGCTACAGTGAGTAATTTTCTCTGTTCCCTTTGTTCTTTGATTAACTTAACTGGCAGAAAGCTTTATTGGCCGCTGGCCAATACATCCATCATAATACTGCTCTTATATTATGAAGATACTCGACAAAACAACATTTTGGCATAATTGTGTGTTATTGTTCGTTCAAGCGCGAAAGAGAACTGTATTCTGGTGCGCGTCTTTCTGTGAGTCACAGTCAGGACATTCACAGGCAGCACGCTCTCTTTTGATTTGTCCGCATGAATGGTTTAAAGGCATTTGCAAGAAAAAGAGTGGGATTAATTAACACTAACCAAAGGATGACAAAAAATAGCAAATGCTGCGTTAATTGCGTTAACAGCCCTAATTTGTTTATTTCATATAAAATCACAGCATTTTGCGTCATATAACCGAATAGGCTTGATATTGCGATTGTGATATGATTAATCGTGCAGCACTAGTTTTTGTTGATGGTTACGCATTCTGGCTTTCCAATACGTTACAACAGCGATGATCAAAAACGTGGATAAACTGGTCACCCTTTGTAAACTTTGTTCAATAGGAGTGCTGCACACTCTAATATGATCATTCATTTAAGCCGTCATCACTCGGGTATTGATAGCGTGCGAGCACAGGTTAGACCAGAACAGCACGTTTTTCCCTTGAACATAGCACATAGGCTACTTTCCCGTACCGAATGATTCATGTGCCACTAAAACTTGTCATGTGCCACTAAAATTTGTGCCATGTGCCGACGGATTTTGTGCCATATGCCAGTAAAACTTGTGTCATGTGCCGAAGAATTGCGTCATGTGCCACTAAAACTTGTGTCATGTGCCGAAGAATTGTGTCATGTGCCACTAAAACTTGTGCCATGTGCCGACAGATTGTGTCATGATGTGCCACTAAAACTTGTGTCATGTGCCGAAGAATTGTCATGTGCCACTAAAACTTGTGCCATGTGCCGACAGATTGTGTCATGATGTGCCACTAAAGCTTGTGTCATGTGCCGACAGATTGTGTCATGATGTGCCACTAAAACTTGTGCCATGTGCCGACAAATTGATTCTATTGGCTTTTGGCTAGCTTAGTTGGGGACATTTAATTTTATATTTAACAATATCATTACAACATTCTTTTCCTGTTATCTCTGTAAAGCTGCTATGAAACAATCTGCATTGTGAAAAGCGTTATATAAATAAAGGTGACTTGACATGTACAACTAAAACTTGTTCCATGTGCCGATGGATTGTGTCATGTACAACTAAAACTTGTGCCATGTGCCGATGGATTGTGTCATGTGCCACTAAAACTTGTGCCATGTGCCGATGGATTGTGTCATGTGCCACTAAAACTTGTTCCATGTGCCAATGGATTGTGTCATGTGCCACTAAAACTTGTGCCATGTGCCGATGGATTGTGTCATGTGCCACTAAAACTTGTGCCATGTGCCGACGGATTGTGTCATGTGCCACTAAAACTTGTTCCATGTGCCGATGGATTGTGTCATGTGCCACTAAAACTTGTGCCATGTGCCGACGGATTGTGTCATGTGCCACTAAAACTTGTGCCATGTGCCACTAAAACTTGTTCCATGTGCCGACGGATTGTGTCATGTGCCACTAAAACTTGTGCCATGTGCCGATGGATTGTGTCATGTGCCACTAAAACTTGTTCCATGTGCCGATGGATTGTGTCATGTTACACTAAAACTTGTTCCATGTGCCGACGGATTGTGTCATGTGCCACTAAAACTTGTGCCATGTGCCGATGGATTGTGTCATGTGCCACTAAAACTTGTCATGTGCCGACGGATTGTGTCGTGCCACTAAAACTTGTCATGTGCCGACGGATTGTGTCATGTGCCACTAAAACTTGTGCCATGTGCCGATGGATTGTGTCATGTGCCACTAAAACTTGTGCCATGTGCCACTAAAACTTGTTCCATGTGCCGACGGATTGTGTCATGTGCCACTAAAACTTGTGCCATGTGCCGATGGATTGTGTCATGTGACACTAAAACTTGTTCCATGTGCCGACGGATTGTGTCATGTGCCACTAAAACTTGTGCCATGTGCTGATGGATTGTGTCGTGCCACTAAAACTTGTCATGTGCCGACGGATTGTGTCATGTGCCACTAAAACTTGTGCCATGTGCCGATGGATTGTGTCATGTGCCACCAAAACTTGTCATGTGCCGACGGATTGTGTCGTGCCACTAAAACTTGTCATGTGCCGACGGATTGTGTCATGTGCCACTAAAACTTGTGCCATGTGCCGATGGATTGTGTCATGTGCCACTAAAACTTGTGCCATGTGCCGACGGATTGTGTCATGTGCCACTAAAACTTGTTCCATGTGCCGACGGATTGTGTCATGTGCCACTAAAACTTGTGCCATGTGCCGATGGATTGTGTCATGTGCCACTAAAACTTTTCCATGTGCCGACGGATTGTGTCATGTGCCACTAAAACTTGTGCCATGTGCCGATGGATTGTGTCATGTGCCACTAAAACTTGTTCCATGTGCCGATGGATTGTGTCGTGCCACTAAAACTTGTCATGTGCCGACGGATTGTGTCGTGCCACTGAAGCTTGTGGACATGGACAATACTCAAACAAAACAGAAATAGAAATATATAAATGCACATAATAATACAAATAATAATTTCACAGAATTATAATTATAATAATAATAATAAACGCATATAAACAATAAAACAAATCACTAAAAATAAACCGCTACATCAGGAATGCTTTCAGATCCTTCCTGATGTTAGAAAGTCGTTTGACTGTGCTAAAGCTAGTGTACGCATAAAAAAACCGGAAGTATATTTCTACCTTTATTCGCATGTGAACAAAAGCACATAACTTATTGGTTAGTCTGCTTTTTTCAGAGTGCAATAAAGAGATTAGAACACCTCTGTAAAAAAATCTGTCACATTAGTTAGTTTCCGTTTCCACAAAAAAGTACTAGGGCTGTCAAAATGGCTGAAAAGCTCAAATCAAATTTCTTTCTTAAATATTGGCAAAATTCGAATTATATTCGAATTCTAAAGGCAAAACTTAATGTTACAGGAAAAAATGACTGTATTGTCTCCTGTGCCCACAAGAGGGTGCAATCGAGCGCAATAAGCAAATATAAACCAAATCAGTCATCAGATCTGTAATTGAAATGGAATTCCCTTTTTAAAGTGCATTAACTCTTGAAACATTTGTTCTTAAATAAAATATAATTTCCTTAATGTGCATGCAAGGAAAATTAGGCATAAAACGGTGTAAGTGCATCAGTAACCTGAGAAAACACGCTTCAACCGACATTGTAATGTAATACATGAACACAAAATAGCATTCACAACACATTCAGAATCAATTTCTACTCACTACACATCTACATATTGTTTGTCATAAACACCAGATGCTCAACTTGATCTGCAGCGAGTGCTGAGCACCTTTTGCTGATGAAAAAACACACGCTCAATCTCTGACCGATGTTCCAGGTATGGTCAAGTATGTCGATTTTTGCCACCGACTGAGGGTTTTTATTTAGGCGAAATGGAAAAACTCACATGACTTTCTAACATTTAAAGAGAAGTAAATAACTGTTAAAGTTATCCAATGGGAAAAACATCTCAAGCCAGAGTAAACAACACAGGCAAACAGGACAAACTGTGTTAAACTGAAATCTGAAATATTGATTATTAATCGGTTAAAATAAAACTTGTTTGTGTTTTTGGCAGAACTACCAGAAAGCATTGGGAAGGAGAGGACAGAGATAAAGCCAGTGATGCAGAATGAAACCTCATGATACTGAAGAATAAAGAGGTTGGTGTTTATTCTTGAGTCCTCATTCATTTATCATGCTGGAGAAAATGCTGATACTCGCTAGATTTACATTGTTTCAGGTCGAGAAAAAAAAAACAGACTAAAGCGCATAACCCAAGTGTATTATTCTGACTTGGAACTTTTAAACATTTTATTTCTTTCAAGTGCAAGTGGCGCCCTCTATTGTACTGGCATGGATTTGCTTTAACTTCAGTCGCCCTCTATTGTACTGGCATGGATTTGCTTTAACTTCAGTCCAACACGTATTGACGTTTGGTTTGAAAGGACCGCCTGACAACAAATTCTCACATTTTTGCTGGCCAATCAGCTTGTGCCGTGTAGGAAACTATGTCAAGATTAGATGTCAAACCTGGACCATCTAGAGGTTCATGAGTCATGACCAAACTAGTGATTTATAACACAAATCATCTTCATGACATTAAAATAGATCATAATCGTGCACAGCAGTTGTCGACCAGATTTGATGGGATTAAAATCACTATTAATCTCATCACTGATCTTGACTTTAAGCTTCACTTTTCACTTCACGTTTGTCTCCCATTTGAAATCTCCCATTATTTAATGTTTCTTTTAGACCTGCTGGACGTGAACAAGGAAGAAAAAATAGAAGCCAAAAATCACATGAGATTCACGTGAGAATTTACACTGGGAAGAAGCGGTTAATTAAAGGAGTAGTTCACTTTTTAAAAACTTTTGCTGATAATTTACTCACCCCCATGTCATCCAAGATGTCCATGTCTTTCTTTCTTCAGTCGAAAAGAAATTAATGTTTTTGATGAAAACATTCCAGGATTTTTCTCCATATAATGGACTTCAATGGTAGCCAAACGGTTCAAGGTCTAAATGACCGTTTCAGTTCAGCTTCAAAGGGCTTTAAACGATACCAGACGATGAATAAGGGTCTTATCTAGAGAAACGATCTATTTAAAAAATAAATAAAAAAGTTAAAGTTTTGTAGGCACAAATGCTCGCCTTGCGAACTCTCCTGTTCGAACTCGTTCATCAAAATGAACAAATCTTTTTTCGAGTCATTGACTCGAAAAAAGATTCGTTCATTTTGATGAACGAGTCAATGACTAAAAAAAAAGATTCGTTCATTTTGATGAACGAGTCAATGACTCGAAAAAAGATTCGTTCATTTTGATGGACGAGTTCGAACAGGAGAGTTCGCAAGGCGAGCACTCGCCTGACGCTGCCTGTGAGTTTCGAATCGCAGCTGGGATTGCTCCATATGAGGCCGCTTCACGGCCCAGTCCCAAAATGGGCATGGCAGAACAGCACCCACCGGGTTTCCAGAAGCATCTGTGGTCTTTTCATTCAATTCACATCCCAGGCGTGCTCAATCGTGCAGCCGACGAGCTCTCACTACAGACTACGCTTCCAGGAGAATGGAGACTCCACCCCTGCTCTGTCCAACTAGAGACGCTTCGGAGTTGCACAGGTCAATCTGTTTGCCTCTCCGGACCCGTCACATTGCCAGTTGTTGTACTCCCTATCCGAGGGGCCCCCTTTGCACGGACGCGCTGGCACACAGTTGGCCCTACGCAAATATGCGTTTCCCCCAGTAAGCCAACTCACACAGACACTATGCAAGGTTTGCGAGGATGAGAGCAGCAGGTCTTGCTAGTTGCACCCTTTTGGCCCAACCTGGACCTGGTTCCCAGAACTCATGTTCCTCACGACAGCCCCTCCCTGGTGCATTCCTCTGAGGAAGGACCTGCTTTCTCAGAGACGTGGCATCCTATTGCACCCACGTCTAGACCTCTGGAAACTCCACATCTGGTCTCTGGACGGGATGCGGAGGACTTTGGTGGTCTACCCCAATTGGTGGTAGACACCATCACTTCGCTAGAGCCCCCTCTACGAGGCGAATCTTGAAGATTCTTTTGCAAGTTTCAAACTTAGTCTCATTATTTGATACATTAAGTATCCTTAATCCTTTTAAAGAAGGGCGTGTTTCAACTAAACTGATGGTTTGCTCAAGGCTGTTGATCTGCTGAATTTCAAACAATGCAATAACTTCTTGCTTTCCTGTATTTGTCAGAATTAGAGTCGTAGATCCAAATGCAAGCAAGCAGTTTATTATGAACAGGTACAGAACTCTAAACTGTCACAATCCCGATATAGAGAATACAGTGACTGGAAACAACACAGCAAGGACTCAGACCGAAGGCTGGTTGAAGAGAACTCCAGACGATCTCCCAGAAGTCTGGATGCACAAAAAAGATTGAGGAAATAACTCCGCTAAGAAACTGGGACACAGAAACTAGGTGAGAGAACACAAACAAGAGTGACGAACCGACACCAAGCATAATCAGCTCCAGCTAGATAAAGGCAACTAACAAGCAGTAGCTGCTGTGAAGGCTGATTGAGTGATCAGCTGGTTATTTGGCAACAAACAAGCGCTACACACACACAGAGCCCACACCTACAAACACACCAACAGATAGCCAAAATGAACACACGGATCGATGAACCGTGACAGTAACCCCTCCCCTAAGAGTGCCTCCTGGCACTCCCAGGAGAGCCTACCTGGCGATTGTAATCATCGATAAGGGAGTGATCCAGTATGTCCCTAGCAGGAACCCAACTTCTCTCCTCTGGACCATAACCCTCCCAGTCCACCAGGTACTGAAATCTGCGTCCCCTCCTTCTCGAGTCCAGAATGCGATTGACCGAATAAGTAGGTTCCCCATCTACGAGTCGCGGCGGAGGGGGAACCGGGGCTGGCGGATTAATGTGTGAATGAAACACAGGCTTTAATTTGGAGACATGAAAAACGGGGTGAATTCTCCTATACGCAGGAGGGAGTTTGAGGCGGACTGCCACCGGACTAAGAATCTTGGCGACAGTGAATGAGCCAATGAATTTGGGAGCTAACTTGTTACATATGGAGCGGAGAGGAATGTTCTTGGAAGAAAGCCACACTTTTTGACCCACGACGTAAACAGGAGGCTTTGACCGGTGGCGATCGGCCTGAGCCTTTGTGCGCGCCCCCACTTGAAGCAGAGTCTTGCGGGCTCTACTCTAAGCGTGAGCGGAGGGGACCGCGACTTCGGATTCCAGACTGGGAAAAATAGAAGGCTCGTACCCAACGCTACACTCAAATGGAGATAGGCCCGTGGAGGACACTGTTAACGAGTTATGTGCATACTCAACCCATGAGAGCTTCTGGCTCCAGGAGGAAGGATTCTAAGAAACCAAACGTAACACTTTTTTTAAGTCTTGGTTGGCACGCTCGGTCTGGTCGTTGCTCTGAGGATGAAACCCAGAAGAAAGACTGACACTCGCCCCCAATAAACGATAAAACTCTCCAAAATTTGGAAATAAATTGGGGACCCCTGTCAGAGACCACATCCATCGGGAGGCCATGTAAACGATAGACGTGATCTACGACAGCAAACGCTGTCTCCTTGGCAGATGGTAATTTTGGGCAAGGGAATGAAATGAGCCGCCTTCGAGAGACAGACAGCGGTTGGAGTAACCCATCCGGTGGGCGATTGGATGTCTTACCACAAGCACAGACCGAACATGCCAAAACAAAACTTCGAATGTCACAAGCCATGGAGGGCCACCAGAATTGTTGCTTGACCAAAAAACTGGTGCGATTGACTCCTGGATGGTATGCTATGTTGGAACAATGACCCCAACAATTACTTAGGACCGTAACCCCTCCGGTACGAATAAGCGACTCGGTGGACACTCGGGCGGAGCCGTTACCCCTTCTAAGGTCGAACGGACCTTCGACTCGGATCTCCCATACGGGTGTGAAGACAATGAGTCTCTCAGGAAAATTCGAACGGAACTGTCAAAAACGTGAGATAAAGCATCGGACGATACGATAAAGAAAACTGAAAGCGACCGAAAAAAGTGCCCACCGATCCTGCCTGGAGTTGAGTCCGAAGGCTGGCTGAGGAAGCTGATATCAACCTCAGGAAGGCTGAGGTTGATAACCCAAGATATGATGGAAAGAGAAGTGGCTGATTCGCTCACACACTCGGCCTCACAGAGCTCTGGATCGCCTTTGCAGGTGGAAAAAACTACAGGGACATTCCTGCTCATGAAATCAGCAAGGATCTTGGTCCCCAGAAGTCACTGGCCTTACCAATCTTCCACGCTTTAACAGGCTGTGACACAACCTCAACCTTCCTGGGCCATGGGAAAAAGAGTGCATGGGCAGCTTGGGAGGCAACACCAGATCTCACAGAATCCCTGGTTACCCTCACCTTGAAACCTGAACAGATCAACAATGACTTCCATGTCCAAAGACTGGAGCGTATGATCGTCATCATGCACAGCGAGAGCTGTGGTTCCAGCAGCGTAGATGAAGCTTGACATCACCTTTTCTCGAATGTGTAGCAATAATCAGATGGCCAGCTCTGGTTTAGTTGTTTAAATTAACTAGATTCTAATTAGTAAACACCCCTCCATTGTTCTGGACTGCAACACAAGCAAAGGATTGTTTTGAATTGATTAAATCATTGACTCTTATTCGCACATGCTGCGTTTTTTCTCTAATGAATAAACAAAGGAATGCCCTGTTTACGACATGTGACCAAAAGGACATGTGACTCGAGATGGCATCTCACGAGTCTGGCCGAAGACCATGCGGAGAACGGGGTCTCCCCGAATTTGATCACCTCACAAACAGAACATTGTGTAATGAGTGAGCTGGAGCTCCTGAACTCTGAAGAACAATCACACACACACAGTAATGTACACTCATACACAAACTTTAAACATTAAAACTTAGAATATAAGCATGTCATGTTTCATGTGTGTTTCCCAGTTTATATTCACTTTGTGTATGACGTGTGTTTGAAGGAATGAACTTGCTTTGAAGGAACTAAATGCTTATAAAATGCATATCTTATGGTTCGCGCAAACAGAGGCGTGAACCCAGTTTTTCCATAAAAGACTGACCCCAAGAAGTCCTACAGAGAGCTTTTTTCCCTGTGAGAGGTTTCCGGTTCCATGGCTCCTTAAGAGAGCTTTACGCCGCGTTTCTCCGTTTTCTTTAATCTTTCTTTATTTTCGTCTTCGGACTTTTCTTACGTTTAGTTTCAGTGAAATGAACGTAATCGGCAACTTCAACTTTAAAGAGACTCTTTGAACCAACCAGCAACTGCACCTCAAAGGACATTCAAACTAACGTGCTTTGCCCGCTCTGAAAGACCACGTGAACGCGTGACACGAGGACAGAGACACACACACACACGCTTTCGTTCTCAGCCACACGAGAAAGAATCATGCAAGTATCGTAATTCCTATCGATCTAAATGCTTTAAGATCTGTTTCCCCATTCAGGGGATTTTATCTTTGTGTCTCTCTAAGGGTTACGTTGTCTGTGATTTTTGCCATGCTGCGATCACCCCGGTGATCTCTCTCATCCTGACCTTTGGGTTCACTTTCTCCCATTCATTTCTCCCTCTCTCTCACTCTCTCTCTCTCTCTCTCTCTCTCTCTCTCTCTCTCTCTCTCTCTCTCTCTCTCTCTCTCCCCCTCATTTTTATCTTCCTCTCTCATCCAATTTATTTCGTGTTTGTAATGTTTTTCGTTTTTTTTGTTCGGGTGTATACACATATATATTCTGTGTGAAATTGTAGTTCAATGTATTATTAGGCCAATTATTAAAACCATATTCTTGATTGCTTTCTGTCTAAAAGGCTCATATTTACAAGTCAATGAAAAGATTGATCTATATCTACAAAGCTTTACAATTTGTTACTATTTCAGTAACCTAAATTTTATAAACACAGGAAAATTACTGTTCACGGCCAGAAAATGTATATTTCTTGGAGTTTATAAAAAGGGATAACTTTGTTGAGAAATTGATAAGTTAATCTTACAGCCGTTTGCTGGACAAACCGATTTTTTGATAACTAAATTAATTCCCTTAAAGTTATCTCATATAATCGATCTGTAATGAGACCATTGATATATGAATGAGGAATTATAATTCGTTGTGATTTATCATTCATATATACAATCGATCTATTTTCAATTTCGATAATTTAACTGTAACATGCAAGATATTAATCATATTCATGATTAATTATTAAAATTCCCTATAAATAATTTGAGCTAATTAATGCAAAACTCAATGTTGCTACAAATGGTACCAAGTCTCTCGAGAACCTGCCTCCCACCCAAGCTGCACTGATTCAGCACATCAAAAGAGCACTGCTGCAGGCCAGCTTCTACTAGAATCAGGCAACCGCTGTGCAGCAAGATATCCCAGAGTTCAATGCATGGTGATGGTATCGGGACTCTACGAGCAAGACTTGAGAACCTTACTGGACTAATCTCGGAGACGCCAGTAAAGCCTGCTCCATTCTCCTCCACTGTGGCTGCAAGACAGCATGTAGAGGGCACTGTAAGTGCTGTAAAGCCAGAGTTTGTTGCACTTCTCGTTAGCCTCTTTAGCATAATTGCCTAAGACATATTTCAAATAAGAATGACTTAGGCAATTATGCCATGAGGCTAACGATATGTGCATGTGAGGGTGCTTGTACAAAAAATGATGGTGGAGATGATGAGAGATCCGGTGAGTGTGAGTGATAATGAAAATTCAGCTGAGAGACCATGAGAATTCACTGTTGTTGTTTTTTTATGTTATTGCTGTTTTTTTGTTGTTGTGCTAAGCAAACCTTTAATTGTTTTGGACAAATTGACTATATTATTCTTTTAACAACTTGACATAATATAAATATTGCCTTGCAATAATAATTATGTCTTCTTTCTTTTATGATTACACTTTGAAATGTATTTACCTGTGGTACACTGAAAAGCATTTAACTGTTTTTTTTTTTTTACATTTCACAGAAAATTAATCAACATTGAGAATAACCTTCAAAGTTGTGGTAAAAAAAAAGTATTTTCAGCTACAGTCTTAAAAAGAATACAGGTTCCAGACTTAAACAAGCATGAATATTAATATGACAACTGTCTTCCTGTGGTCAATAAGCATAAAATAGACACCACATCCTCATTTGTAGCTCATTTGGTTCAAAATTTGTAGCCAAAACCCTTTTTCAGACAGCGACCATATCAAATTTGGGGGGTCCTGATATACCCAATCATAAATGTAAGTATTCCTATGGGTTTCCCATGGTCAAAAAAAGGTAAAATACACGTCAAGTTTGTATTTGTATTTTATCTTGCTCAAAAGCTATAGCAAGATAAAATACAAATTTTCCCTTTCAGGCGGCGAGATCCTTTCAGGCGGCGGCCATATTGGATTTGGCCGCCACCTTGGTCTCAGGGACCATTGGCTCGGGCACCCTGGCTAAATCATTTCAGTATGCCTTCAGCTACATCTGTGCCAAATTTGGTGCTTGTAGATGAATTTGCGCAAACAATGGGGTGTAAGGCCCCATCCTACAGCCCAAACTGCTTTTTTGGACAGTGGCCATATTGGAATTGGAGGATCAAGGGGTCCAGATATACTGGGTCATAAATATAAACATTCCTATGTGTTTTTCTCATGATCAATTAAGCTGAAAAACATATCAAGTTTGTATTTGTAACTCATGTGGTTCAAAAGTTATAGCCGGAACCCTTTTCGGGCAGCGGCCATATTGGATTTGGCGGCCATCTTGGCCTCGAGGGTCGCTGGCTCCGGTGTCCTAGCTAAATCAGTTCTGTATGACCTGAGCTACATCTGTTTCAAATTTGGCACTTTTAGATGAATTTTCACGAAATATGTGCTTAAGGCCCCCAACTAATAACCCAGAAATGGAACAGACTGGGCATGGAACGAACATTTCTCCACCTTGACAAAAAGCCCATTCTCTAACAGCCTCTGGAGCACTCGCCTGACATGCTGAACGTGTTCCTGGAGAGAAGAAGAAAATATCAATATGTCATCCAGGTAAACATTTATGAATTGATCTACCATATCTCTCAGCACGTCATTCACGAGTGCCTGGAAAACCGCAGGGGAGTTGGACAGCCCAAAAGGCATGACCAAATATTCAAAGTGCCCCCTGGGGGTGTTAAAGGCAGTTTTCCATTCATCCCCCTTCCTTATGTGAACCAAATGATATGCATTATGTAAGTCCAACTTTGTTAAGATGGATGCTCCCTGCAACCTCTTAATACTTAAGAATAAGTATTCTTTAACGTGATGTTGTTCAACCCTCGGTAGTTAAGGTCGCAGAGAACCATTTTCTTCCCCACAAAAAAGAACCCTGCCCCCACTGGAGAAGAGGAAGGACGGATGAACCTGGATGTCAGAGAATCAGAAATGTATTTCTCCATGGCCTCCCTTTCTGGGGCAAAAAGTGAGTATGACTTGCCTTTAGGTGGAGACATACCTGGTAGTAAATCTATAGCACAGTCATAGTGACGATGCGGAGGGAGAGAAGCAGCCCGCGACTTACTGAACACCTCCTTCAGGTCAAGATACTCACGTGGCACATAAGATAAATCTGTGTGTTTATCCTGCAACACAGAACAAGACACAGAAGAACACGCAGACAATAAACAAGAAGCATGACAGGATTAACTCCAGAAGAAAACCGAATTCCTGCGCCAGTTGATATGCGGATTATGAAGTACCAACCAGGGATGACCTTGCAGACAGTCATTCAGGGATGACCTCAGAGAGTTTGCAGACTTTCTGTCAGATCTATTGGTCAACGTCAATAAAGCATTAATTTTTGTAGATTTTAACATACACATAGATAATTCTAATGATGCGTTAGGGGCTGCGTTTACAGATTTACTTAACTCCTTTGGGGTCAAGCAAAACGTCACTGGAACCAACTAATCGTCTTAATCATACACTCGATTTAATTATATCATATGGAACCGATCCAACCGATATAGATATCATTCCACAAAGTGATGATGTCACTGACCATTACATGGTAACTTGCATAATACGTACTGCTGTAATATGTCATGCTGCACCACGTTATCGACCAGGCAGAACAATCCTTCCAACCACCATAGATAATTTCTCAAATAGCTAATCTGATCTGTCTCAGCTGCTGCCTGAACCCAAACAAACAGATCTAAACGAACTAACTAGCACTATGAGCACCATTCTCTCTAGAACATTGGATATTGTTGCACCCATTAGATTAAAAAAGGTCCGAGAGAAAAGTAAAGCACCATGGTACAACAATACTACGCATGTTCTAAAGAGAGAACCCCGTAATTTAGAGCGTAAATGGAAACAAACTAATTTAGAGGTCTTTAGAATCGCATGGAAAGACAGTATGTCACGTTATAAAAAGGCTATAAAAACAGCCAGGGCTGAGCACCTCAGCAAACTAATAGAAAATAACCAAAACAATCCAAGGTTTTTATTTAACACCGTAGCTAGACTAACAAATAAACAGACGTCATCTGAACAAAATACCTCGTTACAGTTTAGTAATGATTTCATGAACTTCTTCACTGGGAAAATTGAAAGCATCAGAACCACAATTGTAAACGTTCAATTTTTGCTCGCGCCTTATAATTCAGCCTCAATTATCACCCCGCAAGAACAATTACAATGCTTTACAACTATAGAACAAAAAGAGATAAATAAACTTATCACTTCATCTAAAACAACAACATGTTTAATAGATCCAATACCCACTAAACTACTGAAAGAAGTGTTACCTGTAGTGGAAGAGCCTCTTCTCAATATTATTAAATAGTCTTTATCTTTAGGTCATGTTCCAAGAATGTTCAAGCTGGCAGTTATAAAACCTCTTATTAAGAAACCACAATTAGATCCAAATAACCTAGCAAATTACAGACCCATTTCAAATCTTCCATTTATCTCCAAAATACTAGAAAAGTTGTGTCCGCTCAACTGGCCTCTTTTTTGCAAGAAAATGACATCTATGAAAAGTTTCAGTCTGGATTCAAGCCACATCATAGCACTGAAACTGCACTCGTTAGAATCACAAATTTACTTTTAGCTTCGGACCAAGGCTGTATCTCAATACTAGTTTTACTTGATCTTAGTGCTGCGTTCGACACTATAGATCAATACACAATACTCTTAAATCGACTACAAAATTATACAAGTGTTCATATATTTCATATGTTAAAAAACAGCCTTTTTCCACCTTAGAAACATTGCTAAACTACGTAATATGCTATCAGTTTCTGATACAGAAAAGTTAGTTCATGCATTCATGACCTCGAGACTAGATTACTGTAATGCTTAATTAGCTGGTTGTCCTGCATCCTCAATAAACAAGCTATAGTTAGTGCAAAATGCAGCTGCTAGAGTTCTTACTAGATCAAGAAAATATGATCATATAACACAGATTTTATCATCACTACACTGGTTACCTATAAAGTTCCGTATCAATTACAAGGTATTGCTACTGACTTATAAAGCCCTAAATGGTTTAGCTCCAGTCTATTTAACAAATCTTCTATCGCCCTATAATCCATCGCGCTCTTTAAGATCACTAAATTCGAGGCTTTTGGTTATACCTAGGATATCCAGATCCACCAAATGAGGGAGAGCATTTTTACATTTAGCTCCAAAGCTCTGGAATAGCCTTCCTGATATTGTTTGTTGCTCAGACTCGCTCTCCCAGTTTAAAACTTGACTAAAGACGCATCTCTTCAGCCAGGCATTCATATAAATGTTTTTATCTTACAGTTACTGTAAATCCGGCCTCTAGTTCATAAACGCCAGAGGAGAACTGGCCCCCGACTGAGCCTGGGTTCTCCCAAGGTTTTTTTTCTCCATTAGGTCACCTGATGGAGTTTTAGGACACCAGTAGGTCACTTGATGGAATTTTTCGATTCCTTGGCACTGTTGCCTTTGGCTTGCTCAGTTGGGGATATTCAAATTAATTAACCAATCATTAATACCATTGATCAGCCTTACCAAACGTGGATGTTTTTTTCCACTAAGAAAGAAACATTGTTATTTTGATTGATACTTTGAAGCTGCTTTGATACAATCTATATTGTGAAAAGCGCTATATAAATATACTTGACTTGACTTGACCTTGCACCACAGGAGCTGAAGGAGTGTCATAATGTAATAAGAAGTCAATGTCTTCTGAATAGTTACCAGAGGTGATCAGTCTTAAGGTGACGGTAGAGTGTGTGACTGAGGGTAAAAGATGACCATTAAGAGCAACCACAGAAATGGGCTGGGAGAGCGCCACCACTGGTTTCTTGAGGCTGTGTGCCAGATCAATATCTAAAAAATTATTCTCGGCTCCTAGAATTATTCTCGGCTCCTAGTCTATTAGAGCCTCACAGTCGAAATGCTGACTCTGAAGTCTTAAACTCACTGAAAGATGAGTGGCAAAAAACAAAGAATTCAGTCTGTGCAACCCCACCCGTCAGCAACCTCTTACCTACTAACGGGTGCTGGCCTTTTAACGGACACTGCAGCACAATGTCCACAATAAAAACATAATCCTCTCTCTCTCCTCCTCTGCTTCTCCCGTGACGATAGGCAGGACCTGCCCAATTGCATGGGCTCAGGATCAGGAAGAAACATTGTAGATTTGTCTGGAGAATTAAAAACATGGTTAGGTGCACTTGT
The DNA here is from genome assembly GCA_029959095.1 of Rhinichthys osculus. Lineage (NCBI taxonomy): Eukaryota > Metazoa > Chordata > Actinopteri > Cypriniformes > Leuciscidae > Rhinichthys > Rhinichthys osculus. The sequence continues at coordinate 43,427,013 of JARWKJ010000007.1, forward strand.
AGAATAGTCTCGTGGTAACCGTCGACCTCGGCGATGTAATCTGGTATCCACTTGAACAGCCAGATCGATAACTTTATCAACCCCGGTGGGTAATTCCAATGCGTAGATCTCGTCCTTTATGTACTCAGAAAGTCAGTGTAAAAACATATCCCATTGGGCCTCGGCATTCCAGCCACACTCTGCAGCTAACGTGCGAAATTCGATTGAATAGTCTGTTGCCGTTCCTTCACCTTGGCGCAGTTCTGCTAGAAGATGCGCTGCGTCTCTGCCAGAAGCAGCTCGATCAAAAACCTTTCGGAGTTCAATAGAAATGGCTTGAAAGGACGCACAACACGGAAGTCTCTGTTCCCCAAACAGTCGTTCCCCAGCTGCCCGCTCTTCCCGCGAGCAAGGTAATCATGAAGGCAACCTGGGATTCCTCCATGGGAAATGCAGAAGGTTGAAGCGAGATGTATAACGAGCATTTGGCTAAAAAAGGACGACACAACTGGAGCTCACCGGAGAAGAATGCCGGAGGCGGAAGACGGGGTTCGGTGGGACGAATGGTCTGGATAACCGGAACGGGTGGATTAGTCACGTCCTGGTGTTGATTAGCCGCAGCAGCAGCCCCAATAGACAATTGACCTCTCGCCGGCCCCTCCCCCAAAAACGGCCATTGTCCAATCACAGATCATAGCAACCGTTACTATGTGAGCAGGTCCATCAAACATTGACTCCAAGCAAGATGGTGAAGCGGTGTGCCCACTGCGTTTGTAAATCGTACACTAGATACCCCGAGAGATTGTCTGGAGGAGTTGTGTTCTTTCCATTTCCAAAGCCAAAAACACAACGTGAGCAATGCCTACAATGGATAAAACAGTGTGGACAGTAGTGATGCGCGGGTCGGCTTTTTTTCCAACCCGCGGGTCCCGCTTTTATGAAATTATTTGGCCCGCCCCAGCCCGCACCGCACCACTGTATCTATTTTTACAACCCCCCCGCCCCACACCCGTGACCATTAAATAGACATATACTAGACATTGTAATGTAAATTAAAACAGCCTTTATTTCAGCCTGAAAGTGCTTGGAAACATCGCCCTGTAAACTGGCAACAACAGACGATTATGAATATGAACCATAAATCAGGTCATATTAATAAGGTACTAATAAACATTTTAAACATTTACAAAGCAGCGTTTGTATTCATCTAATAGGCTAAACCATTTTTTATTTCTTAGACCCCCCACAAATATGTCTTGACATGCTGGAAGTGCCCGTTTTGTGGCGCTACTGTTAGTATATTTTTCACACGAGTTGCACTTCAGGTTGCCGATACTACTGTTGTCTCCTGCTGCAACTGCTTCTGAGAACCGCTCCTAAACATTAGATTTAGCAGCCTGACCTTTTTTTTCTTTTAATCATGTAAATTCCCGACCTCAATTCCTCCCGCACCTCGTCTTCCATCTTCACTTTGATTTCTCCGTTGTTGTTGTCGTGGCTGGCGGCGGGAGCTGCGGAGCTGCTTGGCGCGCCCGTGACGTGTCTGTCACGTGACGCCAAAGGTTTGGGAACCTCACGCAAGTTACGTTGCTACAGCATTCGTATTGTAACCTTATCAAATAACCTAATAAAATATGAAAATAGATATTCCCAAATATTTAATATAGGCTGTGTAGCCACATCGAGATGTGCCTTAATTAGCTCAAATTATGCATAGGGAATTTTAACAATTAATCATGAATATGATTAATATATTGCATATTACAGTTAACTTATCGAAATTGAAAATAGATCGATTGTATATATGAATGGTAAATCATAACGAATCATAATTCCTCATTCATATATCAATGGTCTCGTTACAGATCGATTATATGAGACAACTTTAAGGGAATTAATTTAGTTTGTTTATCAAACAATCGGTTTGTCCAGCAAACAGCCGTAAGATTAACTAACCAACTTCTCAACAAGGTTGTCCCTTTTTACAAACTCCAAGAAATCTCAATGTTCCGGCCGTGAACATTAATTTTCAGGTGTTTATAAAATTAGACTACCCAACGTAGTCAATAATAAAGCTTTTGTAGCTATAGGATCGCATTTCATTGACTTGTAAAGTATGAGCATTCAGAAACAATCAAGAATATAAGGGTTTTAATAAAATGAAACTACGGATACAGAATTCTACATTTAAACACGGGATACATGTATGTACAGTAAACAGTAAAACTAATGAGACAGACGAATAACAAACAGGAGTGAGAGAGAGAGATTGCGAGAGCGCAAGATTGGGAGTGAGAGAGAGAGAGAGAGAGAGAGAGAGAGAGAGAGAGAGTGAGAAGATGAGAGATCTTATGGTTTGGCAAAATTCATCAGACACAGAACCTTTTTAGACACCAAGAATCAACAGATCTTAAACCTCGAAAGAATGGTAAACGGTTACTTGCACAGGTAAAGCTCTTTGTGGTTGATGTGAAGAAGGGTGCGTGTCTCTGTCATGCGTTCACGTGGTCTTTCAGAGCGGGCAAATGAAGGCTTAAAGGTCTTTGGTTCTCCTGGTGTTGCTGAGGAAAACTGTGTCTTGCGTGTGTGTCCTTAAGAGCGGGTGCGTGCTTTCTCAGCTCTTCCGGGCGAGCGTGGTCGCTGCAGATTCAAAGAGTCTCCTTCAGGTTGAAGTTGCCGATTACGTTCATTTCACTGAAACTAAACGTAAGAAAAAGTCCGAAGACGAAAATAAAGAAAGATTAAAGAAAATGGAGAAAGCTCCCCGAAGGAGCCATGGATCCTCTCACAGGAAAAAGTTCTCGTGTCGTAGAAACTGCTGTGTCTCTTATGGAGAGGAGGGTTCACGCCTCTGTTTGCGCGAACCACACATGACCGTCCGCGGATCTGAAGCGGACACAGTTCTCTTTGTCTTGTGGGGGATTCCCACTTGACTGACTCGTGAGGAGATTGTATTTGAGCGTTCGGCTCCTGAAATATGAAACGTGTAAAATAATGCACCTTACTTCATTCTGCTATCGGAATTCGGCTCCGTTAGATTGAGCGAATTACAGACATATCAGACACGTCACATGAAGATTATCGGAATATAGAGTTACATTCATATGCAGAATTACAAGCATCTTTAAAGTTTGCTTAACACACAATAAAATTGTCAGCACTTCCAGTATGGCATGTGACGACATCTAAGCACAAAAATGAATACATTTAAAACATGTAGAGGTACTTTTCTCTGAAAAGTTCCATGGCTGGTGCTTGTGTGTTAATGTGTTGGAACATTCTTTTGATGAACTCTTAGACTTCAGAGCTATACACTAGCAAACCACACTTCTATTATAAAGCAAAGCTAATAAGATATGCATGCGTACAGGAAGGTTGGATACAATTTCTGTGTTATATACATTTATATACACATTATAGGACATTTGTGCGTGTGTGTGCATTAATGTGTGATTGTCCTTCAGCGTTCATGCGTGTCCCGTGAGACGGCGAGGTTTGAATGGTTGACCATTTGTTGAAGACAACGCTAGCTTGTTCCAAATGTGTCATGTGCTAGCCATAGTGGCACCAATCTGGTCAACATGCCCGAATGGGGTCGTATACAGAATGCCCCTTTGTTTACTCACGAAGAACTGACCTTTGTTTGCAAATCGGGATTCGCTAATTTAGATACATCTGTCCGGATAACCCTGTCAGAGTCGCTACAGGCTGGAATTGCAAGCAACATACATGGATTTAAAAAAAAAAAAAATTAATGACCCGCCCCGCAAATAAAGTGACAATTACTTTACCCACCCCAACCCGACCCGCGGGTTACCCGGGGGGTCCGTGGGTTACGAGTCCACCCGCGCATCACTAGTGGACGGCCCCACTCCCAGTTACATGTGTCGAACATGGTTAACTCGAGTGCAGCGTGCGTGAGACTGAGACTAGCCAAAGAAACACGGAGAAAGCAGATCAAGAGGATCCGCAAAGGAATTACGTTTTCAAAAGGGATGTTGTTAACATGATATTCTCAGGGAAATGAGCAGCAGTCAACTAGCAGTGCAGCGCCCGTAGCTACAGTTTAGAGGAGTGCACGCTCGCAACGGGGAAAGCATGAAGCTTACTTGACAACATCAGTTCATATATCAATATCGTAACGAATAGAAATAACCTTAAATAATGTATGGTTATCTGCATCTTTCCGTCTCTTATGTATAGTTACTTTTTAAACACGAAAATCGCATTCAGCATGACACGCAAGCGGTTGCCGTGGTAATGAACAAATGCTTGTTAAAGCGAATGTATAATCCTGTATCTGAGGCAAAATGACTAAATATGCAGCGCAAGATATATATTTCTAACTCCAAACAATTGGCCACTGAACCAGCTGATAAAATCTTCTTCAAGGCTGTGCTGGTTGCATTTGAGGTACAGGTCATGGGGTTTCTCAGATTTCGCTTGAGACCGGTATTAGTCGTGTCTCCTTCATTGCGTATTTTTATATTTTTAACATATACCTCCACTGCATACTGTAACCCCCTTTGCCTCGATCAGGAGGATATCACGGAGGTATTGCTCCAAAAAAGGTCACTGACACGCACGGGTATACCTCTTCCCGTCATGGCAATCTGTCGCGCTGGTCGTGTTTGACCATTTGTTTGTCGGACGTAGCAACAGTAACTAAGGGGGGCGGGGCTCGGCGAAAGGCTAATTTCTGTACCTGTTTTGTAAGTTCAGACATTTGGGTTACTAGCACCTGAACGGCATGGCCCGTGGCCATAGTCTGTTTCTCCTGTTGTTGAAGTTCGCTCATCGCTCTTGGCCAGCACATCACGTAATTCCGCCGCGCTTGCTGGATCCATACTTGGTCGGTTCGTTCTGTCAGAATGAGAGTCGTAGATCCAAATGCAAGCAAGCAGTTTTTTAAGAACAGGTACAGAACTCAAAACGCCACGTTTAGCAGGCGGGCGACCTGAATGTCACAATCCTGAGAGAGAATACAGTGACTGGAAACAACACTGCAAAGACTCAGATCGAAGGCTGGTTGAAGAGAACTCCAGACAATCTCCCAGAAGTCTGGATGCACAGAAAAGATCCAGGAAATAACTCCACTAGGAAACTGGGACACAGGAACTAGGTGAGAGAACACAAACAAGAGTGATGAATCGACACCAAGCATAATCAGCTCCAGCTAGATAAAGGCAACTAACAAGCAGTAGCTGCAGTGAAGGCTGATTGAGTGATCAGCTGGTTACTTGGCCACAAACAAGCGCTACACACACACAGAGCCCACACCTACAAACACACCAACAGATAGCCAAAATGAACACACGGATCGATGAACCATGACAGTATTCTGCTAAACTGTATGCCTGTATGTGTATGTTAGAGTAGTTTAAGTGTTTAGTTTAGTTAATAAAGTCTTGCTCATATCACATGTAAAGATGTCTGTGATTTTTAATCAGATTTTGACTACTTGCTCTTAGTATTACTGTAAAGTAAGAAATACATTACCCATACGGAAATGTACATTTCTTAGAATTAATAAACAATTAACACTGAGTGTTCACAGGACAAAAAGGTTAATTTATTGTGATATTAATTTTGCAACATTAAATTAATTATATTAACTAATTAAAATATTCATAATCAGTTATAACAAGTTATGATTGATTATTAATATTTCTTTAGAGCTAATTTGCTACACCGGTTTGTTAGTAATTGCCCTATGCTACGCTGAATCTCATTAATATTGATAGGCCATTACCACCCCCTCGCATAAACCTCTTCTGACCAAAAAACTGTCATACAAAGTATGAATTCATGTTTTGCTTTATGTGAACAATTAGGCAGGATGGTTTTCACATCATTTTGAAGCCAGAACTCGAAGCGACAACATCCATTAGTCAAAAGTCTTGTGGACACATATTTAGTATGTGTTTTGTGGTCTTATTTCAGCAACTTTCATTTTTATTTTTTTCAATAACCACGCATAAACATTATTCTCTTAAAAATACAAACATGTACATACATGTTGCTCATATATTATGGTAGCCCCGTATGCGCTATATAGAGTGAATTTACACCTTTGCCATTAACATGTTTATAAATAACTGAAAAAAGCACAAATGTTAGTGCTTGTCAAAACATCCCAAGGGCCCCAAAAACACCCTGGTCCCCTAAGGGTTAACTTTAATGATACACCGCACATAACTTTCTAAATCAGCCATTGCAAATAATCAAATGTGGACTAGTTAGAAGATACAATCGAAGTGTAGCAGGTCTGGACGTACGCGTGGTGTCTTCTGCCACGTCTCAGCGACTCCTCTGCGTTGTGTTGTGTGGTGTGGTGTGGTATTGAATAAAAACTGGATTCAAATTGCTGGTTCAGTGGTTCCTTTATCTGCATGAGTTGGAAAAATGCAGTAAAATCGTTGCATATAATCAGATGTTTAACCAAGCCTGCTCCTCGCTCTGCTCAGACCTCCCGCGAGTTTACACGATACAGACAGACAATCTTATTTACAATAACAAAAATATCACATCAAATAGGCCTACAACATTGCCATATATAGAAAATGTTCTCTATATAAGACCTCACTTGATGCAATCAACAGACAATAAATGAATGTAAAAATATATATTGACACTGTTATATATCAAACACTTATTCAAATTAAACTTATTTAATATACTTTTTTTCAATCACCCACATTTCCAGCATTTGATTTATACATAGAACCAATTCAATTTTGAACACAATGAAATCACAAAAACACATCAAAATGTATAACCATACCATGAGTTGGAAAAATGCAGTTAAATCATTGCATATAATCAGACGTTTAACCAAGGCTGCTCCTGCCAAATATTTGAACACAGAAGAGAAATTAGCAGTCACTTCACAGGCCAATTTTTACACTAACATGCAACGTCACACTGAATTCAAACGATTAAAACTTCACTTAAGCAGATAAAACGGTTTTAAAGGAAAGACAACTCTCATGCATACTCATTTACATCTCAACAAAACACTGATCAATTAATAAGTGTCTTTTTTCCACTTTTAACACTTTTTTTTAACAGGAGTGCACGAAACACATACCTCGCTCAACACAGACCTCAACACAACACAAACACAGACCTCCCGCGGACTGAAGCAAGAGCGCACCACGCGCCAATGACGTCACAACAGCGACGAATGCAAAACTCATTAAGAAATAATATATGGGTCAAAATCACCATAAAGTGCCTTTGAGACTTCACAATTTCCACAAAAAAATCTGAGATGTTCCATTTAACTTTATATGTTTTGTATTAAGGAGACCTAAGGCTGTTAGAAATGCATATTGGTCAAGCTCCGGCACTTTTTTTTATAAATTAACTGCAAGCTGACAATATACGAGCAAAACATAAAATATGTCCACCCTGTCATGGACAAATTAAAAGTAGAATAAATACATTTTCATCGCATAGTGATTATAAAATGTAGGTCTGCAGAAAGATAATGGGATGTCCCTTTCCCAACAAAATGTTTTAGTTAATGGTAAAAGTCTTTTGATAATAATGAAGTTACTGCCTAAATATGTCTTGCCCAATAAAATATGCAATAGTTGCACATTCTTTTCTAAATAAAATCTAACAACAAAGATATTTAATCAAACTTCGAGACACTCTAAAAACAAAGCATGTAAATGAGGTATACAGGTTGAGGAACCTTACTGTAAATTCCCCAGCCCTGATCTCATCAGCATAACAGTGTCATGTATAGATGGTAATCCAATCAGCCTGATTGTCACCCATACCTTCACATTATCATAGAGATCAATTTAACTTACAATAGAGAGAAACAGGAATGGCAGCAGGCTAAATAGAGAGCTAAATTCAATAGAGTGAAACAGGAATGCTACATTCAATCTCTCTATTATTTAAAGAAAAATAGGATCAGCAAATCTTAAATATGTTCTTAAATTTGTAACCTTTCATGCCATTACGGTCCATACACTTAATTTCCTTTTACACAGGCATGAAATGTCTCTGTACATCATCTATCCAGGTGTCAAACTGATTGCTTGATGGATTCTCATGGTTCCTTTTACAGCAGCAATTGTAGGTACCTAAAGTGAGATCAAAAATAAATAAATAAAAAAAATTTAACAACAATATGTGAAAAAAACATCAGATCAGGGACTTGAATTTGATTGTCTCTTGTTCGCACCGCAGGAACTAGGAACGATTTTAGTTCTAGGACCTCCTTTTGGGGGAACTAAATTAGCTCCTATTTCAGAGTAGGGTCTAAGCCAGCACTATAGGCCGCTTCAGAGTTCCTACTGCCGGTGCAAATGCAACCAGAAATATGATCCAGGGGGAAATTAGTTCTAACCCTAACCTAACCCTACCCCTGCTGGCTATTTCCTATAACTGAGTTTCTATTGAAACTATTGGGATTGAAACTTGACAGCCCCGAAAAGTTGTTAAAGAAATCGTTCGAAATCAAAAAAAAAAAAAAAACGACTTTATTCAAGTATTCATTTCCTTCTCTTTGGGCCTCGAGATTTCATGCAGTGTAATTGCGTAGTGCTTATGGTTGAACGCAATTACACTACGTGAAATCTTTGGTTAAAAGGGCCTCTGAAACGCAGACAGTCTGTTAGAAATCTCACTACGGTTTCTGCATTCATGGCTTCTGTCAGGCAGTATTTACCGAGGAATTTTCAAAGTCAAAGTCAGCTTTATTGTCAATTTCTTCACATGTCAAGACATACAAGAGATCGAAATTACGTTTCCTCCATCCCACGGTGTACAGACAATATACTGTATGCCTACAGTCAATATAATAGTGCAAAAGTGCAAATAGTGCAAAAAGTCTGTTGTTCCAGTGTGCAATGTGCAATTTATGCATACAGTCAATATAATAATAGTGCAAAAGTCAGTTTTCAGGACAAACAGGACAGCAACAGCAACGCAAGTCCAAAGGATGTTATGTAACTGGGGGGAGAAGGGGAAGAGAGTTCAGCATCCTAACAGCCTGGTGTATGAAGCTGTTGGTGAGTCTGGTGGTGCGGGCACGCAGGCTTCTGTACCTCTTACCAGAGGGCAGTTGCTCAAACAAATTGTGAGCGGGGTGGCTTGCATCACTCACAATTGTGATGGCTTTGCGAGTGAGGTGGGCAGTGTAAATATCCTTCAGGGAGGGGAGTGGGAGTGAGGCACCAATTATCCTTCCAGCTGTGTTCACTATGCGCTGCAGGGCCTTTCTGTTGTAGTCAGTACAGCTTCCGCCCCACACAGCAACACAGCTGGAGAGGATGCTCTCAATGGTGCCTCGGTAGAATGTGATCATGATCAATTTTGCTAGGAAACCAAGGTCTCTTCTAGAAATGAGTATGTGGAAAGCAACTGAATTAAGGCAGTTTTTACTTTACACTGGTCCTGTTGTCCTACTTAAAAATATACCTGATACAATGTATAGAAACTTTATACTTTTGTCTTAATCGATAATAATTCTTCTTAGCCCTGATTTGTGCACTGAAAACTTTGACTATGCTGAAGATATTTTGAAAATTTTTGTCCAATATTTTGGCATTATTTATGGCCTTGAATTTATTGGATACAACATCCATTCTTTGATACACATTGCCCAAAATGCACGGAACTTTGGTCCTTTGGATAACATTTCCTGCTTCCCATTCGAAACATATTTAGGTAAACTTAAAAAGATTGTACGGAGGCCCCAAAATCCTGTGCAGCAAATTGTTAGGCGCATCCATGAGAAGCAGAGAGTGGCAAAACAGAATAAAATATCAATTTCCTCTCCTCTCAAACAGCTCCATTTCTCTAGACCAGTGACTGATGAACTTGGAACATGTCAGCAGTACAATGATGGACAGACATTCATTTCTTGCTGTAAAGGCGATAACTGTTTTTCCTTAGGGGGAAGGATTCTCATTGTGAGAAATATTTTGCTTTCTTCTTGTGAAACTCCCAAGGTTCTCTGTCACTTCTTTAAAAAATATTAATCTTTTTTCAGCTACCCAATTGACTCGGCATGCCTTGGAATTTACTTTGTTTTAAATTTATCCAAAGACTTGCATGTGATATCAGTTGAGGAATTAAGGAGAAAAATAGTGCTCTTGACATTTAAATCAGGATTTGTGGCATTCCCACAGCTGCATTAGCCTGCTTGTTTTGCATTTTTCCAGCATATTACCATTTCCGGTTGTGGATTTTTTGGATGGTGGAGGTGTAGCTATTGTACCCTGCAAATGGTTTACGGGACCAGAGGAAGATGCTTGTTACTGGCCACCAGGACGAGTCAACATCAGCAAGGCAGTAAAGGAGGAACTTTTTCCAAACCCTACCTGGAGTTTAAAGTGCGCGTTCTGGGAAAAGCAGGTAATGTGACTGTTTTTGAATGGTGACTAGTAATAATAATATTTATGTATCTAATAACACAAGTAAGGTGTGCTTCTGAAATAGTAGTCACTAATATTTATTGGTAAATGTCTATCACCTACAGGAAACTATGCCCTCGCCACAGCAAAGCTTTTGAAGTCTGAGGCGACCTCAGACTTGCAGACGGAGTCAGATTCTGGAAGACGGATGGGAAAAGGGAAGTGCAAAAGAAGGTAAGACTATATTTCTTGCATACATAGATTTTGAAAGCAACAATTGTTCTTGAAAATGATTAAGCCATTCAATCACCATGGCTTAATCATTTTCTGCTCTTGTCTCTAGTAATTTGGCTCATAGTCTTAGAGCTAAAACATGACAATCTGGGGCTCAGGTCAGGAAGCAGACAGACTGGCTAAACCGACCGTCTGCTAGCGGCCTCACGTCACCAAGGTCAGATAAATCCCATCACATAAAGCCTCTTTCACCTAGATATCATCATATAGAGACTGTGTCTGTTCCCCGAATTTGGAAATCCAAAAAACGTCAGGTTAAAAATTTAATTGATGTTCAACAAATAAAAAACAGATATAATACAGATGAGCAAATGATAAAGCTTGGGTTGCTGAATATTCGATCCCTTACTCCAAAATCACTCATAGTTAATGATAGGATTTCAGATTATAATCTAGATGTGCTGTGTTTGACAGAAACCTGGCTAAAACCAAACGATTATATTACTTTAAATGAGTCAACCCCACAAGATTACAGTTATAAACATGAACCTCGTCTGAAAGGCAAAGGGGGAGGTGTTGCTGTTATTTAAAGTAATATTTTCAAAACCACTAAGAAATCTAGTTCCCTTTCGAGAGGTTCCTCTTATTGCGTAATAGCTTTACGCTATGGGAAAACTCCTTTTCTCGAGAAATATTGAAGTCTTTATGTAAAACGCATTGCAGCTGCACAGCATACAGCAATGAGCGAGGCAGCTCGGTCATTGGCTGTGCTGCGGCAACTTGCACGAACCAATGACGGGGCGACTCTGAACCCGCTTCCAATGAGCGTGCTTCGCGCCCACGCGCGTCAGAGCCCGCCAAAATGGGCGTGGCCAAGGGCTATATATTGGGCGCCCCGTCGTCTGAGTTCTTTAGATTTAATCTCCTTCAGCAAAGAACCTTCTCTTCGCTGGATCCTCCGGATTTGTTGGAGTCTTTTCGCCGCCGCCGTCAACAAGCCTACAGCAGGACTGCTTCGAGGACGCCGGCGCCTTCAGCCGCCTTCGATCGCCCTTCTGCTAAGCCATCCGGCGCGCACCATCTATATCCTTTTTCAAAAGCTAGCAGTGTTCGCCCCCTCGACACTTATTCTAAAAGAGTCAAATTTCTATCAAGGCGTTGTTTCAAATGCCTTCCTGCGCCTCGTGTCGAGGCCCTCTTCAGGACGGGGATCGTCACATCATCTGCGCCCGCTGCTTGGGACCGGACCACGCAGAGGCTGCCCTTACTCGAGGCGGATGTCCCGAGTGTGACGCCCTGGGCCTCACCGAGCTGCGCGCTCGCTTCGCCGTTTTCACCGCGAAAGAGCCCACCTCTTCCATGCTGCCATCTCCTCTAGTCGAGCCGCGAAAGAAAAAACGCCGCTCACAGAGGCCGCCGGAGCACGCGGTTTGCAGTGATGTCACGCCGGGCCAATCCCCGCGTGCTTCACCACCACCCGAAGACTCCCCGCCGCCAGTCCAGTTCACACAGGCGGACCAGCACCCCTCCAGCGGAGCGATGGGGCTCGTCTCGTTTGGCGCGTCAGGGGATGACGATGACAAGGATGACAGTTTTTCCTGTGATGCTGCATCCGACGATTGGCCGGGCTCGTCCTTCGACCCCGCGCCATCGACATTAGCGGGCACGAGCGCGGGCTCCAGCATGGACTCTGAGATCGTCCGCATTCTCTCTAAGGCCGTGGAAGACCTCGGGCTCGATTGGTCTTCCCCGGAAGAACCCGCCCGTAGCCGACTGGACGAGTGGTTCCTGCAGGGGCGCCGACAGGCCCCTCGACAAAGACCCTCCCCCTTCTTCCCGGAAGTTCACGACGAACTCACGAAGTCGTGGAAAGCCCCACACTCCGCTCGCCTGAAGCCTTCTTTTTCTTTGTCGCTCTCCTCTGTGGACGGCGCGAAAGAAAGAGGCTATGAGGGGACTCCGCCCCTCGAGGAGGCTGTGGCCAATCATTTGTGTCCACCCTCCAACGCTGGATGGAAAGCTAAAGCTTCTCATCCCTCGAAGCCTTGCCGATCTACTTCAGCTCTCGCCGGTCGCGCATACGCCGCCGCCGGCCAAGCTGCATCAGCGCTTCACTCTATGGCTGTCCTCCATGTATTTCAAGCCAAACTTCTCCGCAGTATGGACGAGTCTGGACCCGATCCTGAGGCATTTAAGGACCTACGCAGCGCCACCTACATAGCGCTGCGAGCTACAAAAGCCACCGCCCAATCCATCGGCCGTGCTATGGCTAACTTGACTGTCCTTGAGCGCCATCTGTGGCTGACGCTAACAGAAATGAAGGATGCAGACAAGGCGTCATTTCTCGACGCTCCTATCACCCAAAGCGGCCTGTTTGGACCAGCGGTGAAGGAGTTCGCCGAGCGCTTCACCGAAGCCCGTAAGGACTCACAGGCTATGCGTCACTTCCTGCCTAAGCGATCCAGCTCATCGCAGAGCCGCCAACGGCCGCCTCAGCAGCAGCGAGCTAAGACGGCGCCCCCCGTTTCTCAGCCCAAACCTGAAACGGATTTTCGACGCCGCTCGCGCTCCGCCAACAGGAAGCAACCGCCCGGGGGCCTCGGATTGTGCTGAACCCAGAGCCTCGTAAGTCCTCCTAGCTACAGGGAGAAAAAGGGAGAGCGCGTGTCTCGCAAGAGCCGGACCGTTCTCTCCAAAACGTTTAAAGCATTACCCAGTCCCCTCACAGGCGGCTGGAAATGTCTATACAGCAGCCAATGTGCCAGCCACACAGCTCGCCCACCTGCAAACAAACGCCGTTTTTACGGCGACACACAGAAATCACATAAAGAGCTATTTTCTGCCTGTGTCATTAAAGGGTCACGTGTCCACACCAAAGTGCGCATTCCCACATATCAAAACTGTAAATTCAGTGCCAAATGTTTTCCCAGCTCAGGCTGGACGCCCCATAAATGTAGATTGTGTGCCAACTGTCACGTATGCACCACTACACACAAGCACTGTTCCCACAGTTATAAACACTTCCCCAGTAAAAGCGGGAAGTTGTATAAGAGTAGCGCGTGTGCCCGCTGTTATGCACGCACCCCAACTCACAAACACTGTTTATATGGCCAAAAACCTCCCGCCACGAGCGGGAAGTTTTATGAAAGTGGCGCGCGTGCCTACCACAGTCTATGCACCCCCACCCGTAAGCACTATACACACAGTGTTAAACATTTCCCCATCTCACTCTGTGAGCATTACAGCGAGCGTGCCTGTAATCTCACACGCACCCCTGCACTCGGCATTCAACAAAGCTGCTCAGCGCGCGCCCGCGCCGCTGACAGCTGTGAGCTCGGTATTAACACAGAACGATTCGCTGGCGAGAGCCTTACGTCACTGCGACACGCCCCCGGCCAGCATTCAGCCCATATCTGTGCGAGCGAAAGCTTGGGAAAATATCCCCGACATGCCGAAATGGGTTTTGAACATAATAAAACACGGTTACTCGCTCCAATTCGCTCGCAGACCGCCCCGCTTCACAGCAGTGGTAGAGACGAAAGTGAGCAAAGATGTTTCACATGTTCTACGCACCGAGATGCTCAAACTGATAGAGAAAGGCGCTATAGAAACAATGCCCCCCTCTATGAGCGAGGCAGGTTTTTACAGCCGCTATTTTCTCGTCCCGAAAAAGGATGGTGGTCTCCGCCCCATTCTAGATCTCAGACATCTGAACAAAGCTTTAATGATTCGCTCGTTCAGAATGTTAACAACCAAGCATATCCTCGCGCAAGTTCGCCCGGGGGATTGGTTTCTGTCAGTGGATCTGAAAGACGCTTACTTTCACATTCCAATAGCGCCTCATCACAGGCCATTTCTGAGATTCGCTTTCGAGGGACAGTCATACCAGTACACAGTACTACCATTCGGCCTGTCACTGGCACCCCGTACATTTACGAAATGTATGGATGCAGCACTTTCCCCCCTGAGACAGCGGGGAGTGCGAATACTAAATTATCTCGACGATTGGCTAATATTAGCACAATCAGAGAGCCAGTTAGTGACACACAGGTCTTGGGTTATCAGTCATCTAGAGTGCCTGGGTCTAAAAATCAATTTTGCAAAGAGCATGCTATCCCCCAGCCAGAATATTTCTTTTCTGGGAATAGTGCTAGACTCAGTACAGATGACAGCGCGCCTCTCATCAGAGCGCGCGCTCACTATTCGGCGCCTTGCAACATCGTTCAGAGCGGGTGCGCACGCCCCCGTCAAGCGATTTCAGAGGATGCTCGGTCTCATGGCCTCAGCATCAGCTGTACTCCAGCTAGGATTGTTGCACATGCGTCCTCTCCAACGCTGGCTCAAAAGCCGTGTCCCCACTCACGCGTGGCGCTCGGGCCACTTTTTAATCAGAGCAAATCACGGCTGCATAAAAGCCCTGACGCCCTGGAAAGCTGTCGACTGGTATCAGTCCGGCGTGAGTTTGGGCGTGAACACAAGGAGAAAAATGATCACGACAGATGCCTCCAAAATAGGTTGGGGGGCCCTTTACGAGGGCAGGCCTGTCTCCGGCTTATGGTCAAACCCGGAGAAGCGCCTACATATAAACTGTCTGGAATTGAAAGCGGTCGCTTTGGCTCTCAGAGCCCTGCTCCCGTACCTGAAAGATGAGCACGTCCTAGTCCGAACGGACAACATGACGGTAGTCTCGCATATAAATCGTCAGGGTGGACTCAGATCGAGCTCCCTGCACTCGATGGCCAGGGAGCTCCTCCTATGGTCCCAGCGCAACCTGCGCTCGCTGAGAGCAGCGCATGTGCCAGGTGTTCTGAACCAGGGAGCGGACATGCTGTCCAGAGACAAAGTTCTCCCCAGGAGAATGGTCTCTCCACCCCCTGACGATTCAGTGGTTATGGCAAACCTTTGGCAGAGCAGAGGTCGACCTCTTTGCCTCCAAGGAAAATGCGCACTGCCCTCTCTTCTTTTCAAAGAGCACAGACGCGCTCGCCCAAGTCTGGCCGAGCCGACCGCTGTATGCCTTCCCCCCGGTCGCGATGCTACCTCAGGTCATCAGTCGGATCAGGGAGGAAAAATGTGCAGTGGTCCTGGTAGCCCCACTCTGGAAGAACCAGACGTGGATTCCAGAACTGATGCAGATGACGCAATCTGCCCCATGGCCGATTCCACTGAGGCTAGATCTCCTCAGGCAGGCCAACGGGATGATCCTCCATCCCCGCCCCGATCTGTGGGCCCTCCATGCGTGGCCCCTCAACGGATTCCCGGGAACCTCCCTAGTGGAGTGTTGAGAACCATCACTGAGGCGCGAGCGCCCTCTACGAGGCGCTTATATGCCCAGAAATGGAAGGTGTTCAGTGACTGGTGTAAACCCAGGAACCTGAACCCTGAGACATGCGAAGTGCCGATTGTGCTCGTTTTCTTACAAGAGCTGTTGGAGGCAGGCCGCACCCCCTCCACGCTCAAAGTATATGTGGCTGCCATAGCAGCATCACATGAGCCGGTCGAAGGACGCACACTAGGGAAAAACTACCTAGTTGTTCGTTTCCTGAGGGGCGCCAGGAGGATGAATCCCCCGCGCCCCCCCTCGGTGCCGATTTGGGACCTGGCCACGGTCCTGGACGCACTTAAGCATGCCCCGTTCGAACCCCTCCGAACTGTGCACCTTAAACAGCTGTCGCTCAAAACTGCTCTCTTGCTGGCTCTACGCTATAGCGCTAGCTTATGAAGCCAAGGCCCTTCAGTGCCCCTTGGGCATCAGAGCTCACTCCACGAGAGGCATGGCTTCCTCGTGGGCGTGGTCGAGTGGGATACCCATTCAAGATATTTGTGCGGCTGCAGGCTGGGCCTCACCGTCCACATTTATCAGGTTTTATAACCTACAGGTCCCCTCATTGCACTCTAACATACTGTCGGTCTAACTATGCATAGGCTGAGGTGTGTACATGCTGAGCATTGTCTCCCCCCTCATAGAATCCGTCTTTGACTGATGTAGAGGAATTTTCATACATGACAATACATGAAAATGTGCTTGTGTGTGTGTCTCTGGACGCCCATCGGGCCGTTCCAGTTGTCCTTTTATAAAGCCCGCCTTCGGCTGGCTCGTTGGATAATTACTTTGCTCGAAGGCTCAGACATCTGCCTCCGGCTTAATAGAGCGAAGTCAGCACGCACGGCGTTTTACATGGCGTTCCCATAGCGTAAAGCTATTACGCAATAAGAGGAACCTCTCGAAAGGGAACGACTCGGTTACTAACGTAACCTCGGTTCCCTGAGAGGAGGGAACGAGTATTGCGTAATCTGCCGTGCTTGTGCTTGGTCAGTTTGCTTCAGTCGATTGAACCTAAAGAACTCAGACGACGGGGCGCCCAATATATAGCCCTTGGCCACGCCCATCTTGGCGGGCTCTGACGCGCGTGGGCGCGAAGCACGCTCATTGGAAGCGGGTTCAGAGTCGCCCCGTCATTGGTTCGTGCAAGTTGCCGCAGCACAGCCAATGACCGAGCTGCCTCGTTCATTGCTGTATGCTGTGCAGCTGCAATGCGTTTTACATAAAGACTTCAATATTTCTCGAGAAAAGGAGTTTTCCCATAGCGTAAAGCTATTACGCAATACTCGTTCCCTCCTCTCAGGGAACCGAGGTTACGTTAGTAACCGAGTCGTTTTAAATATACTTCTTTTGAAGTGTTGGTTCTTAATGTAAAAATATATAGTGTAAACGATAAATCAAATTTGAGAATTCTGCTGGCTACTGTGTACAGGCCACCAGGGCACCATAAAGATTTTATCAAAGAATTTGCGGACTTTCTATCAGAATTAGTATTGGCTGCAGATAAAGTACTAATTGTTGGTGATTTTCAGAGGTGGAAAGTAACGAATTAAATTTACTCGCGTTACGTAATTGAGTAGATTTTTTGTGTACTTCTACTTTTTTAAGTAGTTTTTAAAATCTGTACTTTTACTTTTACTTAAGTACGTTTTGTTTGAAGTTTTGTACTTCGCTACATTTGAAATCATATCCGTTACTGAGTAAAAAATAATAATACAAGGGAGAACAAAAAAAATCACACTCTGGAAACTACTGCATTGATTGGTTGAAGGGCGGGAGAACAAACGCGCAAGAAAGGTGACGCAGACCCAGCTGAGCTGAAAGCGCCCTCGAATTCTTATGAAGCGAATTATGGCCAGTATGGAAAATACTTTGTAGAAAAAACGAGTGGTTGTCCTCGAGGATAGATATCCAATTTGCAAAAAATGTGGACGCAAAGTGGCTGCAAAAAGAGGATACATAGGACACCATCCCTCCTGCAGATAAAGGTATGTCCCGATTATAACTTAAGGCCGAATGATTTACGTGATGCAGAGGGAATCCCGGAATCCAGTCATGAAAATGGAATTCACATAACGCAGATGTCACGTAAAACACCCAAAATAACGGATGGATGAATACATGGAAAGTAGAACTGTGCAATAAATCCAATCGCGACATGGTCTGTGAATATTTAAGCACAAAAATACTTCTATGTAAATATATATTTGTTCTCCTGAGCTGCGCCGCTTTGTCTAGGCTACTAACGTTACATACTCAAGTTCGTTCATGGTGTTTTCAGCGTCTCACAAACAATTTGAGGACATGAATACATGAACATTTCCAGAGCTGCTCTGAGAGAACGCCTAATGAGCATTTTCATAATTTTATTTGAGAAAAACCATTGTCAAATACACTTTGAAACGGGTCTTCTTCACTACAACCTGTCAAAATAAAAGTTCGGTTTTACTAAGGAGAAATTCTGGGCATACAATGGGCTCTATGCACGGCGGTATTTCCGGTGAAGGTCAAGGATGCTCGATAACTTCCGCCGATCATAGAGTCCAATGCAATACCGAGAATTTATATTGAATTGTATACTCCATGGTTATACTAAAGAAGCGTTAGTCACAAAAACTGACAAAACAGACACACCTCGTTGTATTTATGCTTCTTTTTAAAATTATATTAAATAAACATAACTATATATAAAATTACATCTAAACGTATGAAAGTTTCGTTTCAAAGACGGGAGGACAGTAAATTTTGAAGACTCTGCCATAATCCCGTTTTCCTCGGTTTTCCTCCGCTTTAATCTCCCCAACCGGAAACTGACGAGCATCCTTGCGTCAAATGCGGAACTTATGCGTGCATATAGCCTATAGAACGAACTTCTCAAAATAATAATAACAACAATAATACATTTTATTTAAACATTATTTAAAGGAATATATATTTTTTGTCCATAGTTTAATTTAGTCAATCTGTTTTTTGTTAATCTAATTCATTATCAATTTAATTGATTAGACATGTTTTATTGAAATTTTAATAAACATTCATTATCAATTTAATTGATTAGACATGTTTTATTGAAATTTTAATAAACAAAACAAACAAATGGTTTCAAGTTTGTTATAGTAAAAGCATTTGTTCAACCAAAAAAAACCCCTGTTTTTCATTAATTTAACTGTCATTTTAACTAATGATAAAAATATCATTACCAATAATAATAATAATAACCAATTTAATAATAAATAATTTAATAATATTGTTTATTTATTTAAAGGTGCTATATGTAACTTTTCTTCTAAAATTAATCCTTTTTTTATTGCCTGTGTGTGAAGGGGTTGTAATCACACATTACAATGATCCACTTGTCGGGTTTTGCTATTACCTCTGAAGGCCAGTATTCATATTTCTATGTGAAGTCCCCGGGTCGGATTTACTGCGAAAGCCATCGGATGTGACGTGCATGCGCTCCCGAGCCTCTCTCCTTTATATGCAGTCTATGCGACGGCACTGCAGCTGACGACATGGAGTCTGATAACACTAAACACGACCTGCCTCCAGCACAACACAAACTCCAACACAAATTCCGCAAAAATATAAAAAACAAAACAAAACAAAAATGTATCTGCTGAAGCTCGTCAGGCCAAACGTGAATCGGATCGACTTAGGACGAAAACACGGATCAACATCGGCAGAGCGTTTGAATTATGGAGAGACCTCCGCTATTTTTATTGTGATAAATTACAAGTTTTCAGATATGCTGAAATAATGTTAAACTATAATGAAATAGCAAGCTAAACTACAACATACATGAGACATGAAATGAATACAAAAGACTGTTCCAGGATAACAAAAAGTAGGTGCTTTAGGATGTAACTTTTATTTTATGTACTAGATCTACTGTCTAACGTCACTCATCCCACTACTATCATATTGTTTATAATACACATTTCCAGACACGTTCAGTACAGTAATGTTACTTCCTACGATCTTACTGTTACACTGACATTGTTCAGTCTAGTTTACTAACCGTTTTCGTTATCATATCATACATTCACCTATGTTGACATTGCTGATTGTGAAAGATACACGAATGGTTAGTGAAATGCCTTATGCTAGATAACACCACAAATGTAACGTTATCATGGTACGAGCATGGAGCATTAGTTCAACGTCAAGCTGATAAAAGTAGCCTATTATTTTAACGTTGCAGTGGGAGTTTACATGAGTTTCCAGCATGTTGTGTGATGAATTCTCCGGTGTGTTGAAAGTCTCAGTGTGGCCGGTACCATGAGTGATCGCTCTTGTGTTCGAGCACGCGCAAGAGCACGAGTGCTCTTGTAAAAATTGGTTGCAATCTGAAACAAGGAGACACAGAGGGTTCATGGGAGGATGATACAATCACTCCTCACACAACGGGATGGAAGTACAGTTGCAGCACTTCCCGAAGATATTGTTTTCCCCCTGAGGACGGTCTCGGATGTTGATGCAATGGAGCAAAAATTGGCAGACCCCACCTTCCACAAACAAGTGGTATGTTCTAATATGACCATTTAGCAGATTCACAGGGCTGATCGTTAACGTCGTTTTTGCACGTACAGTGTACAAAAATCTTAGGCCACCACCAGCTTTGGGAGTGTTGTATTTATGGACTCGATACACAATACACACAGTAGATTACTACTTCCGATAGCAAAAATAGCAGCGTGCCATTGATTAACCTATGGCGGCACGATTTGGGGGGAAATTTAATTGTGAATATTCAGGTTAACATTTTGTGTTGTCTCCCCCATTATGATAAGTTAGTTCTAACAGTAGTATTCAGGTACAGAAATGGGGGGATTACTCTGGGTTCGGGCCGAGCTTGAAGCCCTCCCCCTGGACAGCACGCCAATATGCATTAATTTTTACCCCCTCTAATTGTATGTAAGTGTGAACTCGTGAAATGTTGCTCTGCTCTATTGTTTGTTTGTTTAATAAACCAGCAAAAATGTTGTGTATGACAGAATATTATAACTGATACCCTTTTTGTATTTCCTGAAACATATCAAGGTGGAGATAACTGCTTTGTTGCAAAGGCTCAAATATGTAATTTAATCTCACTCTAATGCTCTATGTATTTTACAGGAAGCTTGAAAAAAAAAAATCCCCTTACAAACCAAATTAATAGAAGAGAGGCTGAAAAGGCAGTGTCAAAGTGGCTAATCAGTGCCAGGGACAGGGCAGGAAACCGTACTGCGAGGGCACGTGGTGGAGAGCAAGATAGGTAAAAGTCTTAAGATATGCTCATTTTTATGTGAAAATACAAACTTTAAAAAAAGACAAGAATGGTAGTGCAAATCAATGCAAATTCATAGAGTAATCAGCGCTCAAACGCACGCATAAAGCTTGCCACTGCACACCTACAAACATAATGATTATGAGTGTCGTGAAACAACAGGAGACTGTCTAAACATTTTAATAATTTATTGATAATGTTTTCTGTGTATTCGGCTCTAGAATTTAAGTCGACGATGTTGACTCGTCATCCAAAAGGCTAACCTGCCACATCTGTTTGAACTGAAAAGTAATTAAAAAAAGTTGCATAATGGTTTATTCATTTATTTTCTCTTTTCAAAGGGCTGTTGGGAGAGCGACAACAGAGGAGTGAGAAGCTGCACTGTTGTTGTTTTGTTCGTGAAATGCTTAATTTTACAGTTTTCAGATATGCATATATAAACAATAGTTATGCCAAATAATGTTTATCAGAAGCTTTAACTAATATTTTTTTATATATTTGTCTTTTAATAAACTTGTACATGTGCAAGTTCTAATAAAGTAAAGCATGAACTACTGGTTTCTGTTCATTGAATACCTTTAACATTTTAGTGTAGTTTAGTGGATTACATGTAATGTTTGTATTTAGGGGTTACTGTAAAATAAGGTAACCCAAACAGAAAAATATGGTAGCCCATATATATATACCCTTTGTGGCCCATAAGAGCCCTAGATAAGACCTATCTGGGTCCCATCATCAACCCATGTGGGCAGACTCCTGTAGGCCCTAAATGGGAGCTACTTGGGTTACAAATATGGGCATGATATGGAGCCCATCATCAACCCTTCTGGGCTAACCCATGTGGGTCCTCCATGGAAATGAGGACAAAATTAGCTGGGTCCCAGTTGGGTAGCCCAGGTGGGCCCCAGATATCAGCCCAAGTGCAATCCCTTCGGGCCCCACATGCGTGTGTTGGCTGCGGAAGTACACCTTTAGCATTCAACCTAAAAAGAATGAAACAGAAGAGAAGATACTGTTATGACCAGGCTCTGTACAGGACAGGCCAACCTTCATTATTCACTGCATATTATGGGAAAATGTGAGACAGATTGGTGGAAAATCAGAAACATGTGATTTTATAATGTGAGGCATATAAAAGAGAGAAATCAGCTCGTTGAAAAATTAAGAGATTTGGAAATCAATGTCATTACAGTTTAGAATTTATTTCAGAATACACAGAAACAGTTAAGGGTGTATGATAGTCTTCTGAAATATTTAAGAGATACAGATTTTTTTTTCTTTTTTAATTATTCCTTTCGTTCATCGAGGCTTCACACTTCATACCAGTAGGTGGCGGAAATGCACCTCAAACTGGTTTGTCAACCGCCAAAAAACACAACACAAGTAGAAGAAGAAGTAACGTTAGTGTTCAGCTGGTGTTCAGCATCCTCAGTCCAGTCGAGTCTTCTGAGGTGAGTCGAGCTGTTTACGGGACACTTAGGCCGGAGACACACTGGCTGCGTGGCGTGCGCGTCTCAGCTGCGTGGCGTGTCCGTTTTTATTTCGGCTCCCATGTTAACAGGTTAGAGCTTGCACACTGCCTGCGTGACACGCGCGTCTCAGGCGCGGCATGAGCCGCGCGGAAAACGCGTGCATGCTAGAAATAGAACCGACGCCTATTTTTCACGCGACACGCAAGCGTGTTGGAAGCGTTTCCAGGCAAAATAGATTATGAAAAGATGTTTATATGTCATTTTGTACACGAATACATATTAATAAATTACATTTTAATGTTTGAAACTGAAAGTATAGGTTTGGCCCTAAATTCGGATATAAATTTAATTAAAAAAATATATATATTATCGATTTTCAAATTTGCACCTGTCAATACAGAACGAAATATTCTGTAGTCTATTTTGCCGTCAATACTGCTGACAGTGTCTTTATCAGTAGTATAGGCCTTCCACAACTCTCTCCCATATGTCGAACAAGGGTGATCCAAATCACGTGACTTGACAGTTTCAAGTAGGCTACACTTCGAGTTTGCAACGATGGACGACGGCAGGTTAATTGAAGAGGTGGAGAAACACCGACAACTGTACGATCCACAGGATCCTTGCTATAAAGATCCACGAAAAAAGGAGAAGGCATGGGACTCAATTGCTACAGCCATTGATTGTAATGGTAGGTTTACAATATATAGCCTACATGTGCATGTTTTGTCATAACTACATGTGGTCTTTCAGCTCCAATCGAAGTTTGAGGGTGCAGGGTGTATAAAAAAATGTCTATACCCTACTAATCTTTTCAGGTTGGCTATCTATCCCTCCTTTATTATTTGTCAACCAGCACACACTTTACTGCTGTCCTGCTTGAACTTGCCTTTAATAAATTTAGAAATCTATAATACTTATTTAATTACCGAATTGACCTACATATCTTTTTTTGTTTGTTATTTTTGTGTTCTTTTTTTCACTATTACATTGTCCTAACAATATAATTAGCATTTCAAAAGTAATTTGAAGTGATGTGTTCATCTGTCACATACCACAGAAAAATCTCCCCTAACTTTCAAAACACAAGTCACCCAACAGACAACAAAACACAGCTTTTTTTAATGAAGGCCTATCGACAGTGATAATATAAATAAAATAAGTTAATTTGGAGAGATTTACATGTCAGTCTTTAAGATTATAATTTTAATTAGGAACAGAAAAAGGATATTTCCAGGTCATTATTTGAAGTGCCACACAGAATGTTACAAATTACACACAAACATGACAAACTATATACAGGAACAGAAAACCAAGTTGTTAAATTATTTACAATGAACACTTCTTTCCAACATAGAAGTCTGGAATGGCATGGATCCATAAATAAATGAGTTCTGATGTGATCACATGCTCCCTTCCTGAGAATTGAAAAATGTGCTGAATTTCTCACGCACTCCATAGGCATCCTTGCTGCCCCTGTTCCCTCCCATGTTCCTTATAATAGGCAACTTGTCTCCAGTTTGTTCTGCCTCGTCCTGCCATCTCCGGTTTTGCGCTGGGTTGGTGAGGAAGTTGTGCAGGATGCAAGAAGCCATCACTACAGTGTCCACATGGTGCGGTGTCATCTGCAGCCTCGAGAGCAGCACCCTCCATCTCGCAGTGAGGATACCGAAGGCACACTCAACCACCATTCTGGCCGAGGACAGTCGGTAATTGAATGTTTCACGCCACCTTGGGAGACGATGACCCGGGAAAGGTCTCATAAGGTAGGTTTTCAAAGGAAATGCAGCATCTCCGACAATGACGTAGGGTATGGGTCCCTGCACACCTGAACCTGGTAAAGGGCTGTCTTCGGGCACATTCAGTGTTTTGGCCTCCATGCCCCTGCCAAGCCGCGAAGAGGCGTACACACCCCCGTCACTGGCCCGGCCAAAGTCTCCCACCTGGATGTAGGTGAACCTGTAGTCTGCATCCACAAGTGCCAGAAGAACAATGGAGAATGTCTTCTTATAATTGAAAAAGAGACTTCCAGAATTAGAAGGTGCTTTGATGGTGATGTGCTTCCCATCTATCGCACCCAAGCAGTTTGGAAATTTCCACTTGTCCCAAAAATTTGAAGCAATTGCTTTCCACTGGTCCTCAGTTGGTGGAGGAATGTGGGTTGACATCATCCTATTTTCAATGGCACTGCAAGTCATGTGCACAGATGAGCACACAGTAATTGCCCCCAACCGGTATTGATAGGCCAGGCTAGAAAAGCTTTCTCCTGCTGCAAGGTATCTGTGTCAGAAAGAAAAAGATGTCATTGTCAATATGAGTAATTATAATATAGTAGTAATAATATTACAACAACGCGTTAGGAGTATTGATGAGATTATATTTTATCCTCATAGTTGATGATTGCAAAAGAAGGTGGAAGGTCCTGAGAGATGCTTTTGTAAAACATAAAAAACAAAAGCATCCTCCCAGTGGCTCTGCAGGTGGGACAGTCAAGGAATGGAAATACGAGGTTGAAATGTCATTTCTGCTGCCTCATTTGCATCCAAGAAGGTTAGTATGTACTTTAATTTCCTTGTTTTGGTTATAGAGATAGTTAACATCTTCTTAACACAAAACATTACATTTTTTACTTGACATTATACACAGGTTGTTTATTAATTGTATTAATATTGTATTCGGTTGTTTCTTAATTGTATAAAGTTGTATAAATTGTATTAAGTTAAGTGTTAGGCCTACTTGATTATCACAGTTACCACTGTTAATACATTTTAGCTCAAGATGTTCACTGGATCCAATGCAGCCACTGGACGACACACAGGACCCCATTGATTTGAGTGCAATAGAGGAGGATGTGGAGCGCACAGCAACTCCAACATCACAGACGTGTAACACCCCAACCCCACCATCTGGGCCAGTCACATCAACACTCAACTCCCGAGCTAGTCCCTCTGCAGCCCACCCCCGCATTCAAGCTATTCTGTCAGAGAATAGACAAAGCACCCCATCTCAAACAAGACCTGCACGTGACAGGAGAAGACTAGTAAGTGAAGCTGAGCAACAGCTACTGGACATCATCTCCATTCCAACTTCAAATGTCCCCCCTCATGTCCCCACTGCGCAAGAGGAGATGTACTATTTTGCTTTGAGTTTGGTGCCTAGGCTAAATAGGCTATCACGTGAGGGACAGGCCCAGGCCCAAACTCACTTTTTGACATACCTCACTGAACTGGAGGACAGACAGCTGGCACAGATGAACACGCCAGGCCCTATAAGAGGAAGCCACTCGTCCACCTCCACTGCATTTCACCCTTACAGCCCCACACTCCAAGCCCGGTCCCAATATCATCCTGTTCCTCCCCATGATGACCCTCCCAGGGCATTTTCCGATAATCTGTCAGACCCTTTAACCCACACCTACCACAATTTTTAAATAATGACATTAAATGTAAATAGTTCAGTTGCAAAATTATCATTCTGTGGAATACTGTATCTGTTTTAGTGTAAAGAATTGTGTTTTTTGTAATTTAAACATTTATAATGTTCAATTGTTCATTAAAAAAAATTCTTCTTGTACAACTGTCTTTGGTTCTTTAAGCCTACCTGAGTGTAACGGCAAGCCTCTGCTTGGGCTCGATAGGATCACGGAAATTGGTCGTCTGCCTCGTCAGGTCGGGTCCGACAATAGACAGAATCTCCTCCATTTGTTCCGCTGACATCCGAAAGTAATTGAGATGTTTTTCTGAATCAAGTTGCAACTCTGCAACGAGGTGATAATAAGCCCCGAAAGTTTTTCTTTGTTGATTCATGGGGTGAACCCACCATCGTCTGTTTCTCCTCCGGCGAATTCTTAACAGAAGAAGGGCCGCAATGGCTTTTCTTCTGTCAACAACTCGAACTGGAAAAACAAAACAAATACCGTTATAATTTTCCATATTAATAGGGACTCAGGAATATACTTTTGTCCACTGTAGTGGAACTTATATTTTAGTCAATTTCTATGACACTATACATGCCACAATCTGGTGTCCTGTAAAGAGCACATTCAGGGCTTTTCAGAGACACCTAATGTTTTGAGATTTCAACATGAAAACAAATTTATGTATACAAATGTATCATATTTTCATATTTATGGATATATGATAATATATTTGAATTATATTTGAATAGAACTACTTTTCAAATTAAATTTCATAAAACAACATTTCAGGAAAACGTTATGGGGTTTCAAATAAAAATATTACTATCTTTTACAAAATAGGGCATTGATTTCATAAATGTCTACTGTAGAGGACATCAGGACATCATGTTTATCATGAATTTTTGGAGACACAACAATTGAATATTGAAATAAACTATACATTAATATTCCTATGAAGTATGATATATTATTATTAAAATGTCGCCAATTATTACTTCAATTATTACACTTCTTTTTTACAATTAAATCTTGCTCCAAGAACACATTAATATGTAAATTGGATCCAGTGAATAGATACATAGCATTGAATGGGAATATTAATTTATGGCCATTTTGCTCACATATTGTATAAAGCAAAATGGTGTATCAATTCATTACGTTACATCTTTCATAACATATCTGAGAATCATCCTAATACAAATTTAGGTTAGAGAAAAACTGAAATCCCAAAATGATTGGTTACTGAATTATTTTTATTTATTTATTTTTTTGCCTACAATATCATGTCATTTTATTTTTTAAACAATCGAGTCCTGGTGTCCACTACTAAGGTCATAGCATTAACATATGAATAAAACATCGGGGTTTTTCCCCCATTTGTTTCTTAATGCTCTTAAAAATAAAATAAAAAATATTTTAAAAATAACTTTCGGGGCCTCAGGAGGATATATTCAGATAGGATAGGCTACAATTGTAAATAACATTTACAAATTTGGTATAGCTTACGTAGTGTGTCTTCTGAGTGACGGTCCAACAAATATAGGCTCTTATAAAGCTACACACAATTTGTAAATGTAATATTAAAATTAAAGCTGCAAGCAGCATTTAGCGGTGTTCAAGCATTTAAGGCCTTTAAGGCCCTTGAGCACAAAAGCATCAAAAGACATTAAGTTGTATGTAGCAAGCATTTAACCACTGAGAATAGACCATGCTTTAGCATGATTTACCATGATATACCCCATTTCAGTGTGATTTTTCATTATTTACAATGTTCCAGTATGATTTACCATGAATCTAGCATGATTTACCATAGTTTACCATGATATGCCAAGTTCTAGTATGATTCACCATGATTTATCCTGTTCTAGCATGATTTACCACAATTGAACATATTCTAGTATGATTTAATATGATTGTAGCATGATTTACCGTGTTATAGGATGATTTACCATGATATACCACATTCTAGAATGATTTACCGCAGGATTGTAGCATGATTTGCCATGATACACCATGTAATAGTATTGTTTACAATGATTTACCATGTTTCTATCAGGATTTACCATGATGCACCATATTGCTAGCATTAATGTGAAGTGTCAATAAAAATGAAGTGATAAACTTTGACAAAATATAATTGTGTTATAATAGTTCACATGGAAAAACTGGTTTGCTTTAGTGCAGAATACTGGTGAAAATCAAGTGTGTCAAAATGAAAGTGAGCCAATAAGTGGTCTTTGCTGGTCACTCTACTTATTAATAAAGTGTTTTCACAAGTGCTTTTGCATTCATATGTAGACATATGCTTACACACACACACACACACACACATGGGATATGTTATTGTGAAAATCTCTTTTAATGGTGTATAAGCATGCATTTAACATATTTCTTTGTGATGTAATAATATAAAACTATATTAAAACTAATAAAAAAATAGCTTTAAGCGTTTGTTTGTTAGCCAATGCTGAAAGCTGATAAAAAAGATTAAAAATGTCGGTAACACTTTACAATAAGGTTCATTTATTAAACATTAGTTAATGTATTAATTAACATGAACTAACCATGAGCAATACATTTGTTACTGTTTTTGTTCATCTTTGTTAACACTAGAACGGCCACGACGGTCATTTTGACCGTTTTGAATTTTATATCTGCAATAACTTTGTTGAAAAAATAAATAAAATCCTGCTGGTACCCGACTTTTCCTAAAAGTGTCTGTATTTTCATTTAAAATGTTTTTAATATAAATTACACATAAGGCAAACAAACAAATGAACATATTTACCTATTTCGGCCATAGACGGTCATATTGACCGCACTGAATTTTGCGGTATTCTTTTGTTACATTTCTCGCGGTTGACCTTTGTCTATTAGGAAATAATCAGAAGATTCAATTGCAAAATGACAGATATGTTTATTGAGAGCTGGTCAGATGCTGGGAGAGTGAAGGTGTGCAAATGTCCGGTATGAAGCCCTTGGCAGCACAGGGACGCTGGAGTGAGTGCTGAACCAGGAGTGCTGAACACGGGATGACACACGGAAAACGTATACAGGCAGGGAACAAACACGCAGGAAAAATCCACAACGATCTGACAAAGGGCCTTTCTCAATCTGTGTTCTTGTCTGTACTTGTGTCCTTGTGTTCTTGTGAAACGTCATCTTTTGTGGCCCAAGTACTGTCCCAATACAGAAGTTTGCATTTTGGCAAGAACAGTTAAAAATCCCGGATGTGTTCTTGACACGCCCATTTTACCGAGGATGCATCGGTTGGTAACTTGTGTGAACTTGACGGCAGAAATATCCCAGCATTCAATTCGGCATTCGAGGAAGGAGAGGCAGGTCAATACAGTATTTCGTTTTTCTACAATTACGTACACTATTTCATCACTAAATTCACTTCTGAGAACATTTGATGCGAGAAATCAACTGTGTAGATTTCAAATATTGGCATTTTTACGAAAATGTATGGCTAATCGAAAATGTGCTCAAACGTTTTCGGAAGTGAGAATCTCCATAAGCGCCGGCGGGTGTAACGTTAGCTATCGAGCCAACCGGCCAGTTTGCTCACAGACTCGTTTTACCCCACAGCCAAGAGACCATTGCAGCCTGGCTGTTATTGTCAATAATTCTCGTTATGTTTGGGTACTGCAGACGGTGTCTGTGCGGGGGTATTATTGCGCAATACCAGCAAGAACACATCGTCTCAAACTGTCAGCAGCGTTCTGTGTGCTCGTCACCTTGTGAGTTCATTCTTCCAAGAACAACTAGCAAGAGCGTTCTCCCCAAGAACACAAGTCCGTTCTTTGCATTCTTGGTTTTGAGAAACACCCAAAGACTAGGCGAGAACAGTAACACTGAAAAGGGTCGAATCGCTGATCAGTTGCAGCTGGCGCGTTGATCAGAGCGCACGTGCTGATCAGCTGCATTGATCAGCGACCACGCACACACACACACAACAAGACGAGAAAGGAGACAGCGAATTCATAAACCGTGACATTGTCTCTCTCACTGTCAAAAGAATATCTAAATAAGATACTTTTAGTTGTTATTATCTTGTTCTGAGTTATGTTGAAGGGATATGGAAATATAGCTCTGTTGTGAATAGGCCCTATGCGATAATTACGGGCTACTGATATTATTATTTATAAATGTATAATTAAACTTTTTAAAATGTACAGTTTGGTGTTGTTTTGTTTTTAAAAGATATCTTAATACAACAAATGCATTAATCTCTCAATTGGGTATTTATCATTAAAGATATAGAGTTTGCAATGTAACGGTCAAAATGACCGCTTGTGGCAGTTCTAGTAGTTATGGAATTCTGGCACTTCTAGTGTTAACGTTAGTTAATACAAATCCAGCTGTTCATTGTTAGTTCAGGCAAAGAACGTATATTGACAAGAAGTGAAAGCCAATAGAACGTTCCATTGCAACACCAGCGCCCAGCAGCAGCCCTACGCGTCCGCCATTTTGGGGTGAAAGCGACTCGGCAGTCATATATTGTACATATATTTAGTCCAGTGCAGAGGTCATTTTTAGGTTGAAATAATTAGGTGATTATTTTAATTCACAACAGTTAACGTTATATCTGTTAAAAAGAAGTTGCTACTAGGCTTTTCCCCCACATAACTTGAGACAGGGAAGTTCAAGGATTTAATTAATTATATTAATCTCTACATTAAGTGTGACAGGTAAGAAGAATAAAGTGATGTAAGTTCATAAAGTTATAACGTTAGACCGTTTAGACAAAAATAAGTTCAATGAAATAAACGAATTCAGCAAATAAATGTAATTGTACTAAAATGTAAATGTTGGACAATAAATATATAACAGCAATAGAATAGCTTTACACTACAGCAAACTGTTTTTTTGCAGTACTATTTTGTATTAATTTTCTTCTTCAGAACCGGTGCCCAGTTAACCAATTCCCTGGAACCGTTAGTATGCCTGCTTAACGATCCGCTTATCGGTTCCAACCTCCAATATGCAGAAACATTTGGCCACACATCATGAACAGACTTTAGTCCCATGAAACTTAAACTGGAATGTCACTGTTTCTGTCACTGCGACTTCACGAACTGGTGAACACGCGCACGCGCACGCACACACACACACACACACACACACACACACACACATCACTTTTGAAGTAAAATTGAGGATGCAGTGCATGTAATGCATCGAGATATCAAATTGAACTGAATCGATGACATGATAATCGGAATCGAACCGGACCGTGAGACCATTGTAGGTTCACACCCCTAATACTCTGTGCTGTGTCAGCGAGTTAATAATAATTAACAAACAAAATAAGTTATAAGTTCAATAAGTTAATACAAACAAACAAATTTGTACTTATTCCCTCACCCAATGAGAATCGATAAGAGAATCCATAAGGAATCGAATTGATAAGCAATATCGATAATGGAATCGGAATCGTTAAATTCTTATCAATTCCCATCCCTAATCAAGTGTGTCAAAATGAAAGTGAGCCAATAAGTGGTCTTCTACTGCCCTCTGCTGGTCACACAAGCTTTTGCATTCATATGTAGACATATGCGTACACACACACACACACACACGGGATATGTTATTGTGAAAATCTCTTTTAATGGTGTATAAGCATGCATTTAACATATTTCTTTGTGATGTAATAATATAAAACTATATTAAAACTAATAAAAAAATAGCTTTAAGCGTTTGTTTGTTAGCCAATGCTGAAAGCTGATAAAAAAGATTAAAAATGTCGGTAACACTTTACAATAAGGTTCATTTATTAAACAGTAGTTAATGTATTAATTAACATGAACCATGAGCAATACATTTGTTACTGTTTTTGTTCATCTTTGTTAACATTAGTTAATACAAATCCAGCTGTTCATTGTTAGTTTATGTTAGTTCACAGTGCATTAACTAATGTTAACAAGATTTTAATAAAATAATTGTAAATGTTGAAATTAACATTAACAAAGATTAACAAATGCTGAAGGAGAATTGTTCATTCTTAGTTAATGTTAACTACATTAGTTAACATTAACTAAGAATTCGTCGCGGGGGGCGTTCCCGAGCCCCGCGACGATAGATTTGGATCAAGAACCCCGAGATAACCTTACCATCAAAATTTGAGCGTGCAGAGACTTTCTGTTTTCGAGTTATGAGTGAATTTGTACTTGGGGGGCGTGGCCCAACGTTATACTTTCGTTTTCAGCCTTCCTGTGACACAATTGTAAATAGTAATTAATAAAATAAATAAATGCAGTCCATAATACTCCAATAGATGAATTTGGACAAAATGTGATTGTAAATGTTAAAATAATGATTTAATAAAGTCTACATTTCAATTATATATAACAATATTAGGGAGAAGTATGATGAAATGACAGCAGGGGGCAGTAAAATACCACTTATTGGCTGTTATAGCCATCCAAAATCTTATAGCCATCCAATTTACACTATTATAACCATTCAAATGAAGAAATTATACCTTTTCTGATAATTATTGATCTAGAGAGTCCAGATAATTGTACTGCACTGGTTTTAAACATTAAGATATGAAAATTTTACTATCATAGATGGAAAAGGCCATTTACAGCCAATACAGGCAATTTACCATAGGAAATGCATGGTTTTAAAGCTTTTCAACAGTTATAGCGCCACCTATTGTCCGATCTCCATGAAACTTTGCATGCTTCTTCATCATGGTATGACACATATGCTCATCAATTTTTGTCAAGTTCTGAGTTTTTATTTATGATTTATAGGCTTTTGAGTGTATTTTGACACGCCCCTTTTCTAAATGACCCTATTATAGCCATACGAAAAATGCAAAAGTTCAACTTTTTTTCGATAATTTTTGATCTAGAGAGTCCAGAGAATTGACCTAGACTGGTCTGGTTCCGATCGGGCGAAAAACCAGGGACTAGTTCGCAAAAGTAGGTTTTTAACATATTCGTGAATATTTAATGAACGATTTAATTGACAGCAATGGTTCTAGAGGCAAAGTTGTTTAGCATGAGGAGATCTATCAAATGATATGCATATTGTGGGGATGTGTGCAACACCACGTGATTACAGAGCCGTAAAACTCGTTAGCGCCAACTAGTGGCCGATTTCTTTCAAAACTCTTACAGACCTCTTGGGCCATGAGTTGAACATGCCCATCGAGTTTCGTTCCGATCGGCCTTCGTTAACCTCGTCTAATAGGTGCTCAAATTCATTGGTCAATGGCGGCCATGTTTTTTGAGTTACGCCAATTTCCTCATACACATACATGGGGCCTTGGACCAAGACACTGCATACCAATTTTCAAGTCAATCGGACTAACGGTCAGGTGGTCATAGCCCTTTTTATGTTTTTTTTATGTTATAGCGCCACCTAGAGTTCGATCGTCGCGAACTTTTTACTGTGTCCTCAAACTGTCCTCATACACATGTCTCTTGAGTTTGGTGAAGATATCTCATTTACTTTTCGAGTTATAGCCATTTTAGTAAAATAGGCTCCTCCCACAATGATCATTTTACTCCCCCTAGCGACCGGAAATCGAAAATTCAACTTTTTTTCGATAACGATTGATAATCAGACTCCAGAGAACATGTATGCATTTGTTTGGTTTTGATCGGGCGAAAAACCAGGGACTAGTTCGCAAAATTAGGTTTTTGACAAAATTCAAAATGGCGGAAAAATTTGCATACCGGAAATGAAATCGGAGATATACGTTTTTTACTTCAGGCCTCCAGCTTTCCAATGATATAAGACACTTGAGTCTACGACTTACGGTTTAGGAGTTATGAGCAGTTTCGCGCAATTGATCGCTATAGCGCCACCTATGGGCCAATCGGGCTCATAATTTGATAACCTCTCCTCGATTTTTGTACTACCATCTGACAAAGTTTCAACTCTCCAGCACTTACGGTTTGGGCTGCACGATGCGTTTTACAGGAGAATAATAATAATAATAATAATAACAAGCAGCATTTAGCGGTGTTCAAGCAGTTAAGGCCTTTAAGGCCGTTAAGCACAAAACCATCAAAATACATTAAGTTTTATGTAGCAAGCATGATTTACCATGATATACTACATTTCAGTGTGATTTTACCATGAATCTAGCATAATTTACCATAGTTTTGCCATGATTTACCATGTTCTAGTATGATTTACCATGAATCTAGCATGATTCACCATAGTTTTACCATGATTTACCATGTTCTAGTATGATTTACCATGAATCTAGCATGATTCACAATTTTCTAGTATGCTTTACATAGTTTACCCTGTTGTAGCATAATTTACCATCGTTTACCATGATTTACCACGCTCTGGTATGATTTACCATGAATCTAGCATGATTTACCATAGTTTTACCATGATATTCCATGTTCTAGTATGATTTACCATGAATCTAGCATGATTCACCATAGTTTTACGATGATTTACCATGTTCTAGTATGATTTACCATGAATCTAGCATGATTCACCATAGTTTTACCATGATTTACCATGTACTAGTATGATTTACCATGAATCTAGCATGATTCACCATAGTTTTACCATGATTCACCATGTTCTAGTATGATTTACCATGAATCTAGCATAATTCACCATAGTTTTACCATGATTTACCATGTTCTAGTATGATTTACCATGAATCTAGCATGATTCACCATAGTTTTACCATGATTTACCATGTTCTAGTATGATTTACCATGAATCTAGCATGATTTACCATAGTTTTACCATGATTTACCATGTTCTAGTATGATTTACCATGAATCTAGCATGATTCACCATAGTTTTACCATGATTTACCATGTTCTAGTAAGATTTACCATGAATCTAGCATGATTCACCATAGTTTTACCATGATTTACCATGTTCTAGTATGATTTACCATGAATCTAGCATGATTCACCATAGTTTTACCATGATTTACCATGTTCTAGTATGATTTACCATGAATCTAGCATAATTTACCATAGTTTTACCATGATTTACCACGCTCTGGTATGATTTACCATGAATCTACCATGATTTACCATGTTCTAGTATGATTTACCATGAATCTAGCATGATTCACCATAGTTTTACCAGGATTTACCATGTTCTAGTATGTTTTACCATGAATCTAGCATGATTCACAATGATTTACCCTGTTGTAGCATAATTTACCATCGTTTACCATGATTTACCACGCTCTGGTATGATTTACCATGAATCTAGCATGATTTACCATAGTTTTACCATGATATTCCATGTTGTAGTATGCTTTACATGATTTACCCTGTTCTAGTATGATTTACCATGCATCTAGCATGTGTCAGTACAAATAAAGTGTTACACTCTGACAAAATATGATTGTGTTATAATAGTAATTGTTATATAATGGATTTTATAGTAAGCATGGATAATGCAGTTAACATGGAAAAACTGGTTTGCTTTAGTTCAGAATTTTGTTGAAACTCAAGGCTGTTAAAATGAAAGTGAGCCAATAAGTGGTCTTCTACTGCCCTCTGCTGGCCACTCTACTTATTAATAAAGTCTTTTTGCATTCATATCCAGACACACACACACAAGTCATTATGAAATTATATGAAATGCTTATAGACCATTAAAATATATGTCTTTGCAAGCTATTAATCAGATTATTCAGGATTTATTCAGAAACATGGGACTACACAAACACATTCTGTTGTAGATAAAGTGATCTGAACTGTGTCTCATTCAGGATTAACATTTGTCTGTGACACAATGCTTCAATAGATTAATTTTGACAAAATGTGAGTGTAAATGTTAAAATAGTGATTTTATAAACTCTAAATAAGAATTATAGAATATTAGTAGTTAGTAGCATGACAAAATGACTATTTTAAACAACAGGGGGCAGTAAAACACCACTTATTGGCTTAATATGGCATCATTTTCACCTTTTTAACTGATATAGAGGCAAATATTGTCCAATCTGTCTGAAATTTTTCAAGCTTGTTTAGAGTGATATGTCCTGACCTTTTTTTAAGAAGATCTGAGCTTTCATTGAAGAGATTTAGGCTTTTGGGGAAATTTGGTCAAGGCTACATATTGAAGTGACCCTATTATAGCCATCCAAATGAAGAAGTTATACCTTTTCTGATAATTATTGATCTAGAGAGTCCAAAGAAATTGTAATGCACTGATTTTGAACATTATGACATTTACATTATATGATCATAGATGGAAAAGACCATTTACAGCCAAAACAGGCAATTTACCATAGGAAATATATGGTTTTAGAGCTTTTTAACAGTTAAAGCGCCACCTATTGTCCGATCTTCATGAAACTGTGCATGCTTCTTCTCCATGCTATGACACATATGCTCATCAATTTTTGTCAAGTTTAGAGTTTTCCTTTAGGATTTATAGGCTTTTGGGTGAATTTTGTCACGCCCCTTTTCTAAATGACCTTGTTATAGCGAAACAAAGGGCAAAGTTCAACTTTTTTTCAATAATTATTAATCTAGAGAGTCCAGAGAATTGTCCTAGACTGGTCTGGTTCCAATCGGGCGAAAAACCAGGGACTAGTTCGCAAAAGTAGGTTTTTAACATATTCGTGAATATTTAATGAATGATTTGATTGACAGCAATGGTTCTAGAGGCAAAGTTGTTCACCATTAGGAGACCTATCAAATGATATGCATTTTGTGGGGATATGTGCAACACCACGTGATTACAGAGCCGTAAAACTCGTTAGCGCCAACTAGTGGCCGATTTCTTTCAAAACTCTCACAGACCTCTTGGGCCATGAGTCGAACATGCCCATCGAGTTTCGTTCCGATTGGCCTTCGTTAACCTTGTCTCATAGGTGCTCAAACTTCATTGGCCGATGGCGGCCATGTTTTTTGAGATACGCCAATATCCTTTTATACATACATGGTACCTTGGACCAAGACACTGCATACCAAATTTCGAGTCAATCGGACTAACGGTCAGGTGGCCACACCCCTTTTTATGTTTTTTTAATGTTATAGCGCCACCTAATGTTCGATCGTCGCGTTTTTTTTACTGTGATCTCGAATTGAGCTCATACATATGTGTACCGAGTTTGGTAAAAATATCTCATTTCGTTCACGAGTTATAGCCATTTTAGTAAAATAGGCTCCGCCTCCTGCGAACGTTTTGACGCCCCTTAGTGACAGTGAATCGAAATTTCAACTTTTTTTCAATAATTATTGATATTCAGACTCCAGAGAACATTTCTGCACTGGTTTGGTTCTGATCGGGCAAAAAACCTAGGACTAGTTTGCAAAAGTAGGTTTTGGACAAAACCGGAAATAGCGAAAAAATTTGCATACCGGAAATGAAATCCTTGAGGCCTTTTTTGTTCGGATTGAGCCAAGGATTCCAATGATATAAGACACTTGAGGCTGGGACAAAGGGTTATTGAGATTTAAGGAAAATAGTGCCATTTTTTTGTTTTTTGCGCTATAGCGCCACCTATGGGCCAATCGGGCTCATAATTTGATAACCTCTCCTCGATTTTTGTACTACCTACTGGCAAAGTTTCAGAGCTCCAGCACTTACGGTTTGGGCTGCACGATGCGTTTTAGGGGAAAATAATAATAATAATAATAATTAAAGCTGCAAGCAGCATTTAGCGGTGTTCAAGCAGTTAAGGCCTTTAAGGCCGTTAAGCACAAAAGCATCAAAATACATTAAGTTTTATGTAGCAAGCATGATTTACCATGATATACTACATTTCAGTGTGATTTTACCATGAATCTAGCATAATTTACCATAGTTTTACCATGATTTACCATGTTCTAGTATGATTTACCATGAATCTAGCATGATTCACCATAGTTTTACCATGATTTACCATGTTCTAGTATGATTTACCATGAATCTAGCATGATTCACAATTTTCTAGTATGCTTTACATGATTTACCCTGTTGTAGCATAATTTACCATCGTTTACCATGATTTACCACGCTCTGGTACGATTTACCATGAATCTAGCATGATTTACCATAGTTTTACCATGATATTCCATGTTCTAGTATGATTTACCATGAATCTAGCATGATTCACCATAGTTTTACGATGATTTACCATGTTCTAGTATGATTTACCATGAATCTAGCATGATTCACCATAGTTTTACCATGATTTACCATGTACTAGTATGATTTACCATGAATCTAGCATGATTCACCATAGTTTTACCATGATTCACCATGTTCTAGTATGATTTACCATGAATCTAGCATAATTCACCATAGTTTTACCATGATTTACCATGTTCTAGTATGATTTACCATGAATCTAGCATGATTCACCATAGTTTTACCATGATTTACCATGTTCTAGTATGATTTACCATGAATCTAGCATGATTTACCATAGTTTTACCATGATTTATCATGTTCTAGTATGATTTACCATGAATCTAGCATGATTCACCATAGTTTTACCATGATTTACCATGTTCTAGTAAGATTTACCATGAATCTAGCATGATTCACCATAGTTTTACCATGATTTACCATGTTCTAGTATGATTTACCATGAATCTAGCATGATTCACCATAGTTTTACCATGATTTACCATGTTCTAGTATGATTTACCATGAATCTAGCATAATTTACCATAGTTTTACCATGATTTACCACGCTCTGGTATGATTTACCATGAATCTACCATGATTTACCATGTTCTAGTATGATTTACCATGAATCTAGCATGATTCACCATAGTTTTACCATGATTTACCATGTTCTAGTATGTTTTACCATGAATCTAGCATGATTCACAATGATTTACCCTGTTGTAGCATAATTTACCATCGTTTACCATGATTTACCACGCTCTGGTATGATTTACCATGAATCTAGCATGATTTACCATAGTTTTACCATGATATTCCATGTTGTAGTATGCTTTACATGATTTACCCTGTTCTAGTATGATTTACCATGCATCTAGCATGTGTCAGTACAAATAAAGTGTTACACTCTGACAAAATATGATTGTGTTATAATAGTAATTGTTATATAATGGATTTTATAGTAAGCATGGATAATGCAGTTAACATGGAAAAACTGGTTTGCTTTAGTTCAGAATTTTATTGAAACTCAAGGCTGTTAAAATGAAAGTGAGCCAATAAGTGGTCTTCTACTGCCCTCTGCTGGCCACTCTACTTATTAATAAAGTCTTGCTTATAGTGTTGCTTATCTTGGCGAAAGCCGAGTACAAATCAGCATGAAGTTTTAACATCTACTCTCGTGTAATGGAAATCATAATTTTTTTGCATTCATATCCAGACACACACACACAAGTCATTATGAAATTATATGAAATGCTTATAGACCATTAAAATATATGTCTTTGCAAGCTATTAATCAGATTATTCAGGATTTATTCAGAAACATGGGACTACACAAACACATTCTGTTGTAGATAAAGTGATCTGAACTGTGTCTCATTCAGGATTAACATTTGTCTGTGACACAATGCTTCAATAGATTAATTTTGACAAAATGTGAGTGTAAATGTTAAAATAGTGATTTTATAAACTCTAAATAAGAATTATAGAATATTAGTAGTTAGTAGCATGACAAAATGACTATTTTAAACAACAGGGGGCAGTAAAACACCACTTATTGGCTTAATATGGCATCATTTTCACCTTTTTAACTGATATAGAGGCAAATATTGTCCAATCTGTCTGAAATTTTTCAAGCTTGTTTAGAGTGATATGTCCTGACCTTTTTTTAAGAAGATCTGAGCTTTCATTGAAGAGATTTAGGCTTTTGGGGAAATTTGGTCAAGGCTACATATTGAAGTGACCCTATTATAGCCATCCAAATGAAGAAGTTATACCTTTTCTGATAATTATTGATCTAGAGAGTCCAAAGAAATTGTAATGCACTGATTTTGAACATTATGACATTTACATTATATGATCATAGATGGAAAAGACCATTTACAGCCAAAACAGGCAATTTACCATAGGAAATATATGGTTTTAGAGCTTTTTAACAGTTAAAGCGCCACCTATTGTCCGATCTTCATGAAACTGTGCATGCTTCTTCTCCATGCTATGACACATATGCTCATCAATTTTTGTCAAGTTTAGAGTTTTCCTTTAGGATTTATAGGCTTTTGGGTGAATTTTGTCACGCCCCTTTTCTAAATGACCTTGTTATAGCGAAACAAAGGGCAAAGTTCAACTTTTTTTCAATAATTATTAATCTAGAGAGTCCAGAGAATTGTCCTAGACTGGTCTGGTTCCAATCGGGCGAAAAACCAGGGACTAGTTCGCAAAAGTAGGTTTTTAACATATTCGTGAATATTTAATGAACGATTTGATTGACAGCAATGGTTCTAGAGGCAAAGTTGTTCACCATTAGGAGACCTATCAAATGATATGCATTTTGTGGGGATATGTGCAACACCACGTGATTACAGAGCCGTAAAACTCGTTAGCGCCAACTAGTGGCCGATTTCTTTCAAAACTCTCACAGACCTCTTGGGCCATGAGTCGAACATGCCCATCGAGTTTCGTTCCGATTGGCCTTCGTTAACCTTGTCTCATAGGTGCTCAAACTTCATTGGTCGATGGTGGCCATGTTTTTTGAGATACGCCAATATCCTTTTATACATACATGGTACCTTGGACCAAGACACTGCATACCAAATTTCGAGTCAATCGGACTAACGGTCAGGTGGCCACACCCCCTTTTATGTTTTTTTAATGTTATAGCGCCACCTAGTGTTCGATCGTCGCGTTTTTTTTACTGTGACCTCGAATTGAGCTCATACATATGTGTACCAAGTTTGGTAAAAATATCTCATTTCGTTCACGAGTTATAGCCATTTTAGTCAAATAGGCTCCGCCTCCTGCGAACGTTTTGACGCCCCTTAGTGACAGTGAATCGAAATTTCAACTTTTTTTCAATAATTATTGATATTCAGACTCCAGAGAACATTTCTGCACTGGTTTGGTTCTGATCGGGCAAAAAACCTAGGACTAGTTCGCAAAAGTAGGTTTTGGACAAAACCGGAAATAGCGAAAAAATTTGCATACCGGAAATGAAATCCTTGAGGCCTTTTTTGTTCGGCTTGAGCCAAGGATTCCAATGATATAAGACACTTGAGGCTGGGACAAAGGGTTATTGAGATTTAAGGAAAATAGTGCCATTTTTTTGTTTTTTGCGCTATAGCGCCACCTATGGGCCAATCGGGCTCATAATTTGATAACCTCTCCTCGATTTTTGTACTACCTACTGGCAAAGTTTCAGAGCTCCAGCACTTACGGTTTGGGCTGCACGATGCGTTTTAGGGGAAAATAATAATAATAATAATAAAAATCCTTACAATTACAATAGGTTTTCAGCACTTCGTGCTTGAACACCTAATTAAAGCTGCTAGCAGCATTTAGCGGTGTTCAAGCATTTAAGACAGTTAAGACAGTTAAGACAGTTAAGCTCAAAAGCGTCAAAAGACATTAAGGTTTATGTAGCAAGCATTTAACCACTGACATCATAGATGGAATAGACCATGTTTTAGCATGATTTACCATGATATACAACATTTCAGTGTGATTGTTAATGATTTACTATGTTACAGTATGATTTACCATAGTTTACTATGATATACCGAGTTCTAGTATGATTCACCATGGTTTACCCTGTTCTTGCATGATTTACCACAATTGAACACATTCTAGTAGCCTATGATGTAAAATGATTCTAGCATGCTTTATCATAGTTTACCTTGATTTGTCTTAGTTTACCTTGATTTACCATGTTATAGGATGATTTACCAGGATTGTAACATGCTTTACCATGATTCATCACATTGCTAGCATTATTTACCATGATACACCATGTAATAATATTATTTACTGTGATTTACCATGTTTCTATCGTGATTTACCATGATTTACCACGTTGCTAGCAATTGTGTGAAGCTTCAGAACAGTAAAGTGAATTGAAAGACAAAATATGATTGTGTTATTATAGTAATTGTCACATAAGGTTATTTTTTAGTGTCTAAATATATGAATGCAAAAGCACATGTGAAAAGACTATTAATAAGTATAATGTCCAGCAGAGGGTAGTAGAAGACCACTTATTGCTATAGTACCACTTATATTTTGAACAACTTGGTTTAATCAGTATTGTGCACTAAAGCAAACCAGTCTTTCAATGTGAATTCAATTGTGCATGCCATTGCAGAAAACTGGTTAAAAAGATTAAAAATATCTAATGCTGTTGCTCCCTCTAGCGCTCCCAAGCCCCCAAGCCCCGCGACGATAGATTTGGATCAAGATCCCCGAGAGGACCTTACCATCAAAATTTGAGCGCGCAGAGACTTTCCGTTTTCGAGTTATGAGTGTATTTGTACTTGGGGGGCGTGGCCCAATGTTTTACTTTCGTTTTGAGGCTTCCTGTGACAATTAATTATAGAGGCAAATTTTGTCTGATTTGTCTGAAATTTTTCAATGCCGTTCAGAGTGATACTACACATGTTCTTGACCTTTTTAAAAGAAGATCTGAGCATTCATTTAAGAGATCAGCATTTACAGCCAATACAGGCAATTTACCATAGGAAATGTATGGTTTTAAAGCTTTTTGATAGTTATAGCGCCAGCTATGGTCCGATCTCCATGAAACTTTGCATGCTTCTTCACCATGTTATGACACATATGCTCACCAATTTTTGTGAAGTTCTGAGTTTTTATTTATGATTTATAGGGTTTTGTGTGTATTTGACACACCCCTTTTCTAAATGACTCTGTTATAGCCATACGAAAAATGCAAAGGTTCATGATTTACCACAATTGAACATATTCTAGTATGATTTAATATGATTCTAGCATGATTTACCATGCTATAGGATGATTTACCATGATATACCACATTCTAGAACAGGGTATCTGCACAATTCTTAAAGCAGCGCTCAGTAAGAATTCCGTTTTTGTCAAACAGCGCCCCCTAGAGTCGCTGTGGAGCACTTGTACTGTCGTGAATAGCACTCACGCAGAGATGGCTCGCACTCACGGCCGGATCCCCTCCCCCTGTACACCGGTACCTGTTCAGTGGGATGGACGCTGTAACGAGTGGAAATAAGGTATGGCCCCTTTAAGAGCTGCGCGTGCCCAACACCACATGTATACGGCGCCGGGTTATTTCTGTTTGATGCTCATTTTATCAGAATTTTATCAGATCTGTTTTTTTGCCGTAAAGCAATTTGTTACCTCGCGAGACCTGATATCACACGATACTTCCTAACACTCAGGCCGGCGGCTCGCCGGCCCAAAGTTGCAAGGGTGGTTTTGCGGCTCACAGGCACCAGGGGGGTGCGAGACGACCACCATTCAACACGAAATCAGTAATATAAACATTACAATGACTCCAAAGCTGTTCGGTTAAGGTAAAAAAGTTACTTAGTTCACCTTTAAAGTCAAATTTAAGGCTTTTTAAGACCTTTTTAAGACCTGAAGAAATCAAAATTAATACCTTACATTAGGGGTGCGCAATATTTTAAAACAAATGTCTCAATATTTTCAAAGTTTTGTTGATGATAATTAGATGATATTTTACTGATTGTGTTTGTGTACTGGTACCATGGCTGGTTTAGGCCTGTTGTTGACAGCTGACTCACGAAGATATTCATATTTTTCATATTCTATGCAGTGGTCAGTTCACAGCAGTGAAAGGAATTAATATTTTTTTATTAAAGGGCAATATTTGCAACCTTAAATTGAGTTCCAGGGGCATTTTCACCCATATATGGACTTTCTTTTTTTTTTTTTACTTAGAGGTATGCATCACCTTTTATGTCAAATTCTAACATTCAAATTAAATTATATTAGAATAATAACACAATACCACTGTTACCATTTATATTAAATCATTAAATCAAAATCCATCTTTGCAGTGCAGAGGAGACACAGAAGCAGCATCAGAACTGGCATTAATATATTTATACTCCATTTACAATTGCATAAATAAAGCTATGATATATTCAATTCTTTCAATTATTAATTCAATATTTAAATATGAACTGATTTCTAATTGTAACATTTTAATTACAGGGTACTTTAAATGTGAAACTAAACCCGCCAGTAGGTGGCGGCAAGTCACTGTCTCAGGGAGTCATTCATACAAACGATTTGTTCAAACGGCTGATTCATTCAGGAACTGCAAGTGATTGTTCATTGAATCGTTAAAATGATTCGTTCAAAACGCGGATTTCAGTCAAGAAATCATCGCTGTCTTTTGCATTGAGTCTCTGCTATGGTTTCATTTTGAAATTCTCGTCAGCGAAATAAAGGGAAAACAAACAATATTGACAATATTGTTTATAAAATGTAACAATGTTAATTTAACTGTTATAAAATAAATATCATATTTGCTATTGTGCACGGGAAAACAGCCCTCTTGCTGATGTAATATTGTATGATAACAACATAT
This sequence comes from Rhinichthys osculus, assembly GCA_029959095.1. NCBI lineage: Eukaryota > Metazoa > Chordata > Actinopteri > Cypriniformes > Leuciscidae > Rhinichthys > Rhinichthys osculus. The sequence continues at coordinate 43,471,538 of JARWKJ010000007.1, forward strand.
GATATATAAAATATAAAAACTTTATACGTCTATTAGGGAACATACCTATAACTGCACTGACACATCACGCAGTGAAAGTAAGCATGAGAGACAAATGCGATGTCAGTTCGCAGTGCGCCCTCGTACATAGTTAACGTTAAAGTAAAACAATGATTACAATATCATAATAGACAATACACATCGCACACCACTACGCACATAAAGAATGAACTTACAATTGAACTGAAATTAACCAGCTTTCTTCTCCTCTCCTGCTGTTTCGTGTGCAGGAGACAGACATAATGCTGGCGCGAATGTGACGCGAAATGTCACGTGAACGAGCAAATCCACAAAGAACGAATAGTAAATAAAAAAGTACGCTAATTAGATAGTTTTAATTTGGAAAACATTTAGATATGTCTAACTCAAATTGCCATTGAAAATTTAAGACCTTTCATAAGTCAAAATAAGACTTTTTAAGGCCATAAATTTTTAAAATCTAATTTAAGATTTTTTAAGGACCCGCGGATACCCTGTAGAATGATTTACCGCAGGATTATAGCATGATTTGCCATGATACACCATGTAATAGTATTGTTTACAATGATTTACCATGTTTCTTCTTCAGAACCGGTGCCCAGTTAACCAATTCCCTGGAACCGTTAGTATGCCTGCTTAACGATTCCGCTTATCGGTTCCGCTCGTTGCAAATGTGTCATGACGTCACACACGAGCTGCGTTATTTTGATTCAGAACGCATCAAACATAACATCGAGGCAGAAGCGCTCGTTTGGTTATATTTCACGCGAAAAGACGACAATATATGAGGTGCCGTCTAGGGCTTAAATCAAACTTCATTCACGCACACAAATATGAAACACTTGCATATACACGTATACTAAGTAGTCAAACATACATGTATACTGCTGAATGCTCAAACAAATACATATGAAATGCACAACGACACACCTAAAGTCGCTCACGCATACATGCAAACTCTACACACGAGATGCGCGAAACTCTCCAGGCACATACTCATATGAGACGCGCGCGCACACACACAACTTAAACTGGAATGTCACTGTTTCTGTCACTGCGACTTCACGAACGGGTGAACACGCGCACGCACACACACATCACTTTTGAAGTAAAATTGAGGATGCAGTGCATGTAGATGCATCGAGATATCAAATTGAACTGAATCGATAACATGATAATCGTAATCGAACCGAACCGTGAGACCATTGTAGGTTCACACCCCTAATACTCTGTGCTGTGTCAGCGAGTTAATAATAATTAACAAACAAAATAAGTTATAAGTTCAATAAGTTAATACAAACAAACAAATTTGTACTTATTCCCTCACCCAATAAGAATCGATAAGAGAATCGATAAGGAATCGAATCGATAAGCAATATCGATAATGGAATCGGAATTGTTAAATTCTTATCAATTCCCATCCCTAATCAAGTGTGTCAAAATGAAAGTGAGCCAATAAGTGGTCTTCTACTGCCCTCTGCTGGTCACACAAGAGCTTTTCCATTCATATGTAGACGCTTACACACACACACACGGGATATGTTATTGTGAAAATCTCTTTTAATGGTGTATAAGCATGCATTTAACATATTTCTTTGTGATGTAATAATATAAAACTATATTAAAACTAATAAAAAAATAGCTTTAAGCGTTTGTTTGTTAGCCATTGCTGAAAGCAGATAAAAAAGATTAAAAATGTCGGTAACACTTTACAATAAGGTTCATTTATTAAACAGTAGTTAATGTATTAATTAACATGAACCATGAGCAATACATTTGTTACTGTTTTTGTTCATCTTTGTTAACATTAGTTAATACAAATCCAGCTGTTCATTGTTAGTTCATGTTAGTTCACAGTGCATTAACTAATGTTAACAAGATTTTAATAAAGTATTTGTAAATGTTGAAATTAACATTAACAAAGATTAACAAATGCTGAAGGAGTATTGTTCATTCTTAGTTAATGTTAACTACATTAGTTAACATTAACTAAGAATTCGTCGCGGGGGGCGTTCCCAAGCCCCGCGACGATAGATTTGGATCAAGAACCCCGAGAGAACCTTACCTGGCGTGCAGAGACTTTCTGTTTTCGAGTTATGAGTGAATTTGTACTTGGGGGGCGTGGCCCAACGTTATACTTTCGTATTTTAGCCTTCCTGTGACACAATTGTAAATATTAATAAATAAAATAAATAAATGCAGTCCATAATACTCCAATAGATGAATTTGGACAAAATGTGATTGTAAATGTTAAAATAATGATTTAATAAAGTCTACATTTCAATTATATATAACAATATTAGGGAGTAGTATGATGAAATGACAGCAGGGGGCAGTAAAATACCACTTATTGGCTGTTATAGCCATCCAAAATGTTACAGCCATCCAATTTACACTATTATAGCCATTCAAATGAAGAAGTTCAACCTTTTCTGATAATTATTGATGGAGAGAGTCCAGAGAATTGTACTGCACCGGTTTTAAACATTAAGATTTTATTATCATAGATGGAAAAGGCCATTTACAGCCAATACAGGCAATTTACCATAGGAAATGCATGGTTTTAAAGCTTTTCAACAGTTATAGCGCCACCTATTGTCCGATCTCCATGAAACTTTGCATGCTTCTTCACCATGGTATGACACATATGCTCATCATTTTTTGTCAAGTTCTGAGTTTTTATTTATGATTTATAGGCTTTTGTGTTTATTTGACACGCCCCTTTTCTAAATGACCCTGTTATAGCCATACGAAAAATGCAAAAGTTCAACTTTTTTTCAATGATTATTGGTCTAGAGAGTCCAGAGAATTGCCCTAGACTGGTCTGGTTCTGATCGGGCGAAAATCCAGGGACTAGTTCGCAAAAGTAGGTTTTTAACATATTCGTGAATATTTAATGAACGATTTGATTGACAGCAATGGTTCTAGAGGCAAAGTTGTTCAGCCTGAGGAGATCTATCAAATGATATGCATATTTTGGGGATGTGTGCAACACCACGTGATTACAGAGCCATAAAACTTGTTAGCGCCAACTAGTGGCCAATTTCTTTCAAAACTCTTACAGGCCTCTTGGGCCATGAGTCAAACATGCCCATCGAGTTTCGTTCCGATTGGCCTCCGTTAACCTTGTCTAATAGGTGCTCAAATTCATTGGCCGATGGCGGCCATGTTTTTTGAGTTATGCCAATTTCCTCATACACATTCATGGCACCTTGGACCAAGACACTGCATACCAATTTTCAAGTCAATCGGACTAACGGTCAGGTGGTCATAGCCCTTTTTATGTTTATTTAATGTTATAGCGCCACCTAGTGTTAGATCGACGCGGTTTTTTTACTGTGACCTCAGACTGTCCTCATACACATGTCTCTTGAGATTGGTGAAGATATCTCATTTACTTCTCGAGTTATAGCCATTTTAGTAAAATAGGCTCCTCCCACAACGATCATTTTACTCCCCCTAGCGACCGTGAATCAAAAATTCAACTTTTTTTCAATGATTATTGATATTCAGACTTCAGACAACATGTATGCATTTGTTTGGTTTTGATCGGGCGAAAAACCAGGGACTAGTTCGCAAAAGTAGGTTTTTGACAAAATTCAAAATGGCGGAAAAATTTGCATAACGGAAATTAAATCGGAGATATACGTTTTTTACGTCAGGCCTCCAGCTTTCCAATGATATAAGACACTTGAGTCTACGACATACGGTTTAGGAGTTATGAGCAGTTTCGCGCAATTGATTGCTGTAGCGCCACCTATAGGCCAATCGGGGTCATACTTTCTGAGGCTCTCCTCGATTTTTGTACTACCATCTGACAAAGTTTCAGAGCTCCAGCCCTTACGGTTTGTTCTGCACGATGCGTTTTACGGCAGAAGAATAATAATAATAATAATAATAAAAATCAGTACAAATACAATAGGTTTTCAGCACTTCGTGCTTGAACACCTAATAAACAGATAGTCCACTTACCCATTTTTAGGATTTTGGAAGATGTGTGAGAACAGTTGTCGTAAACGACGTAAAGGCAAGAGCAAAACACCGCGTCGGCGCACTCCCTCTACGTCACCAGCAGCAGCAGCGCCGCGTCAGACACGCTTCTGGTGTGCAAAGACACAGAAAACGCGACGCAGCCGCCACGCAGCTGACACGCAACAGAAACGCCACGCTCACGCCACGCTCACGCCACGCAGCCAGTGTGTCTCCGGCCTTATACAGTTTGTTTAAGCGACAGGCTCATTTTTGTATTGTTTTCATCGGGCACAGCGATACTTGTGTCTTTCTGGCGTCTTTCTACTGAAATAAACATTTAGTGCTGCAGCAGCAGCGAACATGTGAGGAGAATATGAGTTCATTCAGACTTCAGTGATTTTGTGTGTTCGTTTCGATGTCTTATAACTTAGTGTGAACGACTGAATGTCAAGTCAAAGTTTGAGATCTGTGAGGGGGAGACATTTTAAATCTATACATAAATTGTAATATAGATAATTATGAATATAGTTTGACACAGTAAGTTAAACATTATTGTTTGGGTTACTCTTTAATTTTTAAAGGTTTTATGATCCTTGTTATTTTCTTTACATACAAAATTGTAACTGTAGTGGTTGATGATAATGTATCATTCATTGGTATTGTTTTTTGTGTTATTGATGTTTTACACGTGTTATATTGTGAGAAATAACAGTAGGCTATTGTCTTTCGGTAGATCAATTTTATAGATCTTTAACATTCTCACTCAAATAATCTGGTTAGGGTTCATATTATACTATAATGTAATGTATTATATAGTATAATAAAGTGAGATGATCTGCTGATGATCCTGAATGGGTTGTTGAATGAGTGTTGATAGTCTGAGGGCATTCTTAGACTATGGGCACTTTCATGTCCTTTGATCATATTTTATAAAAAACATTTAATTTTGAAAAATTCACACTTTCATAGTTAACTTTACAATGAAAGTACTTTAGAAACTTTTTACCGGTAGTCTACGATGATTTTTTCACCTTTTTAAACATCATTATAGATGCAAATATTGCTGTTTTGTGCTTGTCCCACACCCAGACTTCTGATCTTCAATAATGAAAAAGAAGTGAAAAAAAATGATGTATCTATTTTTTTTTATATGACTGTATAAAGTCTCAGTAAAATAATCAAAACATAATTGTGGTATTTAAGGTCAGACAACTATTAATGTGATTTTATATACAAAATGTAGTTGTCCCACAGTATTGCCGTCATTTCCACCACAACGATGTAATGTCCCTTTTAAAAGGCTTTTTTGAAAGATTGTTTGGGTAGTTTCTATGGAGATGAAAAATTACATCACAGCACATGTCTGACATGGAGGAGACTTTTAATTTCTTCACCAACTTGGAGAAGTAAATATTGCTTGAAATGAAAATATTTTTATTGTATGTCATTTCCAAACATGGCGTAAGATCAACTGAGTTTGTAAATAAATAGATTTTTTTAACATAAATAGATGTATTTTGCATGCATGCAATGCTAGCTACCAATTAAAAGCTAATCTGTAATACTAGCTTGGATTTTTTTTCCAAAATACTGCAGGATTATCATTTCCACCACCGTCATTTCCAACACATACCTTCTTGGGTGGAAATGACAAAGCTGAGGTGGAAATGACATTTATGCTTACAAGGTGCAATTCATAGATTGTGGGGCTACATATGTATATTTTATTTAATGAAATGTACAATGCTAATGTATTTATTCAAATATATATTTGTTGAAATGCCTTTTCATCTATTTTTAAGATGCCGCGGAAGTCAACTGCAGAAAGGTCTCAGTCCTATACCAAAACAGAACCAAACAAACTAATGACTAATGAGATTAATGATTTGTTAAATGGAATTGTCTGTTTCAGAAATTTTCAAATAAATGTCTTGTTTTTCTACATGGATGTCCATTCATTGTCATTTCCACAACACCCAGTCATTTCCACCCCCTCATAACTTTTTAAAAAATATATACAAAATTCGAATCACTCATTAAAAACTTCTGCATAGTTTATGGGATAATGGTCCACTTAATGTAATAACACAAGTAGTTATTTTTCTTAAATGTATCTAACCAATCCAATATTATATTTCAAGTTGTGGTAGATGTAAGCTTTGTGTTTGGGCCTCATGACAATTAATTTACTTAATCCACAAATCTATGGTAATTGCAATATAGGTATAAACTGGTAATACTATGTGTGAAAGTGGTCTTACACTGTTAAGAAATGATCTATATCATAATATTTTAAAATAATAATCAAATATTTACATGTGATGGAAATGACATTTGTTTAGTGCGGATTGGAAAATATGTCAAAAAACACCAATTTGTCTCATAATGTAAGTGCGTTCTCTTATGGATCATTAAACTAGACTAGTTATATTTAACTGTTAGACTGTAACAATTTTGATTTGAACACTTTTTTCCCCCTCAAGTTCACAAGGCCAAAAGTGCCTGTAGTTGAAGAACCATAAGAAGAATAAGTATTTTCTGTTTTCACCTCATTTATTATGCTGATGGTTTCAGATCTCCTGTAAATTGACACTTAGGCCTAAAGTTCATTTCATTGGTGTCAACAGACTGAGGGAATTCATTTGCAAATATGTAGCTACATTTACCAGTATTTCTGTTTATGCTTTCAACTGTTTGTCTCACCGTTATTTATATTGGCAAGAATTGACATTACATTACTTTTATTTAATTCCTATATTTCTTGATATCTGACAATTAAAACTAAATAAAATATTTTAGCAATAACAATGATATAAATTAGCATCAGTTACTTTATGATTAATAGATAGACAGACATAAATGCTTAGAAGTATCACTTAACATAAAATCAAACCCAGTAATTTGATATATTTTTGATTTTTTGTTAGATCAGCTCCTCCAACTGGAATTCATCATCAGTGAAGCTCCTCCCACATCAATCACATAATTGAAGCACCTCCCACAGCAGTTCACCAATACTGAAATATTCCCATCAGCCTACAAATGAAGACGAGCATCAAAGCATCAGGAAGAGCAAAGACTGAGTTTATTAAAGAGGAGTGAGAACGAGTGATCCAGAACCCTGCAGAATGAAACACACTGAAGAACAAAAAGGTTGATGTTTATCGCATTTAGATAGAATAAACCGTTAAACTATCAAAGGGTACAAAATGTTCTTTTTTTTTTTTTCTTTTTTTTTAAATGGTCAGTAAAGTGAGGTTTGAGAGGTTCATATTGACTTTTTTCAACATCACGTCAATCTGAATATTATTTTAACTGGCGCACTGAAACGTTCTTTGTTTACATTAGGCTAGTTCAAAGTTACTGTTAGTTTTAATGTAAAGATTGTAATTACCTCGACTAACTATACTGTATATCATCAAAGGTCTAACGTTCAAGCTTCAGTATTTGACCTCTATTTTATTCTGAAATCATATGGTGACAGTAATATCTTAATCTGTGTCAGGAGTTATGAAAATGAAAAACCAAGTAAGTGCATCCATTTAATATGAATTATGAGACTCAGCTGCATCTATTAAGAAAAAACATGAAGGCAATAAACAAACGATTGCGACAATATATGGTTTATCTGTGTTCTTAAAGCCATGTCGGGTATTTTCATAATTATAGATTATATTTATTATGCAATGCTAATAGACATAGCGTATATCACTGTGCACAATGCTATAAAGCAGGGCTCGACATTAACGCTTTTCCGGGACAAGTGGATTTTGAAATTTACTTGCCCGACCACACAAGTAGCCTGATTAAAACATCAATAACAAAAAATGTACTGCAACTGTTCAATAAACAGTTAAAACTAAGTCACTTACATTTTAGATGCAATATTGACTGTTTTTGTTCTGTTTCAGCAGCGAAAATATTTCCAAACAAAGATCACAGCAGAACCATAACGCATATCACAGCAACACTTAATCGTGTTTTCATTAGCGTTTTGAAAGAATCGGTTGAGTCAAAGATTCAATGATCCATTCATAAGCGAATGCATCATTCTTGAATGAATCAGTCGTTTGAACAAATGGTTTGAATGAATGTCTCATTGACTCGCTCATTAAGACCACCGTCTGCTGCCCCCTACTGGCGGTTTAGGGTTATGTTAAAAAGTATCATTTTTTTTCCAATGTTTCTTATTTGTATATTCAAAAATATTTAATGCAGTTGCCATTTTTCAGTGTAAATTATTTAATTTGATCAGCCCTACCTAGGGTAACAGCAAATATATACAGGTCCTTCTCAAAAAATTAGCATATTGTGATAAAGTTCATTATTTTCCATAATGTAATGATAAAAATTAAACTTTCATATATTTTAGATTCATTGCACACCAACTGAAATATTTCAGGTCTTTTATTGTTTTAATACTGATGATTTTGGCATACAGCTCATGAAAACCCAAAAAAAGTCTAAAAAAATTAGCATATCATGAAAAGGGTCTCTAAACGAGCTATTAACCTAATCATCTGAATCAACTAATTAACTCTAAACACCTGCAAAAGATTCCTGAGGCTTTTAAAAACTCCCAGCCTGTTTCATTACTCAAAACCGCAATCATGGGTAAGACTGCCGACCTGACTGCTGTCCAGAAGGCCATCATTGACACCCTCAAGCAAGAGGGTAAGACACAGAAAGAAATTTCTGAACAAATAGGCTGTTCCCAGAGTGCTGTATCAAGGCACCTCAGTGGGAAGTCTGTGGGAAGGAAAAAGTGAGGCAAAAAACGCTGCACAACGAGAAGAGGTGACCGAACCCTGAGGAAGATTGTGGAGAAGGACCGATTCCAGACCTTGGGGGACCTGCGGAAGCAGTGGACTGAGTCTGGAGTAGAAACATCCAGAGCCACCGTGCACAGGCGTGTGCAGGAAATGGGCTACAGGTGCTGCATTCCCCAGGTCAAGCCACTTTTGAACCAGAAACAGCGGCAGAAGCGCCTGACCTGGGCTACAGAGAAGCAGCACTGGACTGTTGCTCAGTTTTGCATGTCATTCGGAAATCAAGGTGCCAGAGTCTGGAGGAAGACTGGGGAGAAGGAAATGCCAAAATGCCTGAAGTCCAGTGTCAAGTACCCACAGTCAGTGATGGTCTGGGGTGCCATGTCAGCTGCTGGTGTTGGTCCACTGTGTTTTATCAAGGGCAGGGTCAATGCAGCTAGCTATCAGGAGATTTTGGAGCACTTCATGCTTCCATCTGCTGAAAAGCTTTATGGAGATGAAGATTTCATTTTCCAGCACGACCTGGCACCTGCTCACAGTGCCAAAACCACTGGTAAATGGTTTACTGACCATGGTATTACTGTGCTCAATTGGCCTGCCAACTCTCCTGACCTGAACCCCATAGAGAATCTGTGGGATATTGTGAAGAGAAAGTTGAGAGACGCAAGACCCAACACTCTGGATGAGCTTAAGGGCGCTATCGAAGCATCCTAACTCTGTATAAAAGGATATATTATTTGTCTGATTTTTGATCACAGAAAGTTATTTAAAAGACTCGACTTGCATTATAAAGTGTGTCTGGAGCAAAAATATGGTTTTAATCCAAGCGGCAACCTTTGTGTCTCTTGCTTGAAACCAACACGGAAGTGACTTAAACTGCAATTAATCGACTGGCCGCTAGTGGCTGGATGCAAAAGACAATATATATATACCCATATACCTTCCATGTTAAAATGCCCAACTTAGCCTAACAGCAGAAAAACGTGTTTACAGCCTGGTTCAAAAAGTGGTTTTGGTCTATAAAGCTAATTTTACCCTTCATTATAACTGTGAGGGGGGTGATTTTTATTTTATGACTCATTCGTTTAAATAATATTAAGCCTTAAAGTTGTGCATAATTAAGGGCGTGGCCACTTGAGTGACAGGTGGATTGCTGATGATGTCACTACTAGCTGTTTGTCTGCTGACTGTTAGCGTCACGACACCTCAGCTAATTTCAGCTCAAGCCCCTGCCCCTTTTGTCTCAAAATGTATTGTGCCCTTTTCTGATAATTGTTAATAATAATAATTATTATTATTATAC